>CM041779.1:45945240-46614766 GCA_023374045.1 Limonium bicolor | reverse complement strand
ACATGAAAGTTGTAGAAGGATTAGAGCTCTTCAAAACGAGCTAAAGAACATGAAATTTGGCTGAGAAACGAAGAAGTTATGGCTAGACGAAGTTACCTGAAATCGAAGGAAAACTGGAAACTGCAGTTTCGGTTTCGCAGGGTGGCTACTTTGGATCGAATTTCCGGTTGATTTAGGACGAACTAGGTTTAGTATGAGTTATGGTTGTTTAGAGGAAGTGTAGGAGAAGACAACAAAGAAGACGGCACTCAAAAATTCCAAAATATGAGAAAGTTATGAAGGTCACAAGTTAGGACAAAGACTGGTTTCTGTTACCGGAAAAATAGGAGATAAACTGACTAAGTGCTAGGGCGCGTATCCCGAGGCGCGCGATGAGTCAGCAAACCTCTCCATGTCAGCTTTTTTTTTCAAAATTTGGGCTCTAAACTTCATTTGATCATAACTTTGGCTAGGATGATCCGTTTTTGACGTTCTTTTTATCGATCTTCATGGTTTTCCATAACCTATTTATTGGTATAGGTTTCATGGGTTGGTTTGACCATTCTCAAAAAGTCAACCCTAGCAAGGCTTAAAAGGCTTTAAGGGTTCTAGAATTTTATATTGACTTTTATGTTTCAAAACAATGTTCCAACTCTTCCTAAAATCTTTACAATATACTTGGAGTGTTTATAAATTTTTCCAAGATTTATTGACTTATAAATCTTATTATTAAATTCATAATACCATATAATAATATATAATAATTAAATATTTTATTGCATTCTTTAGGGTTAAATGGGAGAAATCCCCTAAATAAATTTTCATAATTCCATATAATAATTTAATATTTAATAGTATTATTTAAGATTTAATAAAAGAAATCCCCTAAATTAATTTAAATTAATTTAGGGGTATTTCACATTGTTTTACAAAGAGAGTTTCATTCCCTAACCAAAGAACAAACAAGGAATTCCTACTCCACCATCCACACAGATCAAGAGAGAGAATACATAGGAGATAAGAAGATTGGATGTAGCCTTAACCCGTCATGGATTATTCTCTTCGCGTGGAAAGTTGCATAAAACTTCCTTGGACACCAACACCTTGAAATGAGGCGGAAATGGAGTAATGAATGGAGTGTAATCTGATGTTGAAGTGTCAAAGTGCAGCCCTTCTCGGCCTATTTATAGGCATCATATATTCCTTGTGCCGGGTAGCTTGCCGGATCCCGTTTATCCGGCACCACGTGTTAAACGCGGGTAACCGTTAACGGTCATAACTGTCTGGTGAAGAGATGCATGTGCCGGGTACGATATACCCGACACCATGCCCGGCATTGGTAATTATCACGTGGAAAATATGTGCTGTCGAATGACTAACCGAGGCGACTGTACACCCATGCTGGATGGGAAGTACCCGCCGTCCGGCCCGGCAAAGCTTCTTTCCCGTTCCATATTTGTGCCGTGCAGAATCCACCCGGCCTTGTGTCCGGCAGTTTGGTCAGAAATGTTCCCTTGCATGGAAAAACATATAAAAGAACATTAATCTGAACAAATAGTAGACTTAATACATAATATAGCATAAATATTAATTATTCTAAGGGAAATTTCACCAAATACCACTGAGTTTTTGCTTAATTCATGATATACCACTGTGTTTTTAAAATTACACAAGATAACATTGAGTTTTTACTTATTTCACCAGATAGCACTCTGTCACATATTTCGTTAACTTTTCCGTTAATATCCCTAGAAAAAAGACTAAACTACCCTATTATTAGTTAAATTAAGGTGGTATCTTATTTATCAATATGACAGTTCATTGTGAGGCAATTAATAACATGAGTATTTTGTCATTTTCCAGGAAAAATAACAAAGAAGTTAACACAATATGGGACAGAGTGTTATCTGGTGAAATAAGTAAAAACTCAATGTTATCTTGTGTAATTTTAAAAACACAGTGGTATATTGTGAATTAAGTAAAAACTCAATGGTATTTGGTGAAATTTCCCTTATTCTAACCTTAATTTGGCTAATAATCTTATAATTATATATACTAAAACATGATAAGTCTGAGGCTTATCACTGCTTTGGGAAATTAGCCTGGAATTTGATTTCTAATCCTTCTAAATTGTGTTACAGGACTCTTCTTTTGAAGTACCCCAATCCAGATACTAATAGGTGCTCAGCTGTTTGGAGGAGTATACGCAAATGTGCTCCCCTAATTCAAAGAGGTGCGAAATGGGTCGTTAGCAATGGCCAACAAGTTAAAATTCTAGACTAATAAATGGACGATGGATAGTACTCTTCTCTCTGATAGTATTCAAAGGGTCCCTGCTGAAATGGTTAACGATTCAGTTGTAGATTATTGGTCAAATGAGGGTTGGAATTGGGAGAAATTTGAAGGATTTATTCCTCTCAGTCATAGACATGTTATGAAATACCCCTGACCTTTAAATAATTAAATAATGAGAAATAAATATTATTTGGGGGATTATGAAACCCTAAGAAAATATATAGACACTTAGGCGTTAAAAACGCACTGAAACTCCTTGAGGTCAACAACGAGCGTTAAGCCGGACCTTAAGCTAACTATAGTATATAAACTATAAAACTCATACCAAGTCAACTAAGGATCATTATATGACCCTTAGAACATAGGACCTCATCTAAAACAAAGTAGAAATGCAAAATGCCCGGGAGAGTCACACACCTCCCTTAAGGCCCGAAAGTCCCGGAAATACTTTATAAGATGAAAGAAAGCATTACACTTCATTCCAAATGCACCATAACACTTTATTAAACATATAAGATGAAGTCCTCACGTTAAATTCTCAGTTAAACACAAGTGCTCAGAGGTACCCGTTGGGGGCCCCATAAACCCCCGGGAATGCCCCGGAGAGGTACCGAAGTGGCACGAACTCCTATATAAATAATTCTTAGAGTTCCTATCATCATTATTCATCATTCTAAATAGAATGCTCAAGCTAATTTTCCAAAAATACACAAAGTGCTCGGGGGAATTTCTTAACGCTCCTATTTTTCCCCGGGAGTGTCCCGGTAGCCCGGAAAATTGTGTCATGAGTTGATATAACCTCATATAACTCAATGTGACACCTTAATATATCATTATTGACTATAAAAAATGTTTATAAACACTTGGAACTCATAGAGACTACTTATTTTCCAGAATATCCTTAAAGCACAAAAATGCACCTTCGGGTGCCATAAAAACGCGTTCTACGCTATTACCTTGAAGTTTTTGAGGAGCCAAGAGTTGATAACCTTAAATGGGGATGAATTGAACATCTAAATCAATCAAATCCAGCGCTAAATTCATAGCACAAGTAGGGCCGAAAATCAGATCAAAAAGTAATATAAAATCAGCATTTTACCTTAGAAACTTTCATCTTTTACCTTGGTATAAATGTACCAAATAAATGTTGTGACTTATAACATGTTACAATATGGTCTTAATACAAGATAATGTGACAAAGACCAAATTAAAAATCAGTCCCACAAGGGCACATAAGTGGCCGTTTTTTTAGTGTTTTTGACTAGGAATTAACTTAATAAAATGTCTTATGGATGATGACTCACCTTGCACATGCCACGTGATAATATAACAGTGGAATCTCAGCCTTGGTAGCCCTCCATTACCGAAAAACCTGCAGGAAGACAAGGAAACTAGCTTTTGGCAAAATAATGGAATTAATTAGGTAATTAGATCTAGCTTTATACTTGTGCAAATTAAACAAATAAAACAACCCATTCCAAGCATCCATTACCGTGTGAGACAGCAAGGAGAGGGGAGTTTGATTGCTGCTTAATTAGTCAAGGAAGACACCTACCTAACTAGCATGATTATCTTGTCTTCATTAAACAAAATCAAGAGCCACCTACAACCCCTAAATGCCGAAAGCCTACAAGGAAAGAAGACACATTAGCATGGGTAATTAAACATAGAAAATGCAAAGAAATACCTTACCTAATTTCCTAATATTCTTACCTTGTCATCTTGTGTCAAATGACAACCAAAGTATTCATTCTCTTCTTTATGTAGCCGAAAGTGTGCTGCTGTTGGAAGACTTTTGGAGTCAGATTTTGAAGTCAAAAATCAATAGCAAAGTCCTAAAATAATGCCATGAGACATAACAATAATTTCCCAGTCAATTCATTCCTTGCCTAATCTCTTAAACACCATACGACACTTACCATTCCCTTTGCTCACTTGGCCGATTTGGTAAGGCTTCTTCCTTCTCTCTTTTCTTCCTTCCTTAGCTAGTTTACTCTTGTGAGCTTCAAGCTCCATTAATGGTGTATTAAGTTCTAACACCATTTTTATGTAATTTTCTAGTTAATTCTACTAAGTCTTGAAGCAAGAATCATCCTAGCAACCCTTGCAATTTTCTCCAAGCATTAGTACTCCAAGGAGTTGTCTTGATTCAACAACAACACAAGGAACAACAAGATCAAGTTAAGGTATATTTTCATGTTTGAAAATCCTAGTGAATACCTAAGTTAATATCCGAAAATTCTAAGCTTCTAAATCTATGTTCTCTTCATCATTTCATGAAGGAAACTTGAATCTCCAATCACCCCAAGGTGTACCGAAAATTCCTTGAAAAATACCTAAGGTAAACTCTTGTAAACTACTCCAAATGTTACTTATAAATCCTTGTTAGAAGTCTAACACATGGATCTCCTAAATCTACATATGGAGGCCGAAAATTATACAACAATATAGCATTGGAGGAGCTTGGAACTCAAGGGGAAATCAAGTACAAGAATCATCTTGATTTAAGGAGTAAGTTTCTATAATTAAATCTATTAAGTTTAAGTTTGATTTAAGCTTCAAACTTTAGTACAAAAATTATGTATGACCCTTAGATAAATTAAGGCCGAAAACTATGGGTTACATTTCCAAGAAAATAATTTATAACATACAAGGTAAGATTATTACCTTAAGGTATAAATTTGTGTCACAAAAATTAATTATGATACATAAATAATTAGGCCAAAATATCTAGGAGTTAAATGGTCTATTTTGAGCTTATAATCATTCTAAGTCATTAGCATAATTTTTAGAAGTGTTATATGGCTTATATACATTTATACATACTTATTATAAGATATAAATCAAGTTTTAAAACCATAGGATAAATATTTGTTACAGCCGAAAATAAAATGATCTATTTGGTGATTTTTGAAGTATATAAGTGTATTAGCTTATATTATAAATTTTGGGAATATTAAAAATAGCTACAAGTATTTAAATGGCTAGTTTATTAAGTTATGCGGCTAAATTGTAAATTTTGAAAAGTATAGGGTATTATATGACATTGTCGAGAGTTAAGGAGTGTATTGGTATAATAATGATATAATATAAGGTAGGAATTAATATTATGAATTTTGGTTAAATTAAACAAGTTTAAGTGTTAAAATAACATTTTATAAAGTTTTGGGGCAATTTTGTAATTTCTGGAAAGTATTGAGTAAAAACCGAATACATATGATTTTCTGGGTATATTAAAGTATTAATTATGAAATTAGGCTTTGGTCAAAGTGTTGACCAAAAACTTTGGGTTAAAATGATTTATGACATAAAATATTAAGTTTATAAAAGTTTTGGGGTGAATATGTAATTTATGAAAGTATATATGTAAAACCGAATTGAACATAGGGCGAAAACATAATTTGTAAAAATATATGAGTCATTTCGGTATTTATGAAAATTAAATATTAAAACTATAGTTTATGAGTTAATATGTAACTTGTATAAAGTTTTGGGGTTAAAATGTAAATATAGAAAGTATATGTAGAAAACCGAGAGTTTAAGGGATTATTTAGTAATTTACAAAAGTTAATGTGTTCAATATATAATTACCAAATTTATAAGGTTGGTTTTATAATTTAATAAAGGAAGGAATTAAAACTAAGTAATATGGTATATTATGGAGTATAATGTAAAGTTTATAAAATAATTGTGGTTATAATAAAAATAACCAAATTGTATTAAAATGTAGAATAAGTGAAAACAATTATGAGTATATAATTAATGAGAAAAAGATATACAATAAAATGGAAATTCATTATCACATGTAGCTACTGCATGAAATAACGAACTGTTAAACTACTTTGAACCACTGTTAAATAACAGGGAGAAATTAAGAACATACGGGGTTAGTATACTACGACTATTAGTTCTGTAAGAACAGTACTGTAATAGTTAACGCTAGTTGTATTAACGTTACCTGGTATTTGCATGTATATATATATAACAGCGTTACGGGGAGAAACTACTAAGCGTGTACTGTCAAGCTAGCAATTTTCACGGTGAACGGTATGTTAATTGTGTGGTCTGAATGTCCTAAGGATTTTCCTGAGGTCCAGACGTTGTGTGTTTAATTGTTAAGAGCGATATCTGTGATTTATGTATATGATGTTGTATACTGTATTGCTCGACACCATTATGTTATATTTTACGCGAATGTCTTATGACTGGAAGTTTATACATCTAAACTCGAACAAGACTAGATGACCTTTAGGTATTATGAGAACCTAACTGATGGTCAACTGTTATAGTCTTAACTCAAGGATCGGATATTGTATCACTGACAAAGGGCTAACTTATAAAGAGAGGAATCCAGCTAGTTTCGACTATCTGGTTACGCATCGTGATCACTACGAGGGACTACTATCAAGAGTCACTCAAGGGAATCCATTATCCACATTCGATGATGGCATAGGGCACTACTATTGGTGCACAGGTTTCGACCGAATTGGTCGCCTTTAAGGCAAATAAATTATCCAGGGCCATAAGGTCAGCTGGCAACGGTTCCATTGGAACCCAGGGGACTACCGTCCATTAATAAGTTATTAAGGGTTGTCCTAACATGACGCCTGAGATGGAAATTAATTGGAAGGTTTAAGTGATTGGTTAAAAGGATAAGGGCCATGTGGCCAACTAACAAGTATAGTTAATTAACACGTGTATCTTGTTTGGTTACTGTTATTGATTATTGGTTATTGATTATTTGGTTGTTATTTTCTATTATGTGGTGACAGTGTTAGGTGAACTATTCTGTGTTTATCTAAACATTTACAGTTGTTATTATTATTGTAAAACGGCATAGCATATAATGAATCTAATATCAAGATGGCTAAACGACTTAAGGAATCCAAATGATTTAGGACTACATTTAGCATACAAGCATATCGTTTGCTGAGCCCTTCAATGGGCAAAACATTTCAGGTTATTGATTGAAGACAAGCCGGAGTGCGGGACACAGGGTAGTTGATGTGTTTTCAATAAACACCTTTTAGTTTTATTATGTACTGTATTATGGAGTTTGTTGTATTTGGTTTAGTTGCTCAGTTGATTTGGTTTGTAAGTTTAAGTGTACTTAGTATTTCATCATCACAGCGGTGGAGAGTTGAAGTGGATTAATGGAGTAAGGTTGCCTTGTTACTCACATGGGTGTGTAACGGCGTGTAACACCAACGTTAGTTAGTTTTATTTTCTGCTGCGAATTATATTCTGTTTATGCTATGACTTGCGATATTATTACAGGATTAGGATTAGGGGTGTTACATGTTATAAATAATTTTAAAGTCTTTCCAAATGCTGATAACGATTTTATATCTTGGTTTGCTGATAACTCTAGTAACTACAATGTGAAATCTACCTATAATCTGCTCGAAGCTCCTGATGATGCGAACAGATTTGGTGTTAACAATTGCGGTCTGTTTGGTAGAATCTGGAAACTGCCTGTCCAGGCACGAGTTTGAGTACTAATGTGGTAAATGGTTCATGGCAGACTTATGACAAATGCCCGTCGCTACCAGCTGGGCTTTACAAACGATCGCTCATGTTACTTATGTGGCCAGGAAGAGACTATGCTACATAATTTTAGAGATTGTCAAGTTGCTAAAAAAGTGTGGAACAGATTTGTAGCATCGGAGTCTCAAGCTGATTTCTATATGGGTACTTTTGCTGAGTGGATGTCAAACAATTTCTCAAGTCGAGGTTGGTATCTAATTAGATACAATTGGAGAGTAGTTTTTTCAATTGTATGTCACATTCTCTGGAAGTGAAGGAACAGCAGGATCTTTGGTTCTGAAAACCGAAGAGATATTCCCATCAAAGACGTGATACAGACTTGTTATTACAATCACAGGGCCAGGAACGTGAATAATATATTGAATGGTTCTAACACTTGTTATTCTGATGCAAGT
Organism: Limonium bicolor; assembly: GCA_023374045.1. Classification (NCBI taxonomy): domain Eukaryota; kingdom Viridiplantae; phylum Streptophyta; class Magnoliopsida; order Caryophyllales; family Plumbaginaceae; genus Limonium; species Limonium bicolor. The sequence continues at coordinate 46,606,550 of CM041779.1, read as the reverse complement.
TGTAGCAGTTCGTCAACCATTTGGAAACCTCCTGAACATGGATGGATGAAATTCAATGTGGATGGAGCATCAGTGTCTTCGGCTGGTCCAAATGGTGCGGGTGGTGTATGTCGAGGACAGGATGGGCAATGGATTCTAGGCTTCATCGAGAACCTGAGAGGAGGTACGGTCTTGCAAGTGGAAGTAGCTCTTCTTTGAGCACTGAGTATTGCCAGGGACAGGAATTGGAATCGTATCATCTTCTGCACTGATTGCTTGCAGTTGGTGAAACTAGTCAAAGACTGCCCCCCTTTCACCCACTGCGGCCCCTTATTCTGGAATGTAAGAATATACTCTTGCTAGAATGGGAAACCAGTTTGGTTTTTGAATCTCGTAGATGCAACAAGGTTGCGGACGCCTTAGCAAAATTAGGCTTGAACGCTATTGCGCAAGTCTTCATCCTGGAGGAACCTCTGCCGTGTGTCGCACCCTTGTTACAAGATGATTGTAATGGTTTGAGGAATAATATATATATACGACGCTGAGGAGGAGGTTGAAAATACTTATGACAAAAGATGGTTAGGTTAATGAATGTTCTACTAGTTTATATTCTAAGCATGTAACTTTTCTTGCTCATGCTTAGACAAATAGTGCCTTTTTAAAAAAGCTATATACAAAAACAAGTTTTTTGTTGATAAACTCAAGTTTTTTTATTATGTTAAACTCAAGTTTTTTGTTGATAATCTCATTCTCGGTCATGGCAAAAACAAAATGATTAAGAGAATGAAATAAACTTTATTGAGTATTGGAGAATAAACTTTAAAACTATATACAAAAGACTGAATAGAGTGTACACACTTACCTAATTTCTATGGTATTAAGGTCATCTAATAGAGTGGAAATAAAAAATAAGAAATAAATAATGAAAATAAATAATCTTCAAGTAATGAAGAACAAGAAACCCCTCAAAAATCTCAAAAGTTATACTACAACCTAGTATTTACTTGTGTTTTATGGCGTCACCTTCCTTTAAGATCTACATTGATTTTTAATGCTTTATGAAACAAGTACTCAAAATTCGTGAATGAGAGACCCAGCATAGGCATAGTGATGCCTACTAACTACATTTTTTTATGATGCTTCCCAGACCTTGTAACAGTTTCCTTCGAGAGCCAGAGACCAGGTTTTCTCACTTGGAGGCTCATAATAACCAGGTCCGATCTTCATCGCCACCATATCATCTATTGTTGCAGCGTAAACATCCTTCTCCGCTTTCATAATTGAAACCTAATCATCAGCAAAGTTGAAACATGTAATCAAACTTAAGTTCAATTCCAAGTGCTGTGCTATTAATATAATACCCATCATTCGCATTACTATCAAGCAATAAGCTTTCAGATCAATTAAAAGAATAATTGGGCTAGTTTTTATTAAAAAAAGATTAAATGACACGTTGGGAATGGATGATGCTCACAATGCTTCGGCATTGAATCTTGTTCCTATTCCTTAAAGCAATGAGAGCAGCGATTTCAGATCGATAGTGGGAGAAGATGTGGTCATAAAACACTGTTGGTGTTCCTGCATGAGTAAGAATGTACGCATATCCTTGCATTTCCTTTCCCTCTGGAAATCTCCAGTGACCCTTCATAAAAGTATAAGAAACAGAAAAATGAAATTCCGATTGCAATGTCAACTTTTCTCAAAAAGAAACAGAGACCGAAAAATTCACCTGAGTAGATCCAGTATCATGATTCTCGATGAAGGTAACTGCACGTGAGGGCCACCAACCAAGTACCCCTGGAGGTTTGCCATATGCATCTGATAATCTCCAATACTCGCATCTTTCCAATACCTGAGTGCATAAATTTATTAAATAACAATGATATATGGAAATAAATTTCACCAAAAGGATAATTGAAGGTTAAAAACCCAGAAATTAAAATTCCCGATATGCAGATAAAGAACAGGCAGTTTAACTCACAGTATGAAGAACTCCTTTAGTGGTAACATCAAAGGCGCCAGCAGTACCTTCAGTTGCTTGGATCCAATCAATGATTCGCTGCCTATGAGCATCTTGATTGTAATCCATCACATGATAAGTATAGCTAAGTGAATCCCAGAATTCACCGACTGCGAAGTAAGGTTTGCTTGCTTTGATGTAATCTTTCACGTAACCTCCGGAAAATCCTCGTACGAAATCAAGCCTCCAACCATCATAGCCAACATCTTTCCTATTCAAATGTTATAAAAATATGGAAAATAATAGTTGGCAAAATGTTACAACAATTCTTTTAGCCCTAATTAAAGTGTGAAAACCAAAACGGCTTGTGGGTGGGTGGGTATTATAAAAATGTGCAATACAAGTTAGGTGGGAGATTGTTCAAGCAACTAAACCTTAACCAGCAGAGCCATTCCTCGAGATCCTTTCTCACAAATTCTTGAGAGTGATCAATGTTGGGAGCGGCATGAAAGTTGTCTCCACTGCTCTTGTTACCCCTACCCTAGCCACCATAAAACAAAAGAAACTATGTTAACGTATGATTGTATCAGTACCTCTCAATGAGTCCAGATTAAATAGACTAATACACAAGAGGTTCCCTACTAGTATTCATAACACATAACAAAAACAATAGCACTCATTATTATAATATATGGAAGGAAGTTACCTTATATGTTCACTTCCGACAAAACAGAATGAATACTAATGAAGCTAGAATATACAGACATTAGAATCTTCAAAACTAATCATATATAGCAGTTGGCTGCTTTACTGAAACAAAAAATCTAAAGAGGCTTACATGTTACATTCGACCAAATGGATATCCTCACTTTCCTTATCAATTCCATACCATACAATACGCTCGCTTGAATCCTAGGTGGAATTGTAATGCTAACCTGAAAGTGAGGGTCATCTGAAACAACAGCAGTATCATCCCAGTTCAACCGACCACCAAATATATTCCATACACCTTTAGCATTCTGGAAGTGTGCACAACGATGATTTAAAACAGCATCGCCGAGCACTTTCATCCCAACTTGGTGAAATTTGTTAACAACTGCCCTCAGCTCATCCATAGTACCATATCTACAAAGTCAATAGCAGAAGCAAATAAAGGGTTGTTTATATATGTATATGTATTGAATAATACATCCATTTTGTTGAATAGCTTCCACATGCACATGCAACCATATTTTGAAATGAGGGCAGCTCCTCTGTCTAGATGAGGTACCCGGTAAGATTTAAAGTGGCAGCCACCAAATATAAAGCATATGTTATATTTATATTGACAATGCCCCAGCTCATGCCTCTATAAATAGGTGAAAAGCCTTATGTTTCATTTATGTATCTAAATTAAATATGGATCATAACACAGAAGAGAATGGTAATTAAAGAGGGAATATTCTAAGGAGAGAAAAGAGTAAAGTTCATCCTTAGTTCTTGGGTGCAAGTTCTCTTATTGTCATAGAGAAAGTTTGTGCTAATTGCACCCTTCTTGTCAATAGAGATAGGGTCGTTCTTCTATCTTACAAGAGAGATTATTGTTGTTGTTCACTCCTTGCTGATACAAAGAAGAGTTATATTCTCTTTGTTATAGTGATATTCTTCTATCATGTTAGTCGTGGTTTTCCTCCAATAGAGAGAGATTTTTCCACGTATATCTGAAGTTTCTCATTTCTGGGTTTCTTTATCTCATACCGTGGTTTTGTCAATTATTTTAGAGACCCCTTATATAATTAAATTATATAAATATAGAAAAATTATCATATTAAATTACACACTCAAATTGATCATTATTACAATGTTTAAAAATATAAAATTTTAATATATTTCATTCAAGATAAATTTAAACTCATATATAATTTTTTCAAATAAATAAAAATCACATCCTCAAATATAAAGGACCAGTTCCATTGCCCAGATAACACGGGCTCATAGCCGGCCCTGCTCATGCTAGTTGCATAGTCAATTGTGTGTGCATTTCTAGTACCGCAGCTTTCTTAACAATATGCGCTGCCTACAGATGACACAAATCACTTCGTTTCCAAATCAAGTGATCTAGATTTTTTTTCTAATTACCAGTGTTTCCTTCCCCCCACATGACTACATGAGAACCTTGGATGGTAGGAAAATCCTAATCAGTGATGCGTACGGTTACTTGAGATCCATAATCCAGAAGGATATGGAACTTGAAGGAGATGTATCACGATCAAAACGGGTTGACAAAGATGGAGGAACACATCATGATTTTCTATGTAATATTGGTAAGCCCACTAGACTAAATGGTAATTCTATCGCGTAACAGTTAGACCTACACTATTGTATGACACCAAGTGTTGGGTGGTAAGACAATGTCACATCCAGAAAATGAGTGTGACAGAGATATATGTATTATGTTGGACATACTACGTCAAACCGTATGAAGAATGAGACAATAAGACAAAAAGTGGGAGCAACACCTATTAAAGATAGAATGCGTGAACTTCGGTAGTTTGGTGAAGTGAGTAGGAGATCAAGGCACCGATTAGACGGAGAGAGACGTGGGAAGAAGAGGAGGAAGGAAAGAGAGCAAAATCCAGACAGACATGGGCTAGAATGGTCAAGATGGAGATAGATGAGAGAATGTCTCTGAGGAATAAGTATTCAAGTAGTGTACTATGAGTGATATTGTATTCATTTTCTTTAGAGACGGCGGAATGAAGATGAAGTATTCAAGTAGTGAACTGTTGGTGATATTGTTCAAAATATCATTTCAATTTATCTCATTTTCTTGGTAATTTCACTATCCTACTGTAGAAATTTTTCTACCTTGTTTGATAGCCCCATTTACCTCCCCTGTCATTCCCCCACCACTGTCAGATTTCTAATTTCTACTCCTTTGTGTTTTTCTATCCTTTATGTATGTCTTTGCATACTTCATATATTGATTTATGTTAGTTGACCCCAATTGTTTTAGGAATTAGGTATCAATTGTTGTTGTTGTTGTTGTATCAATGTTTCCACAAATACATTTTATACATCTCAAATTAAGATGTGTTGATATATTTGTAGACAAATGTACACCGAACAGACACCATTAGTTTAGGAAATAGTTTCTTTATTAACTTTGTAATTATTAGTCTCTAGTGGTTGTTCATGTTATAGATAATTATACCTATTTAGGTTCTTTATAATTTATTTATAGTTCCTAGACAAACACTTCCAAGGGGTCCATTCTAGAGTCTTCCAAGGTGTCTCTTCCCTTTAGATGACTCTTCTATAAATATAGGATTGTACATCAGTTTTGCATCATCTTCAACTGATAATAAAACCTCAAAAACTACATAGTATTCTATACCTTTCTGATCACCGCCCTTAGATCAGTCCTACTGCCACCTTTATTCACTCCTGCTAGTGCTCTAATTTCCTACGTGTCTCCACCCCTCTACATCTCAAACTATCTACGCCTGCTGCATCTCTTTGGGTGTCTCCACCCCTTTGCTGTCTTCAGTCCTCTTTCTAACTCTTAGTGTGATGATTCGATCATGTCTAAAGAAACTGATTCACCCACAAGTCACCTTGACCACCCAACTATTGTCTCAGCCGTTGTTGTTTGATCTTCCTCCTATCTAGCCATCATACCGTTTCAATGGTAAGAACTACCATGGATGGTCAAAGCTGGTCTACACTCTTCACGACGAGGAGCTTGAAACGTATCTCACTGTTTCTACACCATAAGAAGGTACGGAAAACTAATGCCAATATACAAATCTGATTATGGGACTTCATGGATCTCAATATTAGTAGTACATGTCTCTATATGGATACAGCCAAAGACATTTGGGCTTTCATAAAGCAATCTTATTTTGTTGCTAAAGATGGTGCGTTTGTTTGTGACTTATGGCTCCAAACAATGAATCTTAAGCAAGATTCACAGTTTGTCCCAGAGTATGCTACAGACCTCCAACAATGTGGTCTGAAATTGACCAGTATCAAACAATGAAGTAATTTAATGCTGCTGATACAACCCTTCACAAGAACTATATAAATCAGCAACGTCTCTACTGTTTCTTGTCTGGTTTAAATCCAGAATATGATCACATTCGAGCACGAACCCTCAACATCACTCCTTTTCCAACTCTGTCTTCTGCCATTGCTACTGTCAAACATGAAGGGAGCAGACGTAATATCATGACGAACACCAAGACAGTTGACAACACCGCTCTCACCTCCAAAGCTACTTCTTCAGATGCTAAGACAACTTAGGAGAATAAGGGAGGACGGTGGTGTGAACATTGCAAAAGATCTAATCATAATGCAAACCAGTGCTGGAAGCTATAACCCCATCTACATAAAGAAAAGAAGGGCCATGAAAGGCATGGATCTAGTGCTGGGCGTGCCAACTCACTCCCTCATCCCATTCTACTGCTGGCAACTCTGCTGCTGCGTCACCCATTTCTCCAAAGGAAATATAGAAACTTCGTATGATGTTACAGTCTCTTAATACCTCAAATGATTATGGTCATAGGTAAAACCTCTACTCATTTTTGTCTTAATGCTTCAGAAAATTCTCCACACTCCAAATGGATCTTGGACTCAGGTGTTACCTTTCATATGACTGATGTTTCCATTTTACTTTCTCATTATCATCCCTGTTACATACCTGGACACATTACCATTGCTGATGGCAACTCTACACGTGTTGTTGGACATGGCATGGTTATCTTTTCTGATCAGTTGCATTTGAAGAATACCTTACATGTTTCAAAGTTGGCCATGAATCTTGCCTCTACCTACAAACTTACCATGGACCTTGACTGTTTTGTTGTTTTCCCTTCATGGTGTGTCCTACAAGATCTGCACACGGGAAAGACGATTGGAACTGCCTGAGCTACGAGATGGTCTCTACTATCTTGATACACTGGTTGTCCGTAACCCCTCACAAAAAGCTCTTATCATTGTCACTGCTGATATAAATACCATTTGGCTCCACCATAATCGTCTTGGTCATCCATCCTTTCATGTTCCCAAAACCATATTTCCTAATCTTTTTAGTGGTATTGATATTTCCACCTTCCAATGTGATGTGTGTGAACTTCCTCAGCATTCTTGTGTATCTTTTCCACAAATCAATACAATTAAGTCATTATCCTTTTGATCTCATTCATAGTAATGTTTGGGGTTATTCTCCAGTGCTTACATTTCTGGTGCACGTTGGTACATAACATTTATTGACGACAACACTCGTTTTATGTGGGTCTTTTTAATGAAACACAAGAGTGGAGTTAGATTATTCCTATATTCATCAATATGATTCACAATCAGTTTTCCACCACTATAAAACGTTTCCGTTCTGATAATGCCCTCGATTAATTCAATCACAATGCCACATCCTTTTTCTTGTCAGAAGGTATTATCTATGAGTTTTCTTGTCCATACACACCTCAACAAAATGGTATTGCTGAGAGAAAAAATTGCCACCTTATTGATGTAAGTCATGCTCTACTCTTCCAATCAAATACACCTAAACATGCCAAGCCCTCGTGGCTTGGTCGGTAAAGGAGTGGAATCCTAGAATCAAAGGTTTTGGGTTCGAAACCTACTACCGTGACTATAAAAAAAAATACACCTAAACATGATTAGGGGAGGCTACTCCCACATCCTGTCATCTTATCAATAAACTGCCGACTCATGTCCTTCAAAATAGATCCCCTCTTGATTGCCTCTGTCACTTTCTCTTATACCAAAATCTCTTCTGATCTTGATTTGTGGGTGTTTGATAGTACTGTTTTTGTTCATCTTCCTCCACCTCACAAGGGGACATTGGACCCACGATCTACTAAGTGTATCTTTTTGGGGTATTCCCCAACCCAAAAAGGATACAAGTGCTACAATCCCACAACAAAAAGGAGCTACATAACTGTTGATGTTACCTTTCATGAAACTGACCCATTTTACCCCAACTCTACCACTTCTCTATCTTCTTCAGGATCCTTACACTGCTCTACCACTCCCTACCTACACTATTACACCCTCTCCCCCAAAGCTACCAAAATCATGCAATTCACAACCATCATCATCGGACATACCACTACTCGCACTTGATTCACAACCGTATCAAGCTTACCAATAGTCGCTGTCTCCTAACTTACAAACTCCAAATTCACCACCAACTCAACCTACTCTATTTCCAACCGAATCCTCCAACCATGACCAAACCCCCCCTCTCCCCATCTTGTAACACGGGTGTATTCAAGAGAGCACATGTCAACTCCGTGGCTGACGCAGGACCAAGCATCTAACCTAGGTAATGATTCTCTTCCTCATGAGTCATCTCCATCAATTGCCTTACAAAAAGGTGTACGTCAATGCACCAAAGCTCCTCTATATCCTCTTGCTAATTTTGTTACCTTTAACAGTTTTTATCCTCATGCCTTGTTTGTTCAAAGCCTTATGAAATCTGGATACCTAATTTTGTTTTTGAAGCATTGAGCAAGAAATAGTGGAGGGAAGCTATGCAGGAGGAAATTCAAGCTCTTGAACAAAATCATACTTGGGAAATTGTGACAAAACCTTCTACCAAGCATGTTGTTGGCTGCAGGTGGATCTTCAATGTCAAATACAATGCTAATGGTTCACTTGAGAGGTACAAAGCTCGCATTGTGGCTAAAAGGTATACTCAGACGTACGGAATTGACTATCAGGAAACCTTTGCTCTTGGCCAAACTCAATACTGTCTGCATTCTCTTATCATTGGCATCCTACTTTGTTTGGCCCCTATCACAATTTGATGTCAAGAATTCCTTCCACCATGGTGATCTACATGATAAGATCCACACGTGCATTCCCATGGGCTTCAGTGATGATTCTGCCTCGGCATCTACCTCCTCCAAAGTATGTCAATTAAAAGAGGCTTTATATGGCCTCAAGCAATCCCCTCGAGCTTGGTTTAACCGTTTTCCCAAGGTTATTCGCGTTGTTGAGGACATTATAGTTACTGGTAATGATCCAGTAGAGAAACAATGTCTAGAAAATAGCTCAAATCAAAATTTAAGATGAAGTATCTAGGCTCTCTCAAGTATCTTCTTGGAATTGAAGTTGTTCGCTCATCTCAAGCATCTTTATTAGTTAACAAAAGTATATCACATACTTGCTAAGTGAGACAGGAAAGAGTTCTTGTAGACCAGCTACTTCACCACTAGATCCTAATAAAAAGCTTAACATTGCCCATAATGAGCCCAAGGTTGATTAAACTATGTATCAATGTTTATGTGGCAAGCTTATCTATCTCTCCCATACCAGACCTGACATTGCCTACGCGGTTAGTGACCTAAGTTGTTCATGCATAACCCAAGGAAATCATACTTAGAAGCAGCCTATAGGGTTCTACATTACCTAAAAGCAAGTCCAGGACAAGGAATCATGTTCAAGAAGGGGGAGCAGTTAACAGTTCAAGCCTTTACTGATGCCGACTATGGTGGCTCACTTGTTGATCGAAAATCTACTACACGTTTTTGTGTATTTCTAGCAAGAAATCTTGTGACATGGAGAAGCAAAAACATAATGTAGTGACCCGATCCTCTGCAGAATTATCCTTTTTGATTTAAATCAAATGGAAGGGACCGATGGAGCTGAGGTGTGATAACAAAAATCAACAATCAGCATAGCCCATGATCTTGTCCAACATGATCGTACCAAGCATATTGAGATTGACTGACACTTCATCAAAGAGAACGTTGAAGGAGGTCTGGTTGATCTAAGCTACACTCTCTCAGAAGATCAAATTGTAGAAGTGTTTATCACACTTCACAATCTAGTTTTCATAGTCTTATCGTCAAGCTAGGTATGAAGGATATCTACAAACCTAGCTTGAGGGGAAGTGTTGATATATCTGTGGACAGGTGTACACCGAACATACACCATTAGTCTAGAAATTATTTTCTTTGTTAATTATATAATTATCAGTCTCTAGTGGTTGTTCAGATTACAATTAACTATACATGTTCAGATTTTTTTATAGTTCATAGACAGACCCTTCCAAGGGGTCTATTTTAGACTCTTCCAATATTGTGTCTCTTCCCTTCGATGAGATTTCTATAAAATAGGATTGTACATCAGTTTTTTATAACCTTCAATCAATAATAAAACCTCATAAACTACAAGATGAATAGCTAGAAACTTTTACTTTGAATATCACTAGCAAACAATTAAAAAGAGGTCTACCTGGAGTTGAGATTATAGAGATCTTTAGGCATGTAACCCTCTGGTGATACTGATTCTGTAGGTGGAGGCAACCAAATTATGGTAAAACCAAGAGAAGATAACTCTGCCGCCTTCTGCTCAAGCTCCATGTACCATCTACCTGATCTGTGAGATTCCCAGTTGAATCCTTGGCATAAGATCTCATACCCAGACCCAGTTCCTGAAGTCAACTTCAATAAAGGTTTCATCTCCGCAGGTTCTGGATCAGCCTCCCCAGAGAAAGTAGGAATGGAGCTTCTGAACATGCTGTAGGCAGCGGCACCCAACCTCTCGATCTCATGAAGAACGGCTTCTTGAGCTTCTTTGGTCAAAATTTTCCAGTTTTCTGAGGACAAATCTGCTACTACATTTCTTATGTTATTAATGATTCCATCAGAATGTGCAGGTTGAGAAGCTTCTTGTTTCTGCACTTGGGTTTCGTCAGGAATTTCACCAGATTTGGACCCCATTGGAAACTGGTGTTCCTTCTTGCCTTCCAATAGGTCGGGCTCAGATTGAACTGACAATCTAGTTGGAGGTGGAAGCGGAACGAAAAAATCTTGACCATTGCACTTTAACCAAGTATCACCGTCCAGCTTGATCACAAAAAGTAACCCAGCAATATGGTTATCCAAAGCAAAAGTTCCGACTCTTCCACTTCCATCTTCTTTAGGCTGCAGAGTCAGAGACCCCAATATAATTATGAGTAAGCAAATCCAACATAATAAACGTGTAAGAGTGAGGTCCTTAATACTGATAGAATTACCAACAAAAAAAAGCGGACTATCATTGTAGAAGACAATCATTTCATTAGAGAAAAAGCATTGAAATAAAACGATGGTGGTACTATAGAGAGTATTAGTGTTTCAATCACGGCATGCGTAAATCAATTCATCAAGCATCAGTATCCACCAACACCTCCCATTGTTGAATCATTTGAGATTAAACGCGGATACTTCAATCTAGCTTCTGGCTGCTCTAAACTGGCATCCATCCATATTAGGTATTATAACTTCAATCAAATTAAACAAGAATAAAATACCTGAAATTGTACAAGGTAACCAAAACCCAGAATCCTATATTTATCCCACAATCCAATCTTAAAGGTTATGACTTCAACATGCAATATCTGTTGAGTAATGTCATGACAGCAAGCTCGTTAATCACTTCTTCACCTAATTACCTAGAGATTCTCTCATTTAGAAAATAAGGCCTGCAAGAAGCATAACACCACTAGGCCAGATAGCCAAATCCAACCATGGATGTTGTGAATTCTCTCATAAAGAGGACAGAGTTCTAGGCTAGACCTGAGCCACTTGATATGCGGGAGAGGTTATGAGCTTCAATAGACATAAAGATATGTATGCTTTCTTTATGACTTCAAGACTCGTGCTTTTGAGCATAACCCGAAAGGTAAATCAGAACTTAGAGCACATGACACGAGTTTAGCTAGCTATATCTTTTGCAGCTCACATTGAGGGAAAATTGAAAATATGCAAGTTTCTGGTATATCAATCCAATGCTCTTGTGGCTTGACGTTTTTGGAATGTCAGATACATAGTTAGTATGATCAAGCAACTTCGAAACTACTGCTTCTAACTTTTTTTCAGTTTCAATTAGTCACAAAAGCAATCTACAGTATTGGTTCATCTATCTACAGGTGGAATATGCCACCCGAAGGATTGAGCCTTTTTCGATCTGCGTTGTATGTTAACTTGCTTAACACTGTAAAACAAGCTCCATTCCAGCCTCTATCATAGCAAAGTTAATTGGAGTTCGATCTTTGACAAATCAGGGTAAAATTTCTCTTACAAACGTTATGAACTATGAGAGCTTGGGAGAACAAGAGTAGCTTATGCGACAGTAAATGTCCATCATAATCATTTATGACATACACAGACCACATATGAGAATACTGTATTGGCAACTAATTTAAGAAATCTTGGTTCTTTTTATATGTTATTCTGTAGGTTTTTTACAATCTGGTACCTTTAGTTTCGTGCGTAATGCTCTATCCTTAAATACTTCAGCATCCAGTGGATAAGGAGCTGGTGGAATCTCCCAGAGTCTCCTGTCATCTTTGCACACTCCCCAGTGTATAGTAGCCTCCTCAGATAAATTTGTCTCCAAGTACACAATATTTTTTGCATCTACAGGACATTTCCTGACAACAATCTTGAGCGAAAAATCTAGAGATATATTTTTCACCACATCTTGCTCGTCATAAAAACCCACAATTTGCTTGTTTGGTTGAAGCTCTTCAGTGGATTCTTGATGGTCAATTAGACTCTTAGGATCTTCACCTCTTGGCATCATGTATGGAAGCTTAGACAATACACCTAGAACGAGAAAACAAAGAAAAGCCAAACTAAATTAGACAGGTAAGCCATTTTCTTACTTCTGAATAAAAACTTGTCAGCGACTTATAATAACTCATTTGTATCAATTCCAGCCAAATAAGATGATGTTTGTTCATCTAATATTCAAAGTAAACATGCAATCCAATCATCAGTATTCTATAGTCGACCAACATGACCATGAGAATATACACTAACAAACTTATTTCACACATTAACGAATATAAAACAGAGACTGGCATGACTGATACAATCAAACTATTTCAGAAACTGCACTGACATAAGTCAAAATCAGATCGACAGTACCTAGCCACAAAGTGAAGTTGTTCCAAGCAGAAATGTCGATATTGCCACCTTCACAAAGGTAGTCAGTAAGAGGCACACAGAAGTCTTTTTCATTGCACCGATACCATGATCCAGTTTCAACATCCTGGTTCATTCGGAAAAAATATAATAAAAAAACACAAGAAAAGAACAGAACAGAAAAAACACATAAATATTAAAGTGTATGTCTATATAAGGAATTAGTGGATACAAAGGACTTCATTAGAGCTGTCATAAATATTAAGTTCAAATAACAAGCTTCACTTGGGAACTACCTTCAGAAGAAATTTAATGTCAGCGATGGCACAGTTGGAATAGAAGTCAATCTTCACTTCATGAACGCAGTTTTCACCAGGTTCAACAACTTCTTTGAGTGGTGTCTCTACTGCATAATCCTGATAACCCAGAAGACACTTGACCTTAGAGAATCGGTTAAAGTAAAGTACAAAAGATTTTAAGTAACAGACTACTATGCATACTTTAACGGCAACTGAGCCTAGAGGTCTCATCCAAGAAGGTGGTTGATCCCATTCCCTGCAATGCATAAGAGAAGTGAGGAATAATCAGCAATGTTTACATACATGGCTGGATTTAGGAACAGCTGAACTACTCCTTGGTGACAATATTGACAACAATGAGGCTTTCCAACTAAACTATTTAGTCATCCAAAATCAATGTGAAGAAGGCGACAGAAAAACCTTCCACTATCACCGATATAATGCACTCCCCAGTGCATAATCCATTTCCCTGGTACAGTACACCCGACAGTTAATTGCCACTGATCATCCTTCTTCCCCTGATCTATCCTTGTATATATCTTCCCTTTAACCTACACACATATATCTCGAGCACACAATTAGACGAAAAAAACAACACTTGATGATGGAAAAATATAAATATTTGCCAAACTATTAATAGAAGAGATATTATAGATTTTACAGAACAGGGAGGAGAACAACGATCAAACAATTCATAATGTCGACGACCTTTTTGGTTCCTCTCAATGGATAGGTTTCAGTGTAAACCACCGCGTCCTCGTCCTTATCATGATCTTCTAAAGCAAAATTACTTAACAGCGGTACTTTTGAGCACACGATGACGTTACGAAACCTGGTCGACTTGAAGCTATTGCAGGAAATATTATTCCTTCTCCTGCCAACATTGCGCTTGTAATAAGGTACTGGACAAGACGACCACGTTGTCACCAGCCGCCGCCTGTTAGCTTTCTTCTGCTGCGCCATTTCTCTGTGAAGAAGTTTCAACCGGTTTTTCGCCCCAATCGCATTGTTAATACTGATCAAAGGCGGCAGCACAGCGACAGTGGTCGTTGTCATTATCATTCACCTTTCAACTGTTTGATCGAGTGAGTAGATAGCGAGAGTCGTAGTGCTAATGGAGTGGCAGTCGGAGGCGGTTAAAGAGAGAGAGAAAGATAGAAAGGAAGTCTAACGGACTCCACAGTGAAATCGCAATAAACAAGTCGAAAATGCAGATAGATGGATGGATGATCTTGAGCTGATCGACCGCCGGGGCTGATGCTACTTTCTTCGGAAAGAGGTTCTAACTTCCTCGCACCTTTAGGAGGCCCCACTTTTTTACCCGTCTATTTGTGCCCTCGCTTTGAAAACCCCGTATAGTCCCTCTTTCGGCGGCGACCTGATCACATTTTTCTTGTCTTCACGTTGGAAAAATACGAAAAATTTAGAGAAAGATAACTGCACTACTTCTCAAACAAGGTTCAATTGAAGTATGGCATGCGAAAATTGAAATGTGCGAACCCTCGTTCGCCATGATTTTTTTATGCTATACATGTCATTGTTTGGGTGTTGGTGGGAGATCCAGGTACATTCTCCTCAATAATATATTGTCATATAAAATAGTTAAAATAAAAATAGTTATAAATATGTTAAGGTGAACAAAACCTATATGGTTATAATAGTATTCACAAAGGTGGATTTAGATTAGAGGTATTTTGGCTAGTTCAAGGTTGTAGAATTCCTAGAGAGATTTGAGTTTTAGTTAATATAGGTTCAATAACACTATATTACATCCGAGTAGGTGAAGATGAAGAGTAGGGTCAAATACATTAATTTTATAAACTCGTCCTACTAAAAAAGTCAAATAAAACAACTTCATCAACTTATTACAATTGATAAAGTCAGAAGAGAGTTGTTGGTAAGGTCAATTGAGCATCCAATTCTCTAACCCCATTTGAATTTATCTATTAAGGCAAGTTTATGAGGTTGCCCCATTTTACTTGTGTTATTAGGAGAGTTTATAGGTAGCCCTATGAAACATATAGTATCAAAATGGGCAACTAGTTTTTCCATCCCATTAAACTTTATCTTTTTAGACAAGTTTATGAGGTCATCCCATTTTACTTGTATATGGTATGAGTTTATATGTCTTATAACATGATTAAATGGGGCAGTTGATTCCCTCTCCCCATTTGACTTTATCTATTAGGGTGATTTTATAAGGTTACACTTTTTTACTTGTATTACTTTGTCAAGTTTATATGTCGCCCCTATAAAACATGCATGTGCTTTACAACACTATTAGATAGGCCAACTGATTCTCTATCCCTATAAAACATAATTTATAAGTTCAACTCTATGTAATTGCACCATTTGTTATATCAATCCACACGGGAACATATCAGTCGCCCTATTGACAAACTAACAATTAATGCGAGAAGCTAATCTCACCCTAATTGCATCTTTCCATTAAACTAGTTGTTGTAAGCATACAATTTGCCTCGCTACCTCTTGTTCTCCCAGTACCGAAGCAAATCTTAACCAGCGTTCATGTGGTATATGAGCTTCATCATCTTTAGCGAAGCTTCCGTTCAACTTTGTAAAGGTAAGACAAACGTTTCTTCTCTCATGATTTCCTAGAGCTCTAACCCTAAAGAAAATTTAAATTCCTATGTTTGTCTTCTTGAGGCCACTTTGGGATTTGATGTTTCTCGTATCTATTAGGTAGTGAGGTGGTTAAAACTATGCACAATCAGACCTTAAACGTGTTGATTTGCTCCAGATCAGAAGAGCAAAATGATGGGGAAGGAGAGAATAATCGCTCAAGAACAATCGAGAACAAAGAATATAAATTGAACTTTCTTATTTCATTGAGAATGAGTCAATTACAGTCACAGAAAACGAGGAGGAGCACGATATATATACAATATAGCGGAACATAAAAAATGACATAGTTTTGAAATCAAACATTCTATACTATAACCCCCCCCACGCGCCCCTCGCAAGACAAGAATGGTGAGGACCATGCTTGGCTTGAAGAACAACAATCATATGCCTGAAATACCCATGGATAGATACTGGCCCTTATACTATTTCCCTGGAAGACTTTTGATTAGCATGTCAGCTAGCTGGAACGAACTTGGAATGTGAGAAACTGTAATGAGACCTTTCTACAGTTGATCCCTCACAAAGTGGCAATCGAATTCAATGTGTTTAGTTATTTCATGAAGAAATGGGTTGCGGGCAATGAAAACAACAACACAATTGTCACGCTTAATAGGGATAGGAACATTGTCTGTCACACCCAGCTCCTGAAGTAAACAACTCAACCATGCCAACTCAGTAGTCACCTTGCGTAGAGCTCTATACTCAGCCTCTGCTGATGATAGAGAAACATAAGCTTGTTTCTTGGATTTCTCACAAATGGGAGAACCACCCAACTATAAATAAAAACCACTCACCAACCTTCTAGAAATAGGACATGTTGCCCAATCTGAATCACAATAGGCAACTAGTTGTTGTGATGCAAAATTCTTAAGGAAAATACCAACATCAATAGTGCCCTTAACAAACTGTAAGACATGAATGGCAACATTGTAATGACTAACACATGGGGAATCGAGGAACTGACTTTAAATCTGAACTGAAACACAAGTTTGGTCGATTATGAGTGAGGTAATTCATTTTTCCAGTAAGTCTACAGTACTTCTCAACATCTTGAAACAGGGAACTATCTTGGGGAAAAAGATTTAGGGGGCGTTTGTTTTGGGTTAATCAAGAAAGGGAATCAGAATGATTCCCTTTTCCGCTGTTTGTTTTGTCAGTTTTTACTATTTTCAGGAAAGGGAATGGAATTACCACAAAACCCTCTATCTTGATTCCCCACCCCGTACTAGAGAATGAGATTCCCTTTCCCTAGTATACTTTGACCGGTGACATATGACCATTAACCGATGACTAATGATCATTGACCAGTGATCGGTGAATGTTGACCGGTAGTCGGCAACTGTTGACCATTGACCGACGGTTGTTGACCGGTTATTTTTTTCATTCCCCCCAGCTCAAACATATAAACGGGAAAATCAAAGGGAATTATTTTCCATTCCTCTTCATTCTCTTTCCTGATTCCATTTCGTTTCCCCGCTTGATACAAACACCCCCTTAGTCTTGATTCGAGAGGACTAGCAGTAGTGTTGCTACTCTCAACACCAAATTTTATATAAAGTTGAATGGAATACTTGCATTGAGTAATGACAATGTCATTATCTGTTTTCAAAAACTCTATGCCTGAGAAATAGCAAAGGCCCCCAAGATCCTTGATTTTGAATCCTGAATCAAGGTTGTTTCTCAGAGTATTATTTTGTCTATATGTTATCACCACACACCCGTAAGTCATCTACATAAATTCCAACATGAACAACAGAAGTGGCAGTATGCTTGAAGAAGAGGGAATAGGCATTGTAGCAGTTAACAAATCCTTTAGACCGAAGAAAGGAAGCTAACCTAGCATACCACTGCCTCGAAGCCTGCTTGAGACCATAGAGAGAGCGCTTGAGATGACAAACTTTAATGCCCTATTCCACACATAAACCCTCGGGCAATTCATGTAAATGGTTTCACGTATATCTCCTTGGAGAAATGCATTGTTGACATCCAATTGGTGTATCTCCCATTCTCTCTTAATCGCAACAACTATAAGAGAATCATAGTCATCTTCACATCTAGGGAGAAGGTTTCAGAATAGTCGACTCCATATATCTAAGTGAAACCCCTAACAACAAGTCTCCCCTTGTAGTGCTCTAATGTACCATCTGCCTTGAGTTTCACCTTGTATACCCATTTGTAACTATTAGCTTTCTTCCCTTTGGGTAGAAGAACTATGTCTCCTGTGTGATTGCGCTCTAGGGCTTCAATCTCTAGTTGCATCGCAAGGCGCCATTTTGGGTTAATACTGGTATCTTTGTACGGATTGGGTTCGGGTAAAATAGGGTGAGTTGAATCAGTAGTAACACTGAAACTGAATAAAGAAGAATCAGTGGCGGAAGGAGCACAAATATTTGTTAATGGGCAAAGAGCTAGAGTGTTGTCAGTGAGATGCTTGTTGCCTTTCAAACGAGTAACTAACAGATCTGTAAAATCTTCCTCAACGGGCAAGGTAGTAGGAGAATGTCTCACGAAGTAATCCTGAAGATGGGTTGGTCTACTGTGACTTTGTGATGATCGTCTAAGGGAATAACATCACCTGAATCAGCCGCAACTTCTTCAGTAGCATCACGAGTTGATATCTCTCTGGGTTCTTGTTCAATAGAAACAATAGGACGAGAAAATGTATCATCTAGGTCAGGAGTAATAGATTTAGATGAAATACTGTTATTGTTTAGAAAAACAATAGGTCTTGGAATGTCTTCATCGTTGTCATATATGTATTCAGATGGTTTTAGGAAAGGAACATGATCTTGGATAACTGGTCGCTGATCTTTAAAAGGAACATTAGTCTCATAAAACTTAACATTACGACGATGAATAATAGTCTTATAGGAGATTCTCAACAGCTTGTGTCCCTTACTGATCAAACTTGGTCCAAGGTAAACACACTTAGTAGCCCTCTCCTTGAACTTCTGCTTGTGTGGCTTGACTACAGCAGCATAAGCAAGACATCCAAATGTCCTTAAGGAGTCAAAAATAGGTTTCTGATTGTGCAAAACTTCATAAGGTGTCTTGTCACTCAAAATTGTAGATGGAAGTCTATTGATGATGAAAGTGGCAAACAATATTGTTTCTCCCCAATATTCTATACGTATGCCACTTTGAAAATATAAATCACTGGCAGTTTCAAGGATGTTTTGATGTTTCCTCTCCACAATGTCATTTTGTTGAGGAGTATGGGGACAAGAGCGTTGGTGAATGATCCCTTGTGATTGGAAAAATTGAATACCTTCATTTGATGAACCAAGTTCATAGGCATTCTGACTGAAGAGCTTTGATTTTTTTGGGAAATTATCATTCATTGAGAGCAAGAAAATCCTTGATACAAGCATAGGCATCAAACTTGTTTTTCAACAGATAGATCCATAAACATCTACTTTTATCATCAACAATACTAAGAAAGTAGTAGAATCCATCATATGTAGTTGTTGAACATGGACCCCAAATGCCAATATGTACTATATCAAAAGAAGCGCGACTGCTAGTTTGAGAAGTGGGAAACGATAGTCTATGTCCTTTTGCCCTGCTACAATCATCACAAACAAAGACAGATGGAATATCCTTCTTATTTATAGCTCCTAAATGCAATAGTTTATGTAAAGGAGCATGTACCAACCTGTAGTGGCAGTATAGGACTTTGTATCAAAGAATTACAAATCAAACTATGTTTTTGTTGTTCTTTTTGTTCCAGATGTTGTCTACCTTCAAATAACTATCCAAGAGCTTATTTATCCAGCCAATACATACCTTTATTCTCCTTGCTAATGATACTCTTAATGCTCAATATCGGGTCCTGTAAAACACAACAGTTGTCATAAAAAAGATCTTGCAATTGGTGTGTTTCACAAATCTGTTGATATACAACAAATTATATTTGAAACTTAGGACAAAAAGAACATTACGAGGGGAAAAAATTGCTTCCTAAATGAACTTTTCCTATAGTTTGAATTTGTTGAGATCTCCCCTTTGGCATGCTATTTGTGTGACCACTCTGCACATTTACAATATCATGAAAGACACTTCTTCTTCCACTGAAATGGTCAGTAGCCTCCGTATCAATGATTCAATCATCAAAAGTGTTTTCTATCTTATTATATATACTCAGACTAGCACTAAAACAAAAAGTATAATGTTTGGTATTACATTTATTACCTGTAAAGTTACAGCTTGTGCATCTGTCGCTAGGGCTCATCTTTTGCAAACAATGGATGAGCAGACTTATCTGCTCTTGGCTCATCCCACTACTATGCTTTTCTTTTTTAACATCAATTTTAGTAACATCATTCATGACATTATCAACCACCTTCTTATTCTTGCCATACTTCCAACCAATTGGAAAACCATGTTGGTATAAGTTAGAGAATATG
Source organism: Limonium bicolor (assembly GCA_023374045.1). Taxonomy (NCBI): domain Eukaryota; kingdom Viridiplantae; phylum Streptophyta; class Magnoliopsida; order Caryophyllales; family Plumbaginaceae; genus Limonium; species Limonium bicolor. The sequence continues at coordinate 46,586,341 of CM041779.1, read as the reverse complement.
TGTTACTACTTCTACCTAGGCAGTGTACCTATCGTTTTGCGGAATAGTGAATTGAGTGGGGTTGTCGATCTCAGGGACCTCGTTCAATTAATTGATAATTTATTTACTAACTGAGAAACTAAACTAAGAAAACAGGAAACGTCACTTTTTCAGGTTTTACTTAATTTAATGAAAAAAAGACTCAACAAACTAATAATAAAACAGTAAAATAAACTAAACAAATAAATAAATGTTAAAACTCTAAACAAAAGGAAGCACCCCGGATTGTTCTGCAAACCTTCACTTTCTAATCTATTAATAAACTCTTCCCTAATTTGCAATAAACTCAGAAACTATAATTAATTCGTCAACGGCTAAATCTAACGAATCCTAACCAGTTGCTAGAACTAGCAGCAGACTAATGCTCTAATCCGGACACAACTAATCGCATAAAGAACAGTTTCTATTTGAGACCGATTAACCTATAGGCGGGATCACGCTTCTAGTCGTTAATCAGGTTTAATTCTCTATGTCTTGTTATCTATCTCAGCTCTCGCGTGTTGATTAGAAAACTACAAATATAGCCTTAATAATTGATCAGAGAATTAAAGCGCATGAAAAACTGGAATTAAACTACTGCATTAATGATTAGTAAAGATATTACAAAATAAATATAAAGATTCGGTTTACTACCCCAATCCGGGGAGCTACTCTAACTACTCAAACATGACTCTAAAATAACAAAAACAACAAAGGAATAACACAATGACATATTAGATAAAAGGGAAGAAAAACTTGTAGAAGATCCTGCTCCACCCTATGTTGTCACGTGTCTCTGTATTAATCCTCTGTCAGAAAGTGTGGTGTATCAGCAATGGTAGAGTTGTGTGTGTGGAAGACAGGAGAGGGAGAGGCCGAAGCCTCTCTGTTTTGAGCGCGGCGCAGGCGTGAATGATCGCCTTTCTAGTTCGAACCCTAACTCCCTGTTATATAGCACGGCGCCTCCCTTCAACTTAAACAAAAATCTATCTTTTGATGTTGATTATCCACCGTGGTAATTAATATTTCCATGATGATGTTTAATGATGATGATAAATCATCAAGTAATAATCCATGCGAATTGGAATTCCGTGATTGAGAACATGGAGCCGTCAAAACATGATTAGTGTGCAATCGACTTTAATGATTGTCTCCATAAGTTGCTGCCAATGATGATTAAGTGCCACGTCAATTTTTGTATAATCAGCATGAATGAAACGGCCACGTCAATTATATATATATATTATATATATATATATATATATATATATATTATATATAGATATATGTCACATTTATGTGTTATCCTAATGTAAATCTAATATTTTTCCTGCATTTACACATAAAATGTATCAGTTCACATCAACATAAATCTAAGGAAAAATATGATAAGTGAGGAATTGGCATGAATTGTTACAAATATAGGAAGAATTATAACCCTAAAAGTAGATGTATTTCGCACTTATCATATAACAGGTTTCTTCAGTATGACTATGCTTCTCATAGTGTTTACAGAAAGCTTTCCCATGAAATCCATACTTCAAATAGCAACTATCTTCTACATGACCGGGTTTTCCACAATGCGTGCATCCTTTCTTTCATTTCTTATCATTATTCTGTCATTTGATAGACAGTTGTGGTATATAAGCCCCATCACTTGCATTAGCGAAGCTCTCTGAACTAAAATCACCTTTCTTTCCTTTTCATGTTTCTCGCTTTCTTTCTTCAGATGAAATCAAGGAATACATTGACTCTAGTTGTAACACCTCATATGAGCAATGGTCTGACAACCTAGCTCCAAAGCCATTGTGGCTTGAAAACTAGCCACTTTAAGCCATTTGTCCTTACTTGGTCTTAAAAGTGGAAGGCCTTGTTGTTGTAATCAACCCATATGTATCCTTATAAACTATTCACATTACTACATATATCCCGATGTGAGATGGGGGTATTACATACTCCCCCACTCAAAGAAAGTGACGTCCTTGTCGCAAGTCTAACATCCAAGTCCCATGGACCTCCTCGGTAGCTGTCGGGTATCCCATCCCAAAATGGTCCTAAGTCAGCTATGATACCATTTGTAACACCTCATATGGGCAATTGTCCAACTATCTAGCTCCAAAGCCATTCCGGCTTGATAACTAGCCACTTTAAGCCATTTGTCCTCACTTGGTCTTAAAAGTGGAAGGCTTTGTTGTTCTAGTCAACCAATATGTATCCTTATAAACTATTCACATTACTACACATATCCCGATGTGGGATGGGGGTATTACACTAGTCTAGGTAAAGGTTTCATCATAAGATATTTCCTGATTGTTCAGATATTGACTTCCTAACCCCATAAAAAGTCCAAAACCCTATCTTCCTCTAGCATCTTGTTGAGTTTCTCAGCTATTCCACACTTACAACAATCACAAGCACTAACATTCACTACTGAGGTTAATTCATCTCATATACGCTTAAATTTGTTAAAATAGACACTTATAAAGTCAACCCCATGTTCAAGGCTACACAAATCCTTCTTGAGATTGAATCTATGAGTGTCGTCGATGTGATCATATCAAGCAGGCAAACCTTTTCAGATGTCTCTTGTGGTCGAATGAAAGATGAGAGTCTCACATATATCTTTATACAAAGTGTTTAAGATCCATGGCATAACCAAACCGTTGCACCTATCCCAGGCAACAACTTTAACGAGATCATTGATCGGCCTAGTGATAGTACCGTCGATCATTCCAACCTTATTCTTTGATATTAAGGAAATCAACACTACGCATTTCCAAGTTTGGAAACCATTTCCATTGAACTTTGGCACAATTATTTTTCCCGAATGTTCTACATTAAGCATATAGAGAGGATATAATGGTTCTACACTAGAACTATTCTTTACATTACTTAGGGATTCGATGAATTTCTTGAAACTTGACGCGTTGACGAATGAAGAAGAACAAACAAACTCAAGAAGAACAAAAAGAGCAGGAGTGAACGATCTAGCAAGATCGCTGCTCTGATACCATGTTGATTTGCTTCAGATCGAAAGAGCAAAATGGTAGGGAAGGAGAGAATAAATGCTCAAGAACAATCGAGAATAGAGAATGGAAATTGAACGTTCTTATTTCATTGAGAATGAGTCACTTACAGAAAGCGAGGATGAAGACGGTATATATACAAAATAGTAGAATAACAAAAACGACATAGTTTTGGAAACTAATACTCTATACTGTAACAAAACGAGGGAGTATCTCCCCATAAAAGGCTCTCATCATCCAACTCCGCAATATCCTAGGTAGTAGGTTGATTATTCTACTTCCATGGCTATCTAAGCTACTATAATATTAATTTAAGCTAGATTATTTGATTACTTTCACTTAGCATGCACTAATCATCTACAATTTATTTGTTTACTAATTAGATTCTCATTGTAATTTATGTATCTTTTTCTATGAATTATTTCTGATCTTTCCATTCACGCACGGGTTAATTGTGGTAATGCCTGTAGGCATAGTTACCAAAGTATTTGCAGGATGGGTGTTAGCTACCTCAGGTCTCTCATGCTCTTGTGAAACTTGACTTCTAGCTATTTGTGTATTCTTGTAGATCTGTGTGATTTTGGTAAATATCACGCAAATAGATTTAAAAAGACGGACCATTCTGAAGGTTCTTTTGTTGTAGATATTAGTGATATGCTAGCATTTCGTTTCTTAGGTGCATTCACTAGTTGAAAAACTCCCTCAGCGGTTCAAAACCACCTATTTTGGCGGTTCAGTACCGTTGAAATGGGTGTCGTTGAGATAGGGTAAGACCCTAATTTGACAGTTGAACAACCAACAAAATACACCTTACATATTTCACTGGTTCGCAATAACAACTGTCAAAATAGGTGCCTGTCGAGACCAAAAATAAAACACACCTATTTCGGCGATTGTAAGTTGGGAACCGTCAAAATAGGCATTTGACTTATAAGGTCGGTTTGTAGGGCGGACAAATGCCGTAAGTTTTGGTTACTTAAGACTGACCTATTTCAAAGGTTCTAAGCTAGGATCCACCAATATAGATGTTTTTTTTCTTCCATTTTGGCTTATAAATGCACCACATTATTCAAGAAAACTTGTATATCAATTCAATAAGGAGTAGCCCAATTGAGATGTATCTAAGGTTAGGGAAGGGAAATGAACTGAAGACCAAAAGAACGGGGTTGTCTAACTTGTGACATAAGAGAATATAATATAAAAATTCATTAAGATATCTTATATATTAAGCTGAAGGCGGCCTTTTTCCTTTTATTTCGTAGTACTATGGACTTGGCTATCTCACCTAACCGAGTTTTTTTTTTTTAATTTACCTGACAAAGAGAAGTGATCCATTACACATTCGCAATCCCTTACAGCGGCCACTATTAAAGGGGCGTAACAATATTACAATTAAACAACGAAATAAATCGTAGAAATACAAGAAAATTTTACATTATTACACTACCACTACAATGTAAAAATTCTCGTTACACTTCACCCGTCATTCCACTTCACCACTACCACTACACCATCTATAATTGCTATGAAATGAATTACAACTATCCAGGTAGTAATACAAAATCAATCAAACTAAATTCATGGAGATGAACTCTGCTCATTCATTGAGCATCTCAACTACGTTATCATTTTCATACTGACCTGGCATTATTTGTTTATAAGTTGTGAATGAAAAAAAAGAACATTAATTAGAAACTACAATTGTAACAATAGGCAAAGGTATATAACTAAAGTTTCAACAAATTCTACCTTGTCTGATGAGTTCTCTGGTAAAAATGTCGACGCTCTTACTAGGTCATGCATAAATCTCATGACATAGTATCTGCATCCTTAACCTCTAGGCTGCCGTAAACACTATACATACATGTTCACAATCATTTTCAGGTCTATTATCAATATTTGTTAATAAGTATTGAAAAAATAACACTAATCAAGTAAGAATTCCTTGACTAAGGTCCACAAAATCTTATTTTTCTTTGGTCATTGCAATGACATCAATCCAACTGTAAAGGAACTATGCCAAACATATATTTTTAAATACACACAATTAAACTACAAGCTTTGAAGCAATAGATTAAATAATAAAAAACTATTGTATAAGATAAGCATTTCACTTCAACAACACGGATGTTGTCATTGGTTTCTTGGCACTTCAACCAAGTGAGTCAAGATGCAACACTCTTGGGTGCTTCAAGCACAAAACCAATAAAGACCAATATCAATTGTTTATAGATTAGAGTACAATTAACTGAATTTAATTTTATGATCATTGTACAAGTAGCGCAATTTGTAAATTGAATTAAGAAATGGACAAAGAACTTACTTCTAGTGATATGGTAGCATAATGTATCACTTATTCCCACATTCATAGATTGCTTTTGTCAAGTATTGCATAAGGCTCTAGATGCCACTTGACATATTTACGGCGGAGCATAGAGCAGGACATAAGAAACGTAAATTGTCATTGTTATGCACGATGATCGCCTTATAGTGTACATTTCTGCATCATAAAGATAACAACATTAGTGATTTAATTTTCAATTGTACTATTTCAAAATGTGTATTCAAATAGGTACAAGGTAGTAGTCGCTCACATGAAGAATACTTGAGAATTGATACTGTAATGCCCCAAAACCGGGCTAGTTTTGAGACCTTCACACACCACACACTTACTTCCTAAGATACGCAAGGCTCTAATCGAAAGCTCAAACCGAAAGGAAATAACTTGCATTAAACCTCCACAAGGGTCCACAATGCCCAAATACATAACGTATACAAAAGAAAATAGTCAAGGCTCGTAGGCTACATAAAAGTCAAGTGTCTAGTACAAGAACTAAACAATGTCTCAAACAGAAGTACAGTAAGCTTCATAAAATTAGAAGGCAGAACTCGGAGCCGATCAATCTGCAACATGTGTATTAGTGGAAAAGGGTGAGCAACCACAGCTCAGTAGATAGCAAACTTCATCAACAAAGTATGCTCAAAACATTTGAAAACTCTTAATGATACAAAAGTGGAATCTTAAGCAGAATTAAATCTTCATAAACAGAGAGAAGATGAGTGAAACAAGTCATGCTCAAAACACAACGGAAACAAGGTAGAGCAAAAATCAGAACTTAGTCTAGATATGATCACAAAACAGAGTGGGACACTAATCCTAAATACACACATATATAGGAAGGATCGAAGATCCAAGGATCAGAAGATCCCTTGACAACGCAAAAATGGTCCAAAGACCAATGGGCCCGTCGACCCCAGAACAGAAATAAGGAAGTACCTGTGCACATAACAAAATGACGTCTACGCAGCATGCTACGGGACATCCCGACCCGACCATCCATGGCTCAGAAGCAAAGTGACTAGGTCCCAAAACAGAAGTTCAAACTTTCCAGAGCAGGAGTGCACAAAAATGCGCTATAACGTGTGTAAAACACTTATTCAGACTTAGGGGATAACCACCCCGCAAACAGAAGTCAAAACGGAGCTCACACAAACATATTAGGTGAAGTCAGATGGTTGTCCGTACATGCGTCCAGGCTTACAAGTCCGGACACATGTCGAGACTCAAAACAGGGAAGTCCGGACAAATGTCCGATAAAAGTTACATGGTGACGTCTGGACATGTGTCTGGGCTTGCAAGTCCAGCACATGCCGAGAGTTAAAATAAAAGAACATTAGGGTGTGTCCGGACAAATGCCGAGACTTGAAACCCAAAACCATCCTCGCACTCCGTCCAGACACGTTCAAAACCGTAAAAAACAGAAGGCATCCAAAGCCCTATCTGGACATGCAAGTCCGCAACGAAACCAGAGACGAGATTTTGCAGACAACTACAATTCAACACCAAATCCACACAATCAAACCAGAGTAGATACAAGAGAAACCATGGGTTTGTGAGAGCTCAAACAGCAGCGAAAAAAGGAGTAAACCACCTACAAAACACAACAAATCACAAGAGTGTAAAGCCCAATTTCAGAAACTCCCCATGGAACAACTACGCCGAATCCATTCACCACCTACCTCGATCGAAGTGCAGAAATCCATACTGAAGCTGAACTGCCAACCCAGTAGACCACAGCCCAATCGAAGAACCCCACAACTAGAAAAAGAAGAAACCAAACCGAGAACCGAAACCACAACCAAACTACAGTTCAAACCTGAGAACGAGCGAAGAACCGCACAATGACAAGACCTCAAATCCAGCAACAAAACAACACAACTGACTACAAAGAAGACTGAGAATTCAAGGAGGAAGAAGATGAATGAAGAAGAGCACAGAACTAAGAAACTGACACGATGAAAATGAAACGGGAAAAAGAGAATCCCTTTCTCTGATTTTCCTTACCTTAAATCAAGAATGGGGAAAAGGACCATCTTACCCTCTTCTTCCCCTCAAAACCACAAAAGCACCTAAATGTAATAAACCACCTTAAAATAATATAACAAACACCAAAGTTGACTTAACATAAAATTCAGGTTATAACAGATACATTCAACCAGTCCCTCTTGAACACATCCACAAAATCGGACATATACAAATCAAATGTGGATTCATCTTGATAGTGAAATTGTGTTTGGTCTACCGCCATCGTGATCCAATCATGGTGAGGTGGCATCAATAACAACTCTAAGTGCAAGATTCTCATACTGAGTGACAAGGCAACTAATAATCCCTACTCCACTAAGTTCTCTATAAGCACGAAATTGGTGGATGACTTTGTAGAAGCTGGGGCAACAGTGCTCTTTCCTCTCCTTTGATCAAATTTCAGTTTGGTATTTTTCTATGATATTAATCAATTGTCTACAAGCTTCAACCCAAGACTCACTGCAAGGTTGTCATTTAAAATTTTAAGAGTAATTGTTTAGTGCACTTACATGCCTCACAAGTTTGACCAATTGAACTGGTCACTATACTATCAAAGTTTGTGCAACACGTAGAGTTTTTCTACCTGGAAGTGGCACCGACAGTCCAACGTCAGCATATTCACCCACGTAGTCATCTACAATCACCCGCATATGGTAATTCTAAAGCATTTGACCATGTAGAATGTCACCAGAAGCCAAAGCGAATAGTTTACCCCATGCCATCATGACATCCTCACCTCAATTTGGTAAGAACATTGTGCAGTAATTGGGTCGCTGAATGTTAAGGGGAAAAAGGTTTAGACACAAATAATGAAATCCTTCTTATAGGATGACAACAACAAGTGAACAATTTTAATGTTTATATTTGCAACATGCTGGTCTAACCTAGAGAGAATCAAGGGGAAACAGATCAACCAAGTGGACACTAATCTTCGATCCTAGTGTATCCTCTATCTGAGTGGGTGAGCCATCTAGAAACCTCTTAACTCCACATCATTGATCGAAATCTAGACAAAGCCTCAACTATCCAATTCTTTTCATTTTCTCATTCAGTTCTCGTGATCTCTGCTCAATTTTCTCTCTAGTTCGGTAGTTACTCTCAAATGCTTCTTTTAACTGATCATGTTTCCTTGTACCACGCCTTTCTTGGACCTAGGATTGCTAAAAACTTGTCGGATACCAACTTGTCCTCAAAAACCGATAATGTGCCCTAAATGATCCTTCTTTCCAAGAGTACGAGTGTCGTGCAAATACTATCTAACAAACTATATAAATGTATGCAAGGAATAGGCAAGTGCACCTAATCGATGTAGTACAACAAGTGTCGTATCCACAAGGAAATTGATTCAATCTACCTAGTCTCGGTAATCTAGTTAATGAAACAAAGAGCGGTAAATGAGGGTTTAGCCAGCAACAAGCTTGATTGTGTTGATTAAGCAATGGTAAGAACAAACAATTAAACTCAAGATGATGGTTTATCGGATTGGGTGGAGAAGTACTTTAGGACTTTGGCAATCACCTATACCTCCTAAACATACTTGTGACACCTTTACTCAATAGTTGTCTCTTAGAACATGAATAATAACCCTTTAAACCAAAGATGGACTAAATGTTGCTTAGTTAATTTTAACCTTCAAAATCAATTAGGGTTAACCTAGAGGTGATCATTCGGGTGGGCGGGCCGGGCCGAAGGAAAATTTTAGGCCCGTCGGGCCTATTTTAAAAAACCAAGCCCGTTTTTTACATGCTCGGGCCGGGCTAGGCCCGGTTTTTTCTAGATTTTGCCGAAGCCCGGCCCGCCCGGCCCGGTTTTTTAATTTTTTTTATATAAATTAATAAAAAAATTTAAAATTAATATAGATTCATATATTTTATATATAACTTCACTGCTGGAAAAAAAGGAATAAACAACGCCCCTTTAAAAACGGTTATATTGTAAATCGTTTTTTTATAATAGGCGGGACATCTTAATAAACGCTTTGCTTAGAAAGCGTTGTTTATGTTATGGCGCCCAAAGACAAAAACAACGCTTGCTTACAAAGCGTTCTATAAGAGATATGTATAAAAAACGCTTCTCAAAAGAAGCGTTTTTTATGTCTTTTGGGCGCGATAACATAAAGAACGCTTTAGCTAAGAAGTGTTCTTTATGCTGATCGTAAGTAGCATAAAAACGCTTCTTAAGTGAAGCGTTCTTTATGTTACCTAAATTATAAACAGTTTTCGCCCTCTCGCTCAGTCTTCTCATCAGTCTAATCGCGACTGTTCCTCTACCCACCCACTCTCTGTAAACCTCGCTCTCACTCCATGTAAACGTTGCTCTCCCTCTGTAAAAAACCTCGCTCTTTCCGTTTTATCTCCTCTCAATCGAAACCCAGAAACATCACAATATTTGCCGCCGCGGCGCCTCTTTCTCTTCCCTCCCGATAATCGATCTTCTATCTTCCGGCATTGGGGCGATGAAGGCAGGCCACATGCATGCGTAGATCGATATCGGCGCCTCTCGATATCGGTAATTTTGCCCTCAATCTGCGAACAAATATATACATATATATATATATGCATGCCTATCCTTTTTTGTCATAGATATAATCTTTCGATTAGTAATTAATGTTTGCAAAATCGCACGAACAGGACATACATGCCCTGTCGCACGCACGGCGCCTCTAGATTACAACCCCAACTAGCGAAAGGAACAACATACATGCGCGGTAGATCTTTCGGCTCTATTCTTGGGCTGATGAGTTATTTTTGCAACCAAACTTCTTAATCAGGAAAATACATGCTCTGTTTGTTTAGGGTTAAGGCGTCTGTTTGTTTGGGATTAAGGCGTGAAATATATTGTGTGTGTATTGTTTGGGAATAGTTTTGCATGCAAACCAAACTGCGGCGCGCATTTGTTGTTAACCTATGTGTGCTTGCAAACCAAACTAGCTTGTTAATTAATTAATCAGGAACATATATACTCTGTTTTTTTGGGATTAAAGGCGTGAAATAAAGTGTACGCGCGTGTGTTTGGGAATAATTTTGCATGCAGACCAATGGACTTGCTGGTTTTTACTATGTGTTGATTGTTGTTAATCAAGGGTGCATATTGTTGTACTATGTGCTGATTTTTACTTGCTGGTTGTACAATTAACGGACTTGGGAATTAATGTGTAATATAATGCCTTTAGGCATGCATACAAATATAGTATATATGGCGAAGTTAATTTGGTTAGATGATTATAGGGTGTATTAATTAATGCTATATATTATATTATAGTATAACCCAGGGTGCAAATATTAGATGACTATAGGATGTATTAATTAGTTACAAAGACATAGCATTACGGCAGCTTGCCTGACGTATTCCCCTTCCCCATATTGCTTTTACCTTAACATCCACCCAGAAGTTTATCTACGTTTCTACCAATACCAACATCAAAAACTTATAAGTTCCTTCACATTCTTCTCAGATTTGTTATCCGGTCAAGCTAGGCATTCCAATTAACCCTCTAATGTTTTGGAAATCTATATGACCACCATTGGCCATATTAGAGACCTCTAGCGCTACTGATAGCTTCTTAATTTCTTGTACTTATTATTTTAGTATCCCTTTACATTTTTTGGCTAGCGCCTATGACCTTCGATCGACATCAACCTATAATAAAAAAAATTGAACTCGGACGGGCCCACCAACTTTATTTTCCTTCACGACCTTTCTTATCTCCTTTTCGATTCCTTTAGTCACCTCTGACTAGTATGTATGTTGTAGAAGCTTCAGTAGACGAGCTATCAGAACTGGACAACACTGAAATATCACAGAGAAAATCGGATAAAAAGTCAGACGAATTTGGCCGATGTAGACGGTTGCTGCCTTTGTTGAAGATGAAAGTACCGACGATCATGATGATTCTTCTACTGATACAAAAGAGACAGAAGAAGAAAAACATGGTACAAAAGAGACAGAGGTAGATATAGATGAAAGGATGAATGAGAACTCAGAAATAGAGAGGTTGAAGAAATTGGCTAAATAGTTAAGTGAGGCTGCCACAAAGTAGAGTCCGGTGGCGATTAACGGATTACCGGCATACTTCATAACCTTGAATGAAGAAAACAGTTTTCTAGAATAGTGGTATCAAGAGGATAAGAGGAAACTTAGTCAATTATATGGTGGCATGGGGGACTATATGAAGATAAAGTGGTACCACATCTCCCGGTTGATGAGTTTCATGTGTTATGGATGGAGATGGAGATGGAGAAGGTAGACACTTCTCCATCTCCAGTTTTGATTGGATCTTCTTTCAGTTTTGAACATCGATAGGTCTGAGAAATCTTTAAACGCTAGGACATGACTGTCTGTAGATTGCATGTAGTTATTTGGAATACTAGTCACACTGTTGATGTAGGGTGCATCGTATCTTTTAAAAAAACTAGATGAAGGTCCCTTGGCAATTAAAAAGATTTAGAGATTCCCCCTAAGTATGATTCCCCCTGAGTTTGCATGTTAAGCGACTTTAACAAATGATAGCAATAAGTGACACCTTTTATGCACAATAAGTGACAGCTTTTATGTTATAATGTAACCTTAGTAGATAACTTTCTACTATGGTTATAGTATAACATAAAAGTTGTCACTTATTGTGCATAGAAGTTGTCACTTATTGCTATAATAAGTGACAACTTCTATGCACAATAAGTGACACTTTTATGTTATACTATAACCATAGTAGAAAGTTATCTACTAAGGTTACATTATAACATAAAAGCTGTCACTTATTGTGCATATAAACTGTCACTTATTGCTATCATTTGTTAAAGTCTCTTAACATGCAAACTCAGGGGGAATCATACTTAGGGGGAATATCTCAATCTTTTTAATTGCCAAGAGTTTTTCATCTAGTTTTTTTTAAAAGGTATGATGCACCCCACATCAACAATGTGTGGCTAGTATTCCAATTGACTGCATGCAATCTACAGACATTCATGTCCAAGTGTTTGAAGATTGTCCGACCTATCGATGTTCAAAACTGAAAGAAGATGCGAATCCAATCCAAACTGAAGATGGAGAAGTGTCTACCTTCCCCACCTCCGTTTCCATCCATAAGTCATGAAACTCATCAACCGGGCGATCTGGTACCACTTTATCTTCATATAGTCCTCCATGCCACCATATAATCGACTAAGGTTCCTCTTATCCTTCTGATACAACTACTCTAGAAAACTGTTTTCTTCATTCAAGGTCATGAAGTATGCCGGTAATTCGTTAATCGCCACTGGACTCTACTTCGTGGAAGTCTCACTTAACTATTTAGCCAATTTCTTCAACCTTTCTGTTTCTGAGTTCTCATTCATCCTTTCATCTATATCTGCCTCTGTCTCTTTTGTACCATATTTTTCTTCTTCTGTCTCCTTTGTATCAGCAGAAGAATCATCATGATCGTCGGTACTTTCATCTTCAATAGAGGTAACAACTGTCTTGACGAATTGGAAATTTCTTCTCAGGTACGTATTATAAGTACTTTTGTGTTTGAATTGGTGATTTTAATTATTTGCGCATGTTTAGATAAGTTTAAATGGTGCACTTAATTGCTTTTATAATTCTGTTGTGCAGCTTGTTGATTTCTTCTCAACACTTATTCACAAGTCGATCGATCTGAAGTTTGTCAATAAGGAGAGGGCGCACACATGTGTTGAAAGCACTAAATTGATCAGAAGAAGTCATGAGTCTATCTTTTCTTTTTTCAAATGGTTGTATTGTACATGTTATGATCGAAGTACTTGAACCATTTTTAGTATTTTGGTTACCATTTTTAGTATTTTGGTTAACTAGCTAGTTACAAATGTTGTAGTTGATCGATACTACACTTAAGCGTATGTGCGCTAGCTGGTATATAATATTAATGCAAACAAGAGTACTGTTGATGATCTATATATTAATTAAAATTCACCAGTTTGGTTGATATGGTATATACAATGCAAACAGGTTTTGAATGATTTTGTGATTTTAATTTTGTGTTACGCGGAGGGTAATAAATTGTATAAAAATAAAAATATAAAAAAATGACCATATAAGAAACGCTTATATGTATAAGCGTTTCTTATACTCTCGCGCCAAATGACATAAAGAACGCTTGTCTTGATAAGCGTTTTTTATAAATCTTCATAAAGAACGCTTATAATAAGCAAGTGTTTTTTATAGTCGGACATAAAGAACGCTTTCACCTTGAAGCATTCTTTATGCCTCGTAGATACCCGCCCCCTTACCCGCTTTAAAAAACGCTTTAGCGATAAGCGTTCTTTTAAATTAATGTATAAATAACGCTTACAACGCGTTCTTTAAAAGGCTCGACCATTTGCGTCGCCGGCATAAAAAACGGTTATAAAGCGTTCCAAAAGACAAATAAAAACGTTGTTTATTCCTTTTTTTCCAGCAGTGCTTAATTAAAATTTATATATTATATATAATTTTTGTATATATTATATAAAAATTAAATATGTATATACTACATTTTAAATAATAATAATAAATATAAAATCGGGCCGGGCCGGGCTTGCCCACGGGCTCAAAAAATGTGTCGTGGCCCGGCCCAGTTTTTTATTCGGGCCTGATTTTATGTCCAGGCCCGCCTGGAAGTCCAATCAGGTTCGGGCCCGTCGGGCTTTTTTACGGGCCGGGTCGGACCGGGCTGCCGGGCCGGACACATTATGATCACCTCTATTAACCTCACTAAGTAGCATTAAGCTCAAGTTCTAGATAAAAGCCTTAAAATATACCAACTAACCATAGAGGTATACATTAGAGTTCCTCTCTCAAGTTGGTCACAAACTCTAACTCAAAATCAATTTGTAGAGAGGGTTCACCACAAATGCAATATGGGATCAATTCTAAAGCATTGAATGAATATTAAGAGAAAAACCAACTATATTAAAGCATCGTAAGATTCACAAGAATATTTAAAGGTTTAGGGTCAAAAACCCATCCCAAAGCATAATTAGGGACTACTTAAACACGGAGGAAAGAGAAACAAATAAAGAGTAAGAAGAGCTGCTCAAAACTTGTCCGGCCCGATGACCCGGCCCGATCCGACCCGAGAAAAAGCCCGATAGGCCCGACCCCGACGGGTTGTCTGGGCGGGCTTGGAAAAAAACGAGCCCGAATAAAAAGCCGGGCCACGGCAAATTTTCAAGTGCGCGGGCCAAGCCCGCCTGACTCGATTTTCAATATTATTTATTATTTTAAAAAATATATATAAAAAATAATATATATAAAATAATATATATAATACATGTATCAAAATTATATTTAATATACATATGATATAAAATTTTACTCAAATTTATATATAATAACAATTTTGAAATTAAATATATATATTTTTTAAAAATTTTAATTTAAAGAATATAAATAAATAAATAACCGGGCCAGGCGGGCCGGGCACCGGCAGAGCTAGAAAAAACCGGGCCTAGCCCGGCCCAAAGATATAAAAAACCGGGCCCAAAAAATCTCCTTGACCCGGCCTGCCCACCGGATGATCACCTTTAGTAAGAAGAAGCCATTGGAGGTGGTTGGAAGCTTGGAGAAGATCAGCCTCCCAAAGCCCCTCTCTCTCCTCTGTGAGTTGTGGAAGTGTAGAATGAAAGATGGGGATGTGTGTGAAATTTTCCCCCATTTTGAAGAAGTAGTTCTGGCAATTTTATGTTCCAACCGTCCCATAAGGGTCAGTCCCGTGGGTCGGTCGGCCCTCTGCAGACGATGGCACGTGAGAAATTTTAGTTGCGACCAACCTAGGTGGGCCAGTCTCCCTGAGTCGGTCCATTCCAGTGACTCATGGTTGAGTCTGACCAACCCACATGGGTCGGTCCATTCCAGTGTCTTGGAGATGAGCTCGGCCGACCCATGTAGAATGGTCATTTGTCTACCGAAAACTTCGCGAACCGCTCTGTCATTCTTGATCTACTTCCCACAACGTTGAATCTTAGCCAAATGATCTTTTTAGCCTAAAAACATGCTCAAATGAGTTTTTACCTACATTATAACCAAAAGAGTATAAGTTCACCTATACTAACGAAATGTTCTATAAAGTGGTGAAATAGGTCAACAATTGTATGAAATGAAGGTACATAAAGACCATATAATTACATTACTTCACCACTTATCAGCGAGAAAGAGGATCATGTTGCCTAACTAGAGTCCAGGTTTCTTGGCTAACTTGAGAGCTTAACTAATCCTATTACAGGTAATGCAAATGTTATTATTAATCAGTCGACAGTTATACAAACCAACAATCTAATCTTATATAAACAAGACATCTGCCCTAAAGGGATAGGTACAACATTTTAAAGGAAAAGAAGCTTGAGCTAGTAAGGCAAGACTGAAATACCCCTAATCTTTAAATAATTAAATAATTATAAATAAGTATTATTTATGGGATTATTAAACCCTAATAAAAGTATATAAGCACTTGGGCGTTAAAACGCACCTAAACTCCTTAAGGTCTAAAACGAGCGTTAAAGCCCGACCTTAAGCTAACCAAGTTATATAAACTATAGAACTCAGATAAAGTCAACCAAGGATCATTATATGACCTTTGAAACACAAGTCCTCAGTTAGAACTGAGTAAAAATACGAAATACCTGGGAATTCTCTTAAAGGCCCCTTAAGGCCCGAAGTCCCGGAAATACCTTATTAAGTAAAGTAAAGCATTAAAACTCATTCTAAATGCATAATAGTACCTTAATGAACATTTAAGACAAAGTTCTCAAGATAAATTCTCAGTTAAAGACAAAATACTCGGGGAAGTTTTTAACGCTCTTTTTTGCCCGGTTAGCCCGAGAATTGTGCTCTGAGTTGAAATAACCCCATATAACTCAATGTAACACCTTAACATATTATTATTGACTATAAACAATGTCAATAAACACTCGGGACACATAGCGACTACTTATTTTCCCGAAAATCCTTAAAGCACAAAAACGCACCTTCGGGTGTCACGAAAATGCGTTTTACGCAATTGCCTTGAAGTTTTTGAGGAGCCACGAGTTGATTAACTTAAAAGTGGATAAAATGAACATCTAAATCAATTGATTCCAGTACTAAAATCATAGTACAAGTGGGGGCGATTTTTAGGTCAAAAAGGTACCTAAAATCAGCATTTTTACCTTAAAACTTTCATCTTTTACCATGATATAAATGTACCAATTAAATGCTGGAACCTATTACACATATTAGTATGATATTAGTACAATATAGTGTAACAAAAATCAAATGAAAAATCAGTCCCATTTGACCTCCATGTTGGGCGAGATTTAAGGCCATTTTTGGCTAGATTTTTACAAAAAAATTGTCTTATGCTAATGTGACTCACCTAGCATATATTATATGATAAGTAACAAATAATTCAGTCAATTTGGGAGCTCTCACCCATCGGTTACCTGCAGGAGAACAACACATTAGCTTAACCAAAAATAATCACATTAATATGCTAATCTAGTCATATCTTCACTAGGCAATTAAAACAAACTAAACAAGTAAAATTATTTGATCAAAAAGCATGTTGGTGCCGATAATGGGTAGAGCATCAAGGAGCTAAGTGTTGTATGATTGCTCATTAAATAACCTAGGTAGACAAGAACCTAACTTACATAATTTACTTGTAACAATTAACAAACTTAAAGTAGTCACCTATGATGGCTTGGAGCCGTAAGCCTACACCATTTAGAGCTGCTTAATTGCTACATAATGCCGATCACCACCACCTGCATGGATAAGACAAGTTAGCAATATTAATCAAGCTAATAAATCCTAAACTAATGTTTAGTAATAAATAACCTAAGTTAATCTTCTACCATCCCTTTTAGCCGTTAGTCTACATGATTGGAAGATGCCAAATTCATTGGTGGCCAACCAGCCGTATACCTAGCCAATTAAGAGATTTATGTAGCTAATTTAGTAATCAAATAAACATAAACATGCCACATAATCCAATCACACTTCTATGCCTTATTACATACGTGAGCCTCCAACCATTTCCTTGCCCATACCTTAACCGAATGTAAGTCTCCTCTCTTGCTCTCCCTTTTCTCCATTGTTAAGTTAATTCCTAAGTGTTAATAAAACTCCATTAATGGTGTACTAGTTCCTAACACCATTTTAATGTAATTTCCTAGTTAATCCTATCAAGTCTTGAAGCAAGAAATCATCCTAGCAACCTCAACAATTTTCGCCAACCATAGGTGTTCCAAGGAAGTTCCTAAATTCAACAACAACACAAGGAACAACAAGATCAAGTTAAGGTATATTTTCATGTTGAAAATCTTAAGAAAATTCCTTAAGTAATTTTCGAAAATTAAGAACTCCTAAATCTATATTCTCTTTATTATTTCATGAAGGAAACTTGGATCTACAATCATCTCAAGGTGTATCAAAAATACCTTGTTAAATTCCTAAGGTAAACTCTTGTAAAATTACTTCAAATATTAGTTATAAATCCTTGTTAGGAGTCTAACAAACAAATCTCCCAAATATGTATAAGGTGGCCGAATTCTCTACATCAATATAGCGTTTGAGGAGCTTGGAAATTCAAGGAAAAATCAAGTACAAGAATTGTCTTGATTTAAGGGGTAAGTTGATATAAGTAAGGTTTATTAAGTTTAAGTTTGATTTAAGCTTCAAAATTTGGTATAAAAATTTTGTATAACCTTTAAATAAATTAAGACCGAAAACTATAGGTTATATTGTCAAGAAAATAATTTATAACATATAAGGTAAGATTATTACCTTAAGGTATATATTTGGGTCATAAAAAATAATTATGTTACATAAATATTTAAACCGAATGGTCTAGGGATTTTATGTTCTATTTTTAGTTTATAATCATTCTAAATCATTAGCATAATTTTTAGAAGTGTTATATGGCTTATATACAATTATATATACATATTATAAAGTTTAAATCAAGTTTTAAAACCATATGGTAAAATTTAATTAAAGCCGAGAGCAATATATGGGATTTGGTGAATTTTGAAATATATATATAAGTGTATTAACTTACATTATAAATTTTGGGAATATTAAAAATAGTTACAAGTATTTAAATGGCTATTTTAATAAGTTATGTGGTTAAAATGTAATTTTTGAAAAGTTTAGTGTACAAATGGTAATTGCCAAGAACATAAGGGGTAATTTGGTATATTTATAGTATAATATAAGATAGGAATTAATATTATGAATTTTGGTAAATTTAAATAAGTGTTTAAGTGTTAAGAATAACATTTAATAAAGTTTTGGGGCTATTTTGTGATTATTGGGAAGCTTGGGATAAAACCGAGAATATGTATGATTTTATGGCTATATTGAAGTATTAATTATGAAATTAAGTCTTGGTCAAAGTGTTGACCAAAAACTTTGGGTTAAAATGATTTATGACATAAAATATTAAGTTTATAAAAGTTTTGGGGTGAATATGTAATTTATGGAAATATAAATGGAAAACCGAATTTAATTTGGGGCGAATACATAATTTGCAAAAGTATAAGGGTCTTTTCGGTATTTAAGAAAAATTAAATATTAAAACTATAGTTTATGAGTTAATATGTAACTTATATAAAGTTTTGGGGTTAAATTATAATAAGGGAATTATATATGTTGAAACCGAAAGTATTTGGGTCCATTTGGTAATTTATAAAAAATTAGAATAATCATTTTGAAATTACCGAAATGTTAAGTGATTAATTGGTGAATTATGAAAGAGTTATGTGTACAAAATATCATTACCGAAAATATAAGGTTTGTTTTGTAATTTAATAAAGAAAGGGGTTAAGGTTAAGTAATATTATGGTATAAAATGGAGTATAATATAAAGTTTATTAAATAAAGTGGTTATAATATAAATAACCAAATAATATGATATAAGGATTAAGTGGAAATAATTATGAGTATATAAAAATGAGATAAGGATATACCGTATAATGGAAATTCATTATCACATGTGAACTCCACATAAAATAATGAACTGATAGGTTATCTAGAACCATTGTTAAAATAACAGGGGAAAATAAATAACATACAGAGTTAATATACAACGAGAATAAACTCTATAGAGACAGTACTGTAATATTTAGTGGACAGTCATATTAATAATACACGTTATTGTATGTATAAATAACAGCGTACGTGAAAGAAATACTAGAGCGTGCATTGTCAAGCTAGCTGTTATCATGGTGAACGGTATGTTAATTGTGTGGTCTGAATGTCTGAAGGATTTTCCTAAGGTCCAGACGTGATGTGTTAATTGTTTAAGAGTGATAACTGTGATTTTATGCATATTGTTTTGTATACTGTGTTGCTCAACTCTGTTGCGTTTATTTCTACGCGAACGTCTTATGACCGGAAGTTTATACATCTAAACTGGAAAAGAATTACTGACCTTTAGGTATTATTGAACCTAACTGATGGTCAACTGTTATAATCTTAATGCAAGTATTGGTTATTGTACCACTAACTAAAGGGCTAACTTATAAAGAGAGGAATCCAGACTGTTTCGACTTTCTGGTTGCGCATAGTGATCACTACGAGAGACTTCAATGGGGAGTCACTCAAAGGAAATCCATCAACCACATTCAGGGATGGCGGAGGGCACTGTCGTTGGTGCACAGGTTCGACCGGATCGGTCAAATATTATCCAGGGCCATAAGGTCAGCTGGTAACGGTTCCTTTGGAACCCAGGGGACACACTGTCCATTACTAAAGATTATTAAGGGTTGTCTTAACATGACGCCTGAGGTGAGAATAATTGGAAAGGTTAAGTGGTTGGTTTAAAAGGATAAGGGTCATGCGACCTTCTAACAAGTACAGTTGTTTAATACGTGTATCTTGTTTGGTGTTTGATTATTGGGTGTGAAGTATTATTATGCACTAATGTTTACAGGTGTACTGTTATGTGATTGCTTAATGTTCACAGTTATTACTGTTATCTTTGTAAACCGGATTATCTTGTAATGAATCTAATATCAAGATGGCTAAAACGACTTAAGGATTCTAGATGACTTAGGACTACATTTAGCATACCAGCATTTCGATTGCTGAGCCCTTCATTGGGCAAAACATTTCAGGTTACTGAAGAAGACACAAGCCGGAGTGCGGGAACGGGGTAACTGCCGTGTTTTAATAAACACTTTGTAGTTTTATTATGTGTTATGTTTTGGAGATTCTTGTATTTCATTTAGTTGCTCATTTAGTTTGGATTCGGTCTGTAATAATTAGAGTGCTCAGTATCTGTTCATCACAACGCTAAGTAGTTGATGTGGTTGGATAGAGTAAGGATGCCTTGTTGCTCGCAAGGGTGAGTAACGCGTGTAACACCAAGGATAGTTAGCTTTATTTCCGCTGCGAACTTATATTGTGTATGCTACGACTTACGACGCTAGTACAGGTTTAGGATTAGGGGTGTTACAAAGACCCTTATCAACAACATATTTGTTCCTGATCTCTATTGCACCATTCTGTTGGTGAGAGTAAGTGAAATACCCCATATATATATATATATATATATTATTCATATACGTCGTAAATTATTAATTTCCTTTTATTTTAATTGTGAACTCAATATTTATATTTATCATCTTGTAGTGTTGTTGATTGTAATTATTGTTTGAATTATTATGGTTTGATAATTTTAACATGGCACTAATCAAACATATTTTTGTCATAGTTGTTATTTTATCGTTATACAGACCTTTGAAAGATTCTTATAATGTGTATATTGATGTTTCAGGAAAAAAATGTCTATTTAAAATATTGGATTCGTAGTCAATTGACTTGTTTTTTGTAATGCCTCGGATTTGATCCATTTTTTGCTGTGATCGTTTGATGAATTGGTTTGTCATTGAATAATGGCTAAGAGTTCTTTGTTTTTGAATAATCATTAACATTATCACATGAGAAATTGTTGGATATGGAGTTTGGTGTTGTTTTAAGGGTTCTCCTGCTCATTTTGTAGTTTTTGGTCTTGTCCAAACTTTCGTCCGAAAGAGTAAGTTCGGACAGACCCCGCGGTGTTTCTCTTTTTCTCATGTTCGCTGTGTCTGAACTTACTTGTTCGGACATCATTCGAGGACGAGTCTGGGTTGAAGCTTCAAACTTTGTCCGAACTTTCAAGCTCAGACACAAGTCCGAACCACGTTAGAAATTTTTGTCTGACCTTGTCTGAACTTCCAAGTTCGGACATAAGTTCGGACGTTTCTGTTTGAGCATCCACTTGTGTCCGAACATAAAAGTTCGGACGTCTTTTAGAAATTGGTTTTTAAGGCTCGTCTGGCTATCGTTCTTCTCCCAGTTTGTAGTGTTATTTCTCTAAACTTTTATATGTTATATTTTGGTGGAAACTTTGGTATTACAAAGTGAAAAACCCTTATAATTTAGTATACCATCATTTGGTAATATATACTTATTTAATTAGTACTTACATTGTTATATTAGTATTATTGTAGTGTGTTGTTATTCTTAAATTACATACATTCTCAATACTATTATGGTGTTATGCTTTATTGCTGGATATTAAGAATAGTGATAAGTACATATTTTGTTATGGGAGATATATTAGTAGGAAGGAAAATTAGTAACAAGGGAACTAACCTAATTTATTATCCTCTCTCTTCTTCTTTCTCCTTCCTTCCTGATTCACGGTTGTCTTCATTCTCTTCTTGTATGCACCTCCCTTCACGCTTCTTCTTCTTCCTTCCACATTAAATCCTCCTCTACGTCATTGAATTCCCTTTGATCAATTGCTACCGACAATGAGGAACTCTCTTTTGGCTCTCTCTCCTTGCGTTATCTCTTATTAAATTTCTAGGTGAGTATGGTTATAATAGTTAAGCTTGACAGAGTAAATAAGTATGGTGTATATTAATTGTTGTTAGAATTATGGTCGTGAGTGATGAATTCGGGTTGAGGTTTTGGTATATTATTATTAGTATTGTGATTATTATTATTATTATTATTATTGGATTCTAGATTGCGAGTGCGTTGATGGTGGGTGCTATTGATTGGGCGTGATAGTCCTTGCTTATGGCTTGAACGTGAATTCCAGGTAAACTACTGTGTTCATACAAATTGCTTCTTCCTGAATTGTTGATATCTGATGGTTGTGTTGAACTTTGATGGTGGTTTTGGTTGAGACTAGTTGGAGATTGATGATTGAGATTTTGGGAAATTCTTCCCGTGGCTATTTGGAATTGGAGCATCCTATAAACATTGTTAATTGGGAAGGTATGGATTTGCTATGAATTTTAGTGGATTTCTCGGTTGAGATTGATTGAGGATTGATGGTGAATTTATTATAAATTATGGTGGATTGAGATGTTATCAAGTGAATTGATTATTGAGATGAGTTATATTTTGGAATATGTGATATTGATCTGGGAGACTTTCACTGGGTTATTTTATGATTGTACACATTGGTACACAGAAAAGTAAACATATTGTGCTACGACCACTATATCGCAGTTTAAGCTCTATAAATGTACTTCTTCATGGTCAGAACTACCCTTAGAAGGGTGTGCACACTTAATGACTTAGAGTGAGGTGGAATTATATTTTGTGACCCCACTAGTTTGGGTGTTCGTTGGTGGAATTATATTTTATGGCCCCATTTGTTTGAGTGTCCGTTGGTTGCCGGTTGAAAGCTCCCTTATCATTGTGTATTGGTGGGATGTGTGGTTGAGGTTTATAGTGCCCTCTTTCCTATTATGGATTAATGTTATTGACTTGTTTGTGATAATTGATTTGTTGTTGTTGTGTGGTATATTTACCAATTGTTTACGAATAAAATGAATGTTACATTATGAAGCAGTGGTTTACTTAGTTTTTCTGATTTGCGCGGTCCCTTTGTGTGTTATTATGTTTTTTGGTCGCAGGTAACGAAGTTGATCTGGATGTAAAAGCGTGAGAGTTGAGTTTGGGTAATTGACATAGACTTCACTTTGATTAATTTAAAATGGATATAGATGGTTCATAGTTTCACATAGACTAATTATATTTCTTAAATGGTTTCGTATTTATTTAGTTGGTGTTTTAAGTTTTTATTTATTTATTTACTATCCGATTAAGGTTGAAGTTTATTTTTATTTAGCCTTAGCACTCACTAGGTTGTGAGTGTGGCGGTAACACCCTTTAGGTTTTGTCTTCCGCTGCTGAGTAGATGATAGGTTCAAATTGATTTTAATTTATACTTCGACCTTAATAAATATCGGCTAGTTTTTTGGGTGTTACAGTAGGGACATGTTATTCTATGCAAACCCCCATCGCTTACTATATAAAGGTTTCAAAACTTGAAATTCACCCCACCATCTATCTAAACGGATTTAACTATCTGAAAAAATTGTACACCAACTTCATGAACTGCTCAAAAACTTGATAAGCATCAGACTTCCAGGTTATCGGCAATAACCACACATATTTAGAACAGTCATCAACAACCAAGAAAAAACATCTACAACCATTAATAAACGATATAGCTGGTCCCCATACATCAAGAAATAGAAGATCAAACACACCAGTAGACTAAGAAGTACTAAGAAAATGAAGAAGAACATACCGATTTCCTGAACAACAGACAATACATAAATCTTTCCTCTTAGAAATATCAATAGGAAGCTTACACTGATTCAAAATTCTACTAGTATTAACCATAGAGGTATGTCCCAAGCGCTGGTGCCAAGTATTAAAAGATGTCTTGGTGCCATGTTGAGCTTAGCTAAATTTGCACCGAGAGAAGTTTGATGAGTGTCTAAATGAGCATGTTTTAGGGGAGTATTTCATATGCTTAATCAACACTTTTCATGCTCATTTCTCCACTCTAGCTTGTTTTCCTCTAGTTTTGTGTTTCATTGGTGTCTTACACATTTATTGTTTAAACAGGAGGAATAACATAGATAGGAGTAAAGTAGATGAAGAGAGGAACGCGTGGGCACAAACGGATCCAAAATGGAGCTGTAACGAAGAAGATACAGTATTTCGAAGTTAGCGTACTGGAACCGTCCGACCCATAGGTCTGGGTCGGACGTGGGTTGGTCGGACTTTTAAAAGAACACGATTTTTGTCCCCGAGCTACTAGAATCGTCCGACCCATAGTCTGGGTCGGACCCTGGGTCGGACGGACTTTAAAAAATGCGTTTTCGGCCCCGAAATTGCTCCTGGACGCGACCGACCCACGGGTCCGACCCACCTTGGGTCGGACGGGTCGAAATTTTGCCCAGATCTGCGTTTTAAAACGGGGAATTTTGGGAAAAACTTCCCCATTCTTCATTCAGCTCGGTTTCGCCCCAAAAACAGAGAAGAAGGGCGATTTTAAAGGAGAAAAGAAGAGGAGAAGAGAAGAAGAAGAGAGAAGAGAAGGGAGGAGAGAGAGAAGAGAAGCTCACCTCCTTCCAAGCTCCATTAATGGCTACTTCTATCCCTTGCTCTTTTATTTTCTTCCTATGGCTGTGTAGAATCATTTGTAGCTAGGGATTGGGGATTTTGTCCCAAAATCCCTAAACTCCATTGTAGATTCTTGAACTCATTTATGGTTTTATTTTAGTCTTTGAGCTTAATGAAGATGATTATTGAGTGTTTATGACTTCTAAACTTGTTGCTCATGATTTGGGGATTTGTTAAGGGTTTTGCTCAATTTGTCTTCTGTGTGTTAAATTGGTTGGTTTGGCCTACCGATTAGTTTAGCATTATTGTGGGATTCTATCAAAATGTTATTCAGAGATAGAAACCTAAACTGTTAGAGACTACAACGGTGTACTTTGATTTCGATAATTTTGAGATTAGACTACATTGCAACCTTAGTGGAACTTGAGCTTAGTGCTATCGATTGACCCGGGGCTTAGCTGAATGAGAAGTCTCGATTAAATTGGTTAGGATTAGTAGGCCTATATTAGGTTGCTAATTAATTAAGCGTTCCCGTGGTTTAGCTATGAGTTCGAGGTTCGACAATCGGTAGTAAGGGGAGGACGGGTGCAAATATCCATCCCGAGCTACACCTATCCTAGATTAGATAGTTTAGTGTTTATTACTTTCCTTTATTTCTCCAGTACAACCCAAAAACCCAAAACCCCAAAACCCCTAATTTACATTTATGCACTTTTGTATATATCCTCTTGCATATTTACTAAGCTTATAATTAGCTAGATAGTTACGAAGTCCCTGTGGATACGACCTTGTTGTACTACAATGATTGGGTTCACTGCCCATAGTTAGCAAGATAGTTTCAACATTATTTTGCCCAACAAGTTTTTGGCGCCGTTGCCGGGGACTTCGGTCCAACTATCTGGTTTATTATCTGTTTAGTTTTTGTGCAGATTTTCATTTCATTTATTTGCCCATTTTGTGTATACATTTTTGTTTCTTTTTTTTAGGTACTTAATTCTGATGGATGGTCACTACGATCAAGCAGGAGGTTGGTACGGTTACTCCTATGGCGCAGAGAACTACAGTCAATGGGATGTATGTCATAGGTGCGGAGAATATCTGATAAGTCAGGAATTTACCTATTTCTACAGGGTCTTTTGATACCCAAATTGTTATCATTTACTGCTAAATTCCTGTCTTATGAGCATTGTTATGTTTCTTGTTGCAATTGTCTTCTTTTATGGTTTTTGCGTGCTTTTTCAGGTATTTGATCTCAAAAGAAACATGTTCATATCATTGTTGGAGACCATAGTTTTTCAAACAAGCTAAATGGAGTCAGGAAATTCAACTCTCGACCTAAATACAGACATGGTCCGGGACTTGTTGCATCACTTAAGTCCCGGACCACAACAATCTCCACTCTCGGCTTAAATACAGGTATGGTCCGGGACTTTATACACAACTTAAGTCCCGGACCACACAATGAAAGGATTCTCGACCTGTTTCCACACTACGGTCCGGGACTTTATACAAACCTTAAGTCCCGGACCACAAAGCAGAGCAATCTCTCGACCATTTCAATGTTACGGTCCGGGACTTCATACAACACTTAAGTCCCAGACCATACTACTGAAAGCGCCAGTCTGTAGCGCGCGAACGTGAAGTAAAGAGAATTTTATTCTCTTTAAACTAAACCACCGCCCCATATTCTCCAGCCTTTCTTCCATACTCGTTTTGTCCCTTCCACTACTTCTTTCCATCCTCAACTCCACTAATCTAATCACTTCCCTAAATCCAGCAAAACACTCACGTAACACACCCACCATTCCAATTACAAACTCCAGCACTACTGTCCACCACCTTGCTCCTGCTACGTATTCCACAAATCAGTTCTATAAATAGAACTGAAGCTCATTCATTTTAGACACAATTCTCACGGAGAGCATCTCACACTCCCTCCATCCATTCCCATCTCATATATCACTTTCCATTCATATCATTCATTCCATTAAACACCATACACGTCCACATAAATCTGGAGTACACAAGCAGCTGGAGACTCCACTATTTTTTGGAGAAAGAGCAGAAGAAAGCACTGATCACACACCGAGACTCCACTGAAGAATCTTAAATCAGAGTTTCTTCTTCTCTTTCTCTTTAATGTTATTTACATATTTTTACAGTATTTTCATTTCCATGGCTGAGTAGTTTTTATAAATTTCGGTTTGCTATGTAATCCAAATTCAAGGTTCCATTATCTTTGTGATTTACCATTTTAATATATTAAAGTGTTGTTCCTTATTTATTTTTATAAATCTTGTGATTTGGCCAATTACTTGATTTTACCAGTTTATCTGCTTATAAGTGAGAACTGCGGTAGATAATAGACAACAGGAACAATACCGGTTAATTTAGAGACGGTAATTCCTCTAGGATATTAACTGATCATTAAACTGGATTATTCTTAAAGCTGATAGCAATTAGTACATTCGTAACGAGAGTTAAAATTTATTAGCTGTTAATTAGATTCCACCGAGCGGGAGACCGAACGTGGAATATTTCTGATCTAGGATTTTAATCTGAATTTTGGTAAACACACTGAGAAAGGAACCGAAGAATTTGGAGGATTAGTAAACCGGAATTTTCCCTTTTTATTAAATCAAAAATATCATTATTTTGCCCACTGTCTTGCATTTATTATCTTTGCTCATATTTACATTCCTGTTTCACACTTTAGTAATTCAACAAGCAAAACCCCCCTGTTGCTGGAGTGAACCGATTCATTAGTTTATTCTTAAATATCAATTAAACTAAAATGCTGCCTCCCTTGGATTCGATAACCTGGAGGGACACTTCTAGGAAAACTTGCTATAATCGACCGGTATACTTGCCGTTAGGTTTTTACCCAAACAAGTTAATGGCGCCGTTGCCGGGGAGGCACGGTTGCTTAGTTTAATTTTTATTTTATTTTACTAAATTTTGTTTTGTTTTTGTTCTTTTTAGTTTACCCTTGTTTTATTTTATTCTGTTCTTTTACAACTACATTACTGTCAGTTATCTGATTTTGGTTTATGGTTAAAACTCGTTCTGAAGGAAACCCTGAATTCGAAATTGAACCAGAGATAGACAGAGTAACAAGAAGGATTCGAAAAAGGTTAGTGTTGGATCCTCCAATTGAGCAGGAGGTGTTCCTAAAAGATTCACCAGCAGAGGAGATTGTTTCTGAGTTACTAGTTGAATGAGAGATTCTAAACAACACCTCAGGAACCAATATGGAGAATTTGAATTCGGAAAGGCACATGAGGGACTATACCCGCCCAAGCGTTGAAGGGCTTATCTCACCAATAGTAATTCCTGCGTTACCAGCAGGAGAGCATTGACAGTTCAAGACACACTATGTTACTATGGTCATGAATGCACCTCAGTTCAGCGGAACAATCACCGAAGATCTCAATGTCCATCTCACCACTTTCCTGAGATTAGTAGGAGCTTATTCTACATCAGCTTCACAAGAGGTTGCTAGATTAACTCTCTTCTCATTCTCCCTAAGAGACAGAGCTGCAGAATAGTTAAACTCATTGACGCCCAACAGTATCACTACCTGGACGGAGTTAGCAAATGCATTTTTGGCAAATTATTTCTCTCCTTCTCGGATGCTGATTATGAGAGGAGAGATTACCAACTTTAAGCAGTTCACTGGTGAGACATTATCTGAGGCTTGGGAGCGTTTCAAAGGGATTGTGCGCAGAGTACCACACCATGGCATAGGAGAGGAGGTAATTTTACAGTCCTTTTACAAAGATTTGGATCATTCAAGTCGTTTGTTGGTAGACACTTGTGCAGGAGGAAGCCTCATGGAGCTACCAATAGCTAGAATCAAGGAATTATTGGAGACCATTGCCAATGCATCCAATCAATGGGGAGGTGCGAGAACCGGAGAAGCTGCACCAAAGAAAACTGCTGGAGTTTATGAAGTAGATTCGAATACTTTTCTGGCGGCCAAGATGGAAGCAATGTCTAAACAATTTGAGAATATGTGTGCAATGATGAACCCTCAGTCAAGTGCCGCTGTGGTGACCGATTCTTTCCCACAGTGTGAGTATTGTGATAGAAGTTCCAACATGTGCCAGTGTACTTCTCAGCAAAATGAAGAGGTAAATTATCTGGGAAACAGGCAAGGGAATTTCTACAACAACCAAAACAATCAAGGATATCAGCAGTAGAGGTTCTAGGGAAATAACTACAGTCAGAGGCCTCCACAGCAGAACACTCAGCATTTTCAGAGACCTCATCAAAATCAGCAAATGCAGAACTAGCAGGCACAGAAACAGCCAGCTGGTGTGAGTTCAGGTTTGGAAGATATGATGCGAGAGTTTATCATGTCGACCAATAGGAAACTCGAACAGCAAGAGAACACCAACCATGAGAACAAGACATTCATCTTGGAGCAGAAAGCCTTCAACAAACATCTTGAGACTCAGATTGCCCAACTAAGTGAAAAAGTTTCTGATAGACCTGCAGGGGCTCTACCTAGCCAGCCAGAGAAGAATCCTCGTGAATACGCTAAAGCAGTGACTTTGAGGAGTGGTAAGCAGCTTGATCCTTCGATCCTTGAAGCTGAGAACACTCCAGCTGAAAAAGACAAAGTTGTTAGTCAAGAGGTAGAGATAATTGAAGGACCGGTGTCAGAAAATACTCCAGTTGATAACAGTGCACAGAAAGATAGTGAGCTGACTGGTGAAGCTGCGCAGTCTTCTAGACCATCACGACGGGCGGTCCCTGAGCTCCCAGTGCCATTCCCAAATCGATTGAAAAAGAGAGACCTCGACGAGCAGTTTGGTAAGTTCCTTAGCATTTTTAAGAAACTAACAATTAATATTCCATTTTCAGATGCTTTGACGCAGATGCCTATCTATGCGAAGTTCTTAAAAGACATACTGTCAAATAGAAGGTCATTAGTTGAGAAGGAGACGGTACAATTGACAGAAAAAGTTTCTGCAGTGCTTAGCAAGAACCTTCCACCAAAGCTCGATGATCCCGGCTTACCAATCATCCCATGCTCAATAGGTAATGTCGATTGTGGTAAGGGTCTCTGTGACTTGGGAGCTAGCATTAATTTGATGCCGTTATCCATGTATCTTAAGCTTGGATTAGGAGAGTGTAACCCTACTCGCATTACCTTACAATTAGCAGATAGATCCATTATCTTTCCAAAGGGTGTGGTTAGAGATTTGGTTGTTTCTGTTGGCACTTTTGTTTTTCCCGCTGATTTTGTAATTCTAGATATGGAGGAAGATAAGGAAGTACCCTTAATTCTTGGCCGCCCTTTCATGCGAACAGCTAGGACCCTCATTGATGTTGAGGGTGGTAAGATAATATTGAGAATGCATGATGAACAGCTTGTTTTTGACATGTCAAAGGTTACAAAACACCCATCTGATGTACATGCTTGTTTTAGTTTGGAATCTATTGACTCTCTAATGCAGGATTATGTATTTAGCCCTGCTGACATTGATGAGTTAGAGAAATGCTTAGTGGAATCCATAGATGGAATTCATGATGATCCGGAAGTCTCTACTGTGGCATTCCAATTGTCAACAGGAGGACGATATCGAAAAGGTCCCATGATAGAATGTGAAAAGCTGGAAAGGGAAGCTCAGGAGTTGATTCCCTCTATCAAAGAACCACCATCCTTGGAGCTGAAACCTCTCCCCAGCCATTTAAAATATGTTTTCTTAATTGAACCCTCTAGTTTGCCTGTCATTATCTCTATAGAACTAACTGATAAAGAGGAGGAACAACTAATGCAGGTGCTTAGGAAGAACAAGAAGGCGATAGGTTGGTCAATCGCTGATATCCAGGGGATAGCTCCTCACTTTTGTACACACCGCATCTTTCTTGAAGAAAACTATAAACCACTAGTTCAACCCCAGAGAAGATTGAACCCAAACATGAAGGAGGTGGTAAAGAAGGAAGTCATTAAGCTTCTCGATGCAGGTATTATTTATGCAATTTCTGATAGTGAATGGGTGAGCCCTACACAAGTAGTGCCCAAGAAAGGGGGCTTTACTGTAATTCCCAATGATAAAGGTGAGTTAGTTCCTCAAAGAACTATTACAGGGCACAGAGTGTGCATTGACTATCGAAAGTTGAATGTTGCAACCAGAAAAGATCATTTCCCTCTTCCTTTCATTGACCAAATGTTGGAGAGACTTGCAGGACATAAATATTACTGCTTTCTGGATGGTTACTCTGGGTATTTTCAGATACCTATTGCTGAAGAGGACCAAGAGAAAACAACTTTCACATGCCCATATGGCACGTATGCTTACCGGCGCATGCCCTTCGGTTTATGTAACGCTCCAGCCACCTTCCAGCGCTGCATGACAGCCATATTTTCCGACTACATTGAAAAATGCATCGAGGTATTCATGGATGATTTTTCAGTTTTTGGGCTAACTTTTGACTCTTGTTTGGAAAATTTGGATCATATCTTAGCCAGGTGCAGAGAAACCAATCTAGTCCTAAACTGGGAAAAATGCCACTTCATGGTGCAAGAGGGCATTGTGCTGGGACACAAGATCTCTAGCAAAGGTATTGAGGTGGACAGGGCCAAGGTTGAAGTGATCGATAAGTTACCACCACCAGCTTCAGTAAAAGATGTGAGAAGTTTCCTAGGTCATGCGGGCTTCTACAGACGGTTCATTAAAGATTTTTCGAAGATATCTAAGCCGTTGTGTGACTTGCTGGCCAAGGATGTGAAATTTGACTTCACTAAAGAGTGTCTTGAGGCATTTACCATCATCAAGGAAAAGCTAATATCTGCACCGGTTGTTGTTGCACCTGATTGGTCTCTACCATTCGAGATCATGTGTGACGCTAGCGATTTTGCTATGGGAGCAGTTCTGGGGCAAAGACATGACAAAATGCTGAAGGTAGTCTACTATGCAAGTAAGACACTTAATGATGCACAAAAAAATTATGCAACAACAGAAAAGGAGCTGTTAGCCATCGTCTTTGCATGCGACAAATTCAGATCATACATCATTGGGAGTAAAGTCATAGTCCATACAGATCATTCCGCCCTATGACATCTATTCAAGAAGGCAGAAGCAAAACCGAGGCTGATTCGATGGATCCTACTCCTTCAGGAGTTTGATATAGAGATAAAAGACAAACCCGGAGTACAGAATGGAGTGGCTGATCACTTATCTCGGATTAAATATGCTGATGATGATGGTATACCAATTAACGAGTTCTTCCCAGATGAGCATGTGTTCAAAGTTGGTTCCACGGGAGATCCTTGGTATGCAGATATTGCAAACTATCTTGCAAAACAGATAGTACCCCCAGCATTAACATATCAGCAGAGGAAGAAGTTCTTCTCCACTGTTAAGCACTACCGTTGGGACGATCCATTCCTTTTCAAGGTTTGTGCGGATGGGATGATTCGAAGATGTGTTCCTGATACTGAAATAAGAGATATCCTTGTTCATTGTCACTCAAGAGAAGCAGGAGGTCATTTCGGTCATGCTAGGACAGCCGCAAAAGTTTTGGAAGCAGGTTTCTTCTGGAAGACCTTGAACAAAGATGGCTATCAGTTTGTATCTACATGTGACCAGTGCCAAAGGCAGGGGAACCTATCTAGACGCCATGAGATGCCCTTGAATTCTATATTGGAAGTTGAACCATTCGACCTTTGGGGCATTGATTTCATGGGGCCGTTTCCATCATCTCAAGGTAACCTCTACATCTTGGTAGGAGTAGACTATGTGACAAAATGGGCTGAAGCAATAGCCGCACCAACTAATGATGCAAAAGTAGTGCTGAAATTTTTGAAGCGGAATATATTCACTCGTTTTGGTGTTCCGCGAGCAATCATTAGTGATGGAGGTACCCATTTCTGCAACAAACAATTTGAAGCTCTCCTACAGAAGTATGGCGTACGACACAAGGTTTCCCTACCATATCATCCACAGACAAACGGGCAAGCCGAGATTACAAATAGAGAAATCAAGTGGATCCTTCAGAAATCTGTCACATCTTCTAGACGCGATTGGTCACTCAAGCTAGATGACGCTTTGGGCATATCGCACTGCCTTCAAAACACCCTTAGGTATGTCTCCGTACAAATTGGTATATGGCAAGGCATGTCACTTGCCTGTAGAATTGGAGCATAAGTCTTTTTGGGCCATCAAAGCATTAAATTTTGACTTACAAAAGGCTGGTGAGAAGTGCAAGATGCAGTTGTGCAATTTGGAGGAATTTAGAGAGGAAGCCTATGAAAATGCTAGAATCTATAAGGAAAAGACAAAAAGGTGGCATGACAAGCTTTTGATAAGCGTGAGTTTCACGTTGGAGATAAGGTGCTTCTATTCAACTCCCGCCTGAAATTATTCCCGGGAAAGTTGAAATCTCGCTGGTCTGGACCGTTCACAATAACAAGTGTCTCGCCTTATGGAGCCATAGGTTTAATCAATGCGGAAGAAGAGATTTTCAAAGTAAACGGGTCTCAGTTGAAACACTATCTCAGTGGTGACATCGCCGAAGTCCATTCAGTGATCACGGTGCATGATCCTCCATACTGATCTTACAATTACACGGTCTAGCCAAAGACCGAAAAGACGGGCAGCTCATTGGGAGGCAACCCAATCTTCTTTCATTTATCGTCCGTTTTTTTCGTTTTAATTCATGTTTTTACATGTGCTCATTCCTTTGTTAGCTATTTTTCTTTGGTTGTTTGTTGTCAAAGTGTAGGTTTGATGAAGGAAGTAAAACAGAGTACTAGGAGAAAAACCTTCGGTGGACTAAACAGGGTGGTCTGGGACCTCAACCACATCCTAAGTACCGGACCAGAGGAGGAGGAAACTCTCGAACAGAAAATAGGGGTGGTCCGGGACATTTTGCATATCCTAAGTCCCGGACCGGAAGTGATGAAAAGTCTCGAACAGAAACAATGGGGTGGTCCGGGACTTTATACAAATCTTAAGTCCCGGACCCAGAACAACAACGACTCTCGACCTATTTTGACATAGCGGTCCGGGACTTTATACGAAACCTAAGTCCCGGACCAACACTCACTCAGAAAAAAATAAAACAAAACAGTCGAGCTCCACTTCATCTTCTATCCTCTTCAATCCCTTACTCCTGCAATCCCTAACTCCCTCTCTCGCTCTTGAACTCGCCACTCCCGTCGCCTGCTCCCGACCACCGCACCACCACAACACCAACCCAACACCACCTCCCTCTGTCGCTTTTCCGTCCTCGCTCCAGCACCCAGAAAACAACCACTCACCGATTCGCAACCACACACGCCAGCCCTTATCCAGCTTCAATCGCAACCCGACCTTGCGCCATACCTTCTGTCGCCTGCTCCGAATTGCACCCACACCACACCACTAGTCCACTCCTTCCGTCGCCTTCTCCAAACCACCGCACCATCCACACCGTCCTGCTGTTCGCATTCCACTCCTCTGTCGAGTCCGCCAACAACACCCCAGTACCCCCACACCGGCTACCACCCACGCATCCCCACTACCAACCAACCCAATCCCTTACTCTCGTTCCAAATTTCCACCCATCATAAACTCGCCCCTGTCCCGTTCGAAGCCCCACAGACCAATTGCCCAAAACCAAACTCAGCCTTCAACACCGGTCCCCACATCCAAATTCTACAATGGCACCCAAACGAGCTCGACGCAACACCGCCGGCGCATCTTCATCCGCCACCGCTCCTCCATCACCCGATGCAGCTCCACTCCGGGTCCGGGAGACAGTTGACTCCGAATTCATCAACGAAGCCGCTAAGAACTGGTACCATGCTCGCGAGAGGAAAATCCTAGCCGAAAGGTCAGTCTGCCCAACTCTAATAGCCGAGTTTGATCTGGAATCCATTTTTAGTGCACGTAGATGGTCATGTCTGCTGAATCGAGGTGGGAGATTCTATCCGAGATTGATCAAATTGTTTTATGCTAATGCGTCGGTAAATGATGATGGGGATACTATCATTTCTGTGGTTAAAGGGGTGAATATTTCTGTGACTCCTGCTAGCATTAGGCGTTGTTTGGGATTGCCTGTTACTGTTCGGGTTCCCACTGCAGAGAATAGGGAAAATATGCCGTTATTGACTAGACAGGCTAAAGAGTACTATATAAACTTGATAGTCAATGACCCGGACGTTCAAAACCGCCAGTGTCGGAATAACCGGGATAAGCAGGTTGTCACGGGGGATAAGCTCCCGACCCCTAGAGAGCGTCTGATTTTAGGGGTACTGATGTACAATGTTCACCCCAGGGAGTGCGCTGATCTAAACATGTATGACTGCTGGCTTATGCGCTACATCCTGGACGACGCCTATGCCGCCGCAGGGGTTCCTCCCGGCATGCATCACATTATCTTTAACTCCATGCTCCGGGTAGTTCAGACCGATCACTCCGCCTCTCTCCCATTCCCACACCTCCTACACTCGTTACTTGCTGAAAAGAGGGTGGATGTATCTGATGAGGAGCCTCAGTATCCTCGGTCTACTCTCGATATGACCATGATGAGATTCTTTCAGTGAGAGAAGATCGACGGGCAGTGGGTGAAGCGCCGACGCGCTGCACGCGCACCCCGAGTTGCTGAGGTTGCTGATGAGGCTGAGGCTGCTGATGAGGCTGAGGCGGCTGCTGATGAGGCTGTTGCTGCTGCTGGTGGTGAGCTCCCAGACTTCCCGATGCCTGCTGGTCCGGCCCCGGGCTATGATGAGTTGCTCCATGAGTTTAGAGCCTGGAGGGGGACTGCTACAGCCTACTTTGATGGTTTTACGAGTCGTCTGGATGGGTATGGTGAGCGACTCTCAGCTTTAGAGACCCGTCAGACTGACTATGAGGCCATACGGGATGCTCAGTTTGCTGAGTACGCGGCTCGTCAGGAGACCCGTCAGGCTGAGTACGAGGCTCGTCAGGAGGCCCGATTCCGTGATTATGATGAGCGCTTTACACAGTTGGAGTCTTGGCGCATGCCCCGGTGGTAGTACATGCGTTGGTTTATGTTCCCTCCTACTTCAGTCTACCTATCTTTTATTGCACTTTTGGATTTTCAGCTGACTTTGACAATTGTGATATTTTGATGTCTTTTAGATTAGTAGGTTGCTACTTCTGGTACCTTTCTTTTTCGCTTTGGATTGTTTTGTTAAATTCGGTACTTCTGCTACTTCCAACTACTTTGTTGTGATTCTCCTATTTTGTTGCTATGAGATGTCTGTTGCTTCTAGATGTTCAAACAGGACTGCCATCTTTTGTGTGCGATATCGAAAGAATACAAAGGAGACTCTGCCGAAATTTTTCCAACCCTCCTTCAGTCTCCCGTTCCTTGTCCTAAGTGTGGGGACGTCATCCTCACCGATTATTCAGGGGAATCCTATTCTTTCT
Organism: Limonium bicolor; assembly: GCA_023374045.1. Lineage (NCBI taxonomy): Eukaryota > Viridiplantae > Streptophyta > Magnoliopsida > Caryophyllales > Plumbaginaceae > Limonium > Limonium bicolor. The sequence goes on along the minus strand of CM041779.1, from coordinate 46,550,144 downwards.
TTTGCACTATAAACACATTCTAGTAGCAATGAGGACATTGCAATTTGCTAAGTGTGGGGAAGTAGTAAGGGGGTTACACGTCTATTTGTTTGTTTATATGACTCCTGAAATGACTTATTCTCTCTTCATTAACCTTTGATGACCCTCCACAAAAATTTTAATTCGACATACTTGGTTTTCTTTTGTGGTCAGATGCATCAGTCGGGAATAACGTACGAGTAGCAAAAATTTTTGAGATTTAATCTGAAATTTCGGTCATAAGAACTTTGGTTATACTGCTTGGATTGTCAGTTTTGGTTAAAATTTTCATCTATTTCCTTCAATAAAAGGTGGGACCATTTTGTGACTATTTTGTTTGAACTAACTTGGGGCTTTGGGAAAGTTTTGGAATGAATGGAAGGAAAGGACAAAGGCAAGGTACTCCTCTAATCTACTCTGAACCGGAACAGGCCTCTCTCATTCGGTAATTAAGCCTTTGGAGTGCCTCATCACTCATCTACCTAAGATCATCTGATCTGGGATAGAAGGCCCAACACCGCTACAAGGATGGGGAGAAAAAGTCTGGGGGGATGAAATGAATAATGCTTACTCAGAAAAATTGGAAGGAAAGTTCTTTCATGCTAAACAGTTTATCGCACATTCTTCCTTATTTATGAGTATGTGGCAATGAAAGGTAATGTGGAATATGACATTACTTCTTGCCCCTTGTCGTCCAATGAATTGTGGAAAGCAAATGGAAAGTAAAGCCCTGAGTAAAGTTTGGATTAAATAGTTATGATGATAATCTCATGCATTTGTAAAACACCCTAGCTTCACTGTTTAAGAAAACCTGCAGTACTAATCGTTGTTTCTTATGACTGTTGTTCTGCATTAGATTTCCTTGTACACTTCTCCTGACCTGATAAATCCCCGCTTTTGAAATTCTGGTACATTTTAGATTGCAGTAATTGCTTGAGGACAAGCAAAGATTAAGTGTGGGGAAGTTGATAAGTCAGGAATTTACCTATTTCTACAGGGTCTTTTGATACCCAAATTGTTATCATTTACTGCTAAATTCCTGTCTTATGAGCATTTTTATGTTTCTTGTTGCAATTGTCTTCTTTTATGGTTTTTGTGTGCTTTTTCAGGTATTTGATCTCAAAAGAAACATGTTCATATCATTGTTGGAGACCATAGTTTTTCAAACAAGCTAAATGGAGTCAGGAAATTCAACTCTCGACCTAAATACAGACATGGTCCGGGACTTGTTGCATCACTTAAGTCCCGGACCACAACAATCTCCACTCTCGGCTTAAATACAGGTATGGTCCGGGACTTTATACACAACTTAAGTCCCGGACCACACAATGAAAGGATTCTCGACCTGTTTCCACACTACGGTCCGGGACTTTATACAAACCTTAAGTCCCGGACCACAAAGCAGAGCAATCTCTCGACCATTTCAATGTTACGGTCCGGGACTTCATACAACACTTAAGTCCCGGACCATACTACTGAAAGCGCCAGTCTGTAGTGCGCGAATGTGAAGTAAAGAGAATTTTATTCTCTTTAAACTAAACCACCGCCCCATATTCTCCAGCCTTTATTCCATACTCGTTTTGTCCCTTCCACTGCTTCTTTCCATCCTCAACTCCACTAATCTAATCACTTTCCTAAATCCAGCAAAACACTCACGTAACACACCCACCATTCCACTTACAAACTCCAGCACTACTGTCCACCACCTTGCTCCTACTACGTATTCCACAAATCAGTTCTATAAATAGAACTGAAGCTCATTCATTTTAGACACAATTCTCACGAAGAGCATCTCACACTCCCTCCATCCATTCCCATCTCATATATCACTTTCCATTCATATCATTCATTCCATTAAACACCATACACGTCCACATAAATCTGGAGTACACAAGCAGCTGGAGACTCCACTATTTTTTGGAGAAGGAGCAGAAGAAAGCACTGATCACACACCGAGACTCCACTGAAGAATCTTAAATCAGAGTTTCTTCTTCTCTTTCTCTTTAATGTTATTTACATATTTTTACAGTATTTTCATTTCCATGGCTGAGTAGTTTTTATAAATTTCGGTTTGCTATGTAATCCAAATTCAAGATTCCATTATCTTTGTGATTTACCATTTTAATAGATTAAAGTGTTGTTCCTTATTTATTTTTATAAATCTTGTGATTTGGCCAATTACTTGATTTTACCAGTTTATCTGCTTATAAGTGAGAACTGCGGTAGATAATAGACAACAGGAACAATACCGGTTAATTTAGAGACGGTAATTCCTCTAGGATATTAACTGATCATTAAACTGGATTATTCTTAAAGCTGTTAGCAATTAGTAAATTTGTAACGAGAGTTAAAATTTATTAGCTGTTAATTAGATTCCACGAGCGGGAGACCGAACGTGGAATATTTCTGATCTAGGATTTTAATCTGAATTTTGGTAAACACACTGAAAGGAACCGAAGAATTTGGAGGATTAGTAAACCGGAATTTTCCCTTTTTATTAAATCAAAAATATCATTATTTTGCCCACTGTCTTGCATTTATTATCTTTGCTCATATTTACATTCCTGTTTCACACTTTAGTAATTCAACAAGCAAAACCCCCCTGTTGCTGGAGTGAACCGATTCATTAGTTTATTCTTAAATATCAATTAAACTAAAACGCTGCCTCCCTTGGATTCGATAACCTGGAGGGACACTTCTAGGAAAACTTGCTATAATCGACCGGTATACTTGTCGTTAGGTTTTTACCCAAACAATATCATGAGAGCCCCCAATGTCCAACAACAATGGCAGAATTGAGAGCTCTTATGGAAAACTTTGAACCATCTGTCACTCCCCCAGCAGAAGGTTGGCATGGCGACTACACCGAGCAAAACACCAATTATTGGAGTGTATGCCAAAGGTGCGGAGAGTACCATGAGAGCCCCCAATGTCCAACAACAATGGCAGAATTGAGAGCTCTTATGAAGGACCTCAACTCATATGTCTACCGGAGGCTTGTGTGCCAAGAGTGTGGAGGAGACCACGAGAGCGCTCACTGTCCTGTGATCACAATAGAGGTTGATTCACCCAGTTTGGAGGAGTTCGTGTCTAATCTTATCTCTTCTTGCAAGCCTAACTCGACTATGCAAGATACTTTTACCATGAAGCAAGATACCTTCAACATGAATGTTCAAGCTCATATTGATCAGATTGTGCAACAACTTGAGAGCGAAACAGTTCATGATGTGGAACAGCCTGCTGAGGACTTGAGCTACTCTCCAACTCCTCCCCTGTGCGAATCTGAAAGCCCAGCACCACTCCACCCCCGGCTTGACTATGAAGACACTTCATCAGAAGAGAGTCTCCACTTTGACTTCAAGGAGCTTTCTCCCTCTGAAGTCAGCTACCGATATTTCCCCGCCTTCTCCGTGCTCCATCAAGATCACGAGGATGCTCACATCCTCAACTTTGAGAAGGAGGAAACACTGTCTCCCTCTGACTCCTCATAGGAGAGAACCACCACCGACTTCAAGGAGCCATCCCCCTCTGAAGTTGATGTCCACCTCGGCTCTTCCTATGAACCTCACCCCGAGGTCGAGGATGTCTACATCCTTGAATTTGAGGAGGAGGAGCCCACTAACTTTGATCTTCACTTGAAGGATCAAGGCCCCCACCCGTGCACTAATGAAGTTGGGTGGAAGCTCAACGTACACCCGCTAAGTGTGGAGGCCACCTTCCCATTTGATCCGGGACCAAAGATTGAAGACAAAGTCCGCCCCGGAGTTCACCCTGCACAGCTCACTGAAGATAAGGATGTTTACATCCTGAATTTGAAGAGGAGGCTCCACCACAGTTTGATCCTCGTACCAAGGATCACCCACCTCAACACTTCCACCTGATGAACGATCGGTGGAGTTTACACTTTCACATCCTAAGTGTTGAGGCCACATTTCCTTTTGATCTGGGTCGTTCTTCTTTGCTAGATGATGCCCGCCCAACCCACCCGTTGAAGCCGACTTCAACGTTCATATTCGATCCCGGATGACTTCACGGTGGTATGGTCTAGCCAAAGACCTTAAAGAAGGGCCGCTTACCGGGAGGCAACCCGGATTTCATTTCGTGTCCTGTCTTTTAAATTCTGTTAGTTTCGATTTTGCATTGTTTTCAATAATGGGCTATTTAGGCATTCTTTGGACTTGCCCTTTTACGCCCAATTGGTGGCGTCTGTGTTGTGAATATTTTGGAAACAGGTAAACCCCTCTGAAAAAGGGATGGAATTAGGAACAATTACAAAGGAACCTCTGGCGAAATTTTCCAAGAGGACCTTCATCTCCAACGATTGAAGGTAGCACCTCAACGACCCCTCCCACTTGCAATTGTGCGGGCACCCTATCTTCCTTCCGCATCTTATCGGGGAGTACTCGTTTCACCCTTCCTTTAATATTTGCCCACAACGACTCCACTATTTTAATTTCCAGTTTTTGTTTTCGTTCTCCTTTGGTTTTGTTTTTGCTAACCCTTAACTCCAGTTGTAGTTTGGTTGCTTCTAGTGTTTTATGCGGGTGCAATTTCAATTCCACACCCCAACCAAGCTACGCTACTTGAGACTGAAGCTCAAGTGTGGGAGAGTTCTACAAACTGATAGCAATAGCAATCTCAGGGGAGTACTAGTTCCTTTTAGTTTTCGTTTCTCTCTCTAATTTTGAATCTGCAAATCTGGGGATAGCTTCTGTGCTATACTGTTTGTTTGTGTACCGTGCGCTTTTCCTTTTGTCTACTTCCCGCAAAGGTCTTCTGGAACCTTCCCCGGTTTTGATTGGTGAACAATGGGGACATTGTTCAATTTAAGTGTGGGGGAGTGACCTTTTCGGTGAATTGTGTGCTTAAATGCTTAATACTTCATGCTTATCTTGCGATTGTCCAAAATAAAAAACTTGGACCCTTGTGTTGTGAGTTGTTCTCATTAAGAACAAATGCTATTATGAGTTGTGGGAATGCTTAAATTTTCTTTTTGATTGCTTTTGAGGAGCATTTTACATGCGGTGTGGCCAAGTGATCTTATATGGTTGGATTTTTATTGCTTTGGGGTTCCTTCTGTCTTCTTTCTTAGGGATTGCTAAGGGGTGCTTCTTCGTGAAAATCCTTTAAGGGACTTGTGAGACGCCATGGGTAACCAACAATGAGAGTTGAGTGTTCTTAAATGCAAAGGCTTGATGCCAAAATGTTATCCTCTCATCTCTTATGTAAAAGTGAAACAAATGCATAAATCTATTTTTCCTTTTGTTTTCTTCTCAATGCCCATTCTTGAGAGAAGTTGGCCATGGTAAAAGCTCTCCAAGTTACCTAATCTTTAGAACTTTGAAGCACTCCGGATCATACCCGAAACTCTAGTTTTTGTTTTTCCCCTAAGTTCACCCATGCCACCACTAAGAGATGGTTCACACTCCTCAAAGGTTTTAATCACTTTTTGCTTCTTCTCTTATCCTACAATTCATGTTAATATTTGTTAGTATTGAGCATTCCTTACTTGCTTGGGGGCTTGGTTTTGCTTGAGGACAAGCAAAAAGGTAAGTGTGGGGGGTGTGATGAGTGTCTAAATGAGCATGTTTTAGGGGAGTATTTCATATGTTTAATCAACACTTTTCATGCTCATTTCTCCACTCTGGCTTGTTTTCCTCTAGTTTTGTGTTTCATTGGTGTCTTACACATTTATTGTTTAAACAGGAGGAATAACATAGATAGGAGTAAAGTAGATGAAGAGAGGAACGCGTGGGCGCAAACGGATCCAAAATCGGAGCTGTAACGAAGAAGATACAGCATTTCGAAGTTAGCCTACTGGAACCGTCCGACCCATAGGTCTGGGTCGGACGTGGGTCGGTCGGACTTTTAAAAGAACGCGATTTTTGTCCCCGAGCTACTGGAATCGTCCGACCCATAGTCTGGGTCGGACCCTGGGTCGGACGGACTTTAAAAAATGCGTTTTCGGCCCCGAAATTGCTCCTGGACGCGACCGACCCACGGGTCCGACCCACCTTGGGTAGGACGGGTCGAAATTTTGCCCAGATCTGCGTTTTAAAACGGGGAATTTTGGGAAAAACTTCTCCATTCTTCATTCAGCTCGGTTCCGCCCCAAAAACAGAGAAGAAGGGCGATTTTAAAGGAGAAAAGAAGAGGAGAAGAGAGAGAAGAAGAAGAAGAGAAGGAGGAGGAGAGAAGAGAAGCTCACCTCCTTCCAAGCTCCATTAATGGCTACTTCTATCCCTTGCTCTTTTATTTTCTCTCCTATGGCTGTGTAGAATCATTTTTAGCTAGGGATTGGGGATTTTGTCCCAAAATCCCTAAACCCCATTGTAGATTCTTGAACTCATTTATGGTTTTATTTTAGTCTTTGAGCTTAATGAAGATGATTATTGAGTGTTTATGACTTCTAAACTTGTTGCTCATGATTTGGGGATTTGTTAAGGGTTTTGCTCAATTTGTCTTCTATGTGTTAAATTGGTTGGTCTGGCCTACCGATTAGTTTAGCATTATTGTGGGATTCTATCAAAATGTTATTCAGAGATAGAAACCTAAACTGTTAGAGACTAAAACGGTGTACTCTGATTTCGATAATTTTGAGATTAGACTACATTGCAACCTTAGTGGAACTTGAGCTTAGTGCTATCGATTGACCCGGGGCTTAGCTGAATGAGAAGTCTCGATTAAATTGGATAGGATTAGTAGGCCTATATTATGTTGCTAATTAATTAAGCGTTCCCGTGGTTTAGCTATGAGTTCGAGGTTTGACAATCGGTAGTAAGGGGAGGACGGGTGCAAATATCCATCCCGAGCTACACCTATCCTAGATTAAATAGTTTAGTGTTTATTACTTTCCTTTATTTCTCCAGTACAACCCAAAAACCCAAAACCCCTAATTTACATTTATGCACTTTTGTATATATCCTCTTGCATATTTACTAAGCTTATAATTAGCTAGATAGTTACGAAGTCCCTGTGGATACGACCTTGTTGTACTACAATGATTGGGTTCACTGCCCATAGTTAGCAATATAGTTTCAACATTATTTTGCCCAACAAAGTTGTAGAGAGGAAAGCATAAACTACATCTTTAACAGCCCCTCAAAGCACTTCACCTTTGTCTTTAGATTCTTTAAGACAAAATAGTTTACATAGAATTCAAAATAAACTCCTTTGTCTTTGTAAAGTTGACTTACTAAAATCAAATGCTTATTAAGAGCTGAAATATGATAAATTTTGGGTAACCAAAAAGAACTAGATGAGTGAAGAAGGTAACTTGAACCTTGGTGAGAAATAGAAAGGTTAGAGCCATCTCTAAGAGTTATTGTATCATGACCAAAGTATTCACTTGCACCAAGATTAAGTTGACTAAAATCTCCAGCAAAATGATGAGTGGCTGCTGTATCAAGTAGCCACTCAGAGGCACTATATTTTCTTGTAGAATTGGCTGAAAAAGAGTTAGGAGGACTGGACTGATAAGTCTGATTGAATTGATGGTAACATGCAACAACAACATGCTACCTCTTTTGACAAATTTGGCAAGTTGGCTTGTTGTCTGGCTGACCACTTATGTTTGTCCTCTCCCATAAGTACCTCTGCCATAGGTGTTTATAGAATTACTGTGACCTCTGGAGGAGGAATTGGGAAATCCGTTTGTATAAGATTGTGATTCACCAGTTTTATCCCTACCAAATGAGCTTCTACCCATGTCTTTGTTCACTGTAAAGTTAGCCTCAGTGGCATTCACACAAACACCTTCAGTGGATTTGAAATATTGTTGTTGTAGTATATCTCGTAAGTCAACAGATAGTTATAGATCTATTGGGTGTAAAAATATCTATACGAGTAATTATATTTGTCACAATTGATTCATACTCACGAGGATGGCCCCGTATAATATAAGATTGAAACTTATGATATGAGACTTTACGACTTGTTATGTTTAGAACTGATGCAAGACTTTGGCCCTATTAAAAGAGACATGTTAAAATAGACAGTGATATTCTCATCTCCTTTCTTTGTTAAGCTTACCATTTTTAAGTACAGTTGTCCTAAACGAGCTACAGTGTGCACAACAAAGGAATCATGCAATTCCTTCCATACTAAGGCAATACTCTCTATTTCAACAACTTGTCCAACAATCGTAGGGAGGAGAGGAATAAAATAGAAATAAGAAGCTAATCCTATTGGATCCACTTAACATAATCAAGATTTGGCTTATCATCAAAAAATTATGATGGACATGAGCATCAACATTCCTTTCCATAATATGAAGTTATCCCGTGTCAATTTCATCAGATGTATTGATGCTGCTAATTATGATTGTGTGCTTGTGGTTTGAATAGGATTCAATATAACAATATCTGAAGGATGTGCTCATGTTTTCCCGCCTCCAGATCCAGTACCAGACGTTGAGGAAGCTATGTCGATAACCAGAAGATTATAAAAGAATGAGTAAATTACTCGGAACCCCCTTGAGGATTTGAGATAATACAGTTAACCCTCTTATGTTTATCATAATTATTGGTAACCACCTTGAGGTTACGGTATCTCTGACTATGAGCCCCCGAACCATAACTCCGTTATCAAAGCGTTAACTACGTGCTGACCCGTCAGCTTAATGACATTAATAATGACACGCTTGACAAAAAACACTGCTTAATCAACATTGTTATTTTCCTAAAAACGTCAACCCTATCTCAGAAATGCATCTGAAGTGGGATGAGGGTGAGTTAGACGATGTTGATTAAGCAGTTTTGTTATCCAGCCTGACATTATTAATGTGATTAAGTTGACTGGTCAACACATAGTTAACTTCTCGATAACATAGTTATAGTTTGTGGGCTCGTAGTCAAAGATACCTTAATCTCAAGGTGGTTACCAATAATTATGATAAACACAAGGAGTTAATTGTATTATCCCAAATCCTCAAGGGGACTCCGAGTAATTTACTCTAAAAGAATCCAGACAAGATGAAGAATAAACTAAATCTGGATGGAGAAAAAATCACCACAGCTGGCAGTCCCCAGCTCTTGATACCATGATGAATAGGTATAATTATGGAAAATATCTGATGTATATCATCAAGTTAAAAATCTTTATAGTCATAAAGATATATGTACCACAATAGATAGATATGGGCTAATGTATGTAAACATTTGACCTATTATTATATCAGAACTGGGCCTGGTCAATCGCTGCAAGGCCCATGGAGGAGATGGAGGCAGGTTTCTTCTGGCTCAAGCAAGTCTTCTCCAATGTTTTTTTTCAACAACCTTTTCTTCTTGCGAAAGAAACAAGTCGACGGCCACAAAGAACAATATACCATCCAACGGTTATGAAGACGACAACTCAGACCCGAAATAGATGCCCGGTCATACAGTACATTTTATTGTTCAAACCGCATCTCCTGAGTATCCTTATTTCTTTCCTCTCTCTGCAACTTTGCGAAACACCACCGAAGACAAAAACCCTCGTCTCTCTTTCTCTCACTAGTTTTTTCTGGTTTAGCTGAAACAAAGCGGAGATGGTGAAGGGTCCTGGGTTGTACTCTGATATTGGCAAGAAGGCCAGAGGTAATTTCATCCAGCGTCCAGCCATTTTTTCCTTATATCCTTCTTCTTTCGTTTTTGTTGTAGGGTTCTTTTGTTTTTCTTTCCGCAAATGTGTCGTATTCTTTGCTCATTTTGCTGGTTATTCGACCTAAACTTAATGAACTGTTGTTCTTGTGATTCACCTATCAGATATCCTCTACAGAGACTACCAGACCGACCAGAAATTCTCGATTACGACCTATTCTTCCACCGGAGTCGTAAGTGCCCCTATTTATCGCTGAACGCTCACTTCTGTTTGTTAGTATTTTGCGTTTCTATCTGATTGTTTCTCCTTCAAGTCGGTTTCGCATTTCCCCCTGATTATAACTCGCTTCTTCTTTGAATTCGCGAATGATTTTTCAGTCCACTGTTATTCATCTTCAATCATTGTCAGTTAGGTGGTCATTATCGAGTTTAAGATTGTCCCCCTTCATGCTCAGATTGGGCCCCGTATGTTGATATTGCACTGAATATTATAGGCGTGATTTACTCAACATGGTTGCAACTACTACTAGCCATATATTGGTTAGCTGCGATTCATGTTCATCATAGTCATGCAGGTGCTCATTATCGAGCTTTAAGATTGTCCCTTCTCGTTCTCATTGGGCTCTGTATGTTAGCTATAGCACTGATTATTATTATAGGCGTGATTTACTTGACATGATTGCTACTACTGGCCATGGATTGGTTGGAGATAGATAGGTATCATTATTTCTCTGCAATGCCACATGCCTGGTTACTTATAAGTGAATGAGGGTTCTTGTTAAGGGACAACTGAAAACTACTTCTATATCTCTGGACAAGTCTGCTTGTGTCTCTGTTCATGGCAAACTTATGACTAGTAGTTTGGGTTTATGAACTACGTGAAGTCATTACAGTGAAAAGAGGACAAATTTGTACAGGTGAAACAAATTTTGAAGAAGCAATACTGAACTTTTTCTGTGTGCTTATTTTGAAAGTGAGAAGTTTTTTTTTGTTTTAAATTCATGTGAATGACTCTGTTTTGCCCTGCAATGAATATTTCCTTGTTTTACATATGCCTCTTCTTTGTTATGAATTGTGTATTACATACAGTTTGAAGCTCAGAGGCATCTAATTATGTGATTTATTTCCTATATGTGATGATTGTGCCAACTTGTTGCTGTCTGTTGGTAAGTTTTTATCAATATTTACCATTGACTCATGATGTGCTGTGCATCACAGGCGATAACTTCTTCAGGGACTAAGAAAGGAGAGCTATTCGCTGCTGATGTAGGCACGAAGCTGGTAAACAAGAATATCACTACTGATATTAAAGTGGACACAAATTCCAATGTAAGTGAGAAGACTGTTACAATGCGCACACTACAGAGACTATGCTTAAATTTCTGGTGATATTTATATGCTGTGCCTATGATGTGCAAATGGGTGTTTCTATCTGCTTTATATTTTTACCTAGTGTTAATATAGCAACTTGGGTTTTTCACCTTTGTTCTAAATTTCGGCTTTCAGTTGCTCTGTTGATATGCTTATCAGTTTGTTCATTGTTTTCAAATTCTAATGTATCATCAGTGTTTTGTTCTGCATATTTTAGGTTTTTACCACCTTTACTTTTGATGACCTAGCTCCTGGACTAAAGACAATTTTTAGCGTTGCTGTCCCCGACCAGAAGTCTGGCAAGGTAAATATGTTTCTATTAATCCATTATCAGTTATTTATATATATATTTATCCATGGGCTTTTAAGTGTAAATTGTTCCTCTGCATAACAGCTTGAATTCCAATACTTGCATGAGTATGCTGGAATTAGCACCAGCGTTGGTCTAAATGCATCCCCGATAGTAAATGTTTCAACTGTTCTTGGAACCAACACACTTGCCATGGGGACTGATGTAGCATTTGATTCAGCCACTGGGAACTTCATTAAGTGCAACGCTGGAGTGAGCTATTCAAATGCTGATTTTACTGCTGCTCTTAATGTGTAAGTGAATTTTCGTTGATTGGGGACTTAGTATTATTATTTAGTTTCAGAAACTCGTTGCTAGCATGAGAGAATATCTCCTGATAAAAAAAGCATGAGAAAATATCTTGGATGCTAAAGGTGGAAAAATAATTTTACTGGTTTCATGACAATATATCGGCAATTCCATAATATGTTCTCGAGGAGTGCATGATGAAGACTATTGCTGCCTACCTTATTATTTGCATTCAGTGTGGCTGCTATAATGATCATTCGTCTTTCCATGAGTGTATGTTTTGCAGTCAGTTTGAACTGTGACTACTATCTTCTTATCTTAACTTGGGTTATTTTATCCCCTTTTACACATTGACCGTCTTTTGTATCTTAGTGTGGATAGTAACATTTTTTTCCGCCTATCAGGAATGACAAAGGTGAAACTGCTATTGCTTCATACTATCACTTGATCAACCCACTCACAGCTGTTGGAGCAGAGCTGACACACAAGGTCTCGACCAGTGAGAACACACTCACGCTTGGCACCCAGCATGTGTTGGATCCTCTTACTTCTGTCAAGGCTCGTGTGAATAACAATGGGAAGGCGAGTGCACTAATCCAGCATGAGTGGCGCCCAAAATCACTCTTCACCGTTTCAGCTGAGATGGACACTAGAGCTCTCGAGAAGAGTGCTAAGATTGGGTTAGCTTTGGCTCTTAAGCCTTGAGAACTATTTTGTAGCTCTTGCTTTTGGATTTGATGGGGTGGGTTGATCTAGTGCAATAAGGCACAGAATTTGAAGTGTTTAGAATGATCTTTTCCTTGTCTAACCCTTTTCATATGGAATTGCATGCATGAACCATGTAGAACGCTGAGATGTTTTTCAGTTCCCAATCTTTTGGCTTCTTTTGTTGGAAAAAAAGAGTTGTGGTTAGTGGTTGTGAATTGTACAAAATAATCCTTTGGCTATTAGTCATCAGAACCAGAGACGTCTAATTTTGTTCTACTTAATTGCTGTTTCCATTTTGATGGGGAAATCATTTGGGGTGAGTGTAGGGAAACTGTTTCAAGTATCACTAACCAGTTTATTTACTGAAGTTAAGTTTTTGTGAAATCTGTTCACCTCAAATGGAACTGATATAATAACAAATGACGAATTAGTAATTTCTTAATATTAATCTGGTGATGCTTATTGCTCTGTTCTCCTTCCCCCTTGACTTAACAACTGTTGCAAGAAATATCTCCCCAGCATAGAAAAGAGGCAAAGACAGATTGAGCTGGAGTCCATAAATATAGTTCATCATGATGGTCCCATTGAGTCTATGTGTGAACTCAAGTTATGGCACTTTGATCAAGATGTTGTGAAAAAATAATTGGCTAGGATGATAGTTAAGGATGAATTTCCTTTTATATTTTTTGGAGGAGAAGGATTTTATGTCAATTCTGCAAGGATGTTGTGCATCATTGTGTTGTTTATAGTTATTAGCAAAAGCTAGAGCTAACAAGCGGTTAATTGATTAAAAACAAAGGGCAGTCAGGACCATGACCTACCTATCTTTCCCTACCAAATAACCTACCTTGACCACTAGACAATTAACTTGCCTTATCTTACACCAGTACTACTTTTATGAGCTTTTTCAATCATACACATACAATTCTAAAAGACAAACAATGGAGTCTTACATTTGAGCTCTTCTTTCTTGTCCATAATGAAGCCTTCTCCATTCATTGACTATATCTTTGCTTGAGGTTGACCTTTGATTGGGTTCTCCTCCTATTCCTCTTGGTGTCTCTTATGGTTGTGATGACAGATTTGGCTAGTAATTTCAGTATCTACAGTTGCTCTAAATTGGCCTTCGGTACTGGAGGACGAGTTCACGATTAATGTTGAATTTCTTTTGTCTAAAAGAATGATAGAAGATCTTCCTTGTACGCGACTGGCTACACAAATCTGAATGACCCGTCACAATAAATATAAATTTAAAGAACTTTATACTTGTTTAGTCATAGTCATAGCTTAGTCACTATTTGCATGAATTTCGGTCCAAGGTTGATGCTTGTTGTGGTTTAGTGAATGTTGTTCCTTATATAACTGATGGATGAACCCGGATGGACTTACTCGATCTTTCACTAAAACTCGTTCAACTAATGACTCACACGATCTTTCAGCAGGGACGGACACTTCTTGATTGACTTGTTCTTCAACAATAAACAAGAAAAGTTGCAGGTGATAGAAAACTCACCGACGGAATGGCCTATTTTGGTCATGTGTAATCAGCAAGATATTCAAACCCAATGGGAAAACATTAAACACGAAGCGCATCAGTACGCTCGACTTGCATAATCCGATGTTAAACTCCAAGTCAGACAAACACATCCATGTCCAAATGATTATCTGGCGTTCAGACGTTTGAACGCTTGTTACCGATGACCAATCTTCCAAAAGCCGGTGCAGAGGTGTCGACAGATAGTACACCGTGGAAGGAGAAAGAAAGACCAGACAGGAAAAAGCGAGGTGGCAAGCGCCTTTTTTTTTCAGTCTCAGAGTGACAAAACGTGGTGGTGTTGTTGGTACTCATATTCGGTGCCGAAACTGTTGACAGGGATGGCTTCTTGACGCGAGAAAACTCAAGGTAGCAGAAGGGAATTAACGACCGGATTCGAACAGGAAGATGAGAGGAGAGGAAAAAAGGAAAATAGGGTTAATGAAAATAATGCTGATGAACGAGATTGACGAGGAAGTTTGGAAAAATCTGGTCGATGGTTATCTTCAATTCAGGTTGTCTTCTTCTTTTTCTTTTGCATTGTGTTTTCTCTTCAGGGCCTTTGAGATCCCGATAAAGAGACGATATGGACGTGGAGTCGATCAGGTCCCAAGATCGAAGGGAGATGGTGGAAGAGAATGAGGAGCAGAGCCGTGTTTCTTCTTTGCCAGTTTGGATAGCAAAAGAATGAGGAGCTGAGTGTGTGTTCGTTATCCCCAAGTGGGATAGCAAAATTCTGAGAGTGACAGAATGAAAAGGCACAAATGTATGCTCCTTGGCGCCAGTTTATGTTGCAAGTTATCATGAATAGACAGGAGAAACATGGCTCCTCAGTTTAGATTAGATTGCATATTACCGTGAACAGAAGAAAGGTGCAGAGCTGTACGCTCTTTGTTCCCGATTTAGGTTGCAAAATTCCCTTTAGCGAAGAGGACTGAAGAGAGGCCAAGGCTGTACGTAGTGGGATTTGTAGAAGAAAGGAAAGAACAAAAAGAAAAAAAAAACGATAGTGAAGAGAATGACAAGAGGCGGTGGGATATTAGCATATGTGTTTCTTGTTTTGCGAGCCATGTGAGGAGAAAGTAAGAGGAAGCATGTATCTCTTTGTTTGCCACCACCGTGAGGAGAAGGAACATGAAGGGGAGGCATACTCCTTGTTCGTTGGTTTGAGAGGAGTAGGCAGAATGAAAGTGATACAGGGCTGTAGGCTCTCTGTTCACCAGTTGGGGTGCAAATGAACAGAAGTGAAATGAATGAGGATAGGTGCAAGGCTCGTGTGGTTAAAGTTAGTCAGCTGGGTTGCAAAATTAGCAACGTGAAGAGAATGACGAGGGCACGGAGCATGTAGTTACTCGTTAGCCAGTGGGTTGAAAAACCGTGAGGAAATAAGAAAGGTGCAGTGTAAACTGTATAGGAAAAAAACAAGAAGAGAATGGAGAATGGAGAGTGCAGAGATATATGCTCCTTGTTAAAAGTTTTGGGTTGCAGTTTTACGGAAGTGAAGAGAGTAAACAAGGTAGAGTATGTATTTTTCCTTGTTCGCCAGTTTGAAGAAGATGAAGGATGCGTAGAGCTTGTACATTCCTTGCCGCCAGTTGGGTAGTAAATACCGTGAATTAGACAGAATGAAAGAGATGTTGTGTTTTTGGCTCCTGAGAAGATTGAGTCAAGTTTTGTTTGATGGAGGATGATTATCGAGAGAAGGACATGGTTGATTGAGAAAGGAGATGATAGGTGGCGGCTGTGCTGGGAATTATTCTTTTGAGAATGAAGAACAACAAAGAGAATGAGGGAGACGGCTACCTGATCTTCTTTTCTAGGGTTACTGTTGCTTTAGTTTTACAATAGGATACTTATGACTAAAAAAAGAAAAAAATCCAAGAATGTAGCTATCCAAAACTCGAACTCGTTAGTTCTTACCCTTGTCCACCACAAGTCTTTGACCGGTTACACTAGTGAACAAACTTGGTAAGCAAATGTGAAACATACAAATAAGTTACAACTTGAATTGGATACAATGTTAAAAAAAACAATAATGTTTTATCAGTGAAAATGAAGTGTTTTTTTAAAAAGGCATGAAATAATTTAAATGAAGACAAGATCATATAAATAATAATAATGGTAGTAAAATAATAAAATGTATATAAAATGATGAAAATAATTCTTAAAATAAAAATGAAAAAGAACAAAAATGGAAGAGAATACGTGTCTAATATCAATGAAAGGATATACAATAAACAAGTGATAAAATAGCATAAACTAACATAGAAACGAATAGGCAAATGAAAAAGTAAATGAAACAGAACAAACAAAAGGAAAAAATAAAATAATATGGTATAAGAAGTAAATAAATAATAAAAAGGGTTTGAACCTGTATTATTGTTGGAAAATCATTTTCTAATAATTGAGTTTTTTTAATTGCTTTGAAAATTGATTTTAAAAAATTTTGTCATAAAAAGACGGTTTTGTTTTGGCACGCACGTTAATGCATTTTGAAAATGAAAGGTGACGATCCTTTTATTTTATTCTTTTTTTGAGTTTTGCACCCTTTCAGCATTGGATGGAATTTCTGAATCTTGGCCTTATCTTGTGCACTGTGTACAATATCGTTCTTATCAGTTTTGCACCAAGCGAGCGTCATCTGGCCGGAAGCTTGTTCGGACTTCCACCACGTGATGATCATCGGTCGAGTCACCTAGTAGCAGAGGTCTGTATTGATTTGGTCAACCAACAATGTCCTTTTGTTAGAGTATAGACAGTCGATGCTTGCCCTGTCCTGTGCCTCAATCCCATGTGGCGAAGTTGGCATGATCCCGAGGTTTCGCATTATCTAGATGCATACAGAGCACGTAGCGAGCACTGGTATCGGTTGTTTCCTCCGGTTCGAAGGATTGGCATTGATTTAGGAGATGATGATTGAGTCATGTTGTGTACAGATTGTCTATCATTTAAAAGTTTAATGTTTTCTATAGCATGACAATGAACAGGTGATGAAGTGTTCTGCAATATCAAATTACTCGAAAGCAATACAGTTTGTCTATCATTTCTACCAACATCATCAAATTTTTCAGTTTTGAACATCAACTTCTTGTTCGACAGTAAAACAATTAAGAGTGTTGGAATTTAATCGACTTTTTTTTTTACAAATAAACAATTAAAAGTGTTGGAATTTATATGACTGTAAACAATAGCTGCAGTCTATTGCATTATCCAAAATCCCTGACCTTTTTTACTAGAGTGAGTTTTCGCTACTGTTATTAGCAAACAAACATAAAAAAAAAAAGATGACGACCCAATATGAAATGAAAAAAAAGACAATGACGTAGAGTTCAGATGGACAGAAAGAAATCCAAGATGAGATCAAAGAGGCGTGTATGTAGTTGAGCTAGCAGACGACTGGACAAGAACTGGCTGCGTAATAATGTCATAAAGGTGAATTTCTTAGTAGATGACTGACTAGCACAATGTAGAGATTATAAATGTAAAGGTCTAACGACGCGAGTAATGTAGAGATTATAAGGTACTTTTCAGGGACAATGGAGTTGGATGCAGACGAATTGTTGAATTTCAAGCTGGAAGATAATTTTGCTCCGTCTAAACCGACTACAAACAAAAGGTTTTAAAGAAAAAACCATTTCGTAGATTGAGATCATTCAGTAAACATAGTTTGTCTTTCAATGTGTAGGTGGTATACAGTTTGTCTATCAAATTACTAAAAAAAAAGATGAATGTTTGGAAAAGTTCACAGTTTTCTATAGCTTTATAATGTATAGGTGATGGGGGTGTTCCGCAATATCAAATTACTCAAAAAAGAGATGAATGTTTGAAAAAGTTCACTGTTTTCTATAACTTGACAATGTGTAGGTGATATACAGTTTGTCTATCAAATTACTCAAAAAAGAGATAAGTGTTTGGAAAAGTTAACTGTTTTCTATAACTTGACAATGTATAGGTGATTGAGTGTTCTGTGATATCAAATTACTGAAAAAAGAGATGAATGTTTGAAAACGTTTATTGTTTTCTATAACTTGACAATGTATAGGTGATGGAGTGTTCTGCTATTTGGAAAAGTTCAATGTTTTTTATAACTTGACAATGTATAGGGGATGGAGTGTTCTGCTACATCAAATTACTAAAAAAAGAGATGAATGTTTGGAAAAGTTCACTGTTTTCTATAACTTGACAATGTATAGGTGATGGAGTGTTCTGCTATAAAATTACTCAAAAAAAGAGATAAATGTTTGGAAAAGTTCACGTCTCTTTTCAGTTTTGAACATCAACAAATTCCCATCCTATACAGACTGTCTATCATTTCCACTAATTTCACGTCTCTTTTTGGTTTTGAACATCAACAAATTCCCATCCTATATAGATTGTCTATCATTTCCACCAATTTCACGTCTCTTTGTAGTTTTGAACATCAACAAATTCCCATCCTATACAGATTGTCTATCATTTCCACCAATTTCACGTCTCTTTTTGGTTTTGAACATTAACAAATTTTCATTCTATATAGAACCTCTACACCCTTGATTTTAACGTTAACCTGAGGAGATTCATCAATTGAAGGCTTCCTGCGTTTGTCCCTAGCAGCTGACATCTTGAACAAACACGATCACAGAGTCTCCCGTCTCACCTACACGAGATCCGTGTGACCAGTTCAGTGGATGGTGTACTGCAATATCGGGAGTTACCCTAAACCTCTAAGAAGAATGTAAAGCAATTAGGTGTTTCAGCAGCGGTCACAAAGTTGTCTTCTTCTCTAGTCAAGCTTTAGTAGATGACTAACTAGCATAAGAAGTAAACTCTAAGTGTTATTAAATTTTCCATCGAAAGTCATTTTTTAGCTATCTCTGCCGGCATAATAGTCACTGTTTTCTATAGCATGACATTGCATAGGTGAAGGACTTTTCTAAAAAAATTCTAGACATGAATGAATTCGAAATTGTATCTCACAAGTTAATCCACAATCGTACAACAATTAACGCGTTTGTTTATATTGTCCAACAATATATAAAATTGAAAGTAGTTACATTAATCAAATTTGGGGACGTCCTCTCATCGCATCAGCCCTGTAGCATGAAATGTATGCTCTACGGTCAGCCTCAGCCCTACCTCGTATCACAACGAGGTCTTCAAAGTCTGAATCATTGTCATACTTGACAAGAATCTTAATTCTTTCTGTAACACCCCCGAATGAACATCCAGTAGTACAAGCAAGCTCCTAGTTAATACAAGACAACTACGCAGCGGATTCTCAACATCATCCGGGTGCTACAGATGCCAACCACCCACGTGGTTGACAGACCACATCACCAACACCAAGTTACGGTCTGCATGACTGGAAACATCCCTCAATACAAACTCATAAACAATACATAGTACAATTCCTAATTACCGAGTGTCTACAACAAACTTACCAAATCATAAACTAAGAATTACATCTCGGGTTTAGTATCAACCCATATATTACACATACTACTACAAACTTAAAAGTCATGCCCTGATGGACTACCCCCATGGTAGCCATCCCGCCTACGCTCCGTTATCGTCCGGCACAATACCTGTAAAAATTGGGTTGTAAAGGACTCAGCAAACTACGCTGAGTATGAACGTGTGTAGCCCGTATGTTACCGGGCCACACGACTACTTGGTCGAATATTATTAAGTCAATTTACATGCTATAATAAAGCAGTAAAACACACCACATTACATCATAGTATCATACACACTTAAGGTAGTAACACATTAGCAACAACAACCAAGCACAACAAGCTGCTAGTAACACAACAACAATCATGTACATAATAAAACGTGTGCATAGGTATGTAATACCCATGATCCTCACTATGGGATCGTACGAGCGTTGTGTGTTTTCATTTCTTTTCTCTTGTTCCCTTAAAGTGTATCATATTTCTCTTCCCTTGCACCAGGTCTGGGGATGTAATTTAGATCCCGTGACCCTCTCATGTAGGTGCTAATCTTTCCTTGTTTCTTTAAGGGTTATTTGTAAATTCTCTTATCACCACCATTTGGGGTACGTCCTCTTCATAGCTAATCCTCCATTCCCGGATAGCTCTCTCTCTCTCTCTATTGTTTTTAAATGTTACGAGCCACTGCCCCGGATACCAAGGGTTCGTCTCCCTATTCCCTTTCAATGTTACAAGCCTCTGCTCCGGATACAAAGGGTCTCCCTATGCCTTCTAATGCTCTGGTCTCTACCCCGGATACAAAGGGTCCATCTCCCTATTCCTTTTGATATTATTGGTCTCTACCCCGGATACGAAGGGTCCGTCTCCCTATTCCTTTTTAGATTAATGGCCTCTACCCCGGATACAAAGGGTCCGTCTCCCTACTCATTTCTAAAGGGTATTGGCTTATCATTACCTTTGATAGTTCGACACCATAGTGGGTGTCTTTAGAGGTCCTCTAAAGTTAAGAGGAGTTTTCCCTTTATGTAGTTCCTTTTGTTTGTTTACGAAGTTCGTTGTGTTTCATCTCAAGGATTCATCAACGAGAAGGGACTACACTACTGTGTGCGCACAAGCAATAGGCACAATAATAGCAAGCAGGTAAGCAAGGAAAATAATCAATCCATTCACATGCCTTACACAAGCTCACAACAGCCAAATAAGCACTGTAAAACAAACATCCGTTTTCATGCATTAGTCTTGTGGTCATAAACAAACAGGACACACAGCACACAAGCCGTGTAACACGGCAACATACGAACCACACATGTCCATACCTGGATCAGAAGCAAGTAGTCTCACACACGGTGTCCTGGTCGGAGTTTGCTACGGCCCTAGCGTTAATTACAAACAATGTGTCAGTTTATGATTTCATGTGACAACCTTTGTGAAACTCCCCGAATTTATTAAATTATTATCGGGTGTTATTTCCTAGATGAATCTTTGTTGAATGTTCAACCTTTATTAACCCTTAGGACTCCCCATGTATTAATTCTAGGCTTATCTTACTCCTAGGACATTCACGTCTTTGTTTTACACGTCAACTAAGTCCTTTTTCCTTAGTCAACGTTTTAGAGCGTTTTAAACGTTAACCATGTAACATGTTTATATAAGATAGATTTAGCTTGACTAAAGTGTATTCCCTCCTTAAATAGATAAGTGGGCAATGTTTTAACCTTAGTATCATTATAATATAGACCATAACATACCCTTATACCCCTTTTATACATACGTCCCAAAGTTATAAAACCGCAACATAAGTTCGGTGTTTTACCTCAAATAACCAATCCTTTACCATATCAGCTAAGGCTTACTCTTTCCCGAGCTGTATCATCAATTGGTTAGGTATACTAACATTGTTTGGGTTCATTATTAACTAGCATCACCCTTATGATACACATGTAATCTGGTTATACAGAAACTATAATATCCATGCAAAACTGCAACCACAATCTAAATGTTTTCTTTTTGTTTCTAGTTATTCTTTAGCTTAACGGATATTTCACCCCTTCCCACAGTATTACCCAACTAGGTACAGGTGTTAATAGTGTTTTAAACTCAAAACCAACTCAAAACGATATCGATAATAACTCTGGAAGCTCATTATACGGAGGGCAGAAACTGAAAGAGAAACTGAAACAACAACTGGTGTAATCCCTTCTTCACTTTCTTCCTGCTTGATCAAACCGACTCCTAACCTTTTCCCAAGCTGTTATGACTCACTTGAGGGTATTAGACATATTCCAGGTTCATTTTGCCAATCAATACGACCTTGTAAACCCTCTGAAACTTGTTTATACAGTAGCACAATTTTCAGAAATCTGAAACAAAATCCATGTGTTCCTTCCTTATCCCTTCCTTTAGTTACTAACTAATTGGCTTCTAACCTCCCAAATGAGAACACCCACTTACATCACTCTTTCATTACTAGTTTGGGTTCATTTTTAAACCACCACAACACTTATACTCCCTCTGCAAGTTGACCTAACTGAAGCGAAAATTTCAGAAAACTGAAACAAGCAACCAGTGCATTACATCCTCCCTTCTTGTTGTCCATTGATCTGATCTCCAGTTTGTCCTAAGGTGTAACCACCCTTAGTTAAATGAATTAGAAGGGTTTTAAGTTCATGAACCACTCATTACAATCCCTCATAACCTTCTGTAACAGATGTTAAACAGAAACTGGCAAAACCGAAACACTGAAACCCAAAACTGATGGCTGCACATCAACCTTCCCTTTCTGTTTTTCCTCCGATTTCCAGCTCGTTTACACGTAGGTCTATATGATAGCAAGGTCCTAGACTTATTTCCCAGCCAATACTACCCCTATAACGCCCCTAAAAGTCTTGACACAACAACTGCACAGACTGCCAAGGACTGGAGCATGTAACCGATAATTTCCCCCCTAGATTTCTTTCTCTTCTGTTTGTCTATTAATCTGGTTTTCGAATTTTCTTTTCACACTGCTTAGTTACTTGGCTAATAGTGTTGTTACAGTCTTAATCCCCAGAGAAAGCCCAAAGCATTAGACAAGGCTACGGAGGTGTCCACAAACTGGATAGGAAAGAATCTGAAATTAAAAACTGCTATACACTCTTATTTGCTCTCTGTCGGTTCTCTAATCTGATTCTAAATTTCCTTCTCACCCTCTTTACCCACCTAGCTAAGTATGCCATAAAGCTTCCAAACTCAAATACCAACCACAACAACTACGTCAATGTTATAGAATCACCCTCGCCCTGAACTAGGAAAGCTGAGAATTTGAAACATGAAATTGCAGAAACTGGGACTTAAAACGGTAACATCTGAACCTGACAACCTGAGGAACTAATGCAGGTTTTCTCTTCTGCTATTTTATTTTGTCTTTTCTGTTTCATCAATGGATCTGGTTCCCACTTAACTAAGTATATCATCAAGTTTCAATCTTGAACAGACCCAAGCTAACATGTTAAAGTTACAGAATTATAATCACACTGAATTAAGAACTGTAAAACTGAAATCTTCACTCTGCATTCTCATACTTCTATCTGTGTTTTAGTTCATTAACTGTTTTAATATGTTTCCAACCTTGAAGTAGACCCATGACAACATGGCCACATCACTGAAACTTCCTCGACAGATCTGAGCAAAACTGAAACTGAAACCCGACGTTGGTGATTTATTTTTCTCTCTGTTTTTCTTTTCGTTCATCAATCTGGTTCCTGCTTTCTTCGAATGGTTTAGCTCTTTAGTTAAGAGTCTTAATGTAGCTTTTAACCCACAAAAAACCCAAGGAACTAGGACTACACCACCAAAACTTATCTACACCGAATCTGGAAACACTAAAACCTGAAATCACCAAAACTGGTGTCCTTTCTACTATCTTTCTTCTTATACTTTAAACTGACTTCTCATTTCCCTTAGATTGTATAACTACTCAGTGAGGTATCTTAATAAGACTCCCACCCTCTAACAGACCCAAGACAATGTTGTGATTCCCACTATAACATGTTTATACTAAAACAAGTATTTCAGAACTGAAATACACTTCTCGGTTAATTCCTTCCTATTTGTTCACGGATTTCCTTTCTAGTTTTTGTTTCAGATTATACCCAGTTAGTTGATTGTCTCTACCAGGGTCTTACCCTCGAAACAGACCTAAAGCCACAGGAAATACCTCTCTGAATCCCCTTATACAGAACCGGGTGTAGCTGCAGAAAAAATGCAAACCTGAAGCAGGTAACTGAGTTTCTGTGATTCTGTTTGCTCACAATTGTTTTTTTCTGGTTTATCCCATCTAGTTACTTAACCTAGTATTAAGTCACGGTTCCCACCCCAAGACAGACCCAAGGCAGCTAGGTAAAGCTACTGAGAAGTCATCATACAGAAACTGCAATTGTTGCAGAGAAAAAAAAAACTGAAGATAGAAACTGGTATACCTCATTCTTTCTCCTTTCTTTGTCTCTGAATTGGCTTTCGATTTTCTCACAATGTTAACACATTTAATTAGATGAATTAGTAAGGCCTTAGGCTCATAAAACTCTCAAGATAATGTTTTATAGCTCTCAGTAACAGAGTCATCCAGAACTTAAGTGTTCAGAGGAAAAATTTGTAAAACTGAGAAATACAAAACTGATCTCTCCTCTTCTATTTCTCTTCTTGTTCTTTCACCTGACTTCCAACTTCTTTCCTGAATTTTTTTTTCTTCCTAGTTGCGTGATTTAGATTCATTAATAAATTAATACCAGCTCTACATCGCTCCTGAAAGTTGGCATGCAGGAGAATACAACTACAGGGACTAAAATGGATTTACAACTTAACTTGGCAGATTCTGTTTTTTTTTTTTTTTCTGATCATGAACTTTGTTAAAATGTAGCTACGAGTCTTAATACACACATGGGTTTCATGGCTAGCCTTTACCTTGGTGGATCCTTGTCGCTAGGTGGACTTTCCAGGCCTAGATCATTCAGAAACAAACTGCAGCTTGGGCAGACTGTCGAACTAGGTTGTTGCGGCTCCTGATGGTTTCTCTTTTTGGAGGACAAATGCAGGTGGATAGAGGAGTTGAGTGGGGATCCTTCGGACAGAACTAGCACCACCGAAAAAGATAGACAGTAAGAGGGTAGTTCTGTGGTACTACCTGGTTTGGTTTTCGACAGAAATGAGAAAAGGAACCAAGTTAAAGAGGATCAGCTCAGGAGTATTACCTTGCTGTTTCACAACAGTTTGCTCCAGATTTGTCTTTGAACTTGCATAACAGGAGTCGACCATGCACAGAGGAGATCAAGGGCACTTGAAACGCATCACGCATGGGTAGCAGCCGGAGTTCTCTGAGTTATTTGTTGGTGCGGGCGTGCAGGTGAGGAGGAGACTGACTAGCACGGTATAAATCAGAGGACAGAGGCAAGAGAAAACTGAATGCAGAAGGCTAATTAGGTGCTAATGGGTGAAAGTTTCAAAGAGGAATTTGTGGGAGTTTGGTGTGCTCAAACTCTGAGGTGAGTGGCTGTCTGCTGGTCTATTTCCCCAGCACCAGAGTTCGACCTTGAAGAGTGGTAGGACAGGCGTGAGTTGTTAGCAACATCATGACGCAAAAGAAGAATGTTGGGGTGTGAAATGTACTTCTCGAAAATAAGCAAGGACTTGCTGTCCGATGAATTGCTGTTCTGTTACTATATTTTCTTTTGTTTGATTCCGTTGAATCATTTTCTTCTGTACTGAGATTGATGCTAGCGCCTGGTCATGACTTTGTTATTATTTTTTTTTGTAGTTACAGGGGTAGTCGAACTACTAGTATAATTAGATTCGTATTAGTTATTGAACTCGAGCATAGCTCAATTGATTAAAGCATTCACTAGACATACGAGAGGTACGGGGTTCAAACCTCAATGGGAGCGTTAAATGCTCCTTTTTTCTGTCTTCTTTTTTTTTTTTTGTATAGGCCATACACATGTCTATTTATATTTATATGTAAGACTATATATTATATCGTGTTATTATTATTTTTTTTGTTACGAAGTTACGCGACGTTATTATTACTTATTACAACGTTACAATATCGTAACGTTACGTACATGTATAAGTACGTGACTATATTATTATGTAACGTCGTCACGCTTCCGGACGCGTATACACTAAATTTAATAGTTCACACATTGTTTTATGTCCGACTTATATAATGTGTTATTTTTGGATAATCCCGTCGCGTTTTAGTTGTATGATCATAAAGGTTACTCATAATTAAATTTAACCTTCACGAATTTGGACTGTTAATTATTCGGGGTATTTCACTTTCAATTATTTCTTCAAGGTCTAAGTAATTCTGCATCATTAAGCGTACATCTACATCGGTTAGTATGTGGGCAACAAAGTCGTTGTATTGATCTTGGTCCATCCTAAGGTAAACAATTGAATAGACATGCAGCTGAAGGTTATCAAAATGTGATCCCACAATTTGATTTAATGACGATGTGAAATGGTTAACGCTTCTTGGATATTGTATGTCTGCATCGATCACTGCCCAACCCGGACCTTGTTGGAAACGTGCCCCGTACTGCGTAACTGAGGTGTAATGGTTCACATGAATTGCAACAGGAAAAGAAATTCTAATGACATAAAATAAATGAGTAACTTTAATAGCAAATAAACAAATATAGTACATATATATCGAGCAAAAGGTTTAATAATCTACAATCGAAAACAATGTTCAAACATAAAAACATCTAATAGCCATACCCACCCCCCACCACCACCCTTTCCCCCCTTCCATCACCACAGCCCCCATCATCCCCACGGCAAGCTGTAGCGTCCATGTGCTTACGGTGCACACGCTCCCCTCTATGCCTGAGCCCTCTAGTGTAATGGCCCGCAACGTACAACTCCATGCCAGTTGGAGCCTGGTAGGCGGTGCCGGTGTGCTACTGACATGAAGCCGGGCCAGGTAGAAGCACTCCTCCAGCCTATCAGCCATCCACGGGACCACACCGTCACCTCGAGTTGTTCTCCGGAGCCATGCTCAAGATCTTCGGAGCCTACTCATCCAAAATCTGTAGTAAAGTAGCAATTTCACATTAGTAAATTAAATAAAATTAGCAACAACAACACAATTCAATAAAAACGGGAAGTGGTAAATACCAATAGCTGATCCTCCGGCCGGGAACTAGGGCCACAGTCCGCACCAAGTGGGCGCACTTGGGGGTGGGAACGAGCCTGGAACCAACGAATGTAGCCCTACTTCGTGTCCCATGGCAAGCGTGCACGCATCAGGGGAAACCGTCACCTGGTGGGCCCAGCCGTGTTGTTCCACGCGAATGTCCCATAGTCGTATGTAGCCCAGTAAGTCTTCCCATGTCGAGGGCGGTAGTGGACAGTCGGTCTGATAGGGTTAGGAGGGATGGTCTGGACGTACCCAAACTGTCTCAGACACCGGTCGGGCATATATGGCTCGACCACGTCCAAGCACTGCAGGGTGCCGTAGTACCGGGAGCGCCCCTCCGACACGGTAGTACCAGAGTGGCCGAAGGGCAACCACTCAGCCTACATTTCGTTAAAACAAAAGAAACCAGAAATTCAAATTGTTAGCAATTTTTGATTGTACGACACTAAACAACTTCTTAAGACCACAACTGACAACTAGCTCATACCTCTGTCAAGGACATCGTGTCTAGTCGCCCCCTCGTCGTCCGTCAAATTCTTTAAGTGACAGGGCCACTTCGCCGCCGCCGGGGAGGTGTCATCCCACTCTGCAAGCTGTTGGGGTCTGAACATAGGGAAGTACTCGTATACCCAGCACTGCAATAATCGTATATAGCCATTAAACATCACCCCTAGACAAGTACTTTAAAATAATAACAAGACTCTGGTTGTGAAGCTGTTATTTGAAACAACGTCAGACAACCAGAAAGCTGACTTGTCTCCGCCCGTGAAGCGATACCAAGCTGGCGGTACAGGTATGCCAGCGTCGTAACTCCCTATGCGTACGTGTCCACCCTGCTGGAGTCCCGGACGGGCCAAAAGGTCGATGGCATGACTCGATTCCTGCCCTTGTCGATCAAGAGCGTGTTGCCCACCAGGTACCACATGTAAGCCATCGTCTCATGCGAAGCATCACAAAACTTACCCCCACAATGCTCATGCAGGGATTTGTAGGGTACTTGGCTCTTGTCAAGGAACTTACAATCCAGCAACTCCTGCCTCGACTCCACCCCGAAAAGACCTATAAGGTGGGGGATAAGAACATGAATCGGTGGGGCCTCATCATCAATCGGGTGCCGGCCTCCTCCGGTATGTAGGAAATCGCCATGCCGGTGATGGGGATCTCCAATATATGGTAGACGTCGTGGAAAGTAATAGTCATCTCTCCGAAAGGCATATGAAAAGAGTTCGTGTTAGCCACGAACGCAGAAAGAAGCGCAAGGTCAAAGCAACATGCGCTATGTCGGACACATGACTAAGTCTAGAATCATAGACCGCATCTTGAGACCCCTCGTGCCTTAGGGTTTCCGGAGTCCACAACTCCAATAACTTCACCTAGAGCTGACCAAATGGGCGGGCGGGCCAGATTCTGGCCGGGCCGACATTGAATTCTAGGCCCGTACGGGCCTATATTTTTGTCCAAGCCCGTTTTTAAATTTTTCAGGCCGGGCCGGGCTAGGCCCGGACTTATTTTAATCTTTGCCATGACCCGGCCCACCTGGCTCGGTTTTATAATTTTTTTTAATATTGTTTTTTTAAAAAAAATATATAGACTATATAATATTAAATATAATATGAATATATATTGTATGTAATATTGATAGAGATTATATATAATTTAAATAAAAATATAAGGTATCATATAAAATTAATTTAAATATATACTTCCTTCCATTTTCAGTACTTTATTTTCTCTCTAGGCATAAGAATTAAAGAGGAAAAATTTAGACTATTTTACCCTTATTTTTTGCATTGAGAATTGAAATAATTTGAAAATTAGAGTTGTAAAATAAAAGATGGGATGGTAGAATTGGAAAGTAGATCACAAAAAAGGCTAGAACATCTTCTATTTTGAAACTAGTGAAAGAATCAAACTTTATACTAAAAACAAGGGAGTATTATATTATATTTATAAATATATATAATAATTATAAACTGGGCCGGGGGCTTAGTTGCGGGCCTGAAATTTTGTCGAACACGGCCTAGTTTTTCATTCGGGCTTGATTTATTGTCCAAACCCGCCCGGAATTTTTTTGGACAAGTTTTTCGGGCTTTATTTCCAGGTTGGGCCGCCGGGCCAGTCAATGTTGATCAGCTCTAACTCTTCACCTTAGACTTGAAACTAAGGCGTCCCTTCTCCTGTTGAATATTTAAAAATGTCACAACTATGTGACATTTCCTAATTAAAATAATTTATAAAATCAATTATAAAACGAGAAACATACCACTCCCCGCCACGCGTCGAGCGAGACGTGCCCACCAAAGCTGGGGATCAGACTAGTAATCTCTAGGCCTTTGGGCACAGGAGTCCATCCTAGCAACCAAACCTCTGGCGCTGGCATCTACGCCACATCCTCTGGATGGGACCTACGTCTAGGGGACAAATGTCTACCCTCATCCTCAGAACTGGACTGATCGGGGTCCTTGCTATCATAGGTGCGCACGACCAACGTCCCATCGCCAACCACCGAGTCGGCATCCACCATATGCTGCTCCTCCCGCTCCACCATAGCGCGCCTCCTCTCCTCCAGCTCGCGTATATGCTCGTCTGTCCTACGCCTCTTGGCCGATGAAGTGGTGTACTATGTACACCTCCTCTCCGCCGTAGCCGGGTCAGCAGTGCTCATAGGGGCCCTTAATGAATTCTTGCCAGGCTCAGATGTGCCCCTACCCCGACCAAACATACCAAAGTACTTACCCTTACCCTTACCCGCCATCTGATATTTACCGTAAAAGTTAGTTAAACTACATTTACAGTTAGTCAAGACCGGTCGAGGTTTGTCAGTACCGGTCATACGAATAGTAATTATCGTTGCTCAATGGCAATAATATGTAAACATTCATAAACATGGACGAACTGATTAAAACATGTATAATAAAGTAAAAAGGGAAAATTACATCCCCCACCCACGACCTTTGACCGAATTACAAAAACCACCCACGAGGTTTAGGTATTTAAAATGCCCACCCCTCACTTTCTCCAAGTTTATCATCCGTCATCTTTTTGTTATTTCCGTCAATTGTGTCTGCTGACATGGCTGTAGACTCCACATGGCTTTATATCATTGGCATAATAGTATGCTGACTTGTCACACTAATACTAATCATCTTCTAAATCCCTAACCCAGGAGGAGAATAAAATCAGAATCCCTAGTTCCCTTTCACGTATTACCCCTCTGCTCTCTGCTATTCTTCTCTGCTTCGATTCACTCCACTGCTGTTCCTCTTTTCCCATTCGATTCGCTACGCCCATACTCTTTCGATTCGGTGCACTGTCCTCTTGAACTCAGGGAGAGTTCTCCTCTCAGGTCACGACTCACTATCTTGATTGCATTGTGCGACGCTTTTTTGCTTTGATCGCTGCGCCCATACTCTGTCGATTCGCTGCACTGATTCACTTTGTCCCTTTGCGAAATGAGTGGCTTGTATTACTTGAGTTTATGATGTCAATTTGTTACTGGAAGTGGTTGTCGACAGACATGAACCCTAGAAATTCATTTCTGGAAACTGATTCGGTTCGTCGCTTTACGAATTGTGTGGCTTGTATTACTTGAGTTCCTGTTGGCGCTTTGTTACTGGAACTGGTTGTCGACACTCATGAACCCTAGAAATTCATTTCTGGAAACTGATTCGGTTCGTCGCTTTGCGAATTGTGTGGCTTGTATTACTTGAGTTCATGTTGGCGCTTTGTGACTGGAACTGGTTGTCGACACTCATGAACCCTAGAAATTGATTTCTGGAAACTGATTCTCTTATGGTGTGGCTTGTACTGTCGTGTGACCCTCATTTCTGGAAACTGATTTCTGCGTTATCTTTGCACTATATGTGTAGTTTTAATGATGAGTGTCATGATTTTAATTAGCCCTCTTAGTGGTTCTAGTTCTGATAGCTGATTGTTAATTGTGTTGAAGTGGCAGCATTTTCTCTATCAATTGGGTAGTTGAATTGATGTTGGTGTGTTGTCTGGTGTTGTTTCTTTGTTCTGAAGAAGCCGCTAGCATACCCTAGGTTGTTCCTCCCCAATTGGAAAGAAATGCAGTTGCTCCACATTGACATATAATCTGCTGGAATCACTCTTCATAGCTATGATGATGGGGGCAACATTCCCAATTTGAGCTCTTTATTGTTCAATTTGATTTTGTTTCATGTGCTCACGTATTGCTGATAGTTTGTAGTTGTTTCAGTAATATGTCATCTTCCAACAACCGAAACAGTGAGAGCCGCTTTACATTTGTTAATGTGAAGTGTCGTTGCAAGAAGAACGCTCATTTGTTTGTTGCGGAGACAATTGACAACCCCGAAAAATTGTTTTATAAATGTGATTGTGGTAATGGTATATTCAAGTGGTGGTATGAAGTGGAGGATAATCGGCATCTTCTGCGGCCTGAAATTTATAGTGGGGAAGTCAACTCGAATGACCCCAACGCCGACATGATAATTCAACGTCAACTGTGTCAACTTAGAGATGATCTGATGGAGATGAAGATTCTTCTTCATAGAGATAGAGTCGAGCTGAAGGCTGAAGTTACCAAGCTAATTACTATTTCGTATGTAATTGTTGTTATTGTTCTACTGTTGTTTATGAAATTAGTGTAGTTAGTGATTCACAGTTATATGTAACCTGTATCATGTAGTTTAGTTAGCAATGTAGAATGTGCTGGTGAGTTGAGTTGTGTACTCCGTAGCTTGTAATGACACTACTATGCGTTATTTTTAATCAAACAGAGCATGAACTCTGAATGTTTCATCTACGTGCAATTCAAATCAGTTGTGTTTTTTTTGTGAATCTGGAACAATCTGTAGTTAATTAAGTGCAGCAACAAATCAGTTGCAACAGAGCCTGCACGTCCAATTCAAAGCAGTTGTATTTTGCATCTACCAGACATGACATTGTTCCAGATTAATTGCAGCAACAAAATGCAACAGAGCTTATTTTCTTCATCAGAATATGTGTACATAAACAGAAAACAACAGAAGCATAAATGAACAGAAACAGAAAGTCAAAACAGAAACTTAAATCAACTGGTAATCAAAACAGAAGCATGAACAAAAATCTGGAAATCATTACAGATACTTAAATCAACTGAAACATGTAAATTAAAAACAGAAACTGGTAAGCAAAACAGAAATTGGTAATCAAAAACAGAAACTTAAATCAAAACAGAAACTTTAAATCAAAACAGAAACATGAACAAAAACTGGAAATCAATACAGATACTTAAATCAACTGAAACATGTAAACCAAAAACAGAAACTGGTAAGCAAAAACAGAAACTTAAATCAAAACAGAAACATGAACAAAAACTGGAAAGATATACAGATACTTAAATCAACTGAAACATGTAAACCAAAAACAGAAACTGATAAGCAAAAACAGAAACTTAAATCAAAACAGAAACATGAACAAAAACTGGAAAGATATACAGATACTTAAATCAACTTAAACATGTAAACCAAAAACAGAAACTGATAAGCAAAAACATAAACTTAAATCAAAACAGAAACATGAACAAAACTGGAAAGATATACTGATACTTAAATCAACTAAAACATGTAAATTAAAAACGGAAACTGGTAAGCAAAACAGAAACTGGTAATCAAAAACAGAAATGGAATTGGATACAGGAACAAAAAAAAGACTTTGAAGCAGGAACAAAAAGCAGAATCTGACATCAAAACAATATATTTTGCAAGAGGAATGCAATAGAAACCAGGAAATCAAAATAGAATCCAACAGAAACCAACATAAACTAGAAACAGAAATTCATGCAACAGAGATAGATTTTGAATCAAAAACAGATTTTGAAACATGAAATCACTACTGCAGCAAAGAACATCAACAGAAACACCTCTCAACAACATAATCAGCACCAAAGAATAATTACAAAAACAGGTAAATCAAAACAACATATTCTGATAACTTGTCTTAACCAAAAGACTTTAGCACTGGCATTTCAAATCTAAACGTCAAGCCATTACATAACTTGTCTTAACCAAACGATCAACGCCTACCATCACATAATCTGAGTACACAAAATATCAATGCTAAGCATTGCATAATCTGTTTTAACCTAAGCACAAATGCTAACCATTGCGATTACAAGCTGTCTAAGCCAAATATCAAAGCCAAACATTACATAATCTTTCTAAACATCACTTCATTCAAATAAAGGGAAGATTGCTGGAACAAAATTCATCCAAGTTGACTTCTTTTTTCTCGCTGTTTTTGTCACATTCACCTGGTATATTACATACCTGTAACAAAAATTAAGAAGAATATTTTTCAGAAGTCATGAATTCATAAAAGATAACTTCTTTATTTAAAAGAGACACTATAAAGAATAACATTACCATGCGAACGTGTCTTCATTCCCCTCTCTTGAACTCCGGCAGATGTAGACGCTCCCTCCTTTCCTTTTCTCTTTTTTCCCTTTGAAGCAGCTGAGACTACCAAGTTTGTTCCCCTTCTGTGACAGCAACTAAACCCTTGCCTTGACCATCTCCTCCGCTGACCTGCGCTGAACATGTCCTTGAGTTGTGCCCCCTCTGCTTACATTTAGCACACGTAACATGACTTGATCTTTTAGTGTGGGTTAGCACTCGCCATCTTCCGTCTTCTGTGCTTCTTGAGCCTTCCAGGTAATTTTCTAAGAAACGGTGATGCTAAGGTAGTTAAACCTTCATCTTCTGGCCACAATGAAGGGTCTGGAATTGGGGAAATGGCTAGCGCATATGTGGATGTGTACATGTTCATGGAAAAATAAGGATGCACAAATTGATCCTTATCTATTCTCTTCCAGTTTAGTACCGCACATGCATGCTTGCAAGGGATACCAGAATGATCCCAAGCCATACAATCGCAGTGTCTATCACGCAGGTTTACAATATAATGTCAGTTTGAGTCTGTAACCTCGAACTCGGACTCACTGCTTGCTGTTAGTCCACATCTGCACCCGGCCTTAGTGCTTTTATACATCATCTTCCTTGCATAGGGTGTGATTCGTCCATTCATCTTGTTTATTGATTCCCTTCTTGCATTTATTTTCTTCATCAGAGTGCGTCTTAAGCTTTCTAAGAGTGCAAAGATAGGGCTGCTCCTCATTCCAGACAACTTGTTGTTGAATGACTCAACAAAATTTGAAGTTGTCTCAATCACCTTGACCTCCTTTGGCATGTGAAGCCTCACCCACAAATTGTAGTCTACTTCACGCAAGTACATATATGCTCCCACAGAAGTCTCTTCATAACTTCCCTCAATCCAACTGTGGTATAACACTGTGAGGCCTCCCAAAATAAGTTTCGTAACAAAGCACCTAGAGGCGGTAAGTAGAAAGGTTAGTACGGTATTTAGGATAAAACAAAATAGTTGGAAAAAGAATGGAAATGTGTAATCATCATTTACCTGGGTGATCCTTTTTAAAATTCGCATACAAATGACGACAACAGATTCTCCTGTTCACCTCGGGTAACACAGCATCTAGTGTGGGCTCAACCCCCTATAAAACAAACAGAATGTAACCGAATGTTTAAGGCCACCATTAACATAAACAATACAAACATGAACGATAATGAATTCATGTGACGTATTGCCTTTTGACGATCAGAAATGATGACCCAATTTTTCCTTGCATCTTCATTAGCAATCAACCTCAAATTGCTGAAAAAATAAGTCCAAGTCTCCGTAGTCTCACTCGCTACAATAGCAAAGGCGGCAGGAAATATTCCATTGTTCCCATCAATGGCAACAACACTTAAAAGCACGCCTCCATAAGGACCCTTAAGATGGCAACCATCTACACCAAGAAACGGTCTGCCGGCTTTGAGAAAACCCTCCTTAAGCGCATTGAAGCATATGAACAGCTTGCTGAATGTTGGAGGACCGTTGAGGTATTTCTGGAATTTGAGATCTATTATGGAGCCGGGATTTCGCTCAAGGGCTATTTTGGTGTATTGATGCAGCTAGGCATACGATTCAGCTTGGTTACCTTGAAGAAGTTTCATAGCCTCTTTTTTTGCCTTGAAGCACTTCATGTAGTTAACTATGATACCAAATTTGGTCTGAATGAAGTGCTGAATATTGGCAGGGGACATGGAATTGTTAGCTCTCAACTCCAGCAACACCTTTCTCATAATCCACCTTGACGTGGTAGCAGGGTTTTCTGACAATCTGGAACAACTGTGCTCGACTCTAATTGTTTTGATCATGAATGTGACATTGTCTGCTAACAATGAGGCATGGAGTCGCCATTGACAAGTATCAGTGTTGTTGCACAACACAGTGTATTTCCATGGGTCACTGACCACCCTATGCAAGTCTATCCCTTCTTGGACTGCATAGTCTTCCATCACCTCTCTGAAAAAGTCTTTGTTCAAGAACATTTGACGAGCTTCCAGTTTAATTGTTCCATCAGGCTGTAACTCAAACTGTTTACCATGTCTCAGGTACTTCTCATCACCAACAACACCTTCATCCTCATCACCAGAAAAGTATCCACCCTCTCTTAATAACTCCAACTCGTCAACATCCACTTCATCAATGTCATCATCTTGTACAGATTCAGATCCACTATCTTCACTTGGGCTAAAACCGTACACCTTGTTGGAATTTCTATCCCAAGAGTCACCAGAGAAGCAAGGTTGTGGTTCATCAACTTGTCCTTCATTAGTTTCATTGCTGGGGTTTGCGGGGATAATCTGTAACTCATGGTTCACAGATGTTAGCGCACCAACAGTTGCATTGCCAGTTGCACTGTTAGATGCAACCCTAGGACTGGATAATGATGGTGTGAGTGATCCAACGGGCTGAATAGGTTCAGTTGGTCTGCAAAGAACTGAAGGAAGCATTGGATTGTTAGTGGACGTCGATCCATATATCTGATTAAAACCTCGAGGTCTTTTCTTCTTCTTCCCTTTTTTGGCACTGTCAAGAGTGGTTGATTGATTAGATGTGGGCTGAGGAGGGATCACTTGAGAGTGACTTGTTTGTGGCTGATTAGGTGTGGGCTAAGGGGGGATAACTTGAGAGTGCCTTGTTTGTGGCTGATTAGGTGTGGGCTGAGGAGGGATAATGTGAGAGTGGCTTGATTGTGGCTGATTAATTGTGGGCTGAGGAAGGATAACTTGAGAGAACTGTGTTTGTGGAGGTGGTGGTGAACTAGGAAAAATCTCTTCTTGGTCATTTAGACATTGTATATCTTCGTCATCCATTTGAATATTTGGCTCACTACCATGGTGATCAACACTCTCTCTTTTGTCCGCATCTGCCAACCATCTTCTAAATACGGACATGAGTTCTGTTTCCTTATCTCCCTCTTGCACTATTATTTCAATTGTTTCCTTGTCGTGAAACAACAAAAGCATACTCAAAAGCTGTCTATCACACAGTATCTCTATGTTCTTCCGACTTTTTGGGTGCAGGTAGAAGAACATAGGGTTTTGTGGTACTCTGACGTTGCTATGCTTCTTAAGGGTATCAAGAAAATCTCTAACCATCTCTATCGTCGAATACATGTCAGGGTCAAAGGGCATCCCAACCTTGTAACGAGCGCCCTCATACATGAAATCAAGATAGAACTCCTCCATCTCTGCAAACACAATATCAACGACTACATTCAGACAGCAGTAGCAATCTTCATTTCACCACAAATAACAGACAAAAACTGTACAGTAAAAGTAATCTTTACACATCACAAAAAACACACAAAATTTAATATCAGAACTTAAAAGTACACATATAATGCAAAGATAACGCATAAATCAGTTTCCAGAAATGAGGGTCACACGACAGTACAAGCCACAGCATAAGAGAATCAGTTTGCAGAAATCAATTTCTAGGGTTCATGAGTGTCGACAACCAGTTCCAGTCACAAAGCGCCAACAGGAACTCAAGTAATACAAGCCACACATTTCACAAAGCGACAAAGCAAATCAGTTTCCAGAAATGAATTTCTAGGGTTCATGTCTGTCGACAACCACTTCCAGTAACAAATCGACAACATAAACTCAAGTAATACAAGCCACACATTTCGCAAAGGGACAAAGCGAATCAGTGTAGCGAATCGACAGAGTATGGGCGCAACGATGAAAGTGACAAAGCGTCGCACAATGCAATCAAGATAGAGAGTCGTAACCTGAGAGGAGAACTCTCCCTGAGTTCAAGAGGGCGCATCGAATCGAATGGTAAAAGAGGAACAACAGAGAAGTGAATCGAAGCGGAGAAGAATAGCAGAGAGCAGAGGAGTAATACGTGAAAGGGAAATTAGGGATTTAGGGTATGACGTGTATTAGTGAGCCATGTAAGCAGACACTGTTGGGGTAAAACCTAACGGTAAATTGTACCGGTCGATTATAGCAAGTTTTAAATCTCGGAGTATTCCTTGAGTATCGAATCCAAGGAGGCAGTGGCTAGTTTAATTTCTACTTACACACAAAACAAATAACAGGAAATTGGGGGTTTTTGTATGTGATGGTGAATGTTGTAAAAGAGTTCAAAAAGCAATAAACAACAGATAAATAATTGTTTTGATTTTATTTGATAAAGGAAATTCCGGTTTACTACTTCTCTCTAGATTGCAATTTCTTCCCCTAAGTGATTTCTACAGTATTCTGAATAAAACCCTAGAATAAGGATAACTCGTATTCGGTCTCCCGCTCCACGAATTCTAATTAGCAAAGACCGAATCCTAACTCTCGTTATGAATCCACTGTTTACTAATTGCTTTAAGAGTAGTTTAGATTAATGGTCAGCTAGTGTTTTAGAGGAATTACCATCTCTATACTAACTGGTTCTTTCCCTGTAGTCAATTGATAGCCGCAGTTCTCACTTATAAGCTAACAAACTGATAAACTTATTTAATTGATCAGATTAACAAGTCTAGGAATTCATAAAGGAAAAGAACTTTATTCTATTGTACTGTAGAAAATCACAAAGGTTCAGAAATAAGTAGAGATACATAGTAAACCGAAATTAAAAACGACTACTCAGCCATAGACAAAATAACAATGCTCAATATAAACAGCATAAGGATAAAGGGATTTAGCAGAAAAACTGATTTTAGAAACCGTCGAGACGATTCTGCGAATTCCAC
Organism: Limonium bicolor; assembly: GCA_023374045.1. Lineage (NCBI taxonomy): Eukaryota > Viridiplantae > Streptophyta > Magnoliopsida > Caryophyllales > Plumbaginaceae > Limonium > Limonium bicolor. The sequence continues at coordinate 46,512,606 of CM041779.1, read as the reverse complement.
TCGTGTCCGGCTGTCTTGGGTCGGACGCAGATCCGGACGCCTTGTTCTGGTCGTGTCCGGATCCGGACGTCAATCCGGACGCGGGTAAATGAAGCCCGTGAGCAGTTTTCTTGTCTGTGGGTGAAGGTGAAGAGCTACAGAGGAAAGTTTAATGAATGGAGATTAAGCGAGTCGTGAATGAGAGGATATGTAGAGAGGAGGAGAGTGTAGTACTTAGACTCTGAGAGTCTGGGACGAATTGAAATGAAGGCTGAAGCTGGGTTTATATAGGCTTAGAAATGAAACAAAGGTTAGTGGAAGTTTGGTGAGTGAGTGATTAATTGAGCATGGCTGTGTATTAATAATCATTGAGGTATGGGTTAGACTTGCTTTCGGCTGATAATCGCGCCGAAAGTCCGATTATCAGCGCGATTGCATTTTTATTTTTCATCTCCGTGTGACGTCCGGATTTGTGTCCGGATCCGGACGTGACACAGAACTTTTAGATCTAAAATTCGGAATATGTCCGGATCCGGACAAGACACAGAACTTTTGAAGTTGGATCTCGGGTCACGTCCGGGTTGCGTCCGGATCCGGACATTAGACGTCCGGATTTGCGTCCGGCCAAGTTGACCCGGACGTGACCAATTTTTGTGTCTCTTCTCCTGATTTGTTCCCCGTTTGTTGCGTTGTAATCCTTATGATGTAAAATCTTCATTTCCCTGGGTTTTTCCTATATTTAGCATATAAAATGCATCAGTTCATATCAAAACATCAATCTTAGGAAAAACATAGAATAAGTGGGAAACATTGCTTAAATTGTAGCGGATTATAAGGTAATTAAGCCCTTAAAAGCATATATGTTTCACACTTATCAGACACAATTGACGGAAATAACAAAAAGATGACGGATGATAAACTTGGAGAAAGTGAGGGGTGGGCATTTTAAATACCTAAACCTCGTGGGTGGTTTTTGTAATTCGGTCAAAGGTCATGGGTGGGGGGTGTAATTTTCCCAAGTAAAAAAGATGGCAATAGACCCAAAGAACGTCTAAAACGGGCAATTATGTTAGAAAAATAGTAAAAAAAAATGCATTCGTCTGGCTCCAGCCCGCGCGCCTCGCACCGCCGTCACCTGCACTCCCTTTCACCCTCCTTCATATGCGTGCCCGTGCGCCCGCCTCCTTCCCGGCGCAGGCGCCAGTTGTTTCTACCACCCCCAGTTCCCGATTTCAAATTTTTTTTTTACTAAATTTGCTACTTTCGCTCCTACATTATGCTACAAAACTGTAAATTGTGACAGAAAAGAACCTGGTTTTGCAGATCTGAACGGCAAAAATGTGGACTCGTGCACCGGCTATCCTCCCACTCCTGCTCCGGTTACCGTTTCTAGAGAGCAGTTAGAGAGAAATCTAGAGATATGAAGAATTTGGGAATTTGAAATGTTGTTGAGAGATAGTGGAGGGTAAGGGGGTTTACATAGAATAATTTGTGGGAACGGCAAAATTGTAAAGTTTTTTCGAAATCCGACTGAGCGAAGTGAAAATACGACTGAACGTACGAGTTTAGTAGATTTATGGTAAGCTTCCTTAGAAAAAAGTCATCAGATAGGCTGGTAAATGATAAAGTGAATCTTACTCATAAATATTTGACTACCAAACGTTGCTTTTAATTGAACATTTTTCAAATTGAAAAAAAATAACCACCATTTCATAATTGAAAAAAAAAAAAGAAAACAAGTGACCAAACATGACTGGAATTTAAAAGTAAACAAGGCCCTAGTTTTTTTTTCTATTTTTTTAGAAAAAAAAAAGAACTCGAGAGAAATTAGACTAAGAGGGCATTCGTCCATGTGAAAAAAATACAACACCTGAGAACATTATTGGTGTTATAGATAGTGAATGTGTGTATTGCCCCTATTAGGTTATCTCCTTACTTCTCTATAAATAGAGATCATTGTACTCAGTTATTATGGAATGAAAAACCTGATTATAATTCTTTTTTTTTTCTATTCTCTCTAGTTTACAAAATCGTTATCAACACGTTTTAAATTTCTAAACTATTTCGGTTTTCTTCCAGTCACTATCATCCATGATGATTTAGCTACTGATATACAGTGGTAGCTAAATCTGATTTTTCATGTAATGTATGTTAAATAGATCGTCTTGTATCACTGGTCTAATAAACCATCGACCCACCGTCCAACACTATGGAATACCTAAATCCTTCATTCTTTTATTTTCCGCAAATCCACATTCTCTCGGACTCCACCTCCGTGAATCATAAAAAAATGCAACCTTTGTCATTATCTCCAACATTCACGACAAGTAACCTATACAATTGTTTATTTGCTTTTGTTTTCTTTCTTACGCTATAATGTTCTATAATTTTGAGCAACATGATGCCTCGGGGTGATTTATATAATTGATTGGTTGGTAATCGCAACTTGATGCTATCGTCGACATTTTACCATTTTATGTTTATATATATATATATATATTCAGGGGGAGCTAGAAATTAAAATTGAGGGGGACATGGATAAAATTACACATAAGTTGAGGGGGTGTTTTGTTAAAATTTACAAAAAAAAATTACACTATAATCTTGTGGAATTTAACAAAGTTGGGGGGTGTTTTATACCCACAAACTCCCCTATTGGCTTTGCCACTGTATATATTATTATTATATAAATATTACGGAAACATCGTGCCAGGTATTAAATTTGATAAGGATCATACAGAAAATAAACTTCGTGTGAGGCATCATGTCAGGAAAAATTATCACGTGAGGCATTGTCCCAGATTTAAAAATCACGTGAGGCAGCACGTCAGAAATCTTTGTCGCGTGAGGCATTACGGCATAACTTGTTTATTTTTATATTTTTGTTTAAGTTATTAAGCTTCACAATTATTTATTTATTAATGTGAGGCAACATGCTAGATATTAATTTCACGTGAGACATCATGCCAGATATTAAATATCAAGTGAGGCATCACGCCTGATTTTGTGTATTGTTAATTTTGATTCATTTATTTCGTGGTGTTTAATTTATTCAGTTTCGTTTATATATATGTATTCATTTATTTCTTTATATCTTGTTTATTTATTACGTTTCACGTGAGTCATTGTGTCAGCATTGTGACATATTTAAATATCACAAGAGGCATTGTGCTAGAAATACTTATCACATGAGGCATTGTGTCAGGAATACTTATCACGTGAGGCATCGGGCTAGATTTACTTTTCACGTGAGGCATCGTGCCCAATTTTGTGGTTATTTTATATTTATATTTACTATGGATTATTTATTTATTTATTTTGTTTCGATATATGGTTCAATTTTATTTATTTATTATTATTTATAATGTTTACGTCACTACATACGGCATTGCACCTGCTAAATTTCAATTTGTAAACATGGAGGCATTACACTGGAACCTTTTATAATTCTATATAAAAGGGATATCATGAAAACGATACATGTACGATCGTTTCTTATATTTGTTTATTTTATGACAGATTGTTTAAGAATGGCCAACATTGCCAAAATATAAAAGATCGTGCCTGAAGCTTAACTTCAATATGTTGTAAAGGTCATTGTGCCTGAAAGTTTAATTTTGATATACTATAAAAGGTATCACACCTGAAAGTTTTTGATATATATTTCTTTGACTGTGATATAATATAATATTGGCATTGTGCCATATTATTATCATAATATATGAAAAAGAAATGATATTGAGTAGATCACTGATTGAAAAGATGGTATAGTTAATTCATATGCAGCAGCATTTATATATCCTTTTTGTACGAGATGAACATTATATTACGCTTCATGAAGAATCATAATGGTATAGCACCAGTGAAAAATTGCTAGTAGTAGCTCTTCTAAAAAAGTTAAGCGACATAATATGATAATATATGTTCATATATCAAGTTTTGACTTCTATGATGGTTACATCTCTATATAGGGCATTGTGCGTGTTAAGTTAATTTAGTTTTATTTAAAGAAAGAAAGGCATCGTGCTAGAAAGTTTTTAATTCTGATATTAAAATGATGTCACGAAAGCGATACCTAGAGGATTGTTTCTAATATTTGTTTTATTTATATTTATGACAGATTGTAAGAACAATTCTTATTGAAGAAAGTCATTGATGGATGGTGAAGACGTATGTCTTATTAACAGTACTACAACGCACACGATTCTTAAGTATAAGAAATATTTTTCTTATCTGAGTAATTATGCGGCAAAGGTTACTACCATATCTGGTAATACAAGTATTATCAAAGCGTGTGGAAAAACAAATATTATTTACCTAAAGGAACAAAAATATGCATTGAAAATGCATTGTTTTCCAGCACGTCTCAAAGAAACCTATTGAGTTTCATTGATATACGCCGGAATGGGTCTGAAGATAGCTGAACAAAGATAAAATTTGGAAAATCTAGTAGCTATTTCTTCTAGGTTGTACCCTGCGTATATCAATACAACTGAAATATATGTTGTTGAGAATTCAAAATCTTTTGATAATTTCAAAAGTTCGCATGACCGGTTAGGCCATCCTGGTTCATTCATGATGCGAAGAATTATGGAAAGTTCATGTGGCCACATGTTGAAAAACAAAAGGTTCCTTCAACTAAATAGTTTTCCGTATATTGCTTGTTCTCAAGGAAAACTAATTATAAAGCCATCACCAGTTAAACTTGAAACAAAGTCGATTGCTTTTCTTGAAAGGATTCAGGGAGATATATGTGAACCTATCCATCCACCATGTGGACCATTTAGATATTTCCTGGTTTTGATAGATGCATATACCAGATGGTCACATGTTAGCTTATTATTAACTCGTAATATAAAATTTGTAAGATTATTGGCTCAGCTGATTCGGTTGTGAGCCAATTTTCTTGATAATCAAATCAAGTCCATTCACATGGACAATGTAGGTGAATTTACCCCTAAGGCCTTCAATGACTAGTGCAAGTCCATTGGGATAACCATTGAACATCCAGTAGCTCATGTTCATACCCAAAATGATTTGGCAGAATCCTTGATCAAACGTCTGCAATTAATTGCAAGACCGTTACTAATGAGATCAAAATTCCTAGTATCTGCTTAGGGACATGCTATATTACATGTAGCAACCTTGATTCGCATCAGGCCAACAAGCCATAATAAGCTGTCACCATTACAAATGGTTACGGGTCAAGAACCCAATATCTCCCATCTAAGGATTTTTGGTTGTGCGGTATATGTTCCTATACCTTCACCGCAAAGAACCAAGATGGGGCCTCAAAAAAGAATGGGAATATATATTGGGTTTGAATCTACCTCGATTATTAGATATCTCGAGTCAACAACTGGGTACTTGTTTACAGCTCTATTTGCTGACTGTCATTTTGATGAGTCGCATTTCCCACCTTTAGGGGAGAAAATAAGCAATTGATAAAGGAGATTACATGGAATGAACCTTCATTATTGCATTACAATCCTCGCACTAAGCAATGTGAAATAGACGTTCAACATATTATTAATCAACAAAAGCTGGCAAGCCAATTGCATGATGCATTTACTGACCCAAATCAGGTGACAAAGGCATATGTGCCAGTTACAAATGCTCCCGCTAGAATTGATGTCCATGGAGGACATGTTGCAAATGAGTCTAACACACGTATAAAGTGTGGTAGACCATCGGTTCCAAAAATAAAAACCCTCGAAAATGAAAGGGAGCATGCATTAAAGAAGGTCCAAGTGAGAAGGGTGAGACTTGTGAAGAGTCTGTAGACATGACAATTGCTAAAATACAAAAAAATCAGGTACTTGAAACGAATATTGATAATGAAGAGATCTCGATCAACTATGTCATGACTGGAATACAATGGAACCGACATGAAATTGACGTCGTTGAAAATTTTGCATATATTGTAGCGCTACAAGTTATGAATAATGAAGAGGATCATGGACCAAAGTCTGTTAAAGAATGCAAACAAAGAAATGATTGGCCAAAATGGAAAGATGCTATTGAAGCAGAATTAAACTCACTTAAAAAACATGAGGCTTTTGGACTAGTGGTCCATACACCCGGTAATGTAAAACCCGTTGATTATAAATGGGTGTTTGTGCGAAAACAAAACAAGCAAAATGAATTGTTATATACAAAGCTCGTCTAATTGCACAAGATTTTAGTCAAAGACCTGGTATTGACTATGAAGAAGCTCATTCCCCAGTTAAGGATGTCACAAGTTTTAGATACTTGATTAGTTTGGCAATCCAAGAAAATCTCGAGTTTTGTTTAATGGATGTGGTTACAGCCTATCTATATGGATCGCTTGATAGCGACATTTATATGAGGCTACCAGAGGAATTTAAATTGTCTGGAGCATTTAAATCAAGATCTAAAGAAAATTTCTCTATTAAATTGAATAAATCCCTCAATGGACTAGAGCAATCGGGTCGTATGTGGTATAACCGTCTTAGCAAATTCTTGCTTAAGAAAGGCTATAAGAATGACTCGATTTGTCCCTGTATATTCATAAAGAAAAGTGAATCTGGGATTGTCATAATTGTAGTCTATGTTGATGACCTCAACATAATTAGAACATTTGCAGAACTTCAACAAGCTATTGAATGTTTAAAGTCAGAATTTGAAATGAAAGATCTTGGTATTACAATGCTCTGCCTTGGACTGCAACTCGAGCATTCGCCAAGTGGGGTATTTCTACATCAGACTCAATATATTACAAAGGTGTTAAAAAGATTTTATATGGATCATGCTCACCCATTAAGCACTCAAATGGTTGCTAGATCCTTAGATGTAAACAAGGACCCATTTAGACCCCGTGAAAGTGATGAAGAGTTACTTGTTCCTGAAGTCTCATATCTAAGTGCGGAGCATTGACGTACTTGGCGAGTTATACTCGACCTGATATAGCATTCTCTATAAATATATTAGTATAGCTCTACTCCTACAAAGGTATTGGAATGGTGTTAAGCATGTACTTCGTTATCTTCAAGGTACAATGGATATGGGGTTATCCTTTTCTAAAGACACGTGAGTCTGATTTAATAGGTTATGCTGATTCTGGCTATCTATCTAATCCCCACAACGCAAGATCACAAATAGGTTATGTATTTACTCATGGAGGTACAGCTATTTCATAGAGCAAACGAGTGTCGTCACCTCCTCGAATCAGGCATAAATTCTAGCATTGCACAAAGCCAGCTGAGATTGTGTTTGGTTGCGGTCCAAGAGACGTGTGGCCTATCTTTTGATCAGAAAATTCCAACGACATTATATGAAGACAATGCTGCTTGTATAGCTCAGATGAGAGACCGACCATCAAATAAGATAGAACGAATGAAGAAATTGATATACAACAAATCCACCCAAACGAGAATTTAGCAAATATATTCACCAAATCACTTCCAACTTCAACGTTCAAAAAATTAATCCGTAAGATTGGACTTATATAGATTTAGAGATTTGAAGTGTCATTTAGTTCAAGGGTAGAACTTATGATTGCACTCTATTAGTCTTGGTTTTTATCCCACTTTTTCCAAACAATATTTTTAACAAGACAATCGATATCGGAAGAATGTTATAAATAGTGAATGGCTATGTTACCCCTATTAGGTTATCCCCTTTACTTCTCTATAATTTCTCTCTAATTTACAACAATTGGCCTTTTCTTTTACTGGATCCTAAGAAGAGTAGTCGAAAGAAACCCCCCACGCATGAAAAATACTATAATTAGAAGGAAAAGATATTCAAAATCACGAGACGATCCCCAAGCGCAGCAGTCGGTCAAATGCTTACATCGGTTAAAAAAAAACTTACCATTATTGCAAAAGAACAATCAACCAGGAATACTAATGTATGAAACAGCTATTATGCACAACCATCCAGTATACCAAAAAACAAAAAGGAACTATATAGCACGCAAAAACAAGACGCAAAGATTACTGTACTTAAGGTGATAAAGAGACACGACCCAACCAAGTGTAGCGCATGCCGTTCCCAAAAGAATCAAAGTCACTACTGTTGAGAACTAGTTGCCTGGAGTAGCCCTTCCCTTATTTGAGATGCAATATCCTTCACAGCCCCGGGACCATGAGGGATGAACACAGAGGAAGATTTGGATGAAGCCCCAATGTCTTTCATGGTGTCAAAGTACTGGGTGATAAGGACCATGTCCATCACATCCTTCGAAGACGTCCCTGGCACATTATTTGAGAAGTTCAGAACACTGTCCCTGAGACCATCCACTATTGCCTGGCGCTGCCTCGCTATTCCCAGACCAGAGAGGTACTTAGACTCAGCTTCACCCTCAGCCCTCTTGATTTGCAAGATCTTTTCAGCTTCTGCCTTCTCATTTGCCGCCAGCCTCAGTCTAGCAGCTGATTTTGTTTATTTTTATACAAATATAAACATAATGTCAAACAATTAGTCTTCTAAAACAAGGAGAAAACAAGTTAACTCAGGAAGGAACTAATGTAGATTAATGTGATGAATCTTACCACCATGGTGCTAACCCAAAAAGAATGGAAAATTAGACATGAGAAACGAAAAAGGCAGTAATGCGATTGGTACCTGCATTGATCTCATTCATTGCTCTCTTGACTTGTGCATCAGGTTCAATATCCACAATAAGAGTCTGAACTATCTCATAGCCATATGCCGACATGGCCTATAAGAATTCCCAAAGAAATAGAAGCTGAGAATGTCCTGTACTTGTATATACAAAGCTGCTACCATAAACAAATGGTTTGATTAAGAGATGAGGATTTACCTTCTCAAGTTCATTTTCCACAGCCTTGGCAATATCATTCTTCTGCTCAAATACGTCATCCAGGATCAGCTTTGGTACACTTGCACGAATTACTGTGTTGTTGAGAAACAGTCAAACGGAATTGGTTAGAACATGATAAAAATAGGGCTCCTCCATCGCAAGAAAAATTCACTGCACATCTCTATCAACCAGATTCACAAGGACAGCACTATCTAACGGAGGATGTATGAATTCAAAACATTCACTAACAGATAAGGTTGTGAAGAAAACAATCTTCATTATTATTGGTCTTCACCAGATACTACTAATAAGAATTAACGCAAAGCAACAGCTCTGCGATCACTCAGTTGAATGTGGGACCTTAAAGACAAGGACTGAAAAGTCAAACCTATACTAAAACTACAGCAGCAGTCAAAAGAAAACTGATGGAGAATTGTTGCTGTAGTGAGGGGAATGCAGTTCATTGCTTCTAGTAGAATCAGGAAATAAACCAAAAGGTGAAGCTGATTGCATTATATAAACGCCCAAAAAAACTAAACAAATGGCACAAGCCTATCATGTATGCAAAAGAACAAAGATCTGCCGCATTTCCGCATCCTATTTGCAGAATTGTCATATAAGACGCATGAATAACAGGTGCAGAGGTTCAAAATTAAGTACATCGTGAAGTATAATACCATCAAAGACATATGCTTGGATCTGCTCGCGTGTGTTACTGAGGCGATAGAAAGCATCAGATGCCTTATCCGCCATTGCTCGATATTGTATAGAAGCCACCACATTAACAAAAACATTATCCTGTAAAAAAACACCTGTCAATTTCTAATATCCTCAAAAATTGGATTACATATTAACTCAAAGGTATTCCAATTCTTATGAGATACGAAGGAATGTTCATCAGCAGCCTAGTTATTCCATCCCAAATACCAATTCAACACTTGGAAATGCATGTAGCCATTTTTACAGACCACAAGGACCAATATAAATACAAGAAAAGCAGATGAATTATATAGTTCGGGAGAGCAATATAACAGATCAGTAACATGGTACCGAGAAATTCAAGGGGAATATATAGGAATAGATGACTGATTTTGGTTCCCAAGGCACTTTATTCTCCCATTTATTACAAAAAACACCATGATATACATGCTTCTGAGCATCAGAAAACTTCACAAGTAGTCAGAGATACCAGATAAGTACATGCAGGGAGAAAAAAACAATCAACCACTCTTTTATTAGCAGGTGCATTGAGACAACTAAGCTCAAATTCACTTGAAACTTTGTCAAAAAGTATAATTCACTTCACCCTAAATTTTCATCTGCATCAAATTTTCACAAGGAAGAACCTATGGAGCCCTTGAATTCTACTTATGACGAAGAAAGCTTAGGAATTATAAGACTCCATGAAATAATTGAGCATATCCAAAACTTAGACAATGTGCTTCAGCACGATGAACCTCAATTTAGCAAGAAATTTCATCATGTCATGTCGTGACACTCTCCTCCCCGCTAAGACAAGACTTATCTTATATTAGTAACAATCTATGATGCAATAACGCTCCAAACTATAGAAAGAAATCAATAAGCAACATATTAGGAAAGATACATCATTTATGTAAACTCTTGACAACATAACAATGAGCAGTTATACTTATGCAATCTGATGCTGCTAACTTTACTCCTACAGTGGAAGGGCATGAATCGTCAATTACACAACATTTTATGCATAATCACCATCGAGGAAATTTTCAGATGCCAACGCAAGGTGATGTTTGCCCAAACCACAAATCAGAAATGAGTATTATGATCTTTCACTAGTGAGCATAGGTTTATTACAATAATAACAGCTCAAATGCTTTTCAAAGAGGACTCTTATTAAACGAACCTTGGTTTTGGTTTCACAACGGACATCTAGCTGCTGCACACGCAAAGATAGGAGACCGGCAACTTGCCTCCCAAAGCACCAGGGCAAACAATGACATCCAGGATCAAGCACCTCATCAAACCTTCCAAAGGTCTCCTTGATGGCAACAGTTGATTGATCTACTTGAAGACATCCCAGAGCTTGTCCCATGGTTTATTTAACAGCTGAATGTGCAATCATCCAATCAGAATGTTAAAGAATGCTAAAAAGGTGAAAACAGGTCCATGCCTGACTCACAGTGGTACTTAACGCATAGTGAACATAGCACAGGGCACCAATGTGGTAAGCAGTTTTCATCAAATAGTCAGCATAAACACAGCGCAATGAATACCATAAAGCAATGCGTTAAACATTTTTGGTCAAAAAAGGTGGACATGGTCGGGACATGTGTTGAGAAACTAATCTGACCAAGTTTATAAACCAAGAAAACAATTAATTAACTAACAAGTAACTTTGATTTTTCAGTTCAAAGAAAATGAAGGCTAAATGTCAGTTTGCTAGCAGCAAATACAGAATGAGGAAGGAAGGAGAAGAAGAGTTGATAGAACTTTCAGAAAAAAGAATAGTGCTAGTATTCACCACTTAATAGAGAACGAGAAGACAGTGTATGATGTCAAAACTGATCACAAGAGAAACCTATGGGTAAAACTCAACACGGTTCTCCTCAAACACAGGTGATATCAGACTGCAGAAACACTGCACCGCTGATTGAATGAAAGAAAGTGTGATGCACGAATCAGAACTATTGAAATTCATTCTAGCTATGACTTATCAGTTCAAAGGATCATAAGATTTGGTCTCCATTCCCTCCATTGACTCCCAATCTTGTTGGTGAACCATTATTCATTACAGAGGCATGTATATTTACACCAAAGCAGCTTAAAAGTCTACAAAGAATACTCATCCAGGTAGGCCTAGGTCATATACTAAAGATAAAGAGTACAAGATACTACCTCCGTCCCAATTTGATCTTCTTGTTTGCTTTTTGGCACATTTTTTCACTTCAATATTAAACATATATGTTAACATAATTTTATAAAACAAATTTTACGACATAAAAAAAATACAGGAAGCAGGGTCAACGTCTCTGACCAGCCCAATTAGATATTTTCTGGAGCTAGCGGTTCACTGAAGGGAAGGTATAACTACCGAAAGATAATTCAGTCGGGATTAGTTGGCATCCTGTTAGAAAAGGAAATTATACATGAATGAAGGATCCAACAAGTGGCGTAAACTATCCCGCTTTAGCAAGGAAACTTTCAGATATCGGGCAGAAGCAACAGATTTTAACAGCCCCCTATCAAATCAGGGGAAAACTTGGAAGATCAAGTAGGCCAAATAAGAACTACAAGTAGAGAAATATTGGATCGAGATCACAATCCCTACAGTCCGAACACTAAGCCAAACAGCAAAATTAAAGACAAATATCTCAATCGCCGGAGCGAATTCAGAACAGCAAAAGGCAGGCAAACCTTATTTACGGGAAACAGTAGTAGGAAGCAATGAAAACTAGCAAAATTATCGACAGAGAGTGAGTATCACGAAGAAGGAAAAGTCGGGAGCTTTAACCTCGCAATTGAAGTTACAGAGACGAGATGGGAATTAACGGTCTGTGCTCGGAGATACAGGAAGAGAGATTCAGGGAGAGAGATATGTAGGTACTGGCCACATCAATTGTGAACAAGAAAGCGCAACCATATAAAGAATACGGTACGACTCCGCGCGGAGATGATTGTGGAAACGTTACAGCCTGGGTAATCGTGGAATGTTATCTCCTCCCTTTGCTATATTTCCCGTTTCATTTTATGAAATCTTGTTTTTGGTAGTATTAAATAGTAGTATTTATTAGGAAATTTGAACGCTGGGCCAGCTGGTGAGAAGGAAATTTAACGCGTTCAAATTATAATCCCTATCCCCCGGTCTCGTCTCGAAGGTAATCTTAATGAATGATTATTAGTAGAATATACTTCCAATTCATCTTCAGTAATTGAACTTGACCTTGACTTTTTTGTCCATGGTTGATCTTGTATTCTTGCGGTATAGAAGAATACACCACACCAGGAACCGTATTTCTAAGGTCATGGTACGTATATATAATAAGACTGTTAATATCTAATCGGGGTGGAGTCAACAAATTTTAGTTAGGGGTTGGAATTCTTTAATAATAATATTTAAATGAAATAATATTTTAAATGAAAAATAATTTTTAAAATTTTAAACCTAACGTAAATAATTAAATTAGATATTAACTCAACATAAAATATAAATTTAGATATGTAAATTAATATGTAAACAAATTATTAATTAGTAAAATATAATAATCTACCTCTTTTGTTTGAAGTGTAAGTTCTTTTATCCGGTATATACTAATAAATATTTTTTACAATACAAAACTAAAACAAATATTACATATTAATAGTAAAAAAATTAATAAAATACAATCAGATGATATTATGGTGGTGTTTTACAAAATGTTAGGGAGGTGAACAATTTTTTTAAAATAAATTACTATATTAAAAATGTTGAAACTAAAATACATATGTATCCTTGAGAGTTGGAAGACCGCATCCATAGACTCTCTTGTTTGTCGGTGTAACTAATGGACTCTAAACTGTCATCTCAAATTGTTGAGTAAAATGAAAAATTAGATTATTATATTGGGTTTGTTTACGGTTGTTACTTGTTCTATTCGACTTAATTTTGTGGTTGTTTTATATGTGTCAGTATATTATTGGAGGAGAACATAATATTCAATAAAAAATTGTGTCAAATATGTGAAATAATACATAAAACCTAAAACTAATCTAGAACATAAAGTTTTAAAATTATTGGAAAGTGGCCTGCCAGAAAATAATTGCACAAACAGAACCAGTGACCTTTTGGTTCACTAAATCAAAACAATCGAATTAAACCAGTTCCTTTATTTCATAAAATAATAATAATAAAGGCAGCTCCAGTTTTAGTTGTAGTTTTATCTAACTGGTCGATGGTGCATTCGCAACCAATCCTTCCCTTGATCTCTATTGCTCGCCATCGAGAGGGGAGGACTAAAGTATCAGAATTTGATCACATAAATCTCAAACTATATATATATGTGTGTGTCAATTACGAGACGACAATGCAAAATTGACAATTAGAGTTTCAGAGAGAAGAATTCCGATAGTCAATATGACTTTCTCAATGTTATATATGTTTTTTGTTTGAATCTTTAACAAATCCAAATATATTGCTACCACAAAACATAAACAATGCAGTGGGTGAAAGATTAAATCAAATTCCAAGATATCCAATTGATCGTCTCCATTAGTCTTCCACCCACTTTGAATGATCATTAATTATGTCATTCATTCATCTTGACTTCTTCTTCCTTTTACTTGGATATTCTTTTATATATCTCAGCTCGTTCTTCAATTACCACTACTACAAGAAATATAGATAATGACATTTTTTTAACCCCACTTAATAAAGTGTAGTAAATTTTTTAATATAACCACTCTATTTAGTTACACTTATTTGTGTAGAACTATATAATAAGAGCTTATGCTAAATGTAGGTACAAGTATGTATATATAAAATACAAAGATCTCTAATATCTCTACATCTATTATGAAGACACTTATAAGTGAAGGAATTAATTTTCCACATTTTATTTGTGTATAAAATTTGAACTTAAAAGTGTGGGCATACTACAATTATGTAGTAGTGTACCTTGCATGTGTAGTAAGTCTAGCAACATCTGTTATTCAATTTAACCATATAATTATTATGTTACCTTAATAGGTTGTTACATTTATCTTAGATTACCCTTTTGTTTATTTACGTGTGTTTCTTCTACTTAACTTTGACATTTAGTTCCCCATGCATTTGTCATTCCGTTTACTTTTAATCAGGGGCGGAGCCAGAAAATTTGTTTAAGGGGTGAGAATTTTTTTAAATAATATTAATTAATATTTTAATATTAATTTTATTTTTATAATTAATATAAAATTTAAATATATTTAATATATTTTAAAAATTGATATTAGACATATAGTTTGGCAAGAAAATTCTATTAAAATTGAAATATATAAATTAATTAATAAAGAAGTTTATTTTACCTTTTTATTTCTCATTTAAAAAACGGGTATACAAAATTTTAAGTTAATGACAATAATATAGAACAATAGTTCTAAAGTAGTCGTTAAAAACTTCTAAAAATTATTTTGAGTAATTTTAATATTATTTTAATTTGCAAAATCTGTAATAGAAAACTAAAAACACTTGTATTATGGATAGTTTGGTACATGATTACTACGACTAACATAATAATCAGGTTTATTTTAGACTATGTTGCTAAAATAAAAATATTAGAAGTTTTATTATATACTATAGACTAAAAACGATTTTTACAATGTAATTATTGAACAAATATTACATATTAATAGAAGTAAAATTGATAACAAACAGAATTTGGTGATATCATAGTGATATTTTAAAAATGTTATGGGTGCGAACAAATATCTAATAACATAAATAAAATAAAATAAACTAAAACTGATTTTAGCATGTACCCGAGGGAGTTGGGGGGCCAAACACCCACCCGCCCCTGTCTCCGCCTCTGCCTTTAATGACTATATATTTTAACGTTTATCTTGGATGACACTTGCTTAAACCTTCACTTGTTATTATTATATTTAACTTGAATGTTTATCATGTTTATCTGTAGATTATATTCTTTACCTTGGATTCCTGATTCTAGGGTTGTCCATACGGTTCGGTTATAACCGAAATCCGATTTTTTTTGTTTTTATTTTGGTTTTTGGTTCAATTTTTGGTTATTGAGGTGAATATTTTGGTTAACCAAATAAACGAAATATTTTTTTCAATTAAATTTAAACATATAAATATTAATGAAACTTTTATGTTATCTTTTTAAAATTTTGGTTAACCAAATTTATTACGGTTAACCGCAACTAATTCAGTTTTTGGTTATTAAGTAGAAAAAAAATTCGGTTTATGGTTAATTCGGTTATTGAACTGAATATTGGTTAATTTGGTTATAGCCGAAATAACCGAAAACCAAATTTTTTTCAAAATTCAAAATTCAATTTTCAAACACCCCTCAATATATATGTTGGTCATCTCCGTACTCACCCTCGTTTCAGTCCCTTCCGCTCAATGAAAGTTTCCTTCATTTTCTTAACCTGTTAGTCAAAGGTTTTACTTGACAACTCTCCCAAAACGTCACTAGTACTACTACAGAAAATGGTTTACACAACTGTTAAAAAGGCTTTAGAGAACTGTTAAAAACAGTTCTAGTTGTTGGAGTTCTCTATAGTAGGCTCTCCTTTAGACTACTGTGATTAACAGTTCTCTATAGTTACTTATAACTACTGTTAATGTCATGACACACAACTATTATTAACAGTTATAAAATACTTCATCAGACTACCATTATTAACAGTTGTCTATTCCATTTTTTTAGAATCTGTTTTTACTATGATTTAAGAACTGTTAGTAACATATTTTATATATATCAATGCTATTTGACAACCCTTATAAACAGTTGTTTTTGCTAGTATTTTGAACCCGGTTTTCATAGTTGAATTTCATACTCAATGCACAACATTAATAAATCAAAAGCAACCATTTATTTCTTTAATTAGATAACTAAAATGCATAATCCAACATGGTATGTTGTCTTACAAGCACAACTCCCATATTCATGGTCATCATTCTGACTGAATGATGGTTCAGTACTAAAGAAATATATACGACTATCACTAGAGTAGCCACAACCATCTTCATTGTTGTTTTGGAAGTACTCCTCATTGTGCCTCACAAAGTCACTTCTTCCACTGTAACCACCACCTCAGGTGTCCACCACAAGCAAATTTCCCACGACTAGTCCTGAACCCATTGTTGTTCCGGTATCCACCTTCATGTCCACCACCAAAAGAGAATAAGCTTACCCCATTAAAAATCTGAAAACGAGAAGAAGACAAGTGTGAAAGATTGGTATAATCCAATGAGAAAAGAAAAAAGGGAACATCACTTGAAATGATTGCTGCCCATCAAACTTGGATTCCACCCAGTTTGATAGGCCCAAACCTTTATAATTCATTCTCAACAATGGCAATAGTATCATTGTATGACAAATTTTCAATATAGACAGAATTTTATACTCCCTCCGTCCTAAATTGACCGTCCTGTTTACTATTTGGACATATCGTTTGACTTCAATTTTTAACATATAAGATAAATTAATTTTGAAAATTTAAATTTTGCATATGATTCCTTACATGATAAACTATAAGTTACAAAAGTTAGTTTTATAAAATTATTTTATCTTATATGTTTAATATTGAAGTGGAAAAACGTGTCATAAAGCAAACAGGACGGTCAATTCAGGACGGAGGGAGTAATTAGATTGCTGTTGTTGTTTTTTGATGACGAGTGGGAAAATTAAAAAGTGAAGATGAGGAAGTTGATGATGATTACATACCTGTAGCTGATTCGTGTTGGGTTTTGAGGAAACCAAACAACTCACAATGTATGTGAAGAGCAGCAAGCCATCTTTTAGCACAAAATGCTAATCGAGATCAGACTTATGGTCAGAACATAAAGTGAATCATGTTGTCATCATATTCAATATGCTTTATCCATGTCACCTGAATTTTTTGCACCATTTTGATTGTCATTTGATCAATATAGTAAGTTAGTTCATTACTTTATTAATTTATTGGTATCATAACTTTGACGAGTACACCTAATTTCAATCAGATTATGGCAGTTGAAAGATACGTACACAGTCACACATAGTTGCAGGACAGGTGAAGTTTAAAACAGTTGATTCATACTACCTCGTCCCGTCGTAAGTGTCTCATTTACTTTTTGGCACGCTTTTCCACTTCAATATTAAATATATAAGATAAAATAATTTTTAAAAAATAATTTTTACAATATATAGTTTTTCACATAAAGATTCTGTTATAAAAAGAAAATTTATAAAAATATATTATCTTACATGTTAAATATTAAAGTCAAACGACAAGCTCAAATAATGAAAGGGACAAAGTGAATGGGACGGAGGGAGTATTCTGGAAGGAATGAGCTGCTACAAAATCTGCAAAATAATAAGCAGCGGAAACCTTTTTTATCAATAAAATTTGTAGAAGAAACAAACAAAGAAACATAATCACCCTTACAAGTTTGACTAAGTGAAGTACTTTCTTTAGTTTAGATTAATATTTAACCATTGTCGACTACAAGGAAGCTGCCTTTAATTAAGGACCAGCCCATGTCCATGAGAGAGGCAGCACAACAATGATCACGTTGACTTTTATGAAGATAAGATTATTATATTAACATTTAATTTAATCAGCAAAACAAAAACCCCCTAATACTACTACTATTGTAACAGTAAAAAAAAGAGCAAAGCAGAGTGAATAAAATAGAATGTCAAATGCTTGATTAATTTATGATCCCCAACACTTGCTTGATTAGAATTACAAGGTTTCCTATTTTCTTTTCATTATCATGTAGTAGAAGTAGTAGTAAAACAATATACTAGTAAAACAGAAACTGCAAGTGCAACTAGTGCATAATAAGGGTAATGGTGATAAGTGGTGAAATTATGTATTTATAAGGTCTTTATTTACCTTTATTTCGTGCAACTATTGACTTATTTCACCACTTGATAGAGCATTTCGTTAATATAGTTAAACTCATGCAGTTTTAATTTTAATTTAGGTAAAAGCTCACTTGAGCAATGGTTTTTGGGAGACTCTCAAGACTTTGGGGCTGAGCTTTAATGCCCCGAGGAGTGTGTCAAAGACGAGGGGTCAAACGAGTCAATTTCGGTGCAAGAAAAGCCTTTCTGGTGTGGACCGCCCCTGTGGGGCGGTCCAGTCGATTTCAGAACGCGGGATTTGCCTCTGGTG
This sequence comes from Limonium bicolor, assembly GCA_023374045.1. Classification (NCBI taxonomy): domain Eukaryota; kingdom Viridiplantae; phylum Streptophyta; class Magnoliopsida; order Caryophyllales; family Plumbaginaceae; genus Limonium; species Limonium bicolor. The sequence goes on along the minus strand of CM041779.1, from coordinate 46,493,993 downwards.
TGGACCGCCCCTGTGGACCGCCCCTGGGGGGCGGTCCAGTCGATTTCGTAACACGGGAATCGCCTCTGGTGTGGACCGCCCCTGTGGGGCGGTCCCGACGGAAATTTGCCCAGAACGATCGTTTTAAAACGGGAAAAAAGAAGGGGTTTGAGGATTCTTTGCATTTTTACACTTCCACACACACAGCAGCAGAGAAAGAACGTGAAGAAGGAGAAAGAAGAGGAGAAAGAGGAGGAAGAAGAGAAGAAGGAAGAACTCACCTTCTCCAAAGCTTCCAAGCTTCAACAATGGCTTCTTCTTACTCTTTTCCAGTTTTTCTTTCCTCCATGCTTGAGTAGTACTCCATTGTGCTTTGGGATGGGTCTTTGAACCCAAACCCTAGATTTTGCTTGTGAATCTTGATTATGCCTTAATATAGTTGTTTCTCTCTCAATTATCTTTCAATGTTCTCAAATTGATCTCTTGAGTGCATTTGTGGTGAACCCCATCTACAATTTGGTTTTGAGTTAGGGTTTGTGACCAAATTGAGAGAGAACTCTTGATTTATGCTCCTAGGATTAGTGAGTATAATTTGGAGCTTTGTCCTAGAATTTGCTTACTGCTACTTAGTGAGTTTAGTCCTAATTGATTTTGAAGGCTAAAATTAACTAAGTAAGAATTAACTCATCTTTGGTTTAAAGAGTTATTATTTTTGTTCTAAAAGACAACTATGGCATAAGAAGAGTTGCTAGCATATCTAGGTAGTTTGGGGGATTGCCAAATTCCCAAAGTACTTTTCCATCCAATCCATTAAACTTTCATTTTTAGTTTATTCGTTGTTCTTGCAATTACTCAACCAACACAATCAAGCTTGCCTCTGGCTAAACCCCAATTTACTGTTTTCTTTGCAATTACTAAGTACCGAGACTAGGAAGTTAGGACCAATTTCCTTGTGGATACGACACTTGTTGTACTACACCGATTAGGTGCACTTGCCTTTTCCTTGCATTCATTTATATACTTTGTTATATAGTTTTTGCACAACAAATGGCAGCTAAGATGTGAGATCCAAGCTACAGATTTATCATGTCAATCTCCATGAAACATGCACCACATAAGACTGTTACTCGTAGCGAAAGATGCAAGTAAATTCAAGCTAGACTTTGCATGCCCAAAATCATTTTTATATGACTAAAAAAGCATCTTCTCACCTTATTTAACTAACTATATATATTTAGAGTTAGATATCCTTACTTACTGACAGACAAATCTCATCTTAGGGATTGGAATAGATTACTAGTACTATTTAATTCTTGATCCAATACTGAAACACTCAACTTCAGTAAACAATCATATATATTGTTTTGTTTTAGTATTTACCTACTTTTAAAAAAAAGGTGTTGTGCAAAGCTCCATGGCAACCATGTCCTCTGAATTAAAAATGAGCTAAGTTTATCATCAGTCGGTTCAGTTGACTATACTCATCCATGGTACACACCAAATAAATTGCATCAATGGAAAAAAAAGGATGAGATCTCCATTTCTTTAGTATGTATAGCTAGCAAAGCATCATAGGGTCATTCGTAGCAAGGAATTAAGTTGTATACAAAATAAAAGTGGAAAATTTAATTTACCGGGAAGTAGCCATTCTCCACATCTTGAATAATAAATCTAGAAGACAGCCTCCTAGATCTCTTCGAATCACCTGATCACCAGATGAACGGTGGCTGTCGGTCGAGACATCAACCACAACCCTTGTGTCTAGAGAGTGTTGCTTGCATCTTACTCAGTGTCAAGATTGTTAACAGTATTAAAACAAGTTTCATCTAAGCTCCCGGAATTTCAAATGATGAAACAATAGAATAAGTTAACTTAGAGCATTATAGTTTACGGTCAGAAGTAGGATGACTGGTTTTGAAAACAAAGCACTGTAATAGAATATGAATATGTCAATGAAAATGACAAGGGGATGATAAAATAGATAATGATGATGAGAACTGAAACAAAAATTGAGGAAAGGAAAAACTAGCGCAACATTATCAAGCCACGTCCAACAGCCACCAAGCGCTTCCACTGCTGTAGAGCATCACCGTCACCTTGCACTACCGTCGATGCTGTAGCCAATAATCGTCGTAGAACACCACCAACTGCTTAGGGTTTGCTTCAGTCGCAGCAAGATCTTATGGAAGAGAAAGCATATTTACAGAGAGCACCAATAACACATTATGGGTTTAAAATAAAGAAGAAAACAAATTATTTAACACCTCATATCGGTTTCAGTCCAATAGCAGTTCAACATCGGCAACGATAGGAGTTCAATAGCAGCATCAATAACATTTAAAAAACAGCAGCAATAGGACTTCAATAGCAGCAGCAATAACTGTTCAATATATAGTAGCAGAAGCTCACAGCAACAGTTCAAGAGCGGAAGAATATAACCAAGCAATCCAAGCAGCAACAATAGCAGTTCAACAACAGCAACAACAGCAGTTGTATAGCAACAACTATGTCAGTTCAACAGAAGTAGAAGTTTAGCACTAGTAGTTCAAGGGCACACCAAATAAAACACCTTGATATTCACTATGAACTAACAAATAGAGGGAATATTTTCTTTTACCTTGACCAAGCCCTCCATTTGCAGCAGCTTCTAGGTTTACATTGGATGACCAATTTGTACCACTAGTAATGTCACTTAGCACCTATATTAATAAAAATAATGATTGATTTCCAAAACTGTAAATGACCACACACATAAGCTCATTAGCAGCTCACGCCAATACAAGAAAAATAGAGAAATGAAACTGAGTGTGAAAGGTGTTCGTTCGACTGGAAGAATACAAAAGATACTTCTCCATACATGAATACGCTCTACCAGATGAGTTTGCAAAGGAGTAAGATGGGAAAGGATCGGCTTAAGGTTGTAGACAAAGTTGGATATAAGAAATTGTCACCTATCCAAATGGCTGCTATTCCACTCGGTTTGCAAAATTATGTGGTTTTGCAAATTAATACTCCATAACTTTTAACCATTATTTCACTGGAGTCTTTGCTCATTTATGTCACCAGTCAAAGAGATGCCTCTTCGCTTTGTACATCTCTTTTTTGTTAGGATTCAAAAAGTAAAGTTCTCTTTAAATAACTGCATTTTTATCTAATCGTTTTTAATTGGTCACCACTTTGTTCTTCAAGGTGGGTTTCTTTTCATGATATTACTCAAACAATGAAAAACCAAACTTGTCTATCCTGATCTAATTCTAGTTCTACTGAGGTGCAACAACGAGCTTGCCACCAACAATATCTGGTATTTCACTATAAAAAACCTAATCAAAACAATTTCAGGTGTGCCATCAATAGACTACAATGTCTAGTGATTAGGGTTCTAACCTGCAGCAGATTGAGCACATCCAAAGCTGAGACGATGGCCGGCAACCATGAACGAACAGGAGCTTCAGGGATGACGACCGCGAATGAGTTCGAGCGACGTGGATGACGACTGTGAATGAATTTGAGTGACAGGAACGGCGAAACGAGAGCAATGCAGTAGCAAAACCTTGGTGGCTATGACAAAAAGTGCAGCTTATTAATTCATGAGAGTGATAAGGTTTATTCGGGTGTGGGATTGTATCCAGTTTTCCGATATCCAGTTTTCGGTGCGTAGAGGAGAAGAGGAGGCAAGCAAGTGCGGTTTAGCAGCATTTTAGGGATTTACTGAGCGGGAGAATACCGCGCCCAGTATACGTTTCCAGTTTCGTCCAAACAGGGACACCAAAGGTATATGCTAGAATCATAAGGGTATTTATGTCATTTGGGTCTAAAACTTTTAACCCTCCGCACGCCCAGATCTGATAAATTCATATAACAGTTGTATAAAGCTAGTTTAAGAGAACAAATATTATAACAGTTGTAGTTTCTAATGTTTGAGTAACCCATTTTGCACAAATTCATAAAAGACTATTAGAATTTTATAACAGTTGTCTATTAGACAGTAGTTAAAAACAAAATCTGCAGTAGTTTACAAATAACGAAATGACCTTTTTCTTTGAATACTATGCTGCCTAGTTATATTGACCTACATCTATGATTGAATTTGTCTGAGTGTAATCTTGATAATGGCTTGGGAACAAGGCTTCGTTGATAGAAATAAAAGTGACTAGGGCTCACGTGCAATGCATGGGCCATGTCATGGACATTAGTGAAATACCCCAAACCTTAATATATTAATGAACTATCTAATTAGGATATACTAAGGCTAGAACATGCCTTAGAAACATTAGAAGAAGTGTTAAACAACAATTTACACCAAAACATGATTTAGGAACAATTAGAGCAAAAGGTGTTTTAAAGAACACAAATAAATTAGGGAGCTACAAATAAGTTCCCAAGAGATTTCAAATGTGAAATACCTCTAAGATTAGTAATACACATTAAGCGGAATTAGCGTTTAAACCGAAAACGCACCTTAGAGCACAAAAATGTGCTTTAAAGGAAAATGTGCTTTAAGCATGTATACATGGAAAGAAAAGGCTAAGGAGCCTAAATACCAATAAGGAATAAGGGGACAACAATAAAATGGTCACAGGAGCCATAGCGTATACACACAAATTAAGTATACAAGTCCACACAAAAACCGGTACTAAACTGACGAAAGTCATGGAGAAACCACTAAACGACTTGGTTTAAATTAGAATTAGCAACATGATATTTCATGAACAAAGTTTCTAAAGGTTGTAAATGTACTAAGAACACATGTAAACTAGCCAAAACAAATTGCATAATCAATGTGAACCCGGAAGCACAAAAAATGTGTTTTAAGGCATTTTTGGCTATGTAACATACCAAACACATGGTACAAGTCATTATGAACGAAATTAATTAATAAAATGTTACATAATATAAGAAGAAAACAAAAAAAATCAGATCAAACAAGCCATAGGGCTGCCGACCTCAAATGGTGAGTCACCAAGTCCAAAAGTGCTTTAATTTCTACTATTACAACTACTTAGACTTTCATTGATTGCCAAAGCATCTTGTCCCCTTGGTGAATCATTAATCAGACTCTCACCTGTCAAATGAGAGCTTCCAAGGTCGTAGTTCATCCTCTCTTTGAAGAAACAACACCAAAAAACTCCATGTTCTTAGTTTTGAGCCTTAAAGAACACCTTTCCTTGTACAAATCATAACTTTCTCGTCCTAGCTCCAAATTACAAGCTTGATAGCTCGTTGGAATCCTCTTTTCAAGAGATTTACAACCATAGCTCATGAGCCCCCAGATTCTCAGGAAACACCACGAAGAAGAGCCTTTGATTCTCGAGGTAAAACATTGCCTTCTTGAAAACTTCTTGTTCTTTGGTTTTTGTTACAGCCGATTGGCATGGGATACTAGCCCATCTTGTTCTTCATCTTGTTGTATAATTTTGGAGCCAATTTCTCTAGCAAATTGCTGTCAAAATTTCTAAGGAAATCAAGCTTAAATATTAAGCTAATGGTTAATATACAAGGTAAATCCTACAACTACCTATTTCAAAGTTCTAATTGTTGATCTATATATGATCTAACATATTGTTCATCTTATTATTTATTGCCGAAATTTTGGTGATCAATATTCAGTTTTTAGCTTATTAAAAGTTAATGTTTATAAATCTAAGAATAGATTTATACTCCTTATGATATAAGCTATCATAATATACAAGAAAAAATCATAAACTATGGTTTATATTATGGCCGAAAATTAAGGGTATTAATTGAGTTAGAAAAAAATATCTAACTTAGTTAAATTAAAGGAATTAGTATAATTAAGAGTAATATGTAAAATTTAAGAAGTTTTAGTACCTAATGGTGATTACCGAAAAAATATGAGGTCAATATGGAATTTTTGAGTGTTTAGATGATGAGAAAATAATTGTAGAATTAAGTTTACAATTTATAAAGAGTTTATAAGTGTTATAAGGAATTTATAAGGTTTTTGGTATATTTAAGGATAATAAAAGATGGTATTTATATACTACAACATTAGATAATTAAATCTGGTGGTTTAGAGATGTTTAAAATGATTTTTGATATTCAAAAATCTGTACAAAAATTAGTTATGAAAATTAGAAATTAATTGGAGTTAAATTGATTAATAAATGAATTAGGATAAAAGAAAAGACCACAAGGGTAAAATGGTAATTTCCCTGGTCAAACGTGGTCAATGACAGTTTGTGAAATGTTTAGAGGAGCTTCAAAGAAATTTTTAGCAAAAGATTAGATATTAAAAGTTTAAAGGAATAAAAAGTTAAGTTAAATTAACTTTAGGGGTAATATTGTAAATAATGGAAAGTTAGGGGGTTTGACCATAAAAGACTGGTCAAACTTGGGCATGTTTTGGTAATTGACCAAAAGTGTAGAAGAAAGTAATTAAGAAAGACTTTGGAAGAAATTAGAAATAAAAGATAACAAGTTTTGAACTTATTATGAATAAAATAGAGATTAAGAGAAAACTATGGGTAAGAAATGTAAATAACACATTTTTTATGTGTTTAGAAGGTTAAGGAAATTAAATAAAGAATTTAGAAACAAGTTGTAAAAGAAACAGAGTTAAGACGGGGTTAAACGAGACCCGTATACAAATTAAGGTATACGAGGGGTATACCCGTAATTCAATAAGTAAAGGAGAAATCAATACTTAAAGTATTTTTAATGAAAATACAAGTTATATTGGAAAAGAAATAAATACGTATTGATACGGAGTATCATACGGGCATATACGTAAATTTTGGTATACATGGAAAATACCGTATACATGAATAGTACCCGTATATATGAATAGTAAATACGTATACATGAATAGTAAATACATATACATTAATAGTAACTACGTATATATAAATAGTCAAATACGAGACATATACGTGAATAGTTAAATATGGTGAATAGTAAAATACGAGGCCGTATAAATAAATAGTGGAATACGAGACCGTATAAATGAATTGTGAATGGATGAATAGTGAAAAATAATAAAACCTAATACAAGGTCGTTTAAGTCTAAAGTTGCTAACTGTGCAACTAAATAACTACTAACAACGTTAGTATGTTAATGAATTAGAATTGAGCTTGAAAACGCTCCTAAATGAACGAACCCGTTTAACGGTATACTATTATACCCGGGTTAACCTAGGAAGAGGTTTAAGTTGAAAAGAGAACCAGATTAGTTCTAAGACACAGGATACTAATACTAGTTCTGGTTACAGATCTAGATAAGTCAGAGGCGTTCGGCGGATTAGGCGAACGTGGGATTAAGAACTAGCCAATCTCCGGTGTACGTTATGGGATTCTTGTAGCTTGTTTGCTAATGAGGTCTACCTCGGTTTGTGTGCTATGTGTTATTGTGATACGACCAAACAGGATTAAGCATGAAACTGATTTATTGCATTGTTATTGTGTGTCCATTGCACACTAACACGAATTGATTCAGAGCTTGTTCATTAACTATGTTTAGTAAACAATTGTATAAGGTTATAAATACTCCCTGTTATTAGTTGGTTAATACCGAGAGAGGTTTAACTAACAAATTGTCAACGAGACTTCAGCTAACTGGAACTTGGGAGAAGAGGAATCCGGGACTGACTCCGGTCATGCATGTTCAGGTTAGGAGGTCGGCATCTGTATCAGATTGTCTTCCGCCTAGGGTCGACAAACTGACCCGACCAGCTCGAGTGAACAGTTCGAGGTGGGGGGCAAATTAGGAGGCGCGGGAGGGTCAAACCTACACCCCTGATAACTTAAGAATTAATGTTTATTAACCCAATGGAGCTAATAACTCATTGGCTAGGGTTACCTTGACCCGACAAAAATAAACAATTCAGTTAGAAAACAACCAGTTCTATTAAGAGAACGGTTGACACTTATAAGGTATGGTCAAACACGAGAACTAAACAATTCTCAGGCCTCAGGAGTTAGGAATCTAACTTACTCATTAATGGTGTCCATTACGACGTTTGATTTATTTGAGTTGTGAATGTTTCACATGAGTATGTTGTTTGTTATCGTACTTCTTATTATTATTTTGTATGAATAATCAACTGCTTATATACGACAAAGTAGTCGTGTGTAGCCCTGTTAGCTTGTGGCCTGCACGTTTTCTGTACCATCCATGTGCTGAGCCCCTTGGGGCCTGTGATTTAAACTTTGCAGGTAGGTGCCAGACGAGGACTCAACCTGAGAGTGGGAGCGGGTAGAGTTCTTCGGGTTGCTTTTACATTTGTTACACGAGTTGTGCATGTACACTCGTTTAGTAATTGATGAGATGTTAGTATGATGTATTAGGATATGAGATACTCGGTATAAGTTGTGGTTTATGAATTGTATTGTATAGATGCTCGAGTAATTATCCGGTTAGTCAGACCGTGACTTGTAAGAGAACAGGCCTAGTTAGTCACGTGGGTGACTAACGGCGGTAACACCAATTTAGTAGAACTTTTCCGCTGCGTTGTTAATGTACGAGATGGACTTAGGGCGACGATCATTGTATTTGGAGATGGGGTGTTACAAAAGTGGTATCAGAGCGTAGTTACGCTCTGATGACTGGAAATTACCGAGCTTAGGAATTACCGAGTTAGGAATAGTAGACTTTGGGATAAGGGTTGAGTATTAGTGCGAGAGGTGTGTTAGTTAGGATTCCCCGATGTGTATCGGATATCTATAGTACCTGACCCGCCCTCCGCGTCCCTGGTTCTAAGATACCGGAAATGAACGCCAGAGAGAAGACAAGCTTTCTCTTATTCGGGAAAACCCGATCTGGCAATTACTTAGCTTTATGCAATACGAGAAGAACCTCGTTATGCAATAGTCTTTCAAGACTTGAAGGTCCTAATTGGAGCGCAACGTTGGAACAGGCGCTACCAACGGAATCCTACCAATGAGAGAATAATAATTACCGGCAACTTGGGTTGACATGCTACACAGTCGACATAACCCCGCCATACCAGTAAGAAGAAAAGCACTACGAGTGCAATAAGAGGACAGAGAAGTGACAGAAACACCGGACAACAGTCCAAGGGAGCAATAACAGTGGGATAATACCGCACAAGAGCATAGGGACTACCTAAAAGTCAATTATGAAGCGGGTAACTCCGAACCTATACAAAAAGGGGTTGCAAAGACGAACTGCAATAGCTCAGACGACTACGAATGCATATGTAAGTCATACTCCATGATAGGACTACAACGTAGTGCCTAAGGAGATTCAATACTCGATAACCACGATGAAGGTGTGGAAACGAGAGTGAAAACCAAGGCTAAAGCGAAAAAAAGGGGTCCCCTCAGAAAGAGGAATACCCTGATAAGTGATTATACAATTAAAAGCAGTCAAGAAGCTGCTCAGATAATCAATTAACCAAAGCCAAAAAGGACAAAGAAGGAGTCCCATGGACTACCACCTACATGGAGTTTAGGGGAATGTACCATTGCCGACGTACACAGTACCGATAGCCCATCTTGCATGGTGCACTTGCCTTGGCAAGTGCCGCCGCAACGAAGCTTTACAGGAAGCCGTGAAGACCAAATGGTAAAAACCACATGTATAATACATATTAACACCGAATTACAAATCCTTAAAGACTGAAGAGCGAAATATTGGGAGGGCCTGACGGCCTGACCATGACAACTAAATCAATACACCAGTCAGCAGGGAGCTGGACTTGGTCAGGAAACTAAACTACGTGATCATCAACAACAGACGACCGACACTACAGGTAAGAACATCAACCCAAAACCAAGTCTAACCTTGAATGGAAGAACCGACGGAATTACTCAACAATGTGAGAGGAACGGGTGTAGGTAATAACCTACAAGGAAGGTATTACGACATACAATGAAGATGGAGGACATAACAACTTTCAATAAAAATGGGTGGGATGATATTTTCCTAGGAATAATACTATTAACAAGCACTCTTCATTGAAAGATATTGATAAACCTAGAAAATAATCAGAGAAAACAAATTGTAAGCAATGACCTACCTAGGATCAAAGACAGTGCAATCACAAAATAGAAACTCAAAAGGACTACACCATAGAGTTGGTATAGTTGGAGCAGAAAAGACCACAACGATGGTTAGTATTGCTTGCCTAACTCATTAACACCAGTATGATTAGTTAACGGGTGGCCGTAGTAACGAAAGTGAACAAGTATTGAATGGCAGCACATGATATCCACGGTAAATATCGACTTAGGACACCTGAAGGCAGAGGCCTAATGAAACTAATCCTTAATTGCTAAAAGGCGCAAGTCTTATGAGAGCGAAGGTATTTGTCACAGACACTGGTTAACATCGGATTCCCTAACCGAACTTCCACAGCAGGAAAGCGAGATACATCAATTTATTGTGAAACCCAATAGTTACATCCAATGATGTGACCCAACCATTGACAGAGTTCAGAGAACTAGAGAATTACGTGGATAACATACAGATGATTAAGAATACACAGTGAACTGAACACCGGCTATCACTTGAGACTAAAGACAGTAAGGGCCTACGGCCAAAGGATGTTAAATAATCAGAGCTCGAGGCGCAGGAAAACATAAAAAGGCTTATCTAGGCCATGAATGAACTACAACTCGTACATACGAGTGGTTATGAAAATCTATACTAAATTGAGGAAGAATTGCCAAGAAAGGGCACCAATGAGAATGTTGAGATAATGCTATTGACAGGGGTGGAGAACGAACCATTCCTTTTAAGGGTGGGGATACCTCTCCTTGTTGTTGGGCCATGAGTGGGAATAAACCCCTCAAAAAGGGCTTTCACTTCTTAGAGATTGAATACTCTCTATTGGAGAATGGGAACCGTAGACCTTGAAATTACCTTAGAACATTCCAGTTACACATAAATAATATGGAAGGCTGCAGAGACAGACCTCATATCCAACACCCAGGATTTAAGAATCAGTAATCGTTAGAGATAAACATTGTGAGTGCGCAGTATGGCACGTCAAGTGACCAACGCTCAAAAGAGCTTGTGATTCAACGGATGACTTTTTCAGTAACCGGTTAAATTACATGGTAAATAACATCATAAAGGATGAAAGAATGTGAGAGAAATTAGCCTACTTACGAACCTGAGATTGAAGCAGAACACCTTCATATTAAGAGATAACCATTTTACAACACGATACGACAACCGCCAAACACCGAAATTAGAGAACTTCTAGTGTGTTTACACCATGAAGGAGATTGAGAGTAAGACGAGACGTTGAAATAAAATGACCAGAGAATTGTGCCATCAATGGGCAATGTGAGAAAGCTAAGCTACTACGATAATGAAACCATGAGAATAATACCTGTCAGGTAAATTAAGTTATGGTGCACAGCAAAGCAACCACTATATATAAGCCATCAAATATTGACACGAAAGCAATCAGATTTATGAATTAAAACACGATGTAAGTAAGGTGATGAAATGGGAGACAGACTGTGCAGTAACACCAGTAGCCTGGACCATGTGATGAAAGATTTCACAGGAAGCACACTGTCCATTCCGTGAGGGTCTGGAACTGCATTCCTAGTGGATCAACATAAGAAATGAGATAAGAAGCTCTAAGGAAAGAGACCTCAAATTACTAAAGGATCGAGTCCGTACTAAATACAGAAGGTATAATGCAATTATGAACCCAGTTGATAGATATTCCTTGATTAAGTTCAAGAAGAACGACATGTGCGTTGTCAGGGAATGATGAAAGAGGAGATCGACAACAGAATACTTCACAATTAGTTGTAACTAAGCGTGTGACGAACACTACGAGGATGCTTAAACAAGATGTGGGACGACCGCTGTAACACCCCTACTCTATTCGGCTCCTAATCATCTTACTTAACAATATAATCGCAGCGGAAATCTCAACAATTGACTACTGGTGTCACCGTTCTTGCTCGCCCATACGAGTAATAACGTGCTTCCTGATAAGCTCTTAAATACGAAACATTTTCTCGCAGTGACAACAAGAGATAGATCTAAACTCCCAAAACCAATATAAAATACATTCACAGTGAGCTTTCTACGTATCCAAAACCTATACATGTTTCTAGGTTCGTATTAAAATGCAACAGTGCATGTTTAAATAACTGTAATCAAACTACCCAACGCGTCACTCTCTTTGCCGACACCGGAAGTTGCATACCTGCAAAAATGGTAGTTTGTGGTATTGAAATACCCCGACCTTAAATATGGCGATTAAATTATCCTAATAGGTATTTAAGAGCCTAATAATGCTTAAGTAATATTGGTAAGGAAAAATAAATCCAAAAGAAATAAGAAACGCTTAAAAAGCGTAAAACGCTAAATAAGCGTTAAATAACCATAGGAGGTATGAAACCTCGGTTAGCGTATTGTAAGGATTCTAAAGGCTTAATTAAGTCTAAATAAATATTAGGGAACAAATCCCGAAGAAAACGGATCCTTAAAATGGATTAAAATCACTAACGAACCTTAAAGCACGTTTTTCGAGGTAACCGGGAAAACGCGTCTTTAAGCGGGTCAAATAGACTCGTAACAATTTTGGTCAACTAAATAATCATTAATAAATATTAGTGAAGCTTTGGAACCAATAAAATCAATAAAACGAGAAATTAGTAAAAACTGTCAAAAACGGGAAGTTGTGGGGTAAAAGCATAAATAACTCAAACTAGTGTGTCCAATATTGTAAATAGAATTTTAAAACCCTCATGGGCTTTGTGTATGTCCGATTGGAGCCCCCACTCACACCTCTCTTTACTTCCTTTTCATTTACAAGAAGACAAAGAACTAAAAAGCAATAAAGTAAACTATTACCTCACACACTCTCTCTCTCCTACCCTCTCATCCCTCACTCACGTAGCAGCCCCCTCCTTCTCCTCTCTAATTTTCTTCTCCTTCTTCCTGCGACAGCAATGGAGGTTTTGAACAACCCACAAAAATACCCCCTTCTCTCCTCTTGTTACTCCCTTAAATCTCCTCCAAAAATTATAAAAATTACACCATCGTCTTCCTCTCATCAAGGAGAGTATTCCCCTCTTTTCAAAATTTGAAAAGGAGCATTTTCATCTCCATGGGTATGGAGCATTTGGAGCTTCAAGACTACCACTAGAACCACCTTGTTCTCCTTGTTCTAATGAGGTAAAAATATTCTCAAAAACTCCATCTTTTTCTAGCCTTATGGGCAAAACGAAATTTAGACTAAACTTGTGTTTGGTTCCTTTGTACTCTAGCCGATTTTGGCACTCTTGGAGGGTGAGAAATATTGTTCTTGAACTATTCCAAGCATTACCTACACCCTTGCAAGGTAATGAAATTTCTAAACCCTAAAACTTACATTAAGCTTTAAAGGTTGAAAAAGGGTTAGTAGTTTAATTGCATTTGTTTCGTGTGTATTGGGTATTGGGGATGGAGTTGGGCAACTCCATTCCCCATGTGACCGATTGAGCAAGAAAGAGAGAAGAGGAGAAGTGGAAAAGGAATGAGGAAATCGTAAGCTCAAGGTAAGAGCTCTCTCCTAAGGTTAAGATTTAATGCATTAGAGTAATGGGAATGGGTAACCAATTTAAAGAACCCAAAACATTGTACTAGTATTGTAGTTGTGGAAGTTTGAGTAATTGTGAGCTTGTATTTGGATTGTAGGCCTTAGAGCCAAGTATTGTGTATTTGTATTGGCATTGTTGTTTGGTGGAGGTATTGGAGTATTGGTATTGACTTGAGTGCTGGTAGGACCCTTGTATGGGTGTGGCTAGAATAGGAATGATTTTGGTGATAATGGGTATGTGTGGATAAGTGAGAATTGTAGGTGAGCTATGGCGAAATTTTGGTAGGAATTGTGTATTTAGGAAGGGCTTGGTGAATAGGAGAATCGAGGTGTAGATTGGATTGAGTAGATATGATTGGTAGTGATGAAGAGGTAGTTGTAGTATGAGAAATAGGAAGTGTAAAATCTGTAGCAAAAATGTGTAAAAATACAATTGAGAAGTTAGGAAAAATTAGTGTGTAAGAATCGGTAAAAAGAGTGTTGGACTTGGGTATAGATATTGTAGTTGCTTGGAATTGGATTGGGATGGTAAATTGGCATTTGGAGAAGGAAATAGGTATAAAGGAAATAAGAACCCAAAATCTGTAGCAAAAACCACTTGGTGAAATAATGTAAGTGCTGGAATGAGAATGTGGAGAATTGGTGTGTGAATTAGTATGAAAAGGAGTAATGAGTAGGTAATGGATTTGAGCATGTTTAGGAGCTTAATTAGGTGCTTAAACATGTGGGATTAAGTGTAGGAACAATGGGGAATTAAGTAGGCAAAGTTTGGATTGTAACAGATTTCAAAAACTTAAAATCTGTAGAAATTTTAGCAGGGTCCGGGACTTAAGTCTAGGACTAAGTCCCGGACCAGCATATTAAAACACACCGAGAGTAGCAGACTGGGCCTGGTCCGGGACTTGAATTAGGGACAAGGTCCCGGACCATAGTGTCAAAACTAGCCGAGAGTTTAAGCAAGTGAGGGTCCAGGACTTAGATGGTGTATAAGTGCCCGGACCAAAATGAAAATCCTGCCGAGAGTTACAAGCGCCTGGTCCGGGACTTGAGTTGGGGACAAGGTCCCGGACCATACTAGGAAAATTACCCGAGACTTGAGACCAGTGTTGGTCCGGGACTTAGGACCCGGACAAGGTCCCGGACCAACACCAAAAATGAATTCTAAGCTTATTAAATGGGTTTTAAGGGAAGGTAATGAATGGTGATGTTAGTATAGGATAAATGGTACTTAATTCATGAAGATTAAGGGTTATTAAAAGTATAAACAAGTTGGAGAAGTAAGTAAGGAAGTCGTAAGAATATGAATACTAAGATAAACCAAAATAACGGGATAATGGGGTAAGTACGGGAGTAGCAAATATGTATGTAATGTAATGCGTAGTATTGATTGAACCGTTTGGCATGTAGCCGGGGGTTCAAGCATAAGACTCGAGAAACAAGTAAGGACTAAGGAACAAGAAGGCACTCGGGAAAATAAATTGCAGAAAAAGGTATGATTTCTTCATGCCCTGTATCCTAATCTGGTTACCCCGATTTGTGTGCTTATTTGATCACCTAATAAGATAAATGCATGAATCGGACTATATTGCACCTACTTGTGCTTGTTTACTTTGTTCTCGATATTTGTCTTGAACAATAGTTTGTATAATTCATGAAACATATGAATGATGAAGTGTATCATACTTGTAGTGTACTTGTATATTGTAATGTATTTGTATGTAAGTGTATATGGGTATTGTATTATTGTGGCTTGGATGTTGACTTGTACTAATTCCTAACTATCTAACTCCTAACTTAAGTGAGTAAATTGGAATGAGTACAAGTCCGATATAGCTTCGGCCACGCGTGAGGATGCGGAGTCACAAGAGGTTGGCTGCAATTCCTGACTCTTAAACTGGTCCGCGGCCCAAATCCCTTAAATGGGTAGCATCCCGGATTGGTGAGTCAAGTAAATCCCGGAGGTGGGACGGTGTAGTCCCCAGGGCCGGAGGTCCCGACGACTTAACTTGAGTAAGAGTAAAGTAAGTATGGATCCGTAAGTAAGTATGAGTATGAGTATGTATGTGTATGAAGTAACGAGTAAAAGAGTAATCTCCACCCGATTAACCCGGGTGGACCAATGAAGCTAACAGGAATTGTATATTATGTATGTAATGAGTATGTGTATTTTGGAAGAAGGTAAGTATGTATTGGATGGTTTATTGTATTCCTTGTATGTAATGTAGTGTATGCATGTATGCCTTGCGTAAGTATTGTTGTATTGTGTATAAGAGCATGTATGCATGTATCTTTGAATGAAATCAACCGCATGTATTCGACCAAGTGGTCGGCGTACCCTCACTAGTACGCGGGGTATGCGGTTATCATGCTCGGCGAAAGCTGACCCCTTCGGGGGACATTTTTTTAGTGTGCAGGTACCCGAAGCGAATGTGGTCAAGGCGCGAGACCGGTGACTACATTGGATAGTAGTAGCAGAATGTAGAGGTGTATTAACTAGCACACCCCTTGTATTTAGAAAGTAATGTAGTAGTGAGGAATGGGTAGTAAGTAGTCTCTTAGTGAGTATGTATGAACTGGAAGAGGTATTATACTTGTATAAGGAACCTAGTAAACTCGGTATGTAGATTATACTGTATTGTACTTGGAGTATTGTATTGAATGAAGATTGTAGTAGTATTTGGTAAACGGAGAACGTATTGTAGACTTGTAGTACTCGGGATTCCGGTCCATCAGACCGATGCTGTATGTAGAAGTAGTAGCCTTGTTAGTCACGTGGGTGACTAGCGGCATTGTATCACCCATTGTATGTAAGCATATATCCGCTGTGTGAATCTGATATGTAAGGAAATTGGACGGTAAGCACTGTATTAATGGTAGGGGTGTTACAAAAAGTGGTATCAGAGCGAAGTATCGCTCTGATGACTGGAGATACTGAGTTTAGGAATACCGAGTTAGGAATTAGGAGCTTAGGGCTAAGGGCTGAGTGTGAGCATTAGAGATATGCTAGTTAGGAACTACCGGTGAGTACCGGATACCTACAATACCAGACCCGCCCTCCACTAACCCCACTGTATAACTTGAGAAAGGACGCCAGAGAGAAGAAAGTCTTCTCATACACGGGGACACCCGATCTGGCAGTTGTGAAGCAATCACACGTTAAACAAGAACCGACACATGGTAGATTCCAAGAACTGGAAGTCCCAGGGATGGATCCCGGTTGAACCACAACACCGCACGTAATAGCGGTAGGATGAGCACTCCAACCACGAGGAGGCTATAACTTACAACAACATGGGGCGACATGCTTAGCAGTCGCGAAACCTAGCTAGTTAATCAACAGCAGGAAAGAAGCACTCACCGTGCAACGGAATGGAAAGGGAGCAGCAACGGACCCGAGACACAAGTCTACGGGATAGCAACACTTGAGTAATGCCACCAACGGTATACTAGCGGACTAAGGACATAGTCGGAAGCGGTTAACTCCAAAACTACGACGCCATTAAGGTTGCAATACCTGGCCAACATAGCTCAGACAACTACAAGAACAACCATGAGATATAAACCAATAGGACTACAAGCGTAGTGCCTAAACAAGGAAGGCTCAGCAACCGCCACAAATGTGTGGGAACGAGCCACAAGGAGCGACACTAAACCAAATAGAACGGGAACCTCCAAGGAGTGGAGAAGTACCCAGATCTACGACAGCCATGTCTAGACCACCAAGAAGCTACCTAAAGGAGCGAGTATGCCAATTATAGATCAATAAGATCGAGGAAGCGCCAACAAGACTAATAAACACAAGTGGAAACCATACCGTGATCGGTATAGGATTACTCAAAAACCACCAGTACCACGCACTAGCCACGGCAAGTGCAGTAAAGACAGAGACATGTAAAGGGACACTAACACGTCACAGGTACATAGTAATGTACGGTGACTGTAACGAAACAACCACGGAATCACACATCCTAACAACCAGACGTATAGAACCCTGGAAAGGCCTAACGGCCCGACCACTGTATTCAGAACATACCAGTCAGCGAGAGGCTAGATTTGGTCAAGACCTCAACCGTGGCTATGCCAGGAGAGATTTCTTTTAACACCGAACCATGGTTTTAAAACCCAAAATTTTCTTTTCAAAACCACAACCCTTTTTTAAAAAAACCTTGGATTTTAAAACCAGATCAACAGCATTATGGTGAGTATCATAGGATGATACAAGAGGAGTTGGCAACAGAATACTTCACCTAGGCGTGTGACGAACACTACGAGTATACCCGTTACGGGATGTGGGACAACCGCACTCCGAAGGAGCTTGTGGGCCCGACATATAGTTGGGTAAGTGGTAACGTATCAACATGGTACCCCACGTATGTATACATGTAGTGCACGACACACGGGAAGTAGTCAGCTCCGTTCTACGGACCATCAGTAAGTTCAACCCAGGACAGCTGGATACCTCAGCGGATCAAGTATAAAGGAACCCAAAGAATCCATCTGAAGATGAGGAATAAGAACTAGGAAGTGCAAAGAGCACATGCTAGTAAGTATAGACATTGGACATGTCACGAGGACGCCAAACGAATACGTGAAAGCTGGAAGGTATACCCAGCCTAAACACAATAAGGCAGTTGCCTAACGTGAACACCACAATGCTCAGCAAACGGGACAGAACTCCCAAGAGCGATCACTAAATTACCACTAAATATAATCCATCATCGGAGAGGATATATAAACCTAGACTCAAGCACTAGGAGCAAGCGTAAACAGTCTACCCAAGGACGGGAGACGTCATAACCCAAAAAGGGACGACTCAAGTACAATACCACAAGACGGTACAATGGACAACATATCATAAACATTAGCCGGATGTAACGGCACAGCTACCAACACCCAGGAGCGATCCTTGAAGGGTGTCTGCGGTAACAACAGTTGAACAAGCGTAATGATATGAGCACGGGAGCTAAAACGAACACTCGGTTAGGACACCGAAGGGATTTCACTTAACAGGAAATGCCCTAAAATACTGAGAGGCACCTATCAACACCAGATTGCCTGAAGGGTCTCCTATGAACGGAAGCGTGATGTCACGACTTACCATGGAGCCCAATAATATCTCAACCTATGACGGTATACATGGAGTGGAGACATGTATAAGCAGCTTGCAAGGGGCACAACTTGCAGCAATACGGCTCAAAAGCCATAAACCAAATACGTTATATGAACTCGAACGGTTGCAAAACCCACACCATTGGTAACAAGACTTGCAAGAGGGATCGCCTTATACGACAAGAAATCAACAAGTGGACCATAAATTCAGACCCAACATCCTGAGTGGCTTGGAGTAATGGCCGACTCAATGTCACTGTCACTAGAGCATCAGCCTAGTATACAGTTGACGGAGTTCTTAATTACCGCCATGCCTTCTGTAGCAATGGTAGCACAGAGGCATAAGAATCATGATAATGCCAACATTGGCCTAGTCCACACTTGGACACTACGAGAAACCCAAGGGAAGGTACCCCTCATTAACCGAAGACCATCAATGTGGTGATGATGTGAAACCTTAGAAAAGGCTTCCACCTACTATAATAATAAAACCACGCAATAGATATTGCCAAGGGGTGATGGAATAAGGAAATCAGATTTCCAAACCATTATGACTCAAAGGAGTAAGCATACTTCATATGTACTCAAGCATGTGGTGAACCGTTGTGTAAACACCAACATAGCAACCCTGTCATTAGACCTATGAGTGGAGACAAACCCCTCAACAAGAACCTTCACTCGTCAGTAATAGAACACCCACCAATTGGAGAACGGAACCAGAAAACCCTTGAAGTTTCATGGGATGTCCTGGTAATATACATACAAGCAAAACTACACAGCCAGAGCCTAAACTAATGCTCAGCACTGAGAAGCAATAATTATCAAAGCAATTAATGTGAACACACATTGAACACCATGAATGACTAACGCTCAGAGAGCTTATGACCTGATGAGTTATCTCACCCTTGGCCAACCAAGATACTTGGTAAATCGTATCATAAAGGATGATGGAATGTGAGGTAAGCTAACCTACACATGAAACCTAAAATGGAAGAACATCTCCACATTGGGAAGATATTAATAGTGGTATGCTACAACCGTCATACACACGAACAGGAACCCCTAGTGTATTTACATACCATAAGGAAATGGTGCCAACGACAATGGCAATGAGTAAAGAGGAACTACCACATTAACAGAAACAGTAAAAGCAATGTTGTACAATGAGTAAGAATACGGTGCGCAACAGGCGACCGCTATGAGGGAATAATTAAGCAATAACATAGAGTATAAGTATGAGATGACACACAGAAATATTCTTTCCTATCACATAAGTGACTTACTGTCAAGTGTTTACGCCTCTGCACTCTGTATGACTGAGTGTTTTGGTATTGCACTTGTGCAGCTAATGATCTAATGGGATGGTTAGGGATATGGAGAATGTAAACCGTAGTAAATCTTTCCTTTCACCACAAACATGGCATAAGCCAGTCAAGCACTTAGCAACAAACCGTGCGGCCTAAGGCCAGAGGAGCACGAGGAGTGTAAAACACACTATCAATCACAAGATGTGAATTTCATGGGAACAAGAAGGTGAAAGGAGACTTGAGAAAGTCACTAGGACCGACGCATAGAAATGCAAGGTCATACAAGTAAAGAACACTTGTACTGAACCAGGAGAACTGGTATGATTCAGAAGCTATTGACAACAGAGGAGGTGCTACAACTAAGTAGTGACTTAACCTCACCCGACAATAAGTCGGAGGAACTTAGTAAGCAATCGTGAGAATACGGATAGTATGTATAATAGATTACCAGGAAGCTGGCTATAATCTAAACTCGTTGAGTTCAAAGGCGGTAAAAGAATACCAAACTGGTTTGTAAACCTTATTCCCACAAAAAGGGATAAAAAAGGCGATGAGTAACGCATCTATAATAACCAAAGAGTGAATTAAGCACTAAGGTTATCAGGGTCGCGCAGCAGAAGCTAGTGGGCCCTAGCTAAGAAATGTAATACACCCAGTAAGTATGCGAGATTGGCTATTAATGCCTTAAAGCCTAATAGGCTAGAACCAAATTGATTTTGAGTTAAATAAACTCATATAGGAATTCTTGGTGCAAAGACTAAACCATTGGTATGGTTGAGACCCTTTGACCAGAGCATATTGTATAATGTGCCGTAGTGAAGCTAAACGCTTCAGATTGCCCAAATTGATTAAACCAATGTTTAATAATAATAACACATGGTAGATTACGTGGGCGTAATCCCTTTTAAGGGGGGTAGAGCGAAAACCGCTTAATGTAAGTTTTATGAATAAAACACTTAAACCGTAATGTGCATAGCACAAATGAGAATCAAATTGATGATTGGTACTATGTTAAATAAACATAAGTACTCATTCATATGGTAATTATGGTAACTAGGCATTAAACATGCAAATACCATAGGAGGAATACCTCTTGTAACACCAATGTAAGAGTATTAGTAAAAGAAAGTAATGAGTAGTGGACGGAGCTCCACAAGTATTGTAACCTTTGAAGAAGTAGTACGAAATGAATGTGGATAGTAGATGAATGAAGTTTATGAGTAGTGGAATCGTAAGTAAAATATTTGAAACAATCGAAGCCAACTAAATCTTATAAGTGTAGTATTCCTTAGTTAGAATATTGGAGATGATGGCGAGTAATGGATGGAAGTAGTGAAGGGTGATGAAATGAGCATTAGGATTGAACCATGGAGGAAAGCATTTGGGAAGTAGAGTGAGGATGATTGATGGATTGATTCCATCCTTTGGAGATGTATGAATTTGTAATCACGACTAGAAAGAATAAAAAGATAGAAAATGAAAACAATTAAACTATTTGTTTGGTTGAACCTGATGTGGGAAGTCGAACTTGATCCTGATCAGATCAAGGGAAACCGAACACAAATTGGGGTGGAAAGATAGTTCAACACTGATGCTGATCACATCAGGGTCGAATGATTCTTGAAGCTCCCCTTAAGTGGTCACAAAAATCACACATAGGATATAAGTAAGGTATATATATTGGACTTTGGAGTTATGTGTTTTAGAAAATTTTTAATTGGTAGTAGTGAAGTATTTCTCTTAGACTGAAGGTCAAGAATTTGTGAGAAGCTTGTACCGGAGAAGATAGTAGTGTAGTATGTTGTATTATTCCAAAGGCAACAGGACATAGAGGAGTCCTGTGTCGAGATGACCCGAGTGCCTACGGGATTGTGATGTGTCGCATTGCTTTGGGGATAGCTTTGCACTGTATGTATGTATGTATGAATTTTGTAAAGAGGAACCGGATGGTCGATAGTAATATGGATTGGAGTAAGTATTGTACATTGGAATGATAGGGAAAGGAGAAACCTTGAGTAACGAATTTGGGAATTGTAAGGAGGAAGAATGTGTACCACGGTATTAGACATGTAAGAACGAGTAAGCATTGTAAACTTATAACCTCGAGCAACTTTGAGGACAAAGTTCTTAAGGGGGGTAGATTGAAATACCCCGACCTTAAATATGGCGATTAAATTATCCTAATAGGTATTTAAGAGCCTAATAATGCTTAAGTAATATTGGTAAGGAAAAATAAATCCAAAAGAAATAAGAAACGCTTAAAAAGCGTAAAACGCTAAATAAGCGTTAAATAACCATAGGAGGTATGAAACCTCGGTTAGCGTATTGTAAGGATTCTAAAGGCTTAATTAAGTCTAAATAAATATTAGGGAACAAATCCCGAAGAAAACGGATCCTTAAAATGGATTAAAATCACTAACGAACCTTAAAGCACGTTTTTCGAGGTAACCGGGAAAACGCGTCTTTAAGCGGGTCAAATAGACTCATAACAATTTTGGTCAACTAAATAATCATTAATAAATATTAGTGAAGCTTTGGAACCAATAAAATCAATAAAACGAGAAATTAGTAAAAACTGTCAAAAACTGGAAGTTGTGGGGTAAAAGCATAAATAACTCAAACTAGTGTGTCCAATATTGTAAATAGAATTTTAAAACCCTCATGGGCTTTGTGTATGTCCGATTGGAGCCCCCACTCACACCTCTCTTTACTTCCTTTTCATTTACAAGAAGACAAAGAACTAAAAAGCAATAAAGTAAACTATTACCTCACACTCTCTCTCTCCTCCCTACCCTCATCCCTCACTCACGTAGCAGCCCCCTCCTTCTCCTCTCTAATTTTCTTCTCCTTCTTCCTGCGACAGCAATGGAGGTTTTGAACAACCCACAAAAATACCCCCTTCTCTCCTCTTGTTACTCCTTTAAATCTCCTCCAAAAATTATAAAATTACACCATCGTCTTCCTCTCATCAAGGAGAGTATTCCCCTCTTTTCAAAATTTGAAAAGGAGCATTTTCATCTCCATGGGTATGGAGCATTTGGAGCTTCAAGACTACCACTAGAACACCTTGTTCTCCTTGTTCTAATGAGGTAAAAATATTCTCAAAAACTCCATCTTTTTCTAGCCTTATGGGCAAAACGAAATTTAGACTAAACTTGTGTTTGGTTCCTTTGTACTCTAGCCGATTTTGGCACTCTTGGAGGGTGAGAAATATTGTTCTTGAACTATTCCAAGCATTACCTACACCCTTGCAAGGTAATGAAATTTCTAAACCCTAAAACTTACATTAAGCTTTAAAGGTTGAAAAAGGGTTAGTAGTTTAATTGCATTTGTTTCGTGTGTATTGGGTATTGGGGATGGAGTTGGGCAACTCCATTCCCCATGTGACCGATTGAGCAAGAAGAGAGAAGAGGAGAAGTGGAAAAGGAATGAGGAAATCGTAAGCTCAAGGTAAGAGCTCTCTCCTAAGGTTAAGATTTAATGCATTAGAGTAATGGGAATGGGTAACCAATTTAAAGAACCCAAAACATTGTACTAGTATTGTAGTTGTGGAAGTTTGAGTAATTGTGAGCTTGTATTTGGATTGTAGGCCTTAGAGCCAAGTATTGTGTATTTGTATTGGCATTGTTGTTTGGTGGAGGTATTGGAGTATTGGTATTGACTTGAGTGCTGGTAGGACCCTTGTATGGGTGTGGCTAGAATAGGAATGATTTTGGTGATAATGGGTATGTGTGGATAAGTGAGAATTGTAGGTGAGCTATGGCGAAATTTTGGTAGGAATTGTGTATTTAGGAAGGACTTGGTGAATGGGAGAATCGAGGTGTAGATTGGATTGAGTAGATATGATTGGTAGTGATGAAGAGGTAGTTGTAGTATGAGAAATAGGAAGTGTAAAATCTGTAGCAAAAATGTGTAAAAATACAATTGAGAAGTTAGGAAAAATTAGTGTGTAAGAATCGGTAAAAAGAGTGTTGGACTTGGGTATAGATATTGTAGTTGCTTGGAATTGGATTGGGATGGTAAATTGGCATTGGAAGGAAATAGGTATAGAGGAAATAAGAACCCAAAATCTGTAGCAAAAACCACTTGGTGAAATAATGTAAGTGCTGGAATGAGAATGGGGAGAATTGGTGTGTGAATTAGTATGAAAAGGAGTAATGAGTTGGTAATGGATTTGAGCATGTTTAGGAGCTTAATTAGGTGCTTAAACATGTGGGATTAAGTGTAGGAACAATGGGGAATTAAGTAGGCAAAGTTTGGATTGTAACAGATTTCAAAACTTAAAATCTGTAGAAATTTTAGCAGGGTCCGGGACTTAAGTCTAGGACTAAGTCCCGGACCAGCATATTAAAACACCCGAGAGTAGCAGACTGGGCCTGGTCCGGGACTTGAATTAGGGACAAGGTCCCGGACCATAGTGTCAAAACTAGCCGAGAGTTTAAGCAAGTGAGGGTCCAGGACTTAGATGGTGTAAAGTGCCCGGACCAAAATGAAAATCCTGCCGAGAGTTACAAGCGCCTGGTCCGGGACTTGAGTTGGGGACAAGGTCCCGGACCATACTAGGAAAATTACCCGAGACTTGAGACCAGTGTTGGTCCGGGACTTAGGACCCGGACAAGGTCCCGGACCAACACCAAAAATGAATTCTAAGCTTATTAAATGGGTTTTAAGGGAAGGTAATGAATGGTGATGTTAGTATAGGATAAATGGTACTTAATTCATGAAGATTAAGGGTTATTAAAAGTATAAACAAGTTGGAGAAGTAAGTAAGGAAGTCGTAAGAATATGAATACTAAGATAAACCGAAATAACGGGATAATGGGGTAAGTACGGGAGTAGCAAATATGTATGTAATGTAATGCGTAGTATTGATTGAACCGTTTGGCATGTAGCCGGGGGTTCAAGCATAAGACTCGAGAAACAAGTAAGGACTAAGGAACAAGAAGGCACTTGGGAAAATAAATTGCAGAAAAAGGTATGATTTCTTCATGCCCTGTATCATAATCTGGTTACCCCGATTTGTGTGCTTATTTGATCACCTAATAAGATAAATGCATGAATCGGACTATATTGCACCTACTTGTGCTTGTTTACTTTGTTCTCGATATTTGTCTTGAACAATAGTTTGTATAATTCATGAAACATATGAATGATGATGAAGTGTATCATACTTGTAGTGTACTTGTATATTGTAATGTATTTGTATGTAAGTGTATATGGGTATTGTATTATTGTGGCTTGGATGTTGACTTGTACTAATTCCTAACTATCTAACTCCTAACTTAAGTGAGTAAATTGGAATGAGTACAAGTCCGATATAGCTTCGGCCACGCGTGAGGATGCGGAGTCACAAGAGGTTGGCTGCAATTCCTGACTCTTAAACTGGTCCGCGGCCCAAATCCCTTAAATGGGTAGCATCCCGGATTGGTGAGTCAAGTAAATCCCGGAGGTGGGACGGTGTAGTCCCCAGGGCCGGAGGTCCCGACGACTTAACTTGAGTAAGAGTAAGAGTAAGTAAGTATGGATCCGTAAGTAAGTATGAGTATGAGTATGTATGTGTATGAAGTAACCAGTAAAAGAGTAATCTCCACCCGATTAACCCGGGTGGACCAATGAAGCTAACAGGAATTGTATATTATGTATGTAATGAGTATGTGTATTTTGGAAGAAGGTAAGTATGTATTGGATGGTTTATTGTATTCCTTGTATGTAATGTAGTGTATGCATGTATGCCTTGCGTAAGTATTGTTGTATTGTGTATAAGAGCATGTATGCATGTATCTTTGAATGAAATCAACCGCATGTATTCTACCAAGTGGTCGGCGTACCCTCACTAGTACGCGGGGTATGCGGTTATCATGCTCGGCGAAAGCTGACCCCTTCGGGGGACATTTTTTTAGTGTGCAGGTACCCGAAGCGAATGTGGTCAAGGCGCGAGACCGGTGACTACATTGGATAGTAGTAGCAGAATGTAGAGGTGTATTAACTAGCACACCCCTTGTATTTAGAAAGTAATGTAGTAGTGAGGAATGGGTAGTAAGTAGTCTCTTAGTGAGTATGTATGAACTGGAAGAGGTATTATACTTGTATAAGGAACCTAGTAAACTCGGTATGTAGATTATACTGTATTGTACTTGGAGTATTGTATTGAATGAAGATTGTAGTAGTATTTGGTAAACGGAGAACGTATTGTAGACTTGTAGTACTCGGGATTCCGGTCCATCAGACCGATGCTGTATGTAGAAGTAGTAGCCTTGTTAGTCACGTGGGTGACTAGCGGCATTGTATCACCCATTGTATGTAAGCATATATCCGCTGCGTGAATCTGATATGTAAGGAAATTGGACGGTAAGCACTATATTAATGGTAGGGGTGTTACAGGTATGGAATCAGCCCCTGCTGAGTATGTTATTACCTGACTGTCATGCACCCTCGGACCATTCAGTTATTTGGTCGAGAGCATGCAATTTGTTTCCATACAAATAGTTCAAAGTTGAAACTGTAAAACAATAATATATATTGCAGTAATCTCAAATAACAAACAAGCCCCCGGCTTCACACATCGCATCGTAATAAACCACTGAAAGCGTTTACAGCGCTTATATGAGTACAGAGACTCCATTCCAACAAATACTTAATAATTCATAATTGAGTTCAGCGACTCACTTGACCAAACAATTCACCATAAACCATACATGAGTACAACGACTCGACACAACCAGTTCACAACACACAATATGAGCGCAATGGCTCGTTCAAACAAATCCACCAACATACCACACATAACCGCAAAGCACAACCAATGAACAACAAGGCGAAACAACGAGAACTATAAACGAGTATAAACTCTCGTCTGTGGCATGCAAGCCCAAATAATGTTCGCCTAACGTACGAGTTAATATAGTCGTTTGTAATTGTTCAGTCATGTCTAATGACAGCGTCTCGTTAGAACGACGTGTCTCTAAGTTACCCATCTCTTATGACGGGTCACCCACGGCAATAGCCACTCCAGCGGTAGAGTCTCCGTCCTACGAACAGTCTGTAGTTCGTTGGAAATTTATCAGATACTTACGGCTACCACACGGTGTCTTAGTATCGTTAATGGATCACAGTTCACAAGAGCCACATCCTTGATAAACTTATCTATACCATCGCATCGCTTTACTATTCTTTTTTTTTCCTAACACAGCAGACCAAGGTCGTAATCCAATCCTGAGTATGTCGACTCGGGATCCAGTGCTAGATACGAGAGCGGCGTTAAAGAGGCCAATGCTCCGTATATAAGTCTCAGATATTTTATATCTTATTATCCTAATGCTACAACGTTTTACTTACGTTCCTTATATTACACATTCTCCCTCCGTCCTGAATTGACCGTCCTGTTTACTATTTGGACATGTCGTTTGACTTCAATTTTTAACATATAAGATAAATTAATTTTGAAAATTTAAATTTTACATATGATTCCTTACATGATAAACTATATGTTACAAAATTTAGTTTTATAAAATTATTTTTTCTTATATGCTTAATATTAAAGTGGAAAAACGTGCCATAAAGCAAATAGGACGGTCAATTCAGGACGGAGGGAGTATAAGATAGCATCATTGCCGCTAGTTCGTTTTATAATATGTTCATATATACGAACGGTATTGTTATCACACAACAGTAATAATAATAAAGCAGCATTAATACGCAACTCAAGCATATTAATTCACACAAGCAGACATTCAATCTTATCACAGATTTTCACACAATGTCTGAACTGAGAAAATCCTCAGAGACAATCAAGCCACATAAATAACATACCGTTCACCCTGAAAGTATTACGGTGGAGTATGAATCAGCAAGATCCTATGCTCCGTGCGTCGTCTCTAACAGTCTATACAATACGTAATGCTACTGATTAGCATACTGTATAACAACACAAAATTCTACGGTACCCCGTACCGTCACTAATACCTCCCGGTTAACCCCCGTTATTAACTGTCAATGCTTGTCGGGTTTTAGGTTTAACTCGAGATTGGAAAAGTGTTATATTACAAGCGTAGTCTTGTCCCGTATATTAATATACTTTATAGTTGAACTTTTGTTATCGCATGTAACCTAATGTATGTTTGTACATCATATAGTTTGTTTCTATATTGCATGTATGATTCTTGTCATACACCATACATCTCACCTTAGTATTTATTTTTCTAAGGTTTGTTTCTCTCCTTTTTTTTCTTTTTCCCAAATTCAATGTGGTAAACGATACTTTGCATTATCAATCCTTATTATCACATGTACAGTCCTAACATTCCATATCCAATGTTTGTAACTCTTTTCCCTTTATCATATGTCATTTTAATTATGAAAATATATGGTCATTAAACCATATTATATTTTCCACCACAACACATATTTATTTATGTGTATGTATTTATGGAACTATTTCCTATATGGTAAGTCTTATAATATATATATTCATTCTTTTTAATGAATACCTCTATATTATAAATGTTATAATTCTTATAACATTAAAACCATATTATAAATTTCATTCAAAAATATTAATATTTCCGAACAGCACCTATGTTCCTTAATTATTTACAAAATCCACCACATAATTTATACCATGTTATATTATAGTTATATAACATATATTTTGACGACTATGTCATTAAAACAATTATAACCTATAGTTATATATTGTTAATAAATACCAAACAGCACTTAAAACTCTCGGTATTAATTAATTCCTACCAAACTTCCATAATTTACAAATCAACCCCAAATTATATTTCCTTGTTACACTTATAGTATATACCTAATATTATAATCCTTATTCCTTAATATAATTATAACCCATGGTTATATTTTCTCAAGATAACCGAACAGACCCCATGGTCTATTTAAATTATTTTTCCACCACTTAACTTTCTATATTCACCAATTTCCCTTCTTTATAACATATAGTTTTCTAATCCCATCAAAATCATATATTATACATATGTCCTTATAAAACCTTGTATATAATTCCAAAAATCACCAAACTATACCAAAAGGTTATAAATTATTCCTAACCTTATACTTTCTCTAAATCTTGGTTTTACCACATATGTTACCCATTTGTAACAATATTATGAAATACCATATATTATACTTATATAATTCATATGAACTCCAAATTTAACCAAATAAACTTCTAAAAATTTCTAATAACTTAAGGACTTTACTAAACTCCATTTAGCACCCTTAAGTTTCAATAATCACAATACCACCCCAAGTCTTATAAATCTTTTACAATTTAATAAGTATCTTATTATAAGGTAGTATTTTAATTTCTTAAATTTTCCAAACTTGGTCAAAGTCTCCTATATAGTCAACTTTGACTTCTAATACCAAATGGGAACCAATTTTTCGGTAATCACTAATAATAACCTATACTTTTCTATTTTTACAATTTTGACCCGAAACTTTATAAAATGTTATAATTTTTATTAAATTCATTTAAAATCCCTAAATTGCTCTAAATTAAGCCCACGGCTTTCTAATTTCCTAGTAATTACGAATTGGCCCCAATTTTAATTATAAGCATAAATAAAACTAAATAAGCTTATAAACTTAAATTAAAATGGCCTAATGACATGGCCTTATTACAACCTTGAACTTGCAAAATAAATTACACAATAAATGTCTCAAAATATAGCATATATTTTCGGCCTCACCATGGTTTAATTATTTTTCCACATAATGTCATAATTTGACCATTATGTTAATTAAATCTCTTAAATGACTAGCTTAATTTATCTTAGCCATTTTTTTCCATTTTTAGGTCAATATGACCTATATATGAAGTTTCACTCTCGGCCATATATATATATATGCTTAAAAATTATAAGAATCATAAGTTTAAGGTGTTTATACCTTGATTAATCCTTGTATGAGCTCGGTCACTTGTAGGAAAATTCACCACTTGATTTAGACATGTTTAATACACAAAAACGAGATATGGTTACACTCCAAGCTTGAGCTTAACCATAAGGAATAATTAATGTAAGATTTAAGGCAAAAATCACCTTAAAAATGCAAGGAGTGTTCAAGATGGTTTCGACCTGAACCAAACACACCACAAGGTGTTAGATCCACCATATTGACATAGGAAATAGCTAGATCTAAACAAACTCTCTATTTATTAGGTTTTACCTTGGAAAAATGCCTTAAAAGAGAGTATTTCTCTTGGATCTTGGTCACCCTTGCTCCAAATGGCTAACCAACTGAATGAATATGTAATTATGAAGATTATGAGTGTATAAACTCATAAAAAACAGAAGAAAGAAACCGCATGGAGAGTGGAGGTTCTTAAGGTATGTTTTTACCTTAAATTGTAGATTTGAACAACCTTGGTCCCTCTACTGATCTCAACCGAGTTTAGCTCTTGTTCTAACCTTAGAACACTGAGAATAAGCCATAGGAATTGATGAGCCACGAAATCTAGGTGTTGTTAGTGAAGAGATGAAGAAAAAGGGCTAAAAATGACATTAAAACACTTACCTTAAGAGCTTAGGAGCTAGGTTTGCCTTCCATGCTCAAGAACTAACCTT
Source organism: Limonium bicolor (assembly GCA_023374045.1). Lineage (NCBI taxonomy): Eukaryota > Viridiplantae > Streptophyta > Magnoliopsida > Caryophyllales > Plumbaginaceae > Limonium > Limonium bicolor. The sequence continues at coordinate 46,463,480 of CM041779.1, read as the reverse complement.
GAGAGCTTCAAGGAAGGGAGGAACTCGGCTGGTCAAGGTGGAATTGGACAAGGAAGGAAGGAGGAGATGGGTAAGGTTTGAAATAATGTAAAAAGTAAACTTATTTTCAAAAAGTAAATGTATTAGGTAGTATCTTGTCCCATAATCATTGTATGCTGTCTCCTCTATTATTTCAGCCGATCTCCATGGTCCAAATGGGTCAATTAATTGACCATTGACCATGCTTGGTCAATATTGACTCATGCGGGCCCCACTTTAGGGTTTTATTAATATTTTAATATTAAATTTGTAAAAATTCGTAAATTTTTGGAATTAAATTCCTAATATGATATAATATGATAAAATATCATATTTAAGGGTAATTATAATTTTTAAGCCCATTAAAAATCAATTTAGAAGGCAATCTCACAAAAACGTACTTTAAGGTGTTTTAGCGCACATTTTTGTGTCACAGGGTGTTCCTGAGCTTAGTTCTCCTTGAGAATGGTTTTATTGTGTTCCTTGCTTCATTATAATACTTAGGAATCCACTTTGGATCCTATTTGAGGTCATACAATCTTTATGGTGTCTTAAAGCACATTTTTGGCTTTACCGATCTTAAGGCGTGTTTTGCCTTGTTGAGATCTCTTAGATTGTTCCCCAATAATATTTAGATGTTTAATAATCATCTTAGATCATTGATAGATCATTTAATTATATTTTAAAGGTTAGGGGTATTTCAACCGCACTCCAAAGGAGCTTGTGGGCCTGATGAACTTTATTTATAAGTTAGACGGGTAAGTAGCAATGTATCAGTAAGGTACCCCATATATATAAACGAGTAGTGTAAGGAGCACGAGAAGTAGTCGCCTCCGTACGACAGTCAGAGACGCAAACTCACACCAGAACAACAAGTTACCGTGAACAATCACTAGTACAAAAAACACCTATTTCGGCGCCCCTATTTCGGCGGTTGTAGATAAAACCGCCGAAATAGGGCTCCGAGGACACCTATTTCGGCGGTTCCTAGCTAGGAACCGCCGAAATAGGTGTCTTTTCCAGACTACAAAAATCTCGGAGCCCTATTCGGCGGTTTTATCCACAACCGCCGAAATAGGTTCATTTCCCGGGGTTTTTTTCCGAAATTTTGAAAAGGCCGCTTAAATTTTAGTCTATTTCGGCGGTTGTTACTAACAACCGCCGAAATAGGTTCATTTCCCGGGATTTTTTTTCCGAAATTTTCAAAAAGGCCGCTTAAATTTTAGTCTATTTCGGCGGTTTTTAGTAACAACCGCCGAAATAGACTTTCTTTTATTATATATTTGCTCACCGACTGGCGAACTTGCTCTGCGCCTCTAATTAATTTCGTATCCCTAACTGGCGAACTTGCTCTGCGCCTCTAATCTCTTCATCTTCTTCTCTCTAATTTCGTATCCCTAACTGGCGAACATGGTCTGCGCCTCTCTTCTTCACTGGCGAACTTGCTCTCATGGCGAACATGGTCTACGCCTCTCTTCTTCACTTGCTCTCACTTCATCCCGTTCTCTCACGGTAAATTCGCAACCCTAACTGGCAAATAAACATGCTCTGCACACCTTTCTTCATCCTCTAATATCACGGTAATTTTGCAGGTGAACTTACATGCTATGCGCTTGTGTACTCGAACTTATCTTATTCTCTCCTCCAGGAACCGGTAATATACTCGAACTTACATGCTCTGCGCCAGTACGTGTTCATTTTCTTCTCTCGTGGCGAACTTACATGCTCTGCGCCTTCATTCTCGTGGTTGCGCCTCTTGGAAATCGCCGGAACTGCTGCTGTGAGGTTGAAGACGACGCGAAAATCAATTTTTTTTTAAAAAGGACCTATTTCGGCGGTTCCTAGCTAGGAACCGCCGAAATAGGTCCTTTTTTTTAATTTTAAAACGCGCCTATCTCGGCGGTTTTTATCTAACAACCGCCACCATAGGTGTTCTATCTCGGCGGTTGTACAACCGCGAGATAGGGTCTCATCCCTATTTCGGCGGTCTCCATTTCGGCGGTTCTAGAACCGCCGAAATAGGCCTTTTACAACCGCCGAAATAGGCCCTTTTGTACTAGTGAATGGAGGAGGAGGAACTCAGTTAAACCAATGAGATTAAAAGAGTCAAAGAACTCATTCCAGGAGGAAACAATTTAGAATTATGAAGTGCGAGGAGCACTGATTAGTAAGTATAAATAGTTTATATGTCTCAAGATTTTTGGAGGGAACTGTGAAGAGCAATAAGCACTGAACAGTAAGTCCAGATTACACAGGAATCTCAGACTGAGAGTCAGTTAGTAGGGAACAATTCAGACGCTGGAAGGCGTAATAAGAGCATGAACATCAGATCTCCAGAGAACTGGATATACAAGCTATAACAACATGAACGACCGTGTGTAGATGAAGATACCACGTGTCCATTAAAGAGAACTTTATTCCTAAGTTATAAGGATACAAAGGAGCTGTAAACATATTGGAGAGGATAGGAAGGGCAAACTAAGCCCCAAGATTATCAGAGTCGCGCAGCAGAAGCTAGTGGACCGTATCTTAAAAGGGTTTGATATACCTAACAAAGGAGAATAAGGAAGGATGTGTCACACATCTTCCAGTCGAATAAAATATACGAATTATCTACCAAATACTTTGGAGCCTTAGAGACTACACTGAAACACAGTTGTAAGATTGGTATGAACACCAATAAGAATTCTTGATACAGAGACTAAGCCTATACCATGGTGAAGACCCTCTGACCCAATCATAATGTGCGATAGACTAAATGGAACCTAGAATGCTCCATGACACATAAACATCTTGAACCTATGTTCAAGGATGATATAATGTTGATTACGTGGGCGTAATCCATTTTAAGGGGGGTAGAACGTACAATCACTTAGCCTATATTTCACGTATTGAGTACGTAACCTATAGTGTGCATAGCACAATACAATTAGTTGTGATGTTTGATACGTGTGTTATATAAAAACATGTATTCATTCTTATGTGGTTGTGGTTATTACACACAATTAAATGTGAATACCAGATGTATTAGAGGACGACCTTGTTAACTTCGGTGCGAGAATTCAGGAAAAGAGGAGTAGAAACTCCAGGGGAATTAAAATCCCTATGATATGTATTGATAGAGACCAAATATGGTAATGTTATGAGGTATGAATCGGTATGAGACCGATATAGAACCTGGTAGGAATTAAATTCTCTAAGTAATTGCCGAGAGGTGAATTAAGAATGACTGATGGACTGAGTTCCATAATTTGAAGATGTATTGATTTATGATTATGACTAGAAGGACTAAAAGATATAAAATGCTACATGATAATTATTTGGATGTTTGAATTTGAGTGGGAGGTAGAACTTGATCTTGGCCAGATCAGGGAAAACTGAACACAAATTGGGGTGAAAGGATAGTTCAAACTGATGTGATCACATCAGGGTCGGATGATTCCTGAAACTCCCTACAAGTGGTCACAATTAACCACGTTAAGAGTAGATGCAGTAGCATAAAGTGGAATTGGAGTTGACATTATTTTCTTTACCAAGACTCGCTCATGAACTCGAGGACATGAAAACCTTTGTCTCCGGACCGGTTACATGAGGAGTATATGACAAAGAATATACAAAGAGTATTTTGATTACTAAAACATGCAAAAGACATATTGTGTGACAAGTGTGGTATAATATATATATATATATATACATATGGCAGACCTTATGAGTCAGAATGCCTATACAGATTGAGTGATCTATATGATCTTTTAGTGTGAAGTTATCTGTGTGTTCTAAGAGATATAGCTACATAGGAACTTTAGGGACAAAGTTCTTTTAAGGGGGGTAGATTGAAATACCCCAAACCTTAATATCTTAATGAACTATCTAATTAGGATATACTAAGGCTAGAACATGCCTTAGAAACATTAGAAGAAGTGTTAAACAACAATTTACACCAAAACATGCTTTAGGAACAATTAGAGCAAAAGGTGTTTTAAAGAAAACAAATTAATTATGGAGCTACAAATAAGTTCCCAGGAGATTTCAAATGTGAAATACCTCTAATATTAGTAATACACATTAAGCGGAATTAGCGTTTAAACCGAAAACGCACCTTAGAGCACAAAACTGTGCTTTAAAGGAAAATGTGCTCTAAGCATGTATACATGGAAAGAAAAGGCTAAGGAGCCTAAATACCAATAAGGAATAAGGGGACAAGAATAAAATGGTCACAGGAGCCATAGCGTATACACATAAATTAAGTATACAAGTCCACACAAAAACCGGTACTAAACTGACGAAAGTCATGGAGAAACCACTAAACGACTTGGTTTAAATTAGAATTAGCAACATGCTATTTCATGAACAAAGTTTCTAAAGGTTGTAAATGTACTAAGAACACATTTAAACTAGCCAAAACAAATTGCATAATCAATGTGAACCCGGAAGCACAAAAAATGTGTTTTAAGGCATTTTTGGCTATGTAACATACCAAACACATGGTACAAGTCATTATGAACGAAATTAATTCATAAAATGTTACATAATATAAGAAGAAAACAAAAAAAATCAGATCAAACAAGCCATAGGGCTGCCAACCTCAAATGGTGAGTCACCAAGTCCAAAAGTGCTTTAATTTCTACTATTACAACTACTTAGACTTTCATTGATTGCCAAAGCATCTTGTCCCCTTGGTGAATCATTAATCAGACTCTCACCTGTCAAATGAGAGCTTCCAAGGTCGTATCTCATCCTCTCTTTGAAGAAACAACACCAAAAAACTCCATGTTCTTAGTTTTGAGCCTTAAAGAACACCTTCCTTTGTACAAATCATAACTTTCTCGTCCTGGCTCCAAATAGCAAGATTGATAGCTCGTTGAAATCCTCTTTTCATGATCTTTACAACCATAGCTCATGAGCCCCCAGATTCTCAGGAAAAGCCACGAAGAAGTGCCTTTGATTCTCGAGGTAAAACATTGCCTTCTTGAAAACTTCTTGTTCTTTGGTTTTTGTTACAGCCAATTGGCATGGGATACTAACCCTTCTTATTCTTCATCTTGTTGTATAATTTTGGATCCAATTTCTCTAGCAAATTGCTGTCAAAATTTCTAAGGAAATCAAGCTTAAATATTAAGCTAATGGTTAATATACAAGGTAAATCCTACAACTACCTATTTCAAGGTTCTAATTGTTGATATATATGATCTAACATATTCATCTTATTATTTATTGCCGAAAATTTGGTGATCAATATTCAGTTTTTAGCTTATTAAAAGTTAATGTTTATTAAATCTAAGAATAGATTTATACTCCTTATGATATAAACTTCAATATAAGCTATCATAATATACAAGAAAAAAATTCATAAACTATGGTTTATATTATGGCCGAAATTAAGGGTATTAATTGAGTTAGAAAAAAATATCTAACTTAGTTAAATTAAAGGAATTAGTATAATTAAGAGTAATATGTAAAATTAAGAAGTTTAGTACCTAATGGTGATTACCGAAAAAATATGAGGTAATATGGAATTTTTGAGAGCTTAGATGATGAGAAAATAATTGTAGAATTAAGTTTACAAGTTATAAAGAGTTTATAAGTGTTATAAGGAATTTATAAGGTTTTTGGTATATTTAAGGATAATAAAAGATGGTATTTATATACTATAACATTAGATAATTAAATCTGGTGGTTTATAGATGTTTAAAATGATTTTTGATATTCAAAAATCTGTAGGAAAATTAGTTACGAAAATTAGAAATTAATTGGAGTTAAATTGGTTAATAAATGAATTAGGATAAAAGAAAAGACCACAAGGGTAAAATGGTAATTTCTCTGGTCAACCGTGGTCAAACTTGGTCAATGACAGTTTGTGAAATGTTTAGAGGAGCTTGAAAGACATTTTTAGCAAAAGATTAGATATTAAAAGTTTAAAGGAATAAAAAGTTAAGTTAAATTAACTTTAGGGGTAATATTGTAAATAATGGAAAGTTAGGGGGTTTGACCATAAAAGACTGGTCAAATTTGGGCATGTTTTGGTAATTGACCAAAAGTGTAGAAGAAAGTAATTAAGAAAGACTTTGGAAGAAATTAGAAATAAAAGATAACAAGTTTAGAACTTATTATGAGTAAAATAGAGATTAAGAGAAAACTATGGGTAAGAAATGTAAATAACACATTTTTTATGTGTTTAGAAGGTTAAGGAAATTAAATAAAGAATTTAGAAACAAGTTGTAAAAGAAACCGAGTTAAGACGGGGTTAAACGAGACCCGTATACAAATTAAGGTATACGAGGGGTATATCCGCAATTCAATAAGTAAAGGAGAAATCAATACTTAAAATATTTTTAATGAAAATACAAGTTATATTGGAAAATAAATAAATACGTATTGATACGGAGTATCATACGGGCATATACGTAAATTTTGGTATACATGGAAAATACTCGTATACATGAATAGTACCCGTATACATGAATAGTAAATATGTATATGAATAGTAAATACATATACATGAATAATCAAATACGAGACGTATACGTGAATAGTAAAATACGTATACATGAATAATGAAATACGGTGAATAGTAAAATACGAGGCCGTATAAATAAATAGTGGAATACGAGACCGTATAAATGAATAGTGAAATACGGATGAATAGTGAAAAATACTAAAACCTAATACAAGGTCCGTTTAAGTCTAAAGTTGCTAACTGTGCAACTAAATAACTGCTAACAACGTTAGTATGTTAATGAATTAGAATTGAGCTTGAAAACGCTCCTAAATGAACGAACCCGTTTAACGATATACTATTATACTCGGGTTAACCTAGGAAGAGGTTTAAGTTGAAAAGAGAACCAGATTAGTTCTAAGACACAGGATACTATACTAGTTCTGGTTACAGATCTAGATAAGTCAGAGGCGTCGGCGGATTAGGCGAACGTGGGATTAAGAGCTAGCCAATCTCCGGTGTACGATATGGATTCTTGTAGCTTGTTTGCTAACGAGGTCTACCTCGTTTGTGTGCTATGTGTTATTGTGATACGACCAAACAGGATTAAGCATGAAACCGATTTATTGTATTGTTATTGTGTGGTCCATTGCACACTAACACGAATTGATTCAGAGCTTGTTATAACTATGTTTAGTAAACAATTGTATAAGTTATAAAACTCCCTGTTATTAGTTGGTTAATACCGAGAGAGGTTTAACTAACAAATTGTCAACGAGACTTCAGCTAACTGGAACTTGGGAGAAGAGGAATCCGGGACTGACTCCAGTCATGCATGTTCAGTTAGGAGGTCGGCATCTGTATCAGATTTGTCTTCCGCCTAGGGTCGACAACTGACCGACCAGCTGAGTGAACAGTTCGCGGTGGGGGCAAATTCAGGAGGCGCGGGAGGGTCAAGCCTACACCTCATAACTTAAGAATTGATGTTTATTAACCCAATGGAGCTAATAACTCATTGGCTAGGGTTACCTTGACCCGACAAAAATAAACAATTCAGTTAGAAAACAACCAGTTCTATTAAGAGAACAGTTGACACTTATAAGGTATGGTCAAACACGAGAACTAAACAATTCTCAGGCCTCAGGAGTTAGGAATCTAACTTACTCATTAATGGCGTCCATTACGACGTTCGATTTATTTGAGCTGTGAATGTTTCACATGAGTGTGTTGTTTGTTATCGTACTTCTTATTATTATTTTGTATGAATAATCAACTGCTTATATACGACAAAGTAGTCGTGTGTAGCCCTGTTAGCTTGTGGCCTGCACGTTTTCTGTACCAGCCATGTGTTGAGCCCCTTGGGGCCTGTGATTTAAACTTTGCAGGTAGGTGCCAGACGAGGACTCAACCTGAGAGTGGGAGCGGGTAGAGTACTTCGGTTGCTTTTACATTTGTTACACGAGTTGTGCATGTACACTCGTTTAGTAATTGATGAGATGTTAGTATGATGTATTAGGATATGAGATACTCGGTATAAGTTGTGGTTTATGAATTGTATTGTATAGATGCTCGAGTAATTATCCGGTTAGCCAGACCGTGACTTGTAAGAGAACAGTCTAGTTAGTCACGTGGGAGACTAACGGCGGTAACACCAATTTAGTAGAACTTTTCCGCTGCGTTGTTAATGTACGAGATGGACTTAGGGCGACGATCATTGTATTTGGAGATGGGGTGTTACAATTAGTCAATAACAAGAGAAGTCACCTATTTAAAAAAAAAAGAAAAGAGAGAGAAGGCATAAGGTATAACATAATGCTATTTTTCATGTTAGCGAACAATCTGACGAGAGGTCCTGGGTAGGGGTGGCAATTCAGGTTAATGGGTCAGGTTGAAGCTCACCCATACCCGACCCGATTAAAATTGTATTGACCCATACCCGACCCAATAATATTCAGGTTACAAATTATCAACCCATACCCAACCCATATAAAATGATTAAACCCATATCTGGCCCGTTTAACCCAATATAATTAGGCTATGCAAAATTTAAAAGACCTGGAATTAAAAACTTTATATGATTGCTCAAATGGAGTTACAAATGAATGAAATCATACATTCAATATGGTAGATATTCCAGAGTTTTCATTATCCTCCGTCTTTTTTCTTTTTCCACATACATGTCGTGCTTAGTGGCACTTAACAGAAGAATGTGATGTGTACGCGTCTGGGCCAAATATAACTGTATTTTCTCCTTCATAATATAGAATCAAAACATAGACAAAAATCTTCAGAGTACAGAAGAGATAGGACCACAGTGGGAGCTGTGGAGGAGAGAGCAGCACACCGTCTTTTGACAATCCACATAACGAATACTCTTGTTTTTGCTTTATAAAGAAATACAACAAAGTAGTATTATCAAATAAACAACCTCTTATCAAAAAGATACTACATAATCTGTATTGTACTAATAGTAGGTTAGCACTTACTTAGTAATATATTTATATCTAATTATTTATTTCTTATTATTTTTAATAAAATAAAATAAACGGGTCGGGTTGACTACGGGTTAGGACTTTAAATCCATACCCAACCCACAAATTTAATAGGCAATCCATACCCGACCCAATAATTAAATGGGTCAATAATCGTGACCCAAACTCACTATTTTCGGGTTGGGTATGAGTCGGATTATCGGGTTGGGTAAAAATTGTCACCCCTAATCCTGGGTAATACAGGCTAGAGCTATGCCCGCAACAACACGAGAAGATGGTGATACCGATACGCTCATGTCCTAGACCTATGGGTCGGACCCCAGAAACTTGACAAGACATGATGGACTCATATTTATGTAGGGCTTGAGATATGGAGAGAACATTGGCATGACAGCATTTCCCATAAGATTAATGAGACTTTTCTTAACACACGATAGATGATGATAAATTAATCAGCCGAAATGAGATTTGACCAAATTTATTAAGTATTTTATATGATTTGGATATATACAAAAATGATAAATACTATTAGAAAAAATAATACTCCTTATTTTATTTTTAAAAAATTAATACATGGTTGAGAAATATTTGTTGTCGTAATAATTAGCAAAACACTACATTGAAACTAGTAATATTTTTTAAAAAAACTTTTACTAAATTGTTTTTACTAATTCTAAACCAAGTTAGTTTACAATAAGTATGGAGAACATGGATAAGGAGTCACCTTCTAATATGACTTCATGCCACATGTTAATATATTATTGGTCTAATTAAAATTAACAGAATAAAAAAGAAAAAAAGGGAATAAAAGAGAAGTCACGCGCATAAGGGAGAGGGGTAGGTGAGTAGGAGAGAGAAATATATATTTTTTTCAAAATGTTATAACTCACAAAATATAAGTGCAAAAATAAAATAAATTATATCATTGTTTATCATTTTTCGTGCTCTTCAAAACAAGATACATCATGGATATGTTTTGATAAACTTAAAATTTTATGTTATTATAACGAGTATATATTACATATTTTTAAAGTGAATCTTATTCATTAACAAAATAAAACTTCTTTAACAATAAAATGAACCTTATTCATTAAGAAAATGAATATTATCCCAAACACTCTAAAAACCACCCTAGGAAAGTTTAAAATGTCGAATGCATTGTATGGTTTGTAGTGCAGGGTTTAGGGTTCACTTTCAATAAATGAAAGGTTCATACGTTCTCGCATAAGTTTGTGGTAGGATTAACTTTTACTAGTATTAAACAAAATATTCACTTTTCTTAAACCTTTTATTCACCTTTAAAAAACCTTTGATTCATTTTTCTTAAACCTTTGATTCACTTTTCTTAAACCTCTTATTCACTTTAGTTAAACAATCTCTATTTACGAGAATTACTTTTCTTAAACATTTGATTCACTTTTCTTAAACGCATCATTCACTTTTTAAAAACCTCTAATTCACATTTGTTAAACCTCTTAATCATTTTAGTTAAACAATCTATGCTTACGAGATTCACTCTTATTACTCTGATTCATTTTGTAACAACTTGTGATTCACTTTTTAACAACCTTTGATTCACTTTTCTAAAACGTCTGATTCACACTAGTCAAACAATCAAAATCACTTTCGTTAAACAATATCTGTTTATGATATTCGCTTTTTTAAACCTCTTATTCACTTTTAAGCAACTCTCTGATTCACTTTTTAACAACCTTTGATTCACTTTGTAGCAACCTTTGATTCACTTTTCTTAAACTTAAGATTCACAATGAATCTTAAAAATATGTACATACAAAAAACAAAAATTTATCAAAGCATATTCATGTTTGATCTTATTTTGAAGAGCATGAAAAATGATGAACAATGGTATAATTTGTTTTATTTTTACATCTCTCTCATACTCACAACCCGTCCCTGCCGTATGCACCCAAGTCTCCTATTCCCTCTAATTCTCTTTTTTTTCTTTTTTCTTTATTTCATCTCCAATAGAGTATTGACATGTGGCACAAACTACACACTAGCACAAAAAGATAAAACCATCTCCATATTACAACCTAGCGATAGCACCAGGTTCGAAAAATAGTTAAAAATAGGGAATTTTCATGAGATGCCCCTGAGGTTTGACCGAATTTCACCAAATACCCCTACCTTTTCAGAATTACTATGAGATACCCCTGAGATTTATTTTTTAATACCAGATACCCTTCCATCTATTTTCTCAGTAAACGTCCGTTAACTTTTTCAATTTCTTCCCATTTTACCCTTAATCCAATTTTTCATGAGATACCCCCACATATTTGTAACAACTACTTTCACCAGATACCCTTGCATGTTTCAAATGGCTAGTTTCACCAGATACCCCTGTAACGGGTACTTTCACCAGATACCCCTGTAACGGGTACTTTCACCAGATACCCCTGTAACGGGTATTTTCACCATACACCCCTGCAACATAAAACAGCTAGTTTTGGCCTATAAAATCAGAAAAAACATAACATTTTGACATTATAGTTTTCATAATGTGACAATGTCTTCCTCTCAATCAAGTTACTCGGTCACTACTGTTGCTGAAGGTAGAAGATGCAATTGTGGAAGAGAAGCTGAAGTCCTTGTTTCAAGAAAAAAACTTCATCCGGAAGAATGTACTACAAATGCTTACATTGCAATAGACGGATAGATTGGGCAAAACCACAACTAATCAACAGATTCCAATGGCACAACAACATTATATCCCCAACCAACAGAGCTTAGAAGTAGTGCAACGTGAGCTGATGAAGATCAAGGAGGAAGTGAAGGACTTGAAGATGCAAAGTTCAATGGGGGGTGAGGGTAGGAGTATTTATATGCATATTCTATGTATTGTTGCTGCTGAAAATGTAACCAAATGTTAGAAATGTATTGTTGCTGCTGAAAATGTAACCAAATGTCACAACAACATTATATCCCCAACCAACAGAGCTTAGAAGCAGTGCAACATGAGCTGATGAAGATCAAGGAGGAAGTGAAGGACTTGAAGATGCAAAGTTCAATGGGGGGGGGGGGGTAGGAGTATTTATAAGCTGAAATATTAGTTGCTGGAACTATGTAAATGCACTAGCTTAATGTGTAAGCTGCTGCAACTTTGTGAAATAATCAAGCTCAAAAGTAACAGCTTTATTATACTTCTGATTTTTTTTACATTTCTAACATTTGGTTACATTTTCAGCAGCAACAATACATAGAATATGCATATAAATACTCCTACCCTCACCCCCATTGAACTTTGCATCTTCAAGTCCTTCACTTCCTCCTTGATCTTCATCAGCTCACGTTGCACTGCTTCTAAGCTCTGTTGGTTGAGGATATAATGTTGTTGTGCCATTGGAATCTGTTGATTAGTTGTGGTTTTGCCCAATCTATCTGTCTATTGCAATGTAAGCATTTGTAGTACATTCTTCCGGATGAAGTGTTTTTTCTTGAAACAAGGACTTCAGCTTCTCTTCCACAATTGCATCTTCTACCTTCAGCCAACAGTAGTGAGAGTAACTTGATTGTGAGGAAGACATTGTCACATTATGAAAACTATAATGTCAAAATGTTATGTTTTTTCTGATTTTATAGGCCAAAACTAGCTGTTTTATGTTGCAGGGGTGTATGGTGAAAATACCCGTTACAGGGGTATCTGGTGAAAGTACCCGTTACAGGGGTATTTGGTGAAAGTACCCGTTACAGGGGTATCTGGTGAAACTAGCCATTTGAAACATGCAAGGGTATCTGGTGAAAGTAGTCGTTACAAATATGTGGGGGTATCTCATGAAAAATTGGATTAAGGGTAAAATGGGAAGACGTGGAAAAAGTTAACGGACGTTTACTGAGAAAATAGACGGAAGGGTATCTCGTATTAAAAACTAAATCTCAGGGGTATCTCATAGTAATTCTGAAAAGGTAGGGGTATTTGGTGAAATTCGGTCAAACCTCAGGGGCATCTCATGAAAATTCCCTTAAAAATACTTGCATTCATAATCCTTCGTCAATTCCTAATATCCTTATGATTAAAATATTCAAAAGGATTATATATTAGTTAGAAAGTGGTTATAAATATAATGGATATTTTTTTTGTTATAATATTTCCCCTTACTTAAGATTCACAGTTGGAAAAAAGTTTTACAGTACACTTATTTTGGTCTTATATATATGTAGTTAGTCGTCACAGATAATGGTGATTTTAAAGTATGGTTCTAAACTATGCTTTAAAATAACTATTAAACAGGATTACTAAGACTAATTGTGCTTCATTAACATTAAGGCGTCAAAATAAAAGGTTTAAAAGCTCGGTTTATATAAAAAAAAACATGTTTAATTATTAACGTTCATAAGGCTTCATAATAAAAGCTTTAAAAGAACAGTTTACATAAAAACCCGTGCTTAAAACAGCTCCTTTGAAACTTTGACGGGTCCTTTTGTACCATAAAGCACGTTTTCCCTTATAGTTGGGCTTTCAGACTATAAAGTATGAGTTGTAGTAGAACCGTGTTTTAAAATCGTGTTTTTGGATAATAAAGCATGGTTTGAGTGCAAAACCGTGTTTTAAAGTCAGTTTTTTGGATTATAAAGCAAGGTTTATCTATGGTTTTTTTTACCTGCATGGTAATAATCCATCCAAAATTTTGTGTATAATCGAGCGCTCGGTGGTGGCTACCAGTTGAGGAGAGCACTGGACAACTTATAATAGAAACGAGACTTGTGAGAAACGAGTCTCGATTAATAATGGCTTGCCGATGGTGTTGCAGGCGGTGGTGGCATGTGAATTGTGGCGGTGGTGGTTCAAGAGCAATGACGCCAGACGTTAAATGGGGAGGTAGATGATGCTTCTTTCCACACAGACAATGGGGAAGGAGGAAATGGTGCCAGCCGGTTGTGACGACAACAAAGGGGAAGGGGAGATGGTGTTGTCTGGTTGTGACGACAAACATAGGGAAAGAGGAGATGGCATCGTGGATTTCATTGGTGCTATGTTGTTTATGCAACCGGGGGGTTGCGATTTCACAATAGAGAGAGTGGAGCACAAGAAGAAATAGAAAAAAAAGAACGATACAGTTGCCGAGGTATTTATAAGACATAAGGACCCTATAAACAATCCGAGCAGGCTTATGTGGACAGATTTCCGTCCACGACGGAAACAATCAAGATCATCCGTTTCTTTTCTTTTTTTTTAATCTACACCATTCCTTTTTTTTCTTATTTCCACGTAAGAATGTATTTTTTTTTCTACTTTGACTTGATAAGAGAGCATACAAATACAATTATGTTTTACTTATGATGTGAAATGACACATTGACAAGAAATATATATATATATATATTACGACTTATTTGAATCATTTTATGTTTTATGATTTTTATTTGTATTTTAAAATTCTTTTCTTTTTTTTTAATTTTTAGCCTTTTCATTCTTTATCATAAAAATTTTATATTGTTATAATTTTTAATATATATAAGTCCAAAATAAAAAAAATTATATCATTGTTTACCTAAATCCCAGCTCTTCAAAACAAGACCAGTCATGGATATGTTTTGACAACTTTTAAAAATAAATATTTTTACATGTATACGATGATAAACTAAATTGATAATATGATTCATTAATTTTGTGTTATGAATCATTAAAATTGATATTATGATTCATTAAGTAATAAGTGGTGAATTCGACGTTTTAACTTTTCTAGGGTGGGTTTTAGGGTGTTTTGGGGGTAGGGTAAACTATTTGAAATTTGTTCTGTACTTTATATTGTAGCAACTAACTCGACAGGTTTTTAGAGTTTGTGGTAGCGGGTTTAGGGTCTAACGACCCTAAACCCGCCACTGCAAACCTTAAAAATGTCTTCGACGTTTTTAACTATCCTAGGGTGGGTTTTTTTTTTTTGGGGGGGGGGGGGGTAGGGTAATCTATTTGGAATTTGGTTCATACTTTATATTGTAGCAACTAACTCGACAGGGTTTTAAGGTTTGTGGTAGCGGGTTTAGGGTCGTTACACCCTAAACCCGCCACTGCAAACCCTAAAAATACCTTTGATGTTTTTAGCTATCCTAGGGTGGGTTTTGGCGTGTTTTGAGGGGTAGGGTAATCTATTTTGAATTTGTTTCATACCTTATTGTAGCAACTAACTTGACATATTTTTAGGGTTTGTGGTAGCGGGTTTAGGGTACGACCCTAAACCCGCCACTACAAACCCTAAAAAGGTCTTCGACTTTTTAGCTATCCTAGGGTGGGTTTTGGGGTGTTTTGGGGGGTAGGATAATCTATTTGAAATTTGTTACGTACTTTATATGGTAGCAACTAACTCGACATGTTTTTAGGGTTTGTGGTAGCTGTTTAGGGTCGTTAGACCCTAAACCCACCACTGCAAACCCTAAAAATACCTTCGACTTTTTTAGCTATCCTATGGTGGGTTTTGAGGTGTTTTTTTTTGGGGGGGGGGTGGTAGGGTAATCTATTTTGAAGTTGTTCTATACTTTGTATTGTCGTCACTGACTCGACAGATTTCCACACCACAATTATAAATAACGTTTCCAACGTTTTACATAAAGGTGTCCACAAATTTAGATAAATGTTTCCACGTGCTAATTTAAACGTTTCCACATTTCTAAAATTCCATGATTATTCCACGCCACAGTAACATATAAACGTTTCCACTGCATGATTGTATATAAAACATTTTTATAATTATATGTGATGTTTCCATGACATAATTATATATAATGTTTCCACCATTATACATAAAGGAGTCCACGAGTTCAGATAACGTTTCCACCTTTTTATTTAAACGTTTCCACATTTTTATTTAAACATTTCCATGTTGTTATATATATGTTTCCACATTTTTTTAAAACGTTTCCCCGTTTCTACAGTTTCATGATTATATATAACGTTTCCATGGCATGATTACATATAAACATTTCAGTAATTATATATGAATGTTTCTCTGCCACAATACGTTTCCATGATTTATATATAAACGTAAATACGCCATGATTACATGTATATGTTTACATAATTATATATTCCATGCCACAATTAAATATAACGTTTCTACGACACATTTCCACACCACAATCAAGTATAACGTTTCCACCGTTATGCATAAGCGTATCCACGAGTTTATATAAACGTTTCCACGTGTTTATGTAAACGTTTCCACGTGTTTGTTTATAATAAACGTTTCACACGGTGTTATATAAACGTTTCACGTTTCTACGATTCTATTATTATATATAAACGTTTCCACACCATGATTATACATAACATTTCCAACATTATACATAAACTGAATTGTTGGAGTCGACTTTACGTACTTATTAACATTTAATTTTTATATATGTACTACATGATAACTTATAACATGAAGGTTAAAAAATTAATGTGTATCACTTTTTTTTAATTGTGAAAATAATATGAATATTGGTTTGGTATTTTCTATATTAGAAACTTTCTTAAAATTTTAAACAATCCATTTTTTACGTATATGTATCGACAACAAATATTATAAGATTAGAAAACTATAATATAATAGCGATGTCATTAGTATTTTTCTTTAAAAAAGTATAAATATTTAACTTGATGTTTTTACATTAATTCAACTATTTAAAAAAAATTCAATCAGGATATATGTACATCAACAAATATTATCAAATTAAATAAATAATATATAATAATCATACATATATGAATATAGTCAAATAAGTTTTTTATATAATTAGTGAATTATTTTATTAACAACTATATTATTACGGAATGTATTATTAAAAGGACAAAATAATTACACTTAACATTTTTAAAATAAAAAAACAAAAACAATTTGTATAAAAGATTAGACGTCAATAACAAACAAAAATATTTATGGGATATACCCATGAATGACACTCTCGCTGTAAAAGAAAACAAAGTTTACATAAAGATTATCTTTCTCCGTGTAAACAAAAGAAAATGAAAAAAAAAAAGTTTCCGTGGTCGGAACGGAGAATGGAGTTCCGTCACCTAATCCACTCCCTAAACAATCTCAGTATCATACAACCGGTTGTACGATGTTTATGTACATTCCCGAATATTCTTCACAATTAATTTGAACAATCATCATATAAAATTGAACAACTTTTACAATAATACATAGAACTTTTACATTGATAAGAATAATCAATAAAAAACTTGAACAACGTTTGAATTTAAAATAAACGGTTGTACGATGCTCACCGTACAACCGGTTATACAATAGAATTTGCCCCCTACAAAGCACGATTCGATTAACAAACTGTTCTTTATAGTTAACGAATTTTATAAGCAGATCATTCAGTTTTAAGCCAAAATTAAAATTCCCGCTCAAATCTGTCGCGTGTTTAAGCACAAGACACCGTGCTTTATAAATAACAATACATACTATATGCCCTAATAAGTTTTGATTTCAGTTTGTCATCTGGATTCATCTTGATTTGATTATAGACGAAAAGATAATTATACTTTTAGCCGTAAAATTGACCAACTGATCAATGGATGGAAAAAGCTAAAACTATTTAGGACAACTTTCATTTAATTTTTTAAATTTAGTACACATCTGTCATTTATCATTGGATCTCATATGTCACATATGAGCTTAAAGAATTTCAAATTTGATATTGGACTAAAATATAACGCTTTAGCATCGTCCATGTAAAGTTTCATCAATTTTGGACAACATTTAAGCATGTTTAAAATTGAATTATGAAAACTATAAGGGTATATTGTGAATTACGAAAGAAAAAAGGGGTATATTGTAAATTTTCCCAGTAATCATTATATAATATTTCATGTTTGGTTCTTAGAAACCCAAGAATATATTAGTCAATTTATTTTAATTATCTTCCTTGTCCCAACACGCAGCCAGGACAAAATAACCTTTCTCACTTTTGGTACAACACACAGTTGTAACCAGGACCCCAACACACAGCCGGAAATCCAACTTTCTCACTTTTGGGTACAACACACAGTTGTAACCCGGACCCCAACACACATACGGGAATCCAACTCATCACTAAATCCTTAAGTGTGCACACCCCTCAACAGTTCAAAAGACTAAGGAGTAGATATAGGACTAACTGTGTCCTAATGCGGCCTACAGTATCTCAAACTTATGGGTCCTAATGCGGCCCGCATTTATCATCTTATCCATGTGTAGGGATGCAACGCGTCGGGTGACGCTCCACCCGACCCGTCACCCGTTTTTCACCACCCTTCACCCGCGGGTGATACGGGTGAACCCGTCACCCGTTATTTTTTCCAGCATGTATTTCTCACCCGCTTCACCCATATTTCACCTAGAGGTGATCATTCGGGCGCGCCGGGTTCGGGCCGGGCCGAAGGAAACCAAGCCCGGTTTTTTACATGCTCGGGCCGGGCCGGACTAGGCCCGGTTTTTTCCAGGTTTTGCCGAAGCCCGGCCCGCCCGACCCGGTTTTTTTAATTTTTTATATAAATTAATAAAAAAAAATTAATTAATATATTTTAATATAGATTCATATATTATATATATAACTTAATTAAAATTTATATATTATATATAATTTTTGTATATATTATATAAAAATTTAATAAAGTTAAATATTTATATATTACATTTTAATAAATAATAATAAAAAATATAAAATCGGGCCGGGCCGGGCTTGCCCACGGGCTCAAAAATGTGCCACGGCCCGGCCCAGTTTTTTATTCGGGCCTGGTTTTATGTCCAGGCCCGCCCGGAAGCCCAATCGGGCTCGGGCCTGTCGGGCTTTTTTACGGGCCGGGTCGGACACATTATGATCACCTCTAATTTCACCCGTGTTTTACCCATCACTCGCAGGTGAAACGGGTGAACTTATCACCCGTTTTTTTTCCAGCATATATACTTTATTTTGTAACATCTTTATAAGCTTAGTTTTTTGCTAAAAAATATTCATATTTGTTAATAAGACATACCATATCAACTAATGTCAACAACATACTCAAAACATAGAGAATTAACCATGAAATAAGTATTTTTTAAATATATATATATATATATGTATATATGTATGCGGGTGACGGGTTGGGTGAACGGGTCGGTGACTAAGTGAAATTTTTTCACCCAAACCTATTTCACCCGTCACCCGTTTTTTACGGGTTTTTCACCCATTTTAGCGGGTCGGGTGATCGGGTGAAACGGGCACCCGTCACCCATTTCCATTCCTATCCATGTGTCCTAATACGGCCCACATGTACCATGAGTTTTCTCCTTTTTAAAATTCTTTTAATAATTATCATTATTCACCATTTAATCAATCAAACCCACTCACACAACCATAAAATAAACTATATGATAAATTGTCATGATTACATCATTTCTTTTTATATATTATCTTATAAATAATTTCATAACAATTTTTCATTAATCTCTTTTAGAAAGAATATTCAAATAATCACCGATATCCATTATAGAATAATTCATTCACATAATAAAATACAATTATCATGACACACAATAGTTCGATCTCAAACACAATCACAGATGCAAAAATTCATATCCGCTGTAAAAATTTATTTTTACAGAGTTATTAAAAGTTAGTGAACGTAGTAACTTGCCTCGTACTTAGCTATGATTCGCACTCAAAGCCAACTAAGAAAATCAGCTACTACTTGTTATTCTGAGCGTTGCTATCTACATGTCTCCGATTACACAGAGAAAATGGGTGTATACCTTGTTCTCTTATTCCTTTGTTTGCGTCAACGTAAGTGATGGCAAGGTGGGGATAAGTGATGATGTATGTGTGTGTGTGTGTGTGTGTATATATATATATATACATATATTCTTCTTGTGTCTGTGGATCCGAGAGAAAATAAAAAGGAAAGGAAGGGGTATTATCTTGTTGTTTGGCTCAAAGAAGGATGCATGAGAGAGATGACTTAAGAGAGATATGAGGATAATGAGAGACTAAATTGACTGATGAAGATGAGCAGGATGACAACCCTTATATAGCCTATCATAAAATCTAGAAAGTGAGGGAATTAGAAACGAAAGGATTATGAACTAATTTAATAACAAAGATACTTAAATTGTTTAATTAAATTATAGAGAACTAAAAATAGGAAATACATAAAGATAAACTGATTTATTAAATAAATTCAAGAAATATGGATAGAACAACTGACATGATAAATTGAGTCAGGAAATTTGAAAGGATAAAACTGACTTATTATATACCGTCATAAAATATGAAAAGATAAATTCGACTTATTAAATAGAGTTAGAAAATATGAAAGGATAAAACTCCATAATTAAATAAAGTTAGAAAATATGGAAGGAGAAAACTGACATATTTAATAGAGTTAGGAAATATTAAAATATAAAACTAAATTCTTAAATTAAGTATCAACAATGAGTATTTAGTAAGTAACAACAATTAAATTAAAAATCAATTATAGCCTTTAAAACATATAATATTGATTATTATTTCATTTTTAATAAATAAATGTACCATATTAATAAAAAAACATGAGGATCATTAATATGACACTAAAAATTACAACCGACCTATTTTTAAAACATGTTATTTTATTAACATAAATTATCTTTATTAAATATTTATAGTATGCTCGTACATTATAGTATATTAATACTCATAAACTATATACTATGATTGCGAACTAATATACTCATAAACTATATAATAGATGTATATTAAATCAACAGTACTATTTGAATCATATCATCATTATTATAACTCTATTTTTTTAATAACTAAAATATACCAAGTTAAATATACAAGGATCAATAATAAAATTACAATTTTTCATCAAAATAAATAAAATAAAATTACAATTGGTCTAATTTAAAACACATTATTTATTATAATGAATTCTCTGTAGTAAATAATAAACGTGTAACCTTCATAATATATATACTCGTAAAATACTAGTATACTTGTAAACTATAATATATACTCATAATCTATGTTATATGCTTGTAAATTATAAATGATCCCATAAACTATGTAAGATATTTGTAAAATATATAATATACATATAAACTATATAATATATGCATTTTGAAATTTAGGGGTTTTTCACGAACAAAGTTTTGATGGCTAATCCCATGATGAACTTGATTTTAGTGAGACGATAAGTGGAGGTGATCACAATATAATCTTCATGTTTGTTTATCTTTGCTATAGCCTTCCGAAATTAACTAGTATATTCCTTTATATGGATTTTGACTCATTTCAAGGACCACTGAGGATGTTTGTTTGTCCTCTTATTCCGTAGAATGAGCCAAGAAGAGATAGTTCAACTCCTTAAAACTTTGTATGGATATTTTGACTTATGAGTAAACTAGGTGAATATCCATTCACTAATGAGTGGGAAGAGACAACAACGCGCATGACCATCCATGTGTGTAGTGCACATGGTGTACTTGAAGTGTGCCAAATGCTCTACAAAAACTCAATTCGTAGTAAACCGAGATATTCTTCATTGAGCTGATGGGGGAGAGGTATGTGGATGATTTCTTCTAAGAAAGGGTCATGGTCATTGACCTTCTCATGCATGGAGGGCATGGAGACATGTTTCTTTTCAAACTTATTCATGTGTTATATGATTTTCCATTGCAAAGGTAGAAGCTTTTTTGCTATCAAATGGATTGAGAACAACCTTGGAGGGCGTAGGAATGTGAAGATTCATGGTCGGGCGCCTCATTCTTGTTTCACGGCTCAGCCCCGTTGTCAAGGGCCTTGCTTGTTGTGTTAAACAAATTTTGAAAGGTGATGGTTATCAAGGGGATGAAAACTAAAGGATTCATGTCGATGAGAAAAATCCTCCATACGACATCAAAATGTTAGAGCGTGATCATTGGCGGATCAACTCTAAGTAATGTAGACTATAATGTGATAGCAAAGAGAACTAAGTGTCAAGAGGATTTATGTGGCTCAACCTTAATAGCCTGCACAATGGTGCAAATGAGCAATGAGGTTATCACTACTTAAACGTTTAAAAATTGTATAATAAGTTTAGGATGCAAAAAGTGTGTTTCTTTTATCGTTGTTTTTTCCTTCGTTTGATAGGGAAAATTCACATAATACAACTATCAACTTTGCTAATTAAGGAAATACCACATTTAAAAAAATTTTAGAATACCACACAAAACTTTTGAAATTCACATTATACCACAAACCTATAACAAATGTTAAATCGTTTGTTACTGAGGGTGTAAAAAGATGATTTTGCCCCTGATTTAGCTTTTGCTTATAGTTTCCAGTGCACATGTTAGCATACTTTAATTTTAAAGTTTACTGGATATCACAAAAAATAATTTAAATTCACAAGATACCATATATAATGGTCAAAATGTTCCAACAACTATATTTCAATGGTAACTTTTTCTCTCCCTTCTTCCAACGACTACTTTTGTCATTTTTTGCCCTATTTAAGCCATTAACGTAGTTGTATCTATGCACAAAACTCATGTCTTCATCAAACACCTCCCAAATCATGTTCACAAGACAAATTAACAAATTCTTTCAAACCATACATTGCAAGTGTGGTGTACCTACAGAGCTAAAGCTTTCACCAATCAAAGATCTGTTGGGAGAGCCTACTACAACAGTTGGGTGTGTGACTTCTTCCAATGATGGGTACCTGTTATGCAAGATAGATATGGCCTCCACTCGAGAAGACAAGCTATATTATCAACCTCATACACATACAGCCACCGCCAACATTCCAATAGCAAGGGTTGATGGTAGAATCAAACTTGGCTAGCATGTGAGAGGAGATAAAAAAGGAACTAAAAGAAGAACTAAAAGTCAACATGCATGAAGTGGTGTGGCGGTGTTGTTTTGCCTTTGTAGAGTTTGTGGCAACAACAATATGTATTCGAAAGATGTAACTCAATATCAGCAACAAGATGTAGTGCTTATGGTAACAACAATGTGATGTTTATGCTTTGGGCAACACTATAATAAAATATGGCATCAACATTGTTATTTATGGCAACAACAATATGTAGACAATTTAGCGTAATCATTGCATCCTTATTGCATCCAGAGTGCTTACATATGTAAAATCCTTTATGTCCAACAACAGTTACACATACAATGCATAATAGACCAATACCACATTCACAAGTCTATACTTAGTATGTCCAAAACCCAATAAAGGTACGTATTTCTCAAGAAACCAAAAAGGGTATTATCTGTGCCCATGTTTGCAAAACCCAACAAGTGTAGCAACACCTAACTAATATATCCAAAATCCAAAAAGGTACCATATGAAAAAACTAAAAAGGTACCCATTCCCACATTTTC
This sequence comes from Limonium bicolor, assembly GCA_023374045.1. Taxonomy (NCBI): domain Eukaryota; kingdom Viridiplantae; phylum Streptophyta; class Magnoliopsida; order Caryophyllales; family Plumbaginaceae; genus Limonium; species Limonium bicolor. Next base: position 46,440,213 of record CM041779.1, on the reverse strand, counting down.
AAAATCCAACAGGTGTAGCAACACCTATCTAATCTATCAAAAATTCATAAAGCTTAACAAAAATAGCAGCATCGACAGTTATTCAAAATGTAAGCATCAAAGTGTTGAAAATAAAACAGTGCATACTTATAAGAACCTCATTGCCCATCCTTGTTGATTCTTCTTCATCTCTTTTTATTCCTTGTGTTGCTGCAGCAGACGATGAACTAGCAGTAACGTTCGACGTTCCAGCAGCAGCAAAGGGCTGTGATTGTTCCCGAGAATCAGCACTAGTTTTGGTCCTTCTTTCCTTTGTAGTTGACCCCCTTGTGCAAGTCCTCTGGTTCTTAGGATACAACCACTTGAATGGGTTAAATAGGGACATAAATGAATAAAGTAGTTGTTGGAAAAAAAAACAGAGAAAAAAGTTACCTTAGGAATATAGCTGTTGGAACATTCCGATCGTTATATGTGGTATCCTATATTTTACATTTTATTTTTGTGGCATCCTGTAAACTTTAAAATTAAAGTATGTTATCATGTGAAGTGGAAACTATAAGTAAAGGTTGAGTCAGGGATAAAATCGTTTATTCGCACCCTCAGTTATCGAACGATTTAATGTTTGTTACAGGTTTGTGGTATCCCGTGAATTTTGAAAAAATTTAGTGGTATCCCGTAATTTTTTTTCTTTTTTATATAACTCTTAAAATGGTCCTCTTTTGATGACATGGTCAGCTCACTAATCGCCTATTCCTTAGAGGCCAAATGATGTTATTCATATATTTAAAAGATCGCAGGACCTAGATAGGGACCACCTTAATACACTAAAATATACTATCAACTATGACACAAATATACCAAGGTGAGCGAAACCTATGCGTATCGGGGAGAGATATTATCATTTGGATTAGTATAAAGTTCCACCAACACTAAATGATCTATTTGCCACCATTAAATGTAATAATCTATGTTTATAAATATAAATAAATTAATATATCCAAATATATTTTCAAAAGCTTAAGATAATTTTTTTGTGAAAAATTAATAAGATTTAAATTTTAAATAGTATTATAAATAATAACACTAATAGAATGATAGACCAACATAAAAAAAACAATTGTAAATTATAATTAAGTATCAATGTAGAAGGAAAAACATAACATAGTAAAATAAGCACCATGAAAGTACACTATCTAATTATGGACAATTACAAAAAAATTGACAACACTAATACATAATTAAGTAGATAGATTAGAAATGGAACCGTTAGAGTAATTTGTATTGATCCCGCTAGGTGGTCTCTTTCATTCTTTCGTCAATATTTATCCTCTTTGATTAATTATATACGTCATCAAACTAAGATATATATATGACTGGCATCCAGGCCAAGTGGCCATACGAATCTCACGTATTTGTTTCGGAAAAGAAACCTCATGAGATTGTTTTTTTTTTCTTTCGAAAGCAACCTTATGAAATTGTTGAATGTTGTCTTCAAAAAAAAAAAAAAAAAATTGTTGAATGTTGATGAGCATATCTTATCGGAATCGGAACAAGTAGTAGTTGTATGTCGTAAGGCATGACACGGATTGTAAAAATAAAAATAAATAAAATAAAAATACTTTATTTAAAAAAAAAAATCAATACTGTAAACTTCATAAGCCTACATAAGCCATAATATTAATTTCTTCCTACACTTTTTATATACTACTATTAGTAAGACTTTTTTTTTTTTTTTGAAAAAGGATTGGATGGTTAGATACGCTTCATCTTATACATGTACATCTGATCTGACAAGTGTCTTCGTCATCAAACTAGTATCCTCGTTTGTGTTAAACTAGTATCCTCGTTTGTGTTTATCACCCGGCCCCACCCCTACCACTTTTGCCAGAACAGCATTATTTACAAGGGTACGATCAATATTCATCCGAGAATTGCTCATCTAGCGCTTTCTGAAGCTTAATATTTGTGCATAAGGAGACGTCTAGCAAAATGCGATCATTAAGAGCTAACAGTCCCTCCACAGCCGCGATGATTTCCTCAGCCGTCAACCGATGCATTACGCAACCATCCGCGGCGGTTCCTTGTGTTCAGCCCTCCCACTGGTCTCCCTCATCCGGTTCTCCTTCTTTGTGTCCCGTTTCAACCCGACCCAGATCGAGGGTTTTGATCGCACGCGGCACGGGTTATCCGGGTAATTCGAGTTTTTCCTCCAAACGCAACCTTTCCTCTGCTACTGGGTTCATGAAGGGGAAAGAGTTTCCAGGATCTTCTCCATCCTCTCCTTTTCAGGTAGCTCTCTGTTTCCTGTTAATGTTTTCTCATTTTGGTTGATAATATGATGATTCTGGCTTTTCGTTGAAGTTTCTCGAGTATATGTTTGTTGATCTGTCATTTGAGAAACATGTTGAGACATGTGAATGTCGGCTTCAATACGGTATATACTATTAGTGTGTGAGAGAAGATTCAAAGATTTTCTGCTATGTAATGAAGAATGAAATACCTCAGGGAGCTTGAGGTACTTTTTCCTCATGCATGATTTGTTTTATTGTTTGTAGGGATCAGAATCGTTCTTGAGGAATGTTCTTGGTTCCATGGAGACTGTTTATTTGAACAGAAACCCCACCGCTAAGGCTGTACTGGACCTGGTTTCCTCGGTTGAAAATGATAGGATTTGCTACGATCATTTCGCCTTTCGAACATTTGGGGTATATATGCACTTACCTTTTGGCTTTCCACCTCCTAAATCATACTTCAGCTTCTTGAGCGAATCTAAGTTATGGTTTTAGGTGATAAAGTATCACCTTATAATGTGCACTGATTTCACTTAACAGCCTTTATACATTAAGATTGATCTGTTTCCCAATATATGTGTTGTGGCAAAGTTAGTATGCTCAATACAGATAAAATAATGACAATGCAGGTGAATGCTCATGGGATTGATTCCATGGCGAAATTCTTCCTTGATTATGGGTACACACAGAGGGAGGAGCTGCGGTTTCCAGCTAAGAAACTAAAAGCATTTTGGTTCTCCCCACCAGATACTTCTCAAGATGAGGCAGGGTCAGGCGTGAAAGGGCCTTTGCCAAGAATCTTTATATCAGAGCTTCTGGTGGATCAGATGAGCCCTGAAGCTCAGGTACATGTTTTATCTTAATTCGATAAAAATTACCCCGAATTGACCGTGTTTCCTCGAGATCTTAAAAAAGACGTTAATGAGAAATTCAGCTTGTCTTTTATGTGACTAATGCGTATGATGTTTGAATTGAGATTTATGTTGCATGTTCCTTGACCTGCTGCTTGTTCATATTGTTTCTTCTGCTGTAGGCTGAAATGAAAACAGTGTAGCTAGTCATCTTATAATGTTGATTATTTCCTGAGCAGGAAATAATTAAGAAGTACACTGTAATGTCTGGAGGTGGAAGTGAGTATGCAGCTCTTTCTAGTGCTCTTGGAACTCTGACTTGGGAAAACCCGATGTTTTCAGAATTTCAACAACTGGCCAAGTACATTCTTCTTCCTCCTACTCCTTATCAATTTTTGTATCAAACAGGGATATTTCAAATGTTTTACCAATGCTCGAGTTTCTGAATGAACTCTCATTAGCATGTAAATAAAGGATATCAGCGTCTCTGTTCTCAGTACCTGTTTCCCTGTGGCTGTGATTCTCCAGGGAAAGTGAATATGCTGCTTGGACGCTAGTAAATGGGTATGCCTTGAATCATGTTACTATATCAACTCATCGGCTCAAGTCACACCTGAAGCGTATCAACAGTCTTAATCAGTTCATTGAAGAGAATGGATACAGGTTGAATACCGAAGGAGGGGTTCTGAAAGGTTAGCTTTTGTTCTTCGTTTTCGCCTCTTCCCTTTCGTGTCCCTCCTTAGTATAATAAGAATCTGCATCAAGTCTGTGTTTGGTTTATTCAGTTAAAGCTCAAACTAGAACCGTACTCTTCATTTCTGCTGTTAAATAAGTAACAACATGCCTTCCATTCTAGTATCACCGGTATTTGCTCATGGTAGAAAATTTAGTGGCACATCCTTAGCTGTGACATATGTCCTTCCCTTTGTGAAACAGTAAGTCCAGATGGTTTCTTGCAACAAAGCTCAACAGTTGCGGATTCAATTGCATTCCGATTCAAGGACGGCGTCACAGAGTTGGTCCCATGCTCTTACATTGAGTTTGCAGAACGTCTTGTGCTCCCCCAGTACAAAGATTTACCTGAAGAAGAGGTAATCACTTGGACAGTGCGAACATTTTTGCTTGGCTTTGTGCAACTGTGCTTAATTTGGTTTCTTGATTCTGATGTTGAGTGCGTATAGAAATACCTATGTAAATGAATTGTCATACAATACAGGTGAAGGAGTGTCACCGACGTGATGGGTTTGAGGTTGGAAACGCTGATAAGATCTTTGAAAGCACGTCCACAGAACAGCTGAACAGAAGAGTTGCTTGATAATAAGCTTCCACTGAAATTCCTGGACAACTGAAGATGATGGTCGCCAATGACTCAAAGCAACTAGCTAGCTATTTTGATGTGATTAATATGTAATGTATGTTGTAAGTTAGAGATTAAGCCAGATGAGAGGCTAATAATGTAAATAAGTCTGGGTATTAGTGCAGTGTATCAGCCTCCGGAGGTGGTGAAGACGTGCCTGTGTGTTGTACCAAATTGATCAAGTCAGTGATTCAGCTTTCAGCCCTATGTTTCAATTTGAGTTCGATAATACTCTTCTGAATGGAATAGTGCGTAGCCCACTCTTATTTCTTTGAGAGCAAGTCTTGAAGACGCCAACCAAAATTCTGCTAATTATTGCACCGCTTTGTCTTGCATAAACATCAGGGAATCTCCCAGACGACATGGAGGACTTTAAAACAAAGAGCAGAAATTTGAAGAATGCAAAAGACAGAATATCAAAAAGCTTTTTACTTCATATCACCATACAGCAAATCCTTTACAAGGGCTAGGAAAGAGCTCTGCTCTCCTTGGGGATTAAACAAAAGTAGCTACAAAACCCCATGTCTTGTCTTACCTGTAGGTTTTTTTTTTTCTCCAGATTTCAACAGAGGATAATAACATTAGATATACGGTAAGCGTATTAGCAGGTAGATAAGGTAGAGATGGGGGTGGAGAAAAGAAGATGAGAAGAATGATAGATTATGTATAATGCTTGCTACGTCACTACTAAAAATTCTCTACTTCTTTCCACTTGTTGGTTTTGGTGACGGTTGGCGGAGAAATTGATGATGATACGGGGAGGCGTACGATCCATTGGGTATTGAGAGGCTTCTGAGACCGTGGTGTTGCCCAGCCTTACCCAACGACCCAGGTGCACCATGGGCAGACCCAGGCCTCGAGTTATTCGGGCTCGCACGGATCCGGTCTGCTTGCATGGTCTGGAAATAGTATGATGAACTAGCCATATCTCTCATCCCGGGCAAGGGTTTCAAAGCTTCAACAACTTCACTCATCAACGGTCTAGCTTTAGGATCCCGGCTGAGGCAGTGCGCAGCCAGCTGGGCAGCCTTCTGAGCTCCCTTGATTGAGAAATGACCCTCCAAACGAGGGTCTATCAGTCGATAGAACCTTCTCCTCTCACCCAGGTATGGCCTTGCCCACTCTACCAGGTTGTGTTCTCCATTTGGTCGCGATTTATCCATTGACCTTCGGCCTGTTATCATCTCAAGAAGCACAACCCCAAAGCTGTAGACATCACTTCGAGAAGTGAGGTGCCCTGTTTACATGAAAACCAAAGATCTTTTAGTGGCCGTCTAATGTTGCTCACTTTGGGTTTCTAAGATATAGGAAATTTACCAAGGAATCAAATATCAACTTACTATTGGGATATGTCACCACATAACCTTGACAATGACAAAAGTTTCATTATTAGAGAACTTATAATCAGTATATATACATATTTGGACAAGATATTATCCTCGCATGTTAATTGGCGTTTCATCAGTTTCATTTAAATGCTTCAAGGGTTTAGGTTCAAGATTTAGAGTTTTAGGTTTTAGATATAGATTAGAGGGTTTAGGGTTGCGGTCATAAAGTTTATGGGTTGATGGTGGAGAAAGGATATGGACATTTATTTCAGCTAGGGTCAAATGGTGAAACCTCTACAAACCTCAAGGTTATACATAGTGAAATTCACTTTTTTTTTATCTCCAATGATGAGTTTAAAGAGACCTCAACCAGACAAAATATCATAGGAAAATATGAAAGCAGTTGAATTATGGTATATACCCAATAGCTTTACCTGTCATGACATACTCAGGTGCTGCATAGCCATAAGTTCCCATGACACGAGTGGAAACATGGGTTTTATCTCCCACGGGACCATCTTTCGCAAGACCAAAATCAGAGAGCTTCGCATTGTAATCCTGATTAAAACATGTTATGAGAACCTAATGAACAGAATCAAGGCACAACTAACAAACAGTATTAGAGTTTCTTATGACATACTGCATCCAGCAGAATGTTGGAGGTCTTAAAGTCCCGATATATGACTGGTCTTTCAGCTTCCTCATGAAGAAATGCAAGCCCTTTGGCCGCACCCAGGGCAATTTTCATCCTTATTGCCCACGGGAGGGGTAAAGATCCTGAAAGTTAAATTTGCTCAGAATAGCATTTACTAATGAGAGATATAATCTATGAAGATGACAGAAAACTTGAAAATCTATCACAAGTGTCAACAAGCTAAGTTGGATGACCTTGTAAGAAACCCAGACTCGAAAAATCAAACATTAGAAGCCAAAACATTCCTTGCCCACCCACCATTTTCTCCCGAGACATCCCTCCCAGATCTTACCACGTGAAGGCTTAAAACATCATCCAATAAGAAATATCACCTTGTAGACATCAGTATCCAGAAATAAGCAACTGGTTATTTAAACCTCTCATGCAGAGTTGTCAAGTCAGAAAGAAATTAGGATTCAATACAATCAGCTGATTCCCCCATCAAAAGTCATTTTCTAAGATAGCTAAATTCGGATAGTGAAAGAACGAACCAACAGATATGACACGTTTAAAATACAACAAAACAGATACTCACTCCGGAATAGATGGTTTTCCAAGCTTCCTCGAGGCATAAACTCATAAACCAAAAGTCTTTGATCATCCTCAATGCAGTAGCCGACGAGCTTCACCAGATTTGAATGAACAAGATCACCTAAGTAATTCACCTCAGCCTGTCAACATCATAGATCATTCAGATTTTGAGTATGCTAGGCCTGAAAAGAATTCACAAAGCAAAGAGCACTAAAGAGTAAGGACCAGAACTTTAATCATACCACCCATTCTTTATGACCCTGAAGTCCATCATGGTTCAGGGTTTTAACAGCAACTGTAAGACCTGTACCAGGTCTAGCAGGGGCAGTTCCATTTTCTTCAATCCAACCTTTGAATACACATCCAAAGCCACCTTCACCAAGCAGACTTTCAGGTCTAAAGTTCCTTGTTGCCAACTTTAAGTCATTAAATGTGAACTTTCGAAGCCGAGATGAAACCTTAAGTTCTTCATCTAACTTGGACGTAGAAGTGCTACTTTCAGCATTACTAGTAGTAGTGGAGGAGACGACAGCAGTAGTTGGTAGATCTCTGCTTTCATCTTTTACGATTTTGCTTTCAACTGGAAGTTAAAGAAAAAAGCATGAACTGTTAAAAATGGAAAAGCTGTGGCACCAGGAAAGGCTTTACCCATAGCATCTGAGGAACTGTATAGGACCCATTTGTATTCTGGTTAGATTAGCATCCACAGCAAGAGAGATTTTTTTGGGCAGCTAGTTAGTGGAGCTGTGGGGAATGGTTGGGACGCAGCAGCTAATGTAGCCACTGTCAAGTGTCAAACAGCTCAACCGACACCATCCATAAAGTTTTAATGTAGAAGAATCAACATTAGTTTTTCAGCAAAGAATAGTCTAAGGTGTGGTAGGAAACAAGATTTCTCATGAACAAACACATGCGACACCAGGAACAAATACTATCAATGGTAGACAAGGACAGGATAGAGAGGTCTGTTCCTTTTTTTTAGGAACTTCTCTCCTGTAGCCATAACTTTTGACAGTATGCAACCATCAAGATAGCTTCAATTTTCTGGGGTGGGAGACGGTTTTATGGTGACATTCAAAGACAAACAGGATAAACAAAAGAATACAGTGGATATTTCCTATATGAAGGTTACATGCTAGATAAAGCAGCAGGAATCCTTGAACAATCTAATACAGCTTGATCCATCAACTTTTCCAGTTGACAGAGCACAATATTCAACACAAACTAGATGATATGCAACTCCATGAGAATTTTCGGCAGATTCACAAATGACTTAGAAAAGCTTCGGAACAAAAAGCACTTCAACCATAAATCATAATGGAGGATAAGCAAACTGCATTTTTTATGACATAAAGCTGCAGTTCAAAGCCTTAGTCTTCCTTACATGCATTAGGGCTCTTATGTCACAGATTTGACTAATCAGTTTATTACTATCAAAACGTAGGTGAGTGAAATCTGTTAAGCAAAAAGACAAATCACTCTTGATGTTGCAGTAAATATGTAGTTAGACACATCTTATCAATCCACATACCAAATTCCTCTCAGTTGGGGTAAAGAGGAAGGTAAGTCATACAATCCCCACAGAGACACAAGCATAAGCTGCAGATAGGGTAAGATAAAGAGCACATTTGGTAAAAATATTCTATCAACAAAAATGAGCAGTCGTTTTCAATTTTAGTTGAGGTTTATTAGCAAGCCTCCTTGTTAGCTTCTCAAATCACAATTAACAAAAATGAGCACTCGTTTTCAGTTTTAGTTTTCACCATACAAGCCACAAGGTCACTCACTATAAGATGATACTTATTAAGGTTAGTACTCAAAACTTACATAAACCTCAGAATGGCTAAAAGTATCTCCAGTACAATCAGGCACCATCAAATAAGTTAAAATTAACTAAGAATAGGTGGGAACGAGACAGAAACCTTCACAGGAGAAACTATAATTTGCCTGAAGACAGGAGCTTTAGAAGCTATCCACTGAAGTTCTTTCATCACATTCAGTATAATCAACCAACACCTGAGCAATATTGATTAAGGATAACGAAAGAGAAACCTACGAAGTTGCACTATATTGATGCATCAAAGATTGCAGCCTAGGGCCAGTAGAAACAAGAAATTGATAAGTCCTCAAAGAAAAATTCCTAAGGCAAGGCTACCAACTATTCACCAAGTTCAAACGAATCTACTCAATAGAAAGAACAACGTTAAACTGTAGATAGGATCATAAAACTCTTGACATAAATCAAGCTATAACCTCTCAGATCAAGGAAACGACCATATCATTGAAAATAAGAATTTAATGAAAAGAAATATCAACGAAAAGGAGATGATGGCAATTAAAATGCTGGAGCGAATTTCACATTATTACCGTAGTTGGCAGTGGTTCCACTGAGAGAGTTATCAACCTTGGATCTTGAAGAAATACAGCTGCCAATAAACCTCAACTTAATCCAGCACCCACTTGCTTCTGCAACATCGTTTTCGTCGTCGTTAATTGTGTCATCAACTTTCTTCTTATTCCCCTTTGACTTTGCACCACTCCAAGGCTTATCTTTCTCATCACCAGCCTTCACTTTATCTTCACCGCCCTTAGCTTGCTCTTCACCGTCACCCATTCCTCTTGTCTATTTGGTTATACAAGACCCAAAACCTTCAAATTGGAATACCGCGTGACAAGAAAATATCAAAAGGGGGGGGGGGGGGGGGGGGGGGGGGGGGGGGGTGGACGAGAAACCTCAATGCCCTGACATCAACACTACAGTGTCACACCACCACCACGATCCCTACCGGTGCCAAGACTTTCCCTCACTTCAAAGAACTCGTAGCTTTCACATTCCGAAAAATCCCAAACACAACAAACTCCAGAGGAACAAAGGGAAACTGGACAACCAAAAGAGTGATTGAACACGAGAATGGGCGATATTTAATGGGAATGATGTAGATCGGAGCCCAGATTGAAAAGACAGAAATGGAGGAAACTTTTTATGGGTATTTTTTCTTCTGAAGAGGTCCCCGTAAGAACAGTGAAATTTTTTCCCCTCTTTCTATGCTCCTCTATACACACCTAGCTCTACCTATCTCTGCGCTCAAAAGGACCCAGAAACGCCTTCTCAAAGATTTACTTATATCCCCTTCTCCTCCACAGAGAAATGGGCTTCCTTCACCAGCGAACAAGCTGACCAGTTCAAAGAAGAAACAAAAACCCAAAACGCAGAACAAAAACGAGAAATTTATAATAGCGAAATAAAGAACAGACCTAAATTCTAAAAGAACCTAAAATAAACCTCTCAGATTAAAAATCTAAAAAGAACATGCTCTGAGCAATCAGTCTCTCCCCTCTCCCCTCTCCCCTCTCCCTCTCCCTTCTTCTCAAATCTCGACCTATCCCTCCTGTCTCTATCGCTCTTTTCTTTTCTTTTCTTTGTTTTTCCTTTCTGGCTGAACTGTGGAATCAGAGACCAACAACAAAAACAGATGAAGCTGACCGAAGAACGCGGGCAGATTGCACTTTTATACGAATTACCCTTTGATCGAGAAGCACGAGAAGTATTCGTCCCTCTTCGCCTTGGCTAGTTTGGGAAAAATTCACGCCATGGACGGGCAGTTTGGGCATGAGAGAAGTAAGGTGTGTCCAATCATGAAGTGGCATTTTCCGTTTAGGAGCTCCACGCGAAGGAGCTCGCGAGTGAGTTTGCCGTCTGGGCCCTCAACCGGCTCTGTACCGTGTGCATGCAACAAGTTAAAAAAAAAATATGAAATGTCATTATGATATTAATTAGAAGTGAAAAATATAAAAAAATCTCTACTATTTTTTGAAGTTCATATAAAAAATCACAAAAAATTTAAAATAATATTAAAATATAGATAACTATAAAAATATTATAACACATTGAAAAAAGTAAATATTTCTTAGATTTTTTCAAAATTATTTAGTACCATAAAAAAGAATATAGATTTTTAAACATATAATTTATACTAATTTTTTCTACAAATTTATACCAATATAGTACCATAATTTATACCAATCAATTACCATGATTTATACCAATTAATTTCCATAATTTTTACCATACATTTTGAAATTATTTTTTTCTACCAATTTAAATTATTTATTTAAAATAAATTATTTAAAAATGTTAATTAATATTTGGAATTTTTTAAATTTATATTCTATTTTACATATGACTTTATGACATTATATAATTTATTTCGAATAAATAATTTAAATTGATAAAAAATGATAATTTTAAAATATATGGCACAAATTATGGTACTTAATTGTTATAAGTTATGCTGCTTAATTGGTAAAGAAATTGTTCTAGTCATAATTTTTAACATAATTTATACCAATTTTTCTACCAATTAAGCACCTTAACTAGTACCAATCAATAACCATAATTTGTACCATACATTTTCAAATTATCTTTTTTTTATCAATTTATATTATTTATTTGAATAATTTATATTATGTCATAAAGTCATCTGCAAAATTGAATACAAATTTAAAAAATTCCAAATATTAATTAACAAATTAAAATAATTTATTTTGAATAAATAATTTAAATTGGTAGAAATTTTTTAAAAAATGTATGGTAATTAATTGGTATAAATTATGGTACTATATTGGTCTAAATTTTTAGAAAAATAGTATACATTATGTGTTTAAAACTCTTATTCTTTTTATGGTAGTAAATAATTTTGAAAAAATCTATGAAACATATACTGTTTTTAATGTTTTATGATATTTTAATGTATTTTTTATTCATTTTTATAATTTTTATAATATTTTAAATATTTTTCATAGGTATCTCTATTTTTATAGTATTTTGAATTTTGTGTGGATTTTAATGAATTCTTTAATATTTAGGGACATATTGTGAACTTTAAAAGTATTTTGCTAACTAGTAGGGGTATTTTTGTCTTTTTTGCTTCTGGTTAATGACAGTGGCATTTCATGAAATTTTACAAAAATATAGTGGCATTTCTTGACTTTCTATTTTAGTGGTAGTTCATGAATTAGCCAAAAATATAGTAGCATTTCATGAAATTTTTCTTCTTTTTTTGTGATGTTGAGGGGAAATGCAAATTGTTACTTAGTATTATTGTAATAAAGAACGAAACTACACATTGTTCCTGTGACTCAGTGATACTGATAGTATTATTTAATAAATGTTTTTTTCAAACAATTATATTTATAAATGTTATATATCATGACATAACATATTATAAATGTATACAAGTAAACCTCCAATTCGGTTTTAGGTTTTCAACTTTGTGCTCCTGCTCTTCTTGTCCGACTTCTTTTCTTCAAAGTGACACCAATTTTGAGTTTTGGGAGTTTTTGTATGTCGGTGTTTACTTATGTTCTTATTTTGGATGTGATTGCAATCAATTTCAGTGTCAGTCCGATAATTTGTCCTCTACTTTATTCTAACAGTTGAATGTAACAGCTGACATCAATTTTAGAGTTGGTCTTATTATTTATCCTCTGTTTTATTTTGACAATTGCATATAACAGCTGACCACAACGGACCCTTTATGATTTGCATCTAGCTATAAATCTAATAATATTGTTAGTTCTTGTTGGCCTCCCTACGGCTAGAGTTATCTTGCTCAGCCTACCTGCCCACCTAGACTCTACTTGCCCTCCCTGTTGTCCTTCCTGTTTTGTTCTATTTTCGCATTAGCTCTTTCGTCATTGCCTTTTCCTTCTCTAATTTCTTTTCTTTACGCCTTTCAACTACACCCCCCCTATATTTTCCTTTCCCGGGCTATCTTTGGGATCTATGACGCTGCCCTGCATGCTCCTTTTCTTTGAGCCTAGTAGAGGTTAATCTTGATGAGCATCATCTTCATCAATTGTCGAGGCGTGGGGGACCCCAACCCTGTTCGCTGAATACTCCAAATTATCAGAGATCAAAATTTGATTTCATTTCCTATATGAGACCAATGTTGCTTGAAAGAGAAATGGAGTATTCAGCGGGACACAGCTAAGGACAGAAAAATAAAACGCACTTCGGGATCTGTCCGTGTTCGGACGAACATTCGGATAGGTCCATACTTGTGAAAATCAGTTTGAAAACAGAGTTAGAAAGACACAAAAATAAAAACTGATAACAACTGATGGGGAAATGTTTTAAGAAACATAGTTAGCCATATATACCAAAGAAGTACAACGGAAACAACTTTGAAATCGACATATGATAATCCCAAACGATTTATAATTGTCAAAGGACTTTGTCTTGAACACAATAACTGACAACTTAACTCAACAGCAGCAGAAACAAATTTAACCAGGGCTTTACCGCCACACTCAATACCCATTGAGTGCTCAGGTTTTATTCAACCAAAAGTAAATTCCAAAACATTTACCAAACTTTGTAACTTGGATAAAAGTGTTCCAAATCAACATTACTCATCTTAATGACTCAGAGTTAACTTCATTTTTCCTAGACTATGTGGTAGCGCGTCCCCAATCCCAATTCAGCCATGATTACCTGCAATCAGAAAACAATATACAAAAGCACGAAGGGACCGTGCAAATCAGTGAAACTGAGTAAACATTGCCTCGACTTGTAAAATACGTTTTGAACCTCATTTTACATTATCAAAATAATAACTCACACAATAATGTTATTCAATCAAACCATTTTCAAACCATCATTAATAAAAGTTGTTCGGGGGAGAACTTTCAAAGAATCCAATTATCAGTATACGCGGACGACACCCAGATTGGGGTCGCAACAATAATATCCCACCTCTCCCTCTACGTCTTAAGTGTGCACACCCCCTAGAAGGTAACTTATGACCCAAAGGAGTAGATCAATAGAGCTTAACGGTAAGTAATGTCTGCAGACAAAATTATATAAATATTCACGGGGTACAAAGTACCAATAATTTCACGGAGCACCATAAGGTACCAACAATATTCACGGAGTACCATAAGGTACCATAAAGCCAACAATTAATCCAGTGAAAGTCTCCCAAAAACATTTATTCACACCAATTGCAAAATCATTGCATCCAGAACACACGGGGGAAAATAATTCCCAAATTCCAGCAACACCAAAACAACGTTAAATCCAATCCACTGTTATTTTGCAAAACACATGAGATAGAAGATGATGAGCACAACGTTTACCTGGAATCCATGTCCAGTTGAGAACAGATTTCACCCACAACTAATAGCATCCACCATTAATGAACTTGATATCTAGGATTCAAAATATACATTTTCAACAATCCTCCAATAAAAATATAATAGAATCATAACCTTTGTAATCCCCAACTAATAGAATTACACTTACCCTTCGAACTACCCTAACCCGACACCAGGGGAGAAGACTTGAAGAAACTTGAAGGAATAAAGAAAGAACTAGAGATCTTGTATTGGGAAGGATGAACGTGAATATTGACGAAGGAAGAAGAGAATAGATGTGGGTATTTAAATGAATAAATTTTGAGTGAGAGGGGCACTAAATTTTGATAATTCATACCATCATTAAGTTGAGAACTAGAGGATTGGCTAAGTACTGATCCCTTCCTTGCCCGCCCCCTCCTGTTCGTGCGCTCCGGCTGCCTGCTGGGTCCCTCCGGGCTGCTTCGCTCCTGACCGTTCCCTCCTTTCCTGCTTCGGCCTCCCTCCTTCGTCGCCAGCTCGTCCTCCCCTCGTTCCTTTGTTCGTCCTCGCTCCGCTCCCCTTCTTCCTTCCCTCCCCGTCCTCCCTTCTCCCGGCGGCGCCCCTCCCCTCCTCTTGTCCTCCTTTCAAGCGCATCCAAAGTTTGTGCCAGCTAAAATGTAATTAGTTTAGAAAAGAAAAGAAATAATTATCATCGCAAGTAGTTAGGAAAATGAATTAAACATTTAGTGTGTAAATAATATGAAAGACAAGATAAATATTTAGTTTGTAAGTAACTTGGAGGACTAGATTCAAACTATTAGAAATTAAAAAGTAATTTATTGTTTTAAAATAAAATGAGGAAGATATAAAGACAATCATAAATATCTAAGGAGATGATAAAATATTTATTTTGATGTAAGAGGAAATAGAAATAAAATAAATCATTAACTCCAATAAAAAGAGATGTTAGTACTTAGTATGTTAGTAGGAACTAGATTGATAATAATTTAAATAAATCGGAGTAAAATAAGGATCTCACCAACCTATAATAATTGTAGAAGTAGTAAAATAGAAATTAAACGTCTGCAAAAGTTGGGAATAATCATATATTAGTAATGTTGGTAAGAATAAGGGATTTGTAAACAGTTTTAATTATTTTAGGAAGAGGGGGAAATTAACGTAAGAGAAGTGTTTAACTTCCCTGGGCCTTATTAGTGCTACTCCCGACTAACCATATAGCTACTCATTTATTCCAACTATATATTAAATATATCCTATGTCGCAAATTGCGGGTATTTTATCTCATACCCCTTAAAAGAAAGCTTCGCTCTCGAAGCTGAAATTAATCTAAAACACACCAGTCAAATGACAAAAGACTGCGTGGTCCTCAGCCCCTTAGACAACCATTCTAATACATAATTAAAAAATTCAAGCCTAAGTAAACGGTTCACCACATAGATAGAAGTCTGAAACTTTAAGGCAAACCAACACATAGGACCAAAGTCCAAACCAATTCGACCATTCCATATTCATCACATCACATTAATAGCACCAATTTCGATACCAGTACACATCATATCAATCCCCGCACTTACCATGACATTTTCCATTTTAAGTCCACCTATAATATAACGCTTAATATATCTCATGCCTTCCAAGAAATTAGGTGCAACAACTCAACATTCAGGTATCAAGATTCCAATACTTTTACACAGAATGATCAATAAATTAATTCAATACACACCAAACACAAATTAACATTTAAAAGAATTTGTAGAATCAATCTCCAATCCATCTTTTAACCACTATAGAATTCACTAAAGATTAGGCTCCTTCTGAAACTTTCATTAACCTCCCTCTGAATATTTCCCCAAATCTAAACGTCATTTCTTGAACTAGAATTCTAGATCATTACAAATTTCATCTTGTAACCTAAAAGATGCCCTTACTTTTCTTCGTTGAGACATGTTCTTCATCTTATATTCAATACCCAGCTTAGAACTTTCAATAACATTCCAAGAACACAATCCACAACTAGTAAAAGGAAGATCTATCTCCAAGGCTTTAACTAAGAGTTTCTATTTTACCCAATACTCATATACACTACACAAGATATCCATACATCACAAACATCCAATCACAATACACATTTTCTAACAATTTCATTCCAAAATCAAATCTCTTTACGAGCTATGAAATCTATATAATTTTATTACTCCATTTTTTTATAGTCAAAGCATATTTTAAGTCATTATACCCATATAAATCTCTAGATTGAGTTCTCGGTGATCAATACTCCCACCAATATTCACAGACAATTTCTATAAGAATAATCCACCATAACATTTAATAAAATTTCCCCAAATGATCAATCGTATATCCTTATAACTCAATTATTAGTCACACCAGAATAGCAAAAAATAATTGTAGCGCCTGCGAGTCCTGACATCATCTATAGCCTATAATTTACTCCTCGAATATGACTCAACTCATAGATCAATTCACTTCTTATCAAACTATTATCAATTCTAAGTTCCTCCCCTATTGCTAATAACGAATGAGTTTACAACAATTAAACCTCATCTAGAAAATATTCTCCTCCTTTTTTTTCTTTTCTTTTTTTTTTGCTCAAGTCAACCTCTTGATCCTCTACTCACCACAAAAATGATAAGACCAACACGACAATTTAATTACTAATTTCTTTAATAATCTCCGGTTACAAGGATCGTAATCCTAATCCTTTCTCTATCTAACTTAATGCTTCCTATATTTAGTCTACAAAACCCAAGTTATTCCCAAACATCAAATGCTCAAATAAATAATACCCTTTGTATTGTTGTACAATGAGACATAATTAATTACTTCGCAGCAAGCTATGAGAATTCACCAAGATTTCCAATATAAACAATTACTAGAATAAATTTCAAAAATCTGAACATCAAGGTCTCTTTAGTATTAAGCAAGAGGCTCACTAAAACACTATCACATTATAAATATTCATCACAAGACTTCCAGAAAAGCTCAATATGAATAATCACTAATATTGGCATACATAAAAACAAAATACAAGAGAACAAACGCATTAGTCGCCATATGCCTCATTTAATTACGAACCTCACTTATATCCATGGTTTACTCTAATTCTCCACAATTCCCTCTAGCTCCAACAATAATTACCGGGTTATAAAAGTCTTATTCACAAATCAAAATTTTAATCAAATGCTTATATTTTAAGGCCACCAAAAGAACCTTTATTAATAATCAACAACCAAATGCTTCAACACTTAGTACATTTCATGCTATTATTCAATATAGCATGGTTAACCAGTTTGTCAACACATAAAGGAACTCAATCAAGGAGCTCGATTTCACTTCCAATCTCAATATTTAACCACACAATTTCCAATTGTAAGAGCGGTAGATCACTGAGACATTGGGAAAGATAACATAGGCTAGAACTTATATTAGAGAGAATGATTACAGAGAGTATATTGGCTAGCGGAAGGAGTAGTATGAGACTATACAGTGTAAGCCTTATATACGAGGTTGGGATACAGAAGATACGGGAAATATAATAGGAACATAGAACTATATGATACAATATAAGTATACCACATAATACATAATACATTCCTAATACCCCCTCAAGACTAATTCCGTTTGAAGAAGTCTTGTAGTGTCACTGAGACGACATTCCCAACCGAGGTAGTGTTGCTTTGTAGGCTTTACCAGTCAGCGGCTTGGTCAAGACGTCAGCCAGTTGACTTGCACCGGGAATGTACTGCACCTGGATCAAGCCATCTTGAATCTGGTCACGCACATAGTGGCAGTCCAATTCGATGTGCTTGGTCCGTTCATGGGAGACTGGATTGCGCGCAATGTGTATGGCAGAAACGTTGTCGCATTTCAGAGGAACTGGAGTGATATCATTCACTTCAAGGTCAGCAAGAAGTCGGGTCAACCAGCTTAGTTCGCTTGTGATCTGCCTCATTGCCCGGTACTCAGCTTCAGCGGAGGAGAGTGCAACTGAAGCCTGCTTTCTTGATTTCCAGCTGAGAGGAGATCCACCCAAGAAGATGTAATAACCTGAAACTGATTTTCTGGTCATGGGGCAAGAGGCCCAGTCAGAATCGCAATAAGCCAACAGATCATAAGTGTGATGCTTATTAAAACAGAGACCAAACCCTAATGTTCCCTTGATATAACACAAAACATGATAAACAGCAGACAAGTGTACATCAGTTGGGTGTTGTAGGAATTGAGAGAGATGTTGAATTGTGTATGCTAAATCTGGTCTAGTATTAGTTAAGAATTGTAACTTCCCTATTAATTGGTGGTATACTGTGGGATCCTTGAGGAGTTGACCGGTGTCCTTATGCAGTTTCTGGTTCAGCTGGAGAGGAGAGACAGCAGCAGTACAATCTTCCATCTTGTAATCTGCAAGAATCTGAGAAGCATACTTGCGCTGGCACATAATAAGATTGTCATTTGTTTCAATAAATTCTATGCCAAGAAAATAATTCAGTCTTCCTAGATCCTTTATTTTGAATTCATGATCTAGTTGTGTTTTCAGTTTTGCTATTCCACTGCTGTCATTGCCGGTTATTATTATGTCATCCACATAAACACCAATGTAAATGTTCTTTCCATTTGTTTTCTTAAAGAAGAGGGAGTAGTCATTCTTTGACTGAATATAGTTTAAGGTTTTGAGAAAAGTGGCTAATTTAGCATACCATTGCCTAGAGGCTTGTTTTAAACCATATAAGGACTTGTGCAGTTTGCAAACCTTGTTTTCTCCTATAACATTCAGCCCTTGTGGTATGCTCATGTATACATCTTCATTTAAGTCACCGTGGAGGAATGCGTTATTGACATCCAATTGGTCAATAACCCAACCCTTCTTGATGGCTAAAATGACAAGGGCTCGAATTGTGGTGAGTTTTACAACGGGTGAAAATGTTTCATCGTAGTCATGGCCAAATTTTTGTGTGAAACCACGGACAACAAGCCTTGCCTTGAATCTTTCTAGGCTGCCATCCGCTTTGAATTTTGTTTTGTAAACCCATTTGCAACTAATGGGTTTCTTACCTTTGGGAAGGTCAACAATAGACCAAGTTTGGTTTCTTTTTAGGGCCTCAAATTCTGTTTGCATGGCCTTGACCCATCTTGAGTCTTGAACAGCTTCTGTGAAATGTTGTGGTTCTTTAGTGGTCAGAATCTGTTCAAGAAGATTATTGGAGGTGTGTGAGAGAGAAAAGGAGGTTATGTTTCTGTTGGGTATGAGATTGGTGAGGGTTTCAAGAGGAAGAGTGTTCTGAAAAGTTGAAGAAGGTGAAGAATTTTGGATTCTGCAAGAGAGGATATGGGAGAAAAGATCTGAATTTTGATGGACAGCAGTGACATAGTCATTGAGCCTGATGGGTGGTCTATGTATTCGTGTGGACCGTCTGAGATTTTCATTTGTAGGGACATCAACCATCAGGTTGTCACTGGTAGTTGCATGTTCAGTTGACAGGTCATCATGTGTTTGTGTACTGCTGTCCTGTTCTGTGCTTTGAGCAGGGTAAGAAATTGGATAGTTTTCTGTTGGTGGAGAAGATTGGTTGGGGGTTTCTGGTATGGTATGTTGCTGGGTGGTTGGTAGAGGAGAGGGTTGTGATTCAAGGGTGTGAGGTGTTGGAGAATGTGTTTGTTGTTTCCTTTGTGTTCTGGGACAAACATCAAAAGTGTCGTAGATGTAAGTTTCAGGATTTTGAGGAGGAAGGAAAAGATCATCTATGGAGGTATCAACAGTTTAGTTGTGCCATATGTTTTTCCAATCCTTATCAAGAAGGGAGTAAATATCTTCGAAAAAGGTTACATCCCTACTGGTTAGAATCTCATTTGAGTCTATGGAGAGAAGGATGTAAGCTTTTGAGTTTTTGCAGTTCCCAATGTAAATAGCAGCGGTGGATTTAAAATCTAGCTTTCCTCTGCTAGGGGATATGTTTGTGAAGAAACAAAGACAACCGAAGTTTTTGATTTCTGTGTAGTCAGGGGGTTCATTATAGAGTTTTTCATAAGGGGTAGAGTTGTTCAGGGCCTTGGAGGGGATTCTGTTTATTATAAAGGCCGCATGATTCAAAGAATAACCCCAGTATTCAGTAGCCAATCCTGACTGGAAAAGAAAACTTCGGGTGACTTGCATCAAATGTCCCTGTTTTCTCTCAACCACCCCATTTTGTTGGGGTGTGTGAGAGCAACTGGTTTGGTGAATTATCCCTTTGTGTTTAAAATATTCTATACCCTCTTTTGATGTACCCAACTCCCTAGCATTGTCACTACGAATTATCTTGACTGTTTTTCCAAAATGGTTTTCAACAAGTTGAATAAAATCTTTTATGACAGCCATAGCTTCTGATTTTAATTTAAGGAGTTTAACCCATGTTGATCTACTGAAATCATCAACCAGAGTTAGGAAATAACGTTCCCCCTTAGGAGTTTCTGTTCGAAGGGGGCCGCAAATATCAATGTGCAACATGTAAAATGGTTATTTGCTCTTTATTTCAGATGTAGGAAATTTGAGTCTCTTCCCTCTAGCTTTGAAACATACTGTGCATGGAACCACATCAAAATAAGGAAATTTCTTTCCAGTGTTTAACATGGACAGTTTCTTAGGAGGCAAATGCCCTAGTTTGCGATGCCAGAGAAGAAATTCCCTAAAACTATTATTTACATCATCATTTACAGTTGCAGATAAAATGCTAGTAGAATGAAGCTTGGCTGTCCTAGCTGAAAATTTCTCAATGCATCAACATCAATGATATACAGACCAAAACTTTTGTGTGCGATTTGAGCTTGATGTTGGGTTTTACTATCCTGCAAGAGGCAATGAGTATCTGTGAACTTAACAATAACTTTATGCTCATGTGTCAGCCTACTAACAAAACCAGATTAAATAAGAAATCTGGAACAAACAGAACATCAGAAAGTATCAAATTCTCATGAAACATCACTTTTCCAACATCATTCACAACACAATTTTTACCATCAGGCAACGTTATGGATCGAGCATCAAAAATAGGTTTAAATTCACAAAACATGGATTTATTTCCATAAACATGTTCAGAGGCTCTTGAGTCTATAATCCAAAGGGGGTTAATATTATCGACAGAAAAATAATCAGATGCTTGCAATTGGAGGATATGTGGTTTAGAAAATGTACCAGAAAAACTCCCAAAACTTGTGGCAGAATCCTTTTTACCGTGATTAATTCGTTGCTCAAAGTACTTGGTGAGTTGGTCGATCTGGTCTGTTGTAAATCCTGCAACTGGAGAAGCATCTTCTTTATTTTTGTTCTTTCTTCTGGAATCTTGATCTATAATTGGACCCGCTACTGGTTGAGGACTCGATTGCTTGCTGGGAAGGGTTGAATCTTGATATGGGAATCCGATTAACCACCAGCACTCTGACCGAGTGTGGCCCAATTTCGCACAATTTGTGCATTTAGGTTGGGTCTTTTTTGCGGTAGAATTTGGGTTTGTGAATTTTCTGGTTGCCGTCTTGGGGCTAGTTTTTCTGTTTGATGAGTAGCTCTTACTTGCAAGGGCGATTGAATGCTCAGATTCGACTTTGTTGTTGTCCGATAATTGTTTTTGCTTTTCATCTTGTCTCAAAAGCGAATACGCTTGTTCTATATCGGGCAGAGGACTGAGGAGAAGAAGTGCACCTTTCGCCGCCTTGAATTTAGGGTTGAGCCCGTCAAGAAACTTCATGAGCTGATCTTGCTCCTTTTGCTCTTGAAGGGTTTTATCTGCTCCACACTTGCAACCGCAGACGCAATTGGGGCTTTTCCTGAATGAATCAAGACGATCCCACAATTTCTTCAATTTGGAGAAATATTCGCTGATGGTGTCGCTCCCTTGCTGTGTTTGCATGATGTCTCTTTGAATGGAGTATACTTCTGGGCCGTTCACATCGTATCTCTTCAAGAGGCTCACCCACATCTTCCGCGCAGTGTCGCAGTAGATTATGGTGTCCGCTACATGTTTTTCAACCGAATTCAATATCCAAGCCACGATCGTGTGGTTGCACCTTTCCCACATGGGAAATCTCTCCGAGGTGACTTCTGGGGTTTCGATTTGGCCGTTCACCAAACCGAATTTGTTCTTGGCCTTGAGTATTATCATCGCGGCCCTCTTCCATGAGTCAAAGCTTGTTCCGTTGAATTTCGTTCCGAAATTTATCGACGTCTGATCGGAGGGATGCAAATATAATGGGTCGTTGAAGTCTTGATTTCCCGTCTCGAAGATTTCTGGGTTTTCTAGGTTTTCTGATTCGCCTTCTGTGTTTCCTTGTTTCTCTTCGGAAACGTGCCCGTGACTGTGATTGTTCTCAAGTTCTTGATTTGCCATTTCAGCGATCTATTACTCTCGCTGCTCTGATACCATGTAAGAGCGGTAGATCACTGAGACATTGGGAAAGATAACATAGGCTAGAACTTATATTAGAGAGAATGATTACAGAGAGTATATTGGCTAGCGGAAGGAGTAGTATGAGACTGTACAGTGTAAGCCTTATATACGAGGCTGGGACACAGAAGATACGGGAAATATAAAAGGAACATAGAACTATATGATACAATATAAGTATACCACATAATACATAATACATTCCTAATACCAATAAACCACAATACTAGCGTCTATCTGACTTAGCATATGGACTAACCAAACCATCATCTTAATATAAATGTCAAACATAAAGGGGTCAACAAACCTAGTTCAAAGATCAACTAACACGTTGCGTCCATAATACATGTAATATATTGCACTCTACCCTGTTACGAAATACTACAAAAATACTGTAATTTAGTAAATCATGTAATGTCCCTTAACCTACCTTGATAGAAAAATAATATGAGAACCCAATCAGCAAGAGTAGTATATGGTCCTAAATTGCCTAAACACATATTCCTATTCTGCCAGCATTGTTCGTATCACCCATACCAACATGGTTATTCAACAAGACAGACAATCATCAGTATTAGAATAAATACATCTACACAGGTACATCCATATAAATACACTAATGTTTTACATTCTGTAGCCAAGCATACCGAGACCTAATGCACCCATCACATATTTTTACACGCCCCCGATTGTAACTTTTCATAAGCACACTAACTATACCTATTTATCAGGCTGATCACAATATTCCTGTCAATTAATACCAAGAATATACTAGTGTTCTAATCAACGGAAAAATTGCCACAACTTGTTCATGAACATGTTAAATAGGACGTAGACTATATGTATCCTTACTACAAAATATCTTCTTCTAAAGAAGCGTAAAAATAATTTCAAACAATACTCCATTGGCTACATGTATAATGTTCTTGAGAAACTGGTTAAACACATAACTATTCGTTTACTGAATGCTCTTACGACAAAATATAAAGGTTCAGAAGACAACTTATAAATCCAACCACCAAGTAATATAGATGCCAATTAAAATTAATAATTCGTCCCTTATGTCGCGGTTAATATAATTAACATAATTCATGACTTGCTATAACCTTAGTTAACCCAACATAAATCACCATAATCACTTTGAACAGTCAACAATAAATAAAGATGCCAGACTAATTTTACACAAGCTCATCATACATCTAATACATAGACAAACGTATTTGCACACAACCATGACGGCAAACAGTAAGACATTTTCCCTTAGTTTAATATAATTTAAAATTGCTATCATTCCAAAATTTCCCCTACGACTAACACCGACAATATATCCATATTTATATTCATAGATGCATATATATGAATATGTTCTCCATATCCGGTAGTCACTGCTAAAGGATATATATATATGATACCACCTTGTATCACCCTGGATTTTGCCTTAAATGAAAGCTTATGAAATTACGAGTCTAACGGCGCAAACAGATTGAAAACGTACTTCAAACGAGTCCTGAAAGTGCAAAACAATTCTGGTCCAAACTTGTGTCCGAACATTGATGTTCGGACACAAGCCGAGAAGAAAACGTACTGTGGAAACCCAAGTGTCCGAACATTGGACATGAGTCGAGACTTACAAGTTGGATTCGTCCTCGCATGCTGTCCGAACATTGAAGTTCGGACAGATCTTCGGACACAGCTAAGGATAGAAAAATAAAATGCACTTCGGGATCTGTCCGTGTCCGGACGAACATTTGGATAGGTCCATACTTGTGAAAATCAGTTTGAAAACAGAGTTAGAAAGACACAAAAATAAAAACTAATAGCAACTGATGGGGAAATGTTTTAACAAACATAGTTAGCCATATATACCAAAGAAGTACAACGGAAACAACTTTGAAATCGACATATGATAATCCCAAACGATTTATAATTGTCAAAGGACTTTGTCTTGAACACAATAACTGACAACTTAACTCAACAACAGCGGAAATAAATTTAACCACGGTGTTACCGCCACACTCAATACCCATTAAGTGCTCAGGCTTTATTCAACCAAAAGTAAATTCCAAAACATTTACCAAACTTTGTAACTTGGATAAAATCAACATAACTCATCTTAATAACTCAGAGTTAACTTCATTTTTCCTAGACTATGTGGTAGCGCGTCCCCAATCCCAATTCATCCATGACTACCTGCGATCAGAAAACAATATACAAGAGCACGAAGGGACCGCACAAATCAGTGAAACTGAGTAAACATTGCCTCAACTTATAAAATACGTTTTGAACCTCATTTTACATTATCAAAATAATAACTCACACAATAATGTTATTCAATCGAACCATTTTCAAACCATCATTAATAAAAGCTTTTCGGGGGAGAACTTTTAAAGAATCCAATTATTAGTATATGCGGACGACACCCAGATTGGGGTTGCAACAATAATATCCCACCTCACTCTACGTCTTTAAGTGTGCACGACCCCCAGAAGGTAACTTATGACCCAAAGGAGTAGATCAATAGAGCTTAACTGCAAGTAATGTCTGCAGACAAAATTATATAAATATTCACGGGGTACAAAGTACCTATAATTTCACGGAGCACCATAAGGTACCAACAATATTCACGAAGTACCATAAGGTACCATAAAGCCAACAATTAATCCAGTGAAAGTCTCCCAAAAATATTTATTCACACCAATTGCAAAAACATTGCATCCAGAACACACGAGGAAAAATAATTCCCAAATTCCAACAACATTAAAACAACGTTAAATCCAATCCACTGTTATTTTGCAAAACACATGAGATAGAAGATGATGAGCACAATGTTTACCTGGAATCCATGTCCAGTTGAGAACAGATATCGCCCACAACTAATAGCATCCACCATTAATGAACTTGATATTTCGGATTCAAAATATACATTTTTAACAATACTCCAATAAAAATATAATAGAATCATAACCTTTGTAATCCCCAACTAGTAGAATTACACTTACCCTTCAAACGACCCTAACTCGGCACCAGGGGAGAAGCCTTAAAGAAACTTGAAGAAATAAAGAAAGAACTAGAGATCTTGTATTGGGAAGGATGAACGTGAATATTGATGCAGGAAGGAGAGAATAGATGTAGGTATTTATAGGAATAAATTTTGACTGAGGAAAATGTATTTGCTAATTATTCAATACACCTTTCATTGAGAAAGAGCTGTGAGTAGGTCTAAATTCGCTAATTCCCTCCACCGCAGACCTATGTTCGTCTCCGGCTGCCTGTCCGTAAATCGGGCTGTGTCGCTCCTGCCCCGTTCCTCCTTTCCTGCTTCGCCCTCCCCTCCTTCGTCGCCCGCTCCGTCCTCCCTCTTCCTTTGTTAGTACTCTCCGCTCCCCCTTCTTAATTCCTCCCGTCCTCTCTTCGGAGGGAGAAAATAACTAATATTGTAAATAATTCGAAGAGAATCCAAATAGTTAGTGCCAACTAAAATGTAATTAGTTTTAGAAATAAAAAGAAATAATTATCATCACAAATAGTTAGGAAAATGAATTAAACATTTAGTATTGTAAATAATATGAAAAACAAGATAAATATTTAGTTTGTAAGTAACTTGGAGGACTAGATTCAACCGATTAGAAATTAAAAAGTAATTTATTGTTTTGAAATTAAATGAGGAAGAGATAAAGACGATCATAAATATCTAAGGAGTTGTTAAAATATTTATTTTGATGTAAGAGGAAATAGAAATAAAATAAATCATTAACTGCAACAAAAAGGGATGTTGTTACGTTAGTAGGAACTAGATTGATAATAATTTAAATAAATCGGAGTAAAATAAGGATCTCACCAACCTATAATAATTGTAGAAGTAGTAAAACATAATTGAACTTTTAGGATTAGAAAGACGTTGTAACGTCTGCAAAAGTTGGGAATAATCATATATTATTAACGTTGGTAAGAATAAGGGATTTGTAAACAGTTATAATTATTTTAGGACGAGGGGAAAATTAACGTAAGAGAAATGTTTAACTTCCCTGGGCCTTATAAATGCTATTCCCGACTAACCATATAGTTACTCATTTATTCCAACTATATATTAAATATATCCTATGTCGCAAATTGTGGGTATTTCAAAAACCCTTTAAGTTTGAAAATTGTTGGGTTGTAATCTTGACTATAAAGATATTGTATGTAACGTCTGGCAAGATCTGACAGCTGAAGCTGATTACCACCATAAATCCCTTAAGTGTGATAAAGCTTTGATTCACTGGGGAAGCAGGAAAGCTCGGCATGAGTGAGCTTCTATATGGAGATTGGGAAGGAAATTGCTTGGGTTGCGGATCAGCAGCCTACTCAGCAAAATATCAGTAGATGGAAATCCCTAAATCATGAATTGGATTGGTTACTCTTCAAAAAGGAGACCGTTGTGCTCAGAGATCTCGATAACAGTGGATTCATGAGGGAGACACAAACACTGTCTATTTCTTCTGTCGTGTCCAATCAAGA
The DNA here is from genome assembly GCA_023374045.1 of Limonium bicolor. Classification (NCBI taxonomy): domain Eukaryota; kingdom Viridiplantae; phylum Streptophyta; class Magnoliopsida; order Caryophyllales; family Plumbaginaceae; genus Limonium; species Limonium bicolor. Next base: position 46,413,116 of record CM041779.1, on the reverse strand, counting down.
TGCCGAAAGAATACCATTCTTGAATTAGCTTACACTCAGGGTAATAAAGTCTCCGAATGGGAGGGAGTTGAAGGAATAGATAAACATACTTTAGTAATCTCTTTGCGACTACCAACCCTCTGCCCAGCCACCATTTTTTGGCCTATGTTGAAAATAGTGGTCTGGTGGATCATTATGAAGCCCTCAGAAAACCATGTGATCGTGAAGAGGTACTTTTAGCTCTAAAGGATCTTCATCCGAACAACGCGCCAGGGCCGGATAGAATCAATGGTGTTTTTCTATAAACTTATTGAGGAATTATTCAAAAGGGCTTTATAAACATGGTCCTTCAGGTTCTCAACACCAATGCCATGCTAGTAGCCCTTAATGACAATCATATTTTCCTTGTTTCGAAGAAAGTTGGAGCTTATTCTCTTTCGGATTTCAGACCCATATCTCTCTGTAATACTATTTATCAGGTAATCTTGAAAGTCCTTGTCAACCGTGCTAAACACGCTGTGAGCTATGTCATATCAGAGGATCAAGGAGCTTTTGACCTTGGGAGGCTTATATTTGATAACATCATCATCGCTCATGAAATGCTCAATCTAATGAGATCATCCAATACTACAAGAAGAGGCCACTTCACCCTTAAACTTGATATGGTCAAAGGGTTCAATCATGTTAAGTGCCATTCATCCTGGATATTTTAAGAAGCTTGGGTTTTCATGAAAACTGGATTCGGGTTGTCCAAAAGTGTATCTCTACGATATCTTTTGCATTAGTTATGAATGGCTACCCGAGCAAGACAAAGAGGGTTAAGACAGGGAGACCCGCTCTTCCCCTTTTTTGTTTGTCTGTTGCATGAAATCCCTATTATCTAGCCTACATACAACTACACAATTTGGCTTGGTTCATGACATTAGCTACTGTAATCCGGGGGTTTGATATCATAAGTTTTTTCTTCGCCGATGATTGCATAGTTTCTGGTCAAGCCAATAATCATAATGCAACTAGATTGATGGTGCTGATTGAGGAGTTTAGAGAAGCCCCAGGACAAATTATCAATGTTGCTAGATCGGGACTTATATTTTTGTCTGGCTTACACTCTTACATCAAGAATCAGATCTCGAGCACTATTAGAGTCAAAGAGGTAAGCGATCTCGGGTTATACTTGGGGTTCCCTAGTGCGGCATTAGGGACAAGGTATACAAGCGTATACAGAGTCAAGTCAGTTCTTTAAGCCATCTCGTCTTTTATCATGGGGGTAATCAAACTTCCACATAGTCTTATTAAAGAAATTCAAGCAGCCATTAGGCAATTTTGGTGGACAGGTGGATCCAGACATGTTTGGGGCAAGCCTAGGAGATAGGCCTAACCCTATCTGGCATTCGCTTTGGGGATCCATCTACATTTACGATATGGGGCCAGAAGGAGTAGAAGACAACTCTTCAACATGCCTAATTGATCGATGGATCCTCAGTATTCTAGGAGGCAAACCATGCATATGGGACTTGCCATATGATAAATGAAGGACTGGTCTCTTGGCATATCAATGCCCCTAGAAGGAAATGGGATGAAGTAAAGGTCCAGACCTAGTTTTTCGAGGAGGACGCAACCCATATCTTGAAATTATGCTTAGTAACATTATCCAATCTGATGGATAGAGATGGGGTGAGACTGAAAATGGCAATTTCACATTTAGATCGGCGTACCATTTAGCCTGTACCCGCACGCCATCAAAGGTTGCTTTCACTTCCTTCAAAAGTCGAATTGGTGAAGCCATGAAAAGGATCCGAAGATGTCGCCAACCCTAGAGGGTCCGACTTTTCCTTTGTAAGGTTCTTCAAGGGATTTTACCAGGTCGTGTCAACCATGGAAAAAGATGCAATAGTCTCCCCATTGAGTGTTGTGACTTCTATGATTGGCCGGAAGATATGGCACATGTCCTTCTCACCTGTCCGTTGGTTAGGAACTAGTGGAAATTGACGGGACTGGATTGTCTAATAAACATTAATAGTGATAGATCGCTAAAGGACTGGCTCACCTCCCTACTGTAGGAGAAGCCAATTAATGGACTACATTGATAAAAACAGCCTCCCTCCTATAGGAACTTTGGTTTGCGAAATTCCAATTAAATTATGGAAAGTTCTTAAACTTTGCGTTAGGAATGGACCACGCGTAATCTTTTCTTGATCTGGCTCTATCAGTAAAAATGCCAAAGGTCTCTAACGACCATGCTAATATAGAGCTGGTACAGAAAGGTGATGTTCAAATTTATGTAGATGGCAGTGCGGACAAAGAAGGCTTAGGTATGGGGGTAGTTTGCAAGGATGCTGAAGGACATATCCTGGTTGCAGGCATTAAGAATGGACACTCACCCTGGGACCCTGCTGTGATTGAAGTAAAAGCCCTTCTTCTCGGTTTCTTGATGGCTACATCTATGGGTTCGAGATTCATTAGAGTGTATTCAAACTATTCGAATGTCAGTAATCTTAAAGGAATAGGAGAGGCCAGACTCGAGGTAATGTTTATTGTGCAGGATGTACTAGCTCGTCTCCCTTCCTTCGAGAATATAATCTCACATTAGTAGAGCCAATAACATGACTATGCATACACTTTCCAATATGGGGTGTAAGGATCACCATACTGGAATATGGTGTCATGATATCTCACATTGTATCTTAACCTTGATCGAAATCAATTAAATGTGCTTAAACTTTTAAAAAATATGGTAGGTCATTTTGATCTTTTAAAAGGTCTATGGTTAGTTGTGGATGTTGAGTATTTGAACTTGTTGGGTCTCTTTGACAACGAGAAGAAGCTCATCATGTCTTCTGAACAGGCTAATGCACCCCTAGTCATCCATCCGTCATTCCAAGAGAATAGGTTGTTGTTGGAATTGACCTTCTTTAGATTTTAATAGATTATATAAGTTACTTATATTCCATATTTTAATATATGGTTATTTGAGTTTTAAAAGAAAATAGGTAAACCCGTAATTAAAGAAATTGCTTCCATCACGATTTGTATTGGATTTCACTAGCAAAATGTATTCTATAATCTGACAAACATGGGGTAGTTTTCATTCATCTTCTAGCATTTTTTTAGTTCTCCTGTTGGCAGGATTTCTGTTACTCGTCTCGCAGTTGTAAAAGAAAATATAAGAAAAATGATCCCTAAAAAATATTAGAAATTGATAACTCTGTTGTAATTGAAGAAAGTGAGCCCACATATAGAGACGAGATGGAGAGACAACTGATTTCTTATTAGGATATATATGAGTATATAAGACCTCTATTTATAGAGAGTACATAGAGAAACCCTAATTACAACTCAACTGTTTTTTCCAACATTTATAATGCATATACAGATGAATATGTTTCGGGCATTAAATGTTGCTCTTTAATTGAGCCCACATTAATATTTTTCTTTGCCCTCTTTCTCCCATGAACCCGGGATATCCTAACAGATCTCGATATTTCCCCCACTCATGATTTTGGCATTTTGCGTTTGCTCTAATGGTTTGAGATTCATTATTTGATTCCCTATATTTTAATACAGCAAGTCTTGCCGATGTGAAGAAGTATAATTACGTTATCCTTATTCTAAAGAGCTATATTTTTAATACTATTAATTAATTAGTTATCGTCTCTTTTCTTACCTTGTGAGCAAAGCTCCGAAAATTCTTAAGGAATTGTATCAAATAAGCATGTGATTGACAAGCCCCCGTGACTTGGTCGGTAAAGGGATGGTATCCTAGAACCCAAGGTTCTGGGTTCAAAATTTACCCACTACCGTAACTATAAAAAAAAAATCAAATAAACATGTAATAGAAATGCAACAAATCCTCCGATCACATTAAAAATTTAGATAAAGTTGGAGCTGTTTGTTAAGAAATCATCATAAATAGTTTTATTGTTTTATTTTTCTCTATACATTATATACCAATTAAATAATGAATGTCGTAATTTTATAACTACATCCTTATACTTGTTATCTCTTTGTATGCTAGTTATCAGCTATTCAGATAGACAAAGAATTGAATGCTGTTAGGACAGCTTATTGTACCCATAAATTATAAGCAACAAAACTCGTGGGATGACTTTTTACCCATTAATCATATCAATTAGTAATTTAATGGACAAAACCATCATCTATATTAACCAGCTTATTTTTTTTATTTAATATATATTTTTCTTATATCTTTCTTATTTGAGTTGATCACTTAAGTATAGTAAAACAATAAGACAACTTCTTGCAAAAAAAAAAAAAAAACAATAAGGCAACTATTATAATAGAAGAACATATAATGTAGCAGATGAGAGAGCGGAAACGATACAATAAAAGAGGTCTTGTTTGAAAATTGTTCGGTCATAGTTGCTCAATATTTTTAACTCAAATAAGCTTTCTTAGGGGATAAGTTATTTTCTTTAGTCAAATTTACGCCGTGTTCGGCACCAACCTCTATAATAAAGGCTCACTTAAACCGCCCGCACGGGTATAGTGCAGTTGGATACTCGGGGTTGCTGAAAGTTTGCCAAGACGATTGATCCCGTGTTCGAATCCTGCTCAACGTACTTGGTTGAATTATTCCTGCTCAACGCACATTGGTTCTAGGGGAACCCAATGAGTAGCAGTTGGTCTGATTCTTCAATGGGCTAGGCATCCTATGAGGTCACTGTGCAACTGATTTACCCCTTCACATAGCCTGGACAGTCCTGGGCGTCCCTGGTAAGCGTATTCACTTTTTACCAAGGCTCACTTAAACCTACCTTTATTTTTCATAAATTTTCATTGCTTTTTGGACAAGGTGTTCGCCAGCGAACTTTATATTAAAGGATCTCTTTCTTTATGAGATTATTGAAACACCCTCGGGGGATTGGAATTCATGCCTGTCCACCGGGAAGAAAAAGCTAGAAAAGCACCAAGAACAGCAAAAGACCAATACTGTGCAAATCTATAGTAGTTATCCCATATTTTACGCAACTACAAATTATAAACGTGGTACATAACATGATAGAGAGAGAGAGCGGGGAGCGAGCGAAGAAGTCGAGAGCAGAGCCGACGGGAGCGGAGTGGCCGAAGAAGCTGTGCGCGAGAAGGACGGAGCTTCCGGTGGAGGAGCGGTGTGCGATTTTCCACGGTGGGCTTCTCGGCAGTCCAGGTGCAGACGTAGTCCACATAGTCGAGAGGCCAAAAGGAGGTCTCGGGGTTACCGGAGTCATGGTGGTAGGGGTTCGCGACCCAGCCAGACAAGCAGGAGACGTCGGGGTTTTCTTTCTCCTCCAGGAGGGGTGGGAGGCTGTCAGGATGGGCGTCCAATAAGCGGGACGTCTTGCATAGCTTGAGCAGAAGTTGCGCGGGACAGGGTGGTGCACCCAACCAGAAGGTGCTGCGAGTAACGATGGAGGCTCCGATAACTCTGGTGGTTGCGGTTCGACGTTGTTTATTGACAACCTGAGCAGGGCGGTGGATGTCAAGGCTATTCGTTGGCTCTTGAGGTTGGGGAAGGACATTGTCCACATATTCATCTCTCGAAGAAGAGACGTCGAATAACCCCTTCGCATTTGCACTGGTTTAAACTGAGAAGCGCCAAGCGGGTGGTGGAAGCGAAGGCTAAAGTTCATGGGCGAACGTTCCTAGGCCACCGGCTCTTTGCTTGTGCAGCCAAATACCCGGCTGACCAGGGCACGAGTAGTTTGACGCAGGGCGATGGAAGATTAGATTTCCCAAGGAGTGTCCCCAGCCTCCTCTGGTAATCGCAAAGAAATGGTAACACAGAGCAGGGTACGACAGATGCGGCGGGGGCGGATGTTTTGGAGGATACGACGGATAGTGGCAGCGGTAACCAGAGCGGTTGTCCTGACCATTCCGGCGAAGTTGTCTCGGTGGTGGTCGATCCTGGCGCATCCGTTGAGATCGCCTGCCCCGGAGACCCCAAACGACGGCTTCGGCTCCATTTCTTGGTAAGAAGGGACGAGCTAGATGGAGCGCGACAAGCTGCATCGGGAATCGCTAATCTTTCGGCGCAGGTGGACCCAGAAGTTAGTAAGGATGGTGGGGTTCTAGAGGAAGAGAAAAGTATTATTGGGACTGATGGAAATAATGCGCATGGGTGGATCTGGAGCTACGTGCTTGCCTTTCTGTCGGGTTGGACTTGCCCAACTATGGTTGGTGGGCCAGTCCTTCGTTTGGAGCGCCGGTTGTAGGGGCTTGGGGCCTGGGCCTGGTTGGGGTGCTGAGTGGTATTACCCTACGACCCAGTGGGCGGGTGCGTCACCCTGGGGGTACGGGTCGTCTAATCCAGTCCCTGTTCCGGATGCTGCCCAAGTTCCGATCGTGGGGGCTGGGGGGGGGAGAGTGTGTAAACCGCCCGTTTCTATCCGGAAGCCAGCTACCAGTAAGGGCACAACCCAAGACCCGATAGCTGATGAGATTGTTAGAAATGCCAGAGTAGTAACATGTTTGATGATAAGAGGGCCAGCAAGATAGATAACATCGAGCTGCTTGATGTCGATAAGGATGGTTACACCCGTCTTCCTGAGATCGTGTGTGTGAGACCCCTCTTGTCGAACAAGGGGAAGAGGAGGGTGACAGAGATGACCTAAGGGCCCTGTTTGAGGACCCAGAATTCCCTCCTGGCTTTGAGCCTGATGGAGGACCAGTAGCGCCGCCAGTTCAGTCTGATGAGGATTTGTCAAGGAGGAAGCTAGACAGACCCTTTTACTTGTGAAGGAGCTCGGATGTCCAGTCTTAGACGAAGGGCGTGCTTTGAGTAATCTCGAAGGGATCATTCGTGAGCAGAGAGATGCTTATCGGCAGAGAGTTCAGGAGACCAAGTCTGCTGCAGGGGCTGAGTCTGACTGCTCGCCAAACAATTCTAGAATAAGCTCTAGGAGGGGTAGCCGGGAATAAGAAGGATGTGTAGGTTTCAGTAAATTCTCTCGTGTGAGTAGGGTTGTCAGTAAGAGCAAGAGAAAGACAAGAGTGTAGGTCTACGAGTATTGCATCTCGGACGTAAGGGTAGATCGCTTTAGGTATGGCCGAGAGTTATGGATGTTTTTTCTGGTCTTATATCTGTATTCTATCCCGCTCATGCGGATCTTGAGGCCTTGTGCCACCAATTATCAAAAAAAAGTTATCCCATATTTTTACCAAAATCTTGTACCTCGGTAAACTTATGGGTGCTATAATCCTTGATCTTAGGGTTCTTCTTGTACTTTAGATAAGTCTTAAATAGAGCGATCATGATCATTATAGCCCAACCAAGCCCGGCCCGTATATTAACCCAATGGGTATGAATAGAAAAAATAACTGGACAGGCTTGGACAAACAATCAGCCCGAATGTTTTTTTGGGCCGGGTTATGGCTAAATAATGCCCAACTGCTGGCATGGCCCGACCCGTTATCATAGTTACATTAGTATATATATTCTAACATGGACTCCCTCTTATTATTATCAAGCGTACATACTCTCCAGCCTAGCCCATATAAACCAAGTTAGCCAACTCAACAAAAGTTACAAAACTTAATAGAGCCGACAATCTCTCATTTTTTTATTTTATTTACCCACTTTTTTACTTAGCCCTGGAAGCTAGAACGTTCCACTTTCGTTCTCTGTTGGAAGTTCGAATGGTGTGAATTAAAAACCCATAAAAGCTTCAGACAAATTCCAATCCTCTCCGGTTCTTACTCTGTTAGCCAAACTCATTCAGTCACCCACACATTCAGTCTCGTTCTTTTACATTCATTAACAAACAACAAGGTAAGTTCTCAATACTCCTCTCAATTGTTCCTTTTTAGTCCTCGCTTATCTCTTTTTTTTTTTATGTTAAGTTTCACTACTCCTCTCGATTTCTTCTTCACATTTTTTCCAAGTGAACCCATGTCTAATGCTTTTGCCGACATCTTGCTTTTTTCTCTATATATTCCCACTTCCTGTTTCTTTTTTCAGCGCAAGTGTAGTACATTTCATGTAAATTCCCTAATTTTCATGCATGCGAGAGCACTCTTTCTTTTTTTGTTGTAGTCTCAGTTAAATTTTGTTTATGTTTTAGATATGTAACTTTAATGAAGGAACATATTATCCTTGTTTCAATTCTATTAAATTCTGTATATATTTCAGTTCAGTTAAAATTTGTATATGTTTCAATTTTGTAACTTTATGTTTCATAAATCATAAGTTGGTGTGAGCACTCTTTTCTTTGTTTTCAATTACTAACTTGAAATAGGATATTTGTTGCTGATCAGTTTAGTGTCTGAGCTACTATTACCTTGCATGATACGTTTTTTTTGTTATTTTTTATCATATTTGTAATTTCTACTACTGTTTGATGCAAATGGATAACTCTAAGAACATAGATGTTGTTGAAGTGCCTAATGAAAAAGAAGTATGTTTGTTGAAGACAAAAGACTTAGATCGGAATGTTGGTTGCATATGGAACGAATAACATCAAAAGATAAGTCTAGAGTTCAAGTTGAAATACCCCAAGTTTTCTAGAAATGATTTATCTTGCTAATTATGCCCTAATGAGCTTTAAAGCTTCTTAAAACCCTAATATTTGTATTAGTTCTTAAAGGCCGAAAATGACCTCATGATTCAACCTTGTCTTGATCTAGTTCCTCAAAGTACTCTTTTGGAAGTAGTTAGCTAGAATGCTCCATTACCATCGTGACAACCAAGCTAGTAGGTGATGCAGCAGCTAGCTTAAGGAGTAAGCACACAAGTAGGTGTTGCAGTTGCTTTGGAAATCTAGTAGGCACACTAGTAGGTGACTCAGCAGCTAGCAAGCTAGTAGTAAGTGATTCAGCTAGTAAGCTAGCAAGTAGGTGACCCAGCTAGGTGGCAAGCACGAGGTGACAAGTAGGAGGTGTCAAGTTAGGATTGGCTAACATGAGGACCAATATGATCCTTACACCTAAGCAAGCAAGTAGGAGGTGTCAATACACTATTGGAGGAGTTTTTGGCTAAAGAGCAAGCACACTTACCTTTCTTCCATCTTAAGTAACTTAAGCCTTAAGTTAGCTTCATGGTCCAATAGGAATCAAGCCAGCCAAGGACAAGGGGTGCCACCCACCCTTGCTTAGTCATTCCATGTGTTGTCATCCTTATGTCAAGCCATAACAAGATGTCAAGAACTAATCAGATTGAAGTATATGGTGTTCAAGGTGTCATTCCTTAAGACCTTACCTACCTAGGAAGGAAATTGATTAAGCTGTTCTCCTTGCCTATAAATACCATCATCCATCACTCCAACATACTCCATCCAGTACCAAAGATTTCATCCTCCATAAGGACAGAAGAGAAAGAGAGCACACCTTGTTGTTCTTGTCTTGACCGAGAGCAAAGAGAAAAGAGAAGAGACCCTTGTCCCATCTTTATCTTCATCATCATTAAAAACCTTTGTAATCAGTAAGAAGAAGGAAAATAAGGAAGAAACCCATGTAGAAAAAAAAGCTTAGGCCGGGAAAGAAAGAAGGGGGAGAAAAGCTCCATACCAATTCCAATCCTTGAAGTAAGGTGTTCCTAGAAGTTCTCTAAACCATTCCTAGCTGTTGGTGGCTGAAAATTAGAGGAGAAACCAAGAGATGTCACTCTATTTCCATGTACAAGTTAGGTGCTCCAAAGGTGTCTTAAGGTGTCCCAGCTTCTAACAAGAGTTTTCTACATTTTAGGGATAGTTTCTTCTTCAACTCTTAAGGTAACTTCAAGGTTACTATCCCTTCACAAATCTATATGTTTTCAAAGACTAGTACCTCTTTATGGATTATGTAAATTTATTGGTGTTTTGGGGTACAAAACCATTGAGTTGGAAATAAGCTTTAAGGAAGAAAAAGATGCTTTAAAGACCTAACCTATAACAGAAAACATGGGAGTTTATTTGTGATGTTTAAGCATGGTCTATAAGCTTAATTTATGTTGAAACTTATATGGTTATATGTGTGTTATTGAGGCTGAAATTGTTATGGTTTGTTTAGTGCAACTTCATGGTTACCATCCCTTAAAAAATCTACATGTTTACAAGAGTATTACCCCTATATAATCTGATTAAATTCGTAGGTATTTATGAGCCTAAAACTAGAAGAGTTGGAAAAGTGTTTCAAGGAAGAAAATGATGGGTTTGTAACCTACCTTTGATTACTGAATGCTTAAGAGTTTTTTTTATGGGTTTTGTCTCTGTTTAGTAAGTGGAAATAATCTAGAAGTTATTATGATTGTTTTGAATAGTAATTAGGCTAATCTGGTGTTGTTATAATCTACGAAAAATGATGTCTTAAGAACTTTGTTTGAACATCAGTTTTATAGGAAGAATTATAAGATGTTAATCAGGTGTATTAGGAGCTGAACTAACCAAGAACTTGTCTAAGTAACATGGACAAATGAAGTAATGGTTACAAGGGTTATTTAAGATGTTAGGTGTGATTGTTAAACTAATATGACTAATTGATTAGTCTTTGTATCTGAATTAATTAGGGATTACTTATCATGAGTAAAGATGTATTCTGAGGTTAAGAGAAGGTTGGTAGTATAATCTGGTTGTTAATAACTTCATATGACCAAAAGGGTTGAGGGATTGTTAATGTCTTTAATGTGTGTTTAGGATGAAGTTGATGGTGTAACTAAACTAGGACTTAAGGTCTTAGGATCTAATATATTAGAAACCTATATGAATTGTCTTAAGATATTAATTATGGCTGTAAGAACTTCTGAACTAGTTTGATCACTTATGTGCTGTTAAAGCTGAATGTATTAGTAACTCATTAGAATTGTTTTAAGAAGTTAACTATGGTTGTTTATACTTTGAAATCAATCTGATTGGATGAGTAAATAACAAGGCCGAATAGGTCTTGATTTTTTTGGATGAGTGTGACCTTGTTTCAAGGTATGATTAATGGTTATTTGGTTTTGCTAAGCTATTATGATTATTGGTGTATATGATGGCCAAACTGATGGGTGATTACTTGGATAAGTATGTCTTTGTATTAAGATATGATTTATGGTTGATTGAAGTGTTTTACTAATCTGGTTAAGATGTTTATCAATGAGGTTGAATGTGTTGGTATGTTTATGACGTTGATTTAAGGTAAGAACTATGGTTTGTTTGATTGATCAAGTTTGGTCTTAAGGTAAGAATTATGGTTTGAATTGCTAAGCTGATATGTTTATTGGTGTGTGATCTGATCGAAAGTGTCTTGGAAAGTTATATGGTTTTAACCTTGCCTTAAGTGTTGTTTTGGTTATTGTTATGTTCTTTGTGAGAGTATGATGTAGACTTTGTTAAGTAACTTGACTTTTGAATCTTGCTATACTTGGAATTTTAATGCTCTGATTAATCCGGATTCAATGAGTAACTCATTGCAATGGATTGTTGAGATATGGCCATATGTGGAACTTGGGCAGTAACTGCCTCCTTATGAACTATGTACTCATGGTATGCCTTGGGCTCCGTGGGACACTTCGTGGTTTCCTACACCATAGTTTAAAGGTACTATAAAGGGTGTGCACATCTTTTAGGGCCTAGAGCGCGTTTGGGAAAGGTTGGATCACCTTAAAGATCGGGATTCGTCCTTGACTTGGTTTGGATGGAAATGAAGGAGTTGAATGGATAATCAAATAAATGAATTGTATTATATCCTATCTAAGCATACTTGGATACCATATTGTTATTACTTGAGTTTTTGGATGGTTAATTATCCTACTTGATCTATTGATTGTTTATGAACTAAATATATCTAGATGGCTTATTGTTGTACTCATACTCTTATTGTTGCTACTTGAATTATCATGGTAAGAACTTGAACTAATGTTGATGTTACTTGTGCTGTTGAATGAGTGAGAATGGATATGAATCAATGGCTATTTAGATATACTACTTCTTTTGGTGGTACCTTTGATTTTACTCAACGTTGGTGATTTTTGACGTTATGCTCTGTGGTCCTTTCTCTGTGTTTGTTTGAATGACCGCAAATACAGGAAATGAAGATGACTTAAAGGAGCTCGAGAGTGTGGGCTAAGGGATTATAGATTTCCACCTAATCTTCAAGAGTTTTGGTTTTATGTTTTAAAATTAGTTTATAAATATTGTTAAGTTTTGGATATGTAAGTTATTAAGCCTTAGCATTCACAGTGGTTGTGAATGTGGCGGTAGCGCCCCGCTAGTTTAATTCTTCCGCTACTATCACTTGTATATGTTTAATATGTTAAGAAAGATGTAGGAATTTTGGGGCGTTACACAAGCTAAGTGTAAGTATTGCAATGTTGTTTTTACAGTTGTCTCTTCAAGTGGAACATCACATCTACGTAGACATTAAGCAAGTGTCCCAATCGTTTTACAATAGATTTGAAAAATTACTGCACTCGGTCAGAAATCAAAGTAGGAAAAGATGAAATTGTGAACTAAAATTGAAAAGTCCTAATGTTAATGTTGTGGATGTACGAAAAGCCATATCCTTGTTTGTTGTTGCTGGTGCGCATACCTTTAGTATAATTAAAGAGCCAGGATTTAGATATTTGATGTTTATTGCATGTCCTCATTTCTCAGTTATGAGTAGACACACTCTTTACAGAGATATATTGAAACTCTTCATGGATGAAAAGAAACTACTTGAGGATGAGTTAGGAAATGTACCAGGACGAATTTGTTTTACATCAGATAATTGGAGGAATAATCTCAAAGATGATGAGTATATTTGCATCACTGCGCATTGGATTGATAACAATTGGAAGTTGCAGAAGACAATCATTCGGTTTAGGGAATTAGGGCCTCCCATTGATGGTTTTAATATTGCTGATGATATTTCTTGGTCACTGTCACAATGGAAAGTTGACTATAAAGTTTTTACCTTTCCATTGGATAATGCATCTTATAATGATACAATGGTTACTCATCTGAAGGCACGTTACCTTAGGGACAGATCTTTGATGCTTCGTGGAGAATTTTTCCATATTCGTTGTAGTTATCATATTATCAACCTAATTGTGCAAGCCAGGTTAAAGTAGATTAATGATGTTGTTCGTAAGATTAGTACTTGCTGGAAAATTTGGGTTTTGCCGAAGATGACTCAATCTACGTGCAAATGGAGTCAATGAAGAAATGTTGGAACCTTGTGTGTTGCTGAGGATAGAGTCATTCCATGTGCACAGAGTCTGTTGAGAAGAATGACAAACCCTGCTACAACAAACACAGAAGATGGTGAAAGAGTTTGTCTAACAAAGAGAGTCCGTTTGATGCTTTATGGCTGAGCACGCTGTCAGTTATAACAACTTATGAAATTTACGGTCAAGGAACGTGTCAGAATGCCTCTAACGTTTGTTTCACAACGTTCAAACCTCCGTGAGCCTTAATGTTCAAAAACCACAACCTTAAGATAAGTCAGGTATGAATATTATGGTGAAAAATAGTCAGATCTTTGAATTTTCGGAAACAGACTCCCTCAACGGCTCCAGAGGCTGTGCTATATAAAGAGCTAGAGTTTCCAGTTGGAAGTGTGCTTTTTTGGCCCAATACTTCCTATATCAGGGAAAAGTCACCAGGAACAAGAGATAGGTCTCATATTACAAGCTACAATTCATATATCTAGCCATTTAGAGCTTTTACACTTATTTCTTCATTTGTTGTATTGATCTATTCATTGAGAAGTGAGTGATGGAGTTAAACAGATTTTGTCAGCCTAACCCCAAGTGTGAGATACTTTCTTGTAACCCTAAAAAGTCTATCAATAAAGTTTCTTATTCTTGTATTGGTATTTTGTTGATGGACTTCGTCTATTCACCGAAAGAGTCTAAGTGTTTCAATGACTTACATCTTGGAACACTTTGAAGACAGCCCATCAATTGACTGCTTCCGCTTCCAGTGCTAGTATGTCTGGGCATAACAACCAAGAAAGACTACGTTAGAACTATCTATCCCACAAGAGACTATGTCTGTTACATTTTGATTGAGAGAGTCTGTCCGAGTCTAACAATTCAGACATACTCCATCAGCCCCACTGAGCCTTCATAAATCAGAATTACTGCTAAGCATCTAAAGGCTTCTATTCCAAAGAAGAAGAAATTCTATGAGTTGGTTGAAAAAATTTACCATTTGGACATCACAAAAAGATAACGGTGATTGTTGTGTGAGATGGAACTCCACTTACTTGATGTTGCACCGTGCTATCTATTTTAAGGGGTGTGTTGATCATTTCACTTCAAGAATGGTGATATAAGATAGTTTTACCTTTTAGATGCCGTCATATCCGAAGTTAAAACGCAAGCTCTAAGAGTGCTTGTTCTTTTTCAGGCTATTGGTGGTGCTGGAAGGGATCCCTGGGAAATATTTTGGAAGATTTTATGCGAGAAAGATATGGTACCGATGCCTATGAGCATGTTGATGCATTTGAAATATCCACCCAAAAGCAAACTGCATTAAACAAGTTCAATAGCGACAATACAAGATTTGTTTTTCTTGAATCAAAAGCTACAAGGAACCTTTTCAAACAATTTGGCTACTTGCTTATTTTGTGTGAAAACAACGGCATGGTGAAGCTCTACTCTACTACTACAACAACATGATTTTTTATGGCTGCTCAACCCATTGAACTGGGAATCTTTTTTAAGTATATTACTTGAACAAAGAACTATTGTGAGTGTTTGAGAAACACTGGATGTACATTAATATTGTGCTTTGTAAATGTCGTCGATGGTTTATTGAACAAAGATCCTTGATTTTGGAATATATTGTAACATTGTCAGTTTTTTATACTAAGAGAAAATTGAGTTAAAATTGGGTCAGCGGGGGGGGGTACTGGCGCATGTGAAAAAAACCCAGGCCTGGCCCGACCCAGACCAAATTTTTTCAAAACGGGATTGGACAAAATTTTCAAGCCTGATGGACCTAAAACTCATGATCGGCCCGACCCAAACCGAGCCCGCCCGCCCAAATGATCAGCTCTAGTAGGAACCTTCAAAATAGGTAGTCTATTTCAGCGGTTGTACAAGCGCCGAAATAAATTTTACCTCTATTTTGGCGACCCTCATTTGGACGGTTCAGAACTGCCGAAATAGATTATTTTAAGCCGCCAAAATAGGTCATTTTTCTACTAGTGTGAGAAGCTAATATAATTTGTCAACTTAATTTTATGAAATTTGTTTCTAAGATAACATATTCATAAATTATTGAAACTTATGTGTATAAATACTACTTAATCATAGTGCTTGATCTGCCTAAATAACATCTCACATATTGTGTAGTCGTACGAGTAATAAGTGAATTGTCAAATTTACAGTGACTTGATAGCTTACTCAAAATAAGTAGAGTTTGGCACAAGAAATCTAAAACGGGGGGTAGTGTTGATAGAATTCAGCTATGAGAAACTACTAATTAGGAGAAAATAGTAAATTAAAAGAAGTTATACGCGTAGAGTTAATGAAACAAACATCTCGGGTATGATTTACTACACTTTCAAATAATCCAACCAAAAATTAAGTTAACTCAAAGTTATGATCATTATCTATGAATGTTAGCAAGTTCATTCGAGTGTCTTCTACTGGCTTGTGGAACAGGTTAAATGGAAGCTTGAACATCAACATCTCAAATGTTGCGATGAAACCTATAAGTATGTTGTGTCTATGTTGAACCAATTCAACTATGTACGTCTAGGTATACTCAACATTGCTTGTTTTAGCGATCCAATTATCTAGATAGCCAAACACTAAAAGCAATAAGCGTATAAAAATGAACTATTACTTAATTGTACACTAATGTACCATCACATTGTAAAACTAGGGTTTTGGGGTACATTCTCATCGCAGAACATAAGAAAAAATACCTGGATGAAAATGAAAATAACCTCTAAAGATAGTTAAAACACAGAGAGGAGGGAAACGAAAGAAAAACATTAAAATTAATATGAAAAGAGTCCTTTAACCCTACTTTCTTCAAAAACCATTATGAATTTTCTCTATCTCGTTAGTGTCTATTTTCTATCCCGTCCGCTAGGGCTTCGAAGTATGAAGAAGCTTTGGTCCTTTGGACAACTCTTAGAGAAATTTAATACAAAAATGGAAGATGCTAATTTGCTAAAAATTGCTTATTCACCTTTGTCTCCTTGTTATCAGTATGTAAATTATTTGGGCCTTTTTTGATCACTTAGTCGCCTACTTCTTGGAAAACATCTATAGGCGCTTCTTTGAGCATTTAACGATTTAGCCTATAATAAACATCTAAATCATCACAATAAGATAAAACACAATTTCATAGGCAAAGCAAGCATCTTCATATCACTAAAATTACATTATACAACCTTAAGATGAGTCTTTAAGTTTGGGAATGCATACGTGGTCTTAAAACATGCATATATGAAATCCACTTATTAAATTGTGCTTGGCATGATAAATTTTTGCGAAATTATTACGTAGCATTTATATGATAATGAGTTACTCTATTGTAACTTTCAATTTTAACAACTAATGTCTAGTAATTTGTATGTGTCAGATAGTTGATTGCAAAATTTTGTTTTATTATAAAGAATAATCAATTATTAATAATTTAAGGGAAATTTCATGAAATGTTACTATATTTTTGGCTAATTCATGAAGTGCCACTATATTTTTGTAAAAGTCCAAGGAATGCCGCTATAGTCGTTGACCAAAAGGAAAAATGATAAAAAAAATACCCCTACTAGTTAACAAAGTACTTTTAAAGTTCACAATATGCCCAAAAGTGTTAAAAAATTGACCAAAATTCATAAAAAATCAAAATACTATAAATTATATAAAATTTAAAAAATTTGAAAATCTGAAAAAAAAATTTAAAAATTAAAATATCATAAAATATTGAAAAAAATTAAAAGATTAATATTTTGTTAATTCATAAAACTGAAAAATAGTATATATTAAAAATATCTTAAAATTTTGACAAATAGTAAATATTTTTTAATTTTTTTAAACTATTCAGTACCATAAAATAGAATATAAAGTTTTGAAACAAAATTTATATCAATCTTTCTATTAATTTGTATCAATTAAGTACCATAATTTGTATCAATTAAGTACCATAGTTTATACTTCCATTTTTAAATTTTTTTTTCTACCAATTTGAATAACTTATTCAAAGTAAATTAAATTACATTTTATACTAATATTGAGAAAAATATTTTAAAAATTTTATTCTATTTTGTACTAACTTTATGACATAATACTTTATCCCTAAGTCCTCTACCCTCTATTAACAGTCGGCCTACAGTTCTCCAACCGCTCCCCGGCTGGCCAGTCTATCATTTACACCCAGTATTAACTTTTCAGCCCAGTCCTACCCAGCTCGCCAACTTCCTAGTATTACACACACTTAGTCTAACTTATCTTTGCTCTAAGTTTCTCTCTGATTTTTGTTCGCGTCCCTAAGACGGAAGTTTATGCACCATATTTATACACATAAGACTAGTAATAGATGACCTATAACTTTCTATAAACTAGGGGTCGTTTGCCTCTTGATTCTCAGCAGAGTAGCCAAGTTCATATATAGGCTGAGCCTCAACTTGACCTGGAGTCGTCACGACACGTGTCGCCTTAAGACTGTACACGTAGGCGGCAACTACTCAAGTGGTCGGTCACCGGTAGCACTCTCCACTTGCTTGATCTTGACTAGTTCATTAATGCTCATCATAAATGCTCTCTTTCAGACTTCACTTTGGCTACGTGATAGTGTGTATTAATAGCCCTTGACTTATCTTGTTATTTGGCACATTAATGAGCAATGCTTTTTGTCGTGAGCTAGTTGCTTGTGTGGATGCCTAAATCTACATGATTTTGTCGAACCAATTGATGTATTTTATCTTTGTATTATTTCTGATGCATGAGAGATGTGATCGTGTGGTGCTTGACTTCTTGTGTGTACTAGAAGTTCTAGTGGAGCTCTAACCACTGGTGCCCGACTGGTTGGGCACAAGTCGTGAATGGAGCGTGCTTGCAGCCTTGCATGCTAAGCCACTCCTCTGCCTGTTTATCTATGTCTCAAAGCTTTAACAAACATATTAGATAGACAACAAAGATTTGCTATCATCAAAACTAAAGGATCTTGACTTAACAATTTTCCCCTTTTGATGATGCCAACCAATACAAAATCATATGTACTTGACAACTTGAGAATGTGAGAGATTCCCCCTAAGAGGGATTCCCCTGAGTTTGTTAAGAGATGGAAAATAATAAGCTTGTACCATATCACAAAGTAAAGAGATTATCATTAAGATTGTGTGTGATACAAGGGATCTGGTGGACATTTGTCACACAAGTACATATCTTTTTCTTGTTTTCCCCCTTTGCCATACAGCAAAAATAGGGAGCAACAACACGATTGAAAGTATTGAAAAGATCATAACATTTCATACATTATTAACCACAAAGTTGAAAGAGACAATCTAGGAGGATTTCCGCTTGGATGTGACGGAGAAGGAGGGGGAACTCTCCGTGTCACGGCTGTCTCCTTCAGAGTAACTATGAAAGGATGAGTCTATGGCCATGAGTGAAGACGTAGAGTCACTCGTGACTGATTAGCTAGTGCTAACATTAGTGGACTAGGTGGATGATATGTCTGAATGTGTGTGGAGTGGTGATGCAGGGGTCTGTTTTCTTGGTTTCATGAGTTTTCTGATGTAGGAGAAAATGTTTTTGTTCATTTGAACTCGATGAGTTGTAATTGTTGGATTCATGACTGAGGAACAGATTGTTGCGTAATGAAGGACAGTGAAAGACTAAATGTATAACTTTTATAGATGGGTGAGCGATAGTTCACCGCCTGGTCGTGAGGAATGCATTGAATGTGGTTTTTTATGTTCTAAGGAATGAATTTCTATGGTATTTTACAGGTATTCATGACTGGCACTGATAGCTATGTCTCTAATCAAGTTGTAGTGTTATAATCAAGAAAGACGCAATCAATGCAATAAATTAATTGGTATTCAAAGTGTCATTCAAGAGGTAATGTAGAGGTCTGCTTAAGTTGTATCAAAGTTTTGTCGGTTATGAAATAGATTGTCAATGGCGATAAAAGAATGGAAAGAAAAATCTAATCTTAAAACTAAATCTTCTCAAAACTTCACTCATGTCACTAAGAGATTTAGAACTCCCTGCCTATAGATGTTGATCTAGAAAGTCTATTGCTCCTTGAATCATGTGATGAACACTTGGTTCTGTGGAGACAATCTGCACAGCCGTAAGAGTGACTCTTATACGCTGAAGAATATCTTGAGTTAAAGTATCCAGACTGGTCCCCGACCTGTTGTAGACCGGTGAAAGACTTCACTCTCTCTTGTGAGCAGACATCTTGATGATTGGACGAGACTCCGAGCGTAAGCCTTCTCTTCTGGTTGACTTTGGTAGGACAGTAAGCTTCTCCCCTTGAGTTTGTATCGCCATTTTGGATAGCATCTCTGAGCAGATGTTGTCATGAGCAGTCCGCGAGCACTCATCTAATCGGTTGGTGTCTACTCCAAATTGCTCCAGTGCCGTGGTGACCACTCCGATGTGTACAAGCCCTTGGTTGACAAACTCTCATCAAGGGTAAGTAGAATCATGGATGGAAGGTTTATCTTCTCCTTCGTCCTTAGGGCGTACATGATCCTCACATCTCTTGCATTGACGATATGAGTTCGTTGATTTCTTGGGGGTGATGTTGTGGGTTAGAAGGCTATGTAGGACTCGGTTAGGAATGGACATCTGCACTGCAGGAAAGTTTTTCATTGTTGCCCCTTGGTTGAACATATGTATCATCATGCCTCATTTATGCAATCCTTCAGGCTCCATATTGAATGTCTTGCTGATCCAAGACTTTGTGATGCTGATTTGGATTCTTTGAACTTCTGAAATTATGTAATCCTCATTGTCATCACTTTGGAGAGGCTCTAAGTGTCTCATATGTTCCTTGAGCAGCTCTACGTAGCAAGCGATAGGCTTTTGGAAGAAGTCAATCCAACCCTAAAACTTTAGCAGCTCTATGATTTCCTCGAGACCCATTTTCTCTATCCATTCAAGATCCAATGTCTTTGGTAAGACGGGACAGGACTTATCATCAATATTTGCAGCCTTGATGAGAGTTGGATCTATCTATCTTAATCTCTTCAATCTCTTGAGCATTTGTGGCGGCTGAGGTTTTACGATTGCTTTCTTTGATAAAGAGCTCCTCGGGATTTTGAGCGTGTGGTAATAGAGCTATTTGTTGCTTTTCTTTTGCTTTCCTCAGATGCTCACGCTTCACGAGTGTTGGTATGATTGGTGAGGGTGACTCTGTGTCACTGCTTTCTTCTCGACTAGATCGGTGAGGTGTTGGTGACTGTTCAGCGATTGGTAGTGCAGCTTGAGCAGATGATGCTCTCTTTCCCTGGAGTTTGGTGTTGTCAGCTCCTTCATTTGAGCTTCCTCTCACATTGTGTTCTCTTTTGGTGACTTTTCTTCACTTTGCACTTCCCCTTCTTCTATCTCGTGAGTGACATTTCTGATGATGTCAGTTGGAGTGGCTTCCTCATCATTGGTGAAGTGAAGTCGGCGAGTTGCTGGCTCTGGGGTGGATTAAGTTTGCTTAGGTGGTTCTTGTTTGCTTTGTAGACGCTTGGAGGTGCGAGTTGCGTGGATGAGGGGTTCATGGGTGAGCCTTTTTCCTTTTGGTTTCTTGGCTTGGGTTAGTTTTGTGGCAGTTTTTGAGGTGTCGGCAGATGAAGTAGAAGAGATCATGACTGTAGTTTTTGTGGGAGTTGAAGTAGGAAGAATTGTAGGTCTTAGGTGTCCTTTCTGGATGAGATTGTATAGGCGAGGGAAGTAGAAGCTTAAGTAGGTTACCTCTTCTGGTTTTATTTCTCCTTCTTCTAAAACATGACATTTTAAGTCGTTTTCTTCTTCGACTAGCATTTTGTTAATGCGTGCCCCTTTTGAGAGGTGACAGATGTGGTCATTGGGCTGTCGGTGATCAGCTCTGGATTCGATTTTGGAAGGATGGCTTTTGAGATCTTAGAGCAAGGAGCAGACTTGGGTGCCATTTCTTTAGGAGCAGAGCTTGCTGGAGTTTAATACTTTTCGATCGAGAATTCTTAGCTAGGTTGTGAGGTGAGAATTTTTGCATGAATCTCGTTAGAGTTTTGTGAGGGAGAAAAGAAGTTGTTTGTATGCTTTAGAGAGATTGAGGGCAGTAGTGTGACAAGAGTGGAACTCTCATCGCCCTTTTATAGATATCGAGTAACGGTCGGCGACCGTTCCCCGTCTGCTCGCTGACAGGTTGTAATGGTACTATTCACAACGGGTATCGGTCGTGACTGTTAGTCATCGATCCGTTGTGCTTTTACCCATTTCTATCTATTACCCACTTTCTATTCTATTCTCTCTTTTGTGAAGTGACTGACATATATGTTTCAAGTAGCCGTTTGATAAACCATATGTGCATTAATTACTACAATGACCATTGAACGACATACTTGAAGTGTTGCTGACCGGTTGATGACCGATCGTAAGAGTTGAAAGACAGCCTAACCATGATTAATGATCATCATTCCAAGATCATGAATAATCTTATTGAATCTATCTCTACTTAATGGTTGGTAAGGTCATCTGCTAGTTGTTAATTTTAACCAACTAACCCCTTTTCACAATAATCTCTAAGAAAATGATGTCTTACTAGATTTTGGAAAATAGGTATGGTACTATAATCTCAACAAAATGTATAAATACCTGTTTTGAACATATAATCAATTTGTTTGTTCGAACCTCAAGAGTTGAGCACAACAGCTTGATTCAGCTTGCTGCACTATATATTCAGATTCGGCAGTTGAGATTGCTATACTCTGTGTTTCTTTGATCCCCATGCGATCAAACATAATTCAACAAAGAATGCTGTCCCAGATGTGCTCTTTCAATCGGTGATAGAGTTTCCATAGTCTGCATCTGAAAATCCTACAAAATTTTAGTTAGTAAGTTTTGGATGAAAAGGATCAAGATTCATAGACCCTTTGTGATAACGTAGGATTCTTTTCACAGCTTGTAAGGTGAATTTCTCTTGGGTCACTTGAAACAATGATTTTGGAGCTTGTTTGAGCCCATAAAGAGCTTTGTCAAGCTTGAGCATCGTGGCTTTCCTTCTTGTGCCTCAATACCTGGAGGTTGTTCAACATACACTGCTTCTTTGACATATCCATTGAGAACGGAGTTCTTGATGCCGAGTTGACGGTGATACGCGATTTTTGACATCATCATTTCTTTTGATGACATGTTGCTGACCAGTTGCTGACCTTTTGGTCACGAGTTATTCAGTTTGTGACTTATCCTTGAGGTTTTGTTTGGTTAGATCAAGTCCAGAACCCTCATCCTCTTTTGATTCCATGATCTGACCTTAGATCCTTGATCCGAAGGTTCAATTGTACTTGGATTTATCCTGCAGGGACTTAGAATCTCTCAAGCACTTCATCTTTAGGAGCAGTGAATGTCGTCCATACAACTCGGAAGTGATCATAGATAGCAAACATAAACATCACAAAGATTAATCTCTGACTTCTTAATCTCAGAGAGACTTCTAACCAACCGTTTCTAGACTAGTTTTCTTAGTAGAGTAATGTCATCATGTCCTAGTATTTGGTGCCATAAGGTGGAGTCATCTATTGAAGTAATCAAACATGAAAGATTTAGACTGTCAATATTCTCCAAACATATTCACATTTTTCTGTCTTCTGCCTCTTAACAAATCTTTTTCCATTACTTGGACTTTCTATGCTACAATATGTAGAACAGAAGTGAGCTAAGTCGTTGTTGTCAAATTTTGAGATATTCTGAGCAATTTGATTAATCCATTAACCAAAATGACATTATTAATGACATAAATTGAAGTAATATCAGCCTTACCTATAGTGATGATTTCTTCCTCTTTGTTGTCGCCAAGGAAAAAAGTTCCCTGGCCTCCTGATTCGAGTGAGAGGAATTTTTGTTTGTTTCCTGTCACATGTTTAGAGCACCCACTGTTCATGTACCAGCAGGGATCCCTTCCCACTCTATTCTACACTTAACAGGTTAATTGTGTTGGATTAAGGTCCCAATGAAGTTTGGACCCATATCCACCGAGTGATTCTGTCTTATTCTTGACAACCCACCTTAATCCATTTTTCTCTAACTGACACTTCCTTATAAAGCGTGTTTTGTGACATTTATTTTCGTGGTGACCCTGTTGTCTACATAAGTGACAGACACCTTCACGATGTGTCTGTGATAGGTATCCGACTGGTCATTCACAATTCCTTCTAGGTTGTTTAGCATCATTTTCTAATTTTACATATTCTTCTTGAAGAGATGCTAGTTCCTTTTCCTTTTCGTTAGGAGCAATGATCAGTTCATCAATCTCATGTTGCTTACCTAACTTCAATTTTTCATGGACAACAAGAATTTCACAATAGTCACTTTGTAACTTTTTTTAATGCATTTGTGAGTTTAACTACCTTATAGGAGTTTTCATCTAACCTTTCAGTTTCCTCAAAACTTCTTTATTCTCCTTTTCAAGAGTTTCTAGTTGATCGATCAAAATGAGAGAAAATTTTCAGAGTCCTAGAAGTTCAGCTTTCTGAACTTTTCTTCTGAGTTGAGAATAGTTTACCTATGTTTGTTCTTCTTCTTTCTCTGATGTCTCCATGGCTTGAGCTGTCAAGCACACTTCCTCAAGGCCTAGATGAGCCTTCTCATCTCTTGAGTGGTTTATATTTGAGGTTTGATCATCCTCACTTAGTTCTGAGTCTCCCCATGCAGCGACACGCGCTTCTTTCTTTGGTTTCTTGTTGAATGACTTATGAGCAGGCTTCCTACCCCTGTCGTTGTCCTCTCGAGGTCGTTGAGGACAGTCCTTGATGGGGTGTCCACGCTTAGAACACCCAAAGCATTTGCCATTGCCTTTGTTGGTAATCCTCAGATTCTTTGGATTCCTTTCCTCTTTTCATGTTGTTTTTAAGAAATTTTCAGAAGTGCCTCTTTGCATAGAGGACCATCTCATTATCGTCTTCTTCTGACTCAGTTTCTTCATCATCAGCTACCAGAAAGGATACCGTTTTTCCTCTTTCTTCGTTGAGCTTTCTGAATTTATTTGTTGTAATTTTAGCTCAAACGCCATTAAGGATCCTAACATGTCTGCCAAAGACATCTTAGAGAGATCATGAACTTCTTGCATGGCATTGACTTTGCTGTTGAAGGAGATAGGGAGGGATCTAAGGAATTTCTGAATTTGATCCTCATTTGATATAGTTCTTCCAAGCACAAGCATTTCGTTAATCAGTTTGATGAACCTTGTGTGCATTTCAGAGATGCTCTCCTTCTCTTCCTTCTTGAATAACTCCCAATGAGTGAGTAGCAACTCAATGCAAGTCTTTTTGATCTCGTCATTTCCTTCATATGTGACTTCAAGAGTTTTCCAAATCCTTTGGGCAGTTTTAGTTGAGTCCACTTTAGAGTATTGCTCAAGTAGTATTGCACAATATAGAATTCTTACTGCTCGAGCATTGAACAATAACTTCTTGATTTGATCATCAGTCATGTTGTCGATTGATATGTCTTGTCCTTGAGTATCTTGGAAGATGTATTCACCACGTGATATAATCCTCCAGATCCTTTGGTCGTCAGACTTGATGTGAAACTCCATTTTATTTTTCTAGTGGGTGTGTTGTCTCCATTGAAAAGTGATGGTCGATTTGGTGTAGAACCTTCTTCTGATGCCAGTAGATTTGAATGAGACATTTCGATCGTCTTCTAAAGAAGTTAGCTTTCTAGAAGCGACCGGCTCTGATACCAATTGAAACTGGTGGATGCTCCTAGATACGTTATCGACCTGTCGTGGATGTGTCTTTTATGCTGTTTGGAAGTATTTGATAATCTGGAAGAGATGGGATAAACTCAAACTGGAAACCTTATTCGATTGAGAATTTACACACAAAAATTCACTCAATCTCCCTCGCCCTACCCATGGACTTCGGGACAGTTTAGGACTTTATCCCTAAGTCCTCTACCCTCTCTTGACAGTCGGCCTATAGTTCCCCAGCTGTTCCCCGACTGGTTAGTCTATTAGTTACACCCAGTATTAACTTTTGACCCCAGTCCTACCCAGCTTGCCAACTTCCTAGTATTACACACACTTAGTCTAACTTATCTTTGCTCTAAGTTTCTCTCCACTTTTTGTTCGCGTCCCTAAGATGGAAGTTTATGCACCATATTTATACACATAAGACTTGTTATAGATGACCTATAACTTCCTATACATTAGGGGTCGTTTGTCTCTTGATTCTCAGAAGAGTAGCCAAGTTCAAATATAGGCTGACCCTCAACTTGACCTGGAGTCGTCACAACACATGTCACCTTAAGACTGGACACGTTGGCGGCAACTACTCAAGTGGTCGGTCACCGGTAGCACTCTCCACTTGCTTGATCTTGTTTGGTTCATTAATGCTCATAAATGCTCTCTTTCAGACTTCACTTTGGCTAGGTGATAGTGTGCATTAATAGCCCTTGACTTATCTTGTTATTTTGCACATTAGTGAGCAATGCTTTTTGGCGTAAGCTAGTTGCTTGTGTGGATGCCTGATTCTTCATGATTTTGTCGAACCAATTGATGTATTTTATTTTGTATAATTTCTGATGCATGAGAGATGTGATCGTGTGGTGCTTGACTTCTTGTGTGTACTAGAAGTTCTAGTGGAGCTCTGACGACATGTACTCGACTGGTTGGGCACAAGTCGTGAATGGAGCGTGCTTGCAACCTTGCATGCTAAGCCACTCCTCTGGCTGTTTTTCAGTGTCTCAAAGCTTTAACAAACATATAAGATAGATAACACATGTTTGCTATCATCAAAACTAAAGGATCTTGACTTAAACACTATGGCAGGCTGGTCTTCAAAACGCAATATCTTCTTCATTTTAGCTCCAATTTTAGGTCTGTTCGCTCCCATGCGTTCATATCTTTGTCTACTTTATTCCTTACTATGTTATTCCCCCTGTTTAAGCAATAGTTGTATACAAACTCCAATAAAACTCAAAACTAGAGGAAAATTAGCTAGAGTGGAGAAATGAGCATGAAAAGTGTTGATACAACATACTAAATACACCCCTAAAACATGCTCATTTTGACACTCATCAGTCAATAATGTGTTGCACTTCGGGAACATAACGACACACAGGTACGATTAATGATCTGCTAAATTTAACTTATGTATTCCATGATAGAACTAACATGTTTACTTAAACATGTGACAGGGTTGATGATAAGTGTGAAACATATAGGCTTTTTAGGTTTAATTACCTTATAATCTGCAACAGTTTAGGCAATGTTTCCCACTTATTATGCGTTTTTCCTATGATTGATGTTTTGATATGAATTGACGCATTATATGTGTTAAATATAGGAAAACTCCATGGAAATGAAGAGTTTACATCATAAGGATTACAACGCAACAAACGGGAACAAATCGGAAAAAAGACGCAAAAATTGGTCACGTCCGACCCAAACTAAGCTGGACGCAAATCCGGACGCATGTTAAGGAACGCGTCCGGATCCGGACATTGAGCCGGACGTGACACGAGACACAGATTCAAACCTCTATCTCACGTCCGGGTGTGAGGCGAGATCCAGATCTACTTTTATCTCACGTCCTGATCCGGACACAGATCCGGACGTCACACAGATGCGAAAAATAAAAAGAAGTTCAGGCTGATAATTACGCTTTCTGCGCAATTATCAGCCGAAAGCTGCACGCATCAATCAGAGATAACTCTTCCAAGTGCTCCACTAATCTACCCAATTCACCCACTAATCCTTGTCTTCACTTTCCTTTCCTATTTAAGCAACATTTTCTTCCTAATTCGGGGCACCAGACCCTCTCGACTACACAATACACTCTCATCCTCTCACTCCATACTGCTTCCCCATTCACGCTCAATCTTTCATCTCCATATCCCCTCTCCCTCAGTCACAGACATAAATAAAGCTCGGTGCTTCATTTAGCCACGTCCGGATCTACGTCCGGATCTAGACTGACCATATACGTGTGTCCGGATCGACGTCCGACCCCAGGTGACCCGGACGTGACACAAGCAAGAGAGGAAACTGCAGAATCGGCGACGGCCTCTAAAATCAGTTTTTCTGCTAAATCCCTTTATCCTTACTCTGTTTAAATTGAGCATTGTTATAATGTTATGACTGAGTAGTCACTTTTAATTCCAGTTTACTATGTATCCCTAGATTAATTATTTCCGAACCTTTGTGATTTTCTGTAGTTCAATAGAATAAAGTTCTTTTCCCTTATGAATTCCTAAACTCTCTTTAATCTGATCAATTATTGAGTTTATCGGTTTGTTAGCTTATAAGTGAGAACTGCGGCTATCAATTGACTACAAGGAAGAACCGGTTAGTGTAGAGATGGTAATTCCTCTAAACCACTAGCTGACCAATAATCTAGTCTTTGCTTAAAGCAGTTAGTAAACAGTGGATTCATAACGAAAGTTAGGATTCGGTCTTTGCTAATTAGAATTCGTTGAGCGGGAGACCGGATGCGAATTGCCATTATTCTAGGGTTTTATTCATAATTCTACATAAATCACTTAGGGGAAGAAATAACAGATCTAGAGAGAAGTAGTAAAGCGGGATTTCCCTTATCAATCAAATTCAAATCAGTTATTTTCCTGTTATTTATTGCTTATCGATCTCTTTTACAGCATTCACGATCACATACAAAAACCCCCAATTTCCTGTTATTTTTACATTATTCTTGTTTTGTTTGTGAGTAAAGATTAAACTAGACATCGCCTCCCCTGGTTCGATACTCCGGGAATGCTCCGAGATTTAAACTTGCTATAATCGACCGGTGCACTTGCCGTTAGGTTAAACCCCCAACAGTTGAGAGCGCTCACTCTGCTCTAAAGGCTAGACCGAAGAGCGCTAGACACGCTTTGGATGTCATCTTCCCAAAAATTTACGACCATGTCAACACTCAAGTGAGGGAGTTGAAGAAGGACTTCGAGGGTGCACAGAAAAAGCATAAAGAGGCACAAGAGGGTTCCTATTGCTTATCTAATTGGGAAGGTTAGTGTCTTATGCTTAGATGAAATAATCAAAGAGATTGGTAGGGAATTACATTGGAATAGATAGCTCACTCTATGGGTGTGATAAGGTGACCCCCCATGGACTACCATGTACATGTAGGCTAAACAACATGTTGGTTAATGGTATCCTGTATTCCGTGAGAAATGTACACCGTTTCTGGTACACTCTAAGCCGGAAGAATAATGAATCAGCAACACAAATGCTAGACCACAAACAAACAGAGCAAATGAGATGGCAAGCTATTGCTTCTGAGGTGGCATAGTCAGACGATCCAACACTGATGGCAAGATGTTATGTCACATCCACACTTTCATTCATCTGGATCTATCGTGCGACTTAGGAGAACCACTAGAGCAGCCAGGGATTTACAGACCTCCAGGGCCCTCCAAACCAAATTGACGAGAACCTTCAGCTTGGGAGCGTGACCAACCACGGGTAAGCCAATCCCAAGAAGCACCATTCACTGGAAGATCCTTTAACGCAAGATCATCGGCTCTTGGACGCTTCATGTCTATGGATATGTTTCAGTATATGGAAGACTTTGAGGCCAACCTATATTAGTATATCACTGGGTATATTGACGTTACAGCAAATGGAAATTGTGGCTTTGAGGTAATGGTGGATTACCTTTATATGAATAAGAATCGATGGAAACAAGTTTGTAAGGTGATGTTCACTGAAATGAAACACACCGAGTCAGTAAAATACTCGTATCAAATCATGTTCAACCAGACACAATACAACGAGATGTAGAGAGAGATACGTTTCAGTGGAGATGGCTCAACACCTCCGGATAAATGGATAAGCACTAAAATAGGGACCATGATCGTTACACGCTACATTTTTATAGTGGTGTTCTACTCTGCTATATTTGAGAATGCCGGAAGTAGTACATTCCTCCCTATCAAAGATCATAATAACCATGGTCGTCCAAGAGGAGAGATCCACATTGGAGTGTGCAGACAGAGACATTATGTTAGCTTTTGTATGGTTCAAGATTCCCCACTACCCTCTGTATACCCACAGTGGTTTTATTATAGAAATCCATACAAGGTTGGTAGTTGGATTTACCCACTACAATCTAGGTTAGATAGGTGGGCCACAGAGCTTGTGTAATAATTTGGACTCAAATATCATCTTGTAATATGTTATGTAACTTAGTTGTGAGTTAAAATGTTCAATAAATTGTTGTTAAGCTGTTTGAGATGTCAATTTTCACTCCAACACATTCCATTGTATTCTGGATAGTTTAGTGAAAATAAAAAAATGTTCTGCAGTTAATAAAAATAAGGGAAAATTACATTCCTCACCTATGACGTTTGGCGAAATTACACCCCACCTACGAGGTTTCAAAAATTACTTTGTCCACCCATGTGGTTTCCTCTATTTTACATCCGGCAACTTTTCTAATATTTGATCAACTTAAAAGATGCTTAAATGTTGTCCAAACTTGATAAAACCTTACATGGATGATCCTAAGATATTATATTTTTGTCCAGTATCAAATCCAAAGTTTTTTAAGCTCATATATGACTTGTGGGATCCAATGAAAACACGTTCATATGTCACATGTTTCATTGGGTCCCACGGATCACATATGAGCTTAAAAAAAAAGATATGGATTTACGCTAGACCAAAACATAACACCTTAGCCTCGTCCATGTAAAGTTTCATTAAGTTGGACAACATTTAAGCATCTTTTAAGTTGATCAAATATTAGAATAATTGTCGGTTGAAAAATAGAGAAAACCACATAGGTGGGCAAATTAATTTTTAAAACCACATGGGTGGGGTGTGTAATTTCACCAAACGTCATGGGGGGGGGATGTAATTTTCCCTAAAAATAAATGACTGAAAGCTGTTTGAAATACCGATTTTTATTTTTTTTTCAAGAAAAAAAAAAGACGCCCAACACATTCCAACTTATTCCAGATAATATAACAAAAAAAATTGTAGAGTAGTTAGTAAAAATCACTAATCATCAAGTATATAATTTTTTTTATTTAAATCACTATAAAATATCAATTAATGAAAAAAAATACACTTTACATAATTGTACTACAATCAGTAAAAATCACTATTCATCAAGTATAAACTTCTATATTTAAATCGTTAAAGAATATCAATTAATAAAAAAATATTACCCTCATACTTCTTTACATATTTACGTGATTTAAAATAATTTTATACTGCATTGGTTAGTATTTATGCAATTCGTGCAAAAAAAAAATTAGAGAATGGGCCGAGGAATGAGACAGACACTGCATATGATTATACGAGGCCGCAAAAAACACGTGATGTATGTTGTCGAATCCCAAGAGACCCGCACCAAACGACAAATGAGAAGGTAAGACGGCCAGCAAGGCACACAGATAACCCCGGAGCGAAAGTGCCAAAAGCAAGGAATCTTCTCAACAAATAAAAAACTACGCCATGAGACACATTTTATAGAATGATCAGGTGCATACAACAAAGCCCTTAAAATTAGAATCCGAACTGAAAGCACGACATACAGAACATACACAGGTGCCAGTATTCTTTGTTCGTATTACACAACAAACCCCATTGCTACTGCAGCAATCGATTTACATTATACCATCTGTTCAACATCACCAAAAGATCCGCCTGTATTACAGTGCCAGCACTTGGCTGACAAGGTAGCGCTCTCGCCTGGTAGACAGATCACATTACAACTTAGAAATGGTAGAAAGCCACCTAACAGCCGAAGGATCTGTTGTACCTCAAGTTACGAGCTCAAATAGAAGCTACTCAACTTCCGTCCGAGTGAATACCACTCTCAAATAATCTAAAGTAACAAAGGCAGGCAATGGAGCTAGATGATCTTGGACGCGATGCTAGAAGTGGCATGTATCTTCAATGGCTGCTCAGGGATGTAAACTTTACCTGTATTCCAGCATAATGAATTCAAAATTAGGAATATCTTTGTACTCGATTAAATAAATCTCATCTTGTCTGTACTAATAAAAGGACAAGCTATATTGAAGTCATCATTATTTTGAGATACATGGCAAGCGTGAAGATCAGACCTTTCTCTTTCACGCTAATTTGCAATGTATCAAGTGATATTATGCCATCTGTCAATGGGAGTAACTCAAGCTTGACTTTGGTGGTTGACTGAGAAGGAACGCATCTGATAAAACAAAGAAACAGTTAGTTTACTCTCATCACAAGTTTCAACACTTGAGTAAAACAAAAGACTTTGTCAATGACGCAAAGAAGTTCATGTACCCTAGTGGAACCCTGCTCTGCAACCACAGATGGTTACAAGCCGTGCCAGAGGTAGGTACACTATCAGACATGGGAACGGCTTGCTCATCAAAAGAAAGTGAACGAGCCCCCTTCTTGCTATCATCATGTTTCTGAGATTCAGCCAGAAGGGATGTAGAGCCTGGCCTTGGTATAGGAGTTGAAGTTCCCGTGTTCAGTGACACAATCGAGGTATGGGAGGAACATACAGAAGCAGGAGCAAGAATGGTCAGAGAGAGATCTTGTGTCGTCAGATTTGATGCTTGAAGAGTGAGCACCTGGACAACAATGTGGAATCTGTTAACAACGCAAAAGAAGCAATATCAAATATTACTTGGCTCTTAAAAAAAACTCTGAAAAGACCTGAACTGGAAGCTGAGAACCCCTGGAATCATGTTCAGGGTCTTGCGTTGACATCTCAGAAACAACAGATATCATTAGATCCCTTGAAATACGAGGCCTCCAGTCAGTACGCTTTTTGAAGAACAGCCTAGACTCTGCATTGTTATCGAGACATGGGAAGAAAAATTAACAGAGAAAAATACAAAAAGAAATAGCCAGAGAATAAAGGTTGACATAAGCAGGATCACCTGTGTAGTTACAGCGGCAGGATACGAGGACCGAGTATTGATCATTGTTCGACAACCTCTTCTCTCCGTCTGCAGATTTGATAGGATGTTGGACTGTCATAGATGGCTTACCAGCCTTCGCACGTGATAGCTGAGCCCCCAGATTTTTGTGCACAGTAGATGTTTTCAATACTGAAGTTGCTGGCTTGAGAAGAAAGGAGTGTTCTTCACCTCTCCTGCAACATAAGGATTACCGAATTAGATGATTTGGACAAGGCAGCATCTGCAATCTCGAAAAATAAGCAAAGGAGCTTAATCATCCAAAGAGAGCACAGCACGGTAACTATGACCACTCTTTCACCAGCATCATTTCCACTTCCCCGAGTGAACAAAGCTTGCTGATATGTTTCACAATTGAACAAAGTAATGCAAAAAGAATGACCAAAAATTGGCAGATCATAATCTATGATAAAAAGGACACAACAGTGGGTCAAAGAATACATAAGAGATAGCCTAGTCACAGAGACGGAAATAATAAACAATGCTAGAAAGATAAGGTATAAAGAGAGAAGAACCTGAGGGCTATATTTGGTAAACTATAATCAGTCCCAGCTTCAATACATGTAACTGGAATCGACAGTGGAGGTCCCCCTCCTGACACTTCCTCTAAAATAATAGTTATAGCATCTATGTGTATAATAACATCGGGAATATGATCTGGAGAAACATTCTGCAAAAACAGATTATAATAACACCTTTAACATTCATCACTGAAAAACCTAGGCTTTTAAACAAACAACTTCTTGACATATAGCATGAATGAGAATACAGTCATACCTTTATTTGAACACAAAGAAGGTCATCAGTGTTACAGTTAGCAGCAAAAGTTTGGATGTCAATGGGATGAACAATTTCAAGATGTTTTCTCCATCTTCTTCCTGGTACATATATCCCTTCCAGAGCACAGCGAACAGAGAATCTCTCTGATTTCAGAGGAACTCCACGAAAAGATAGGAGTTCTTCACTCCCAGTTCTTTTACTTTTAACATAATCTTGAGATACAAGATTGTCCCAATCTTCAAATTCTAAGCTAGAATTTGATGAAGCAGAGGAACTATAAGGTGACGAAGAAGTTAAGTTTTGGGGAGCTGAAAGAGAGGACATGGAGTAACTTCTGAAGTTCCAAAAGAGAAGGATTGTGAACTGGAAGATGCAGAAAAGCTCGACTTATGAGAAGTATTGACTAAGGGAGGAGCTAAAGGGCGGGAGAAAGAAGAATGAGAGTTGTCCAGAGGAAGCAACCATTTTAGTAATTCCTCACAGCGATGACCTTCTTTACTATGATCAGCTCCATCAAGGTCTGAAAATGTTGCCCTAGCCGAGTTTTCTGGGGTCAGATTTCCATCCTTATATTTCTCAAACTGAAGAATTTCTAGTGTTGGTTCTTTCAAAAAATCAACACCAACATTCACTTGTAAAAGAACCTGCACCCTTCCAAAAAAAATTGTATCATAATCATTAGTACATTTGGCAACTCTATTTTTGCAAGGAAAAGAGCCACTAATGCGATAGGCCAGAACCATCCAATTCTGCACTTGAATATTTCACAGTAAGAATAAGCTAGAATGAATAAAGAATCCATCCTTCATCCCAACATATATTTCAAGAACCATTTGGTTTGATATCAGACAAGGAGAGTAACAAAAACATCTGAGACTGTGAGAGCTGCAAACACTTGACCAAAGATAAATCATGAAATTGTTTGAAACGTACCACTACATCTCCATTAGGGAGGGAGCAACATTTTACAGAATTTCTCCCTACACCACCAGAAACCCTTGGGTTGAACCCTCCTTTGTCAATCATAGCACTAACAGAACTTGTATTTTTTTTGCTATCTCCTCCATCATCAGCGTCAGATGTTGTACCTGCTGCCTCAGAAGTATCTGAAGAACTTCTGGGAGACCAAAGAAGCTCATCCGAGTCAGCAATGAACAAAAAAATGGGATTCCTCAAATGTTTGGAGCATGTTTTGGATTTGCTTTCTACAATCTTCCATCCTGACAAGTGATTCACCAGAAGATACATCCAGCTGGGGATCACACTCTCTACAGACAAACCACCATCTTTTGTATCTACGTCACCGTTTCCATCTACTTGTCCAGACTCAGACAAGGCTTTACCATAATCAATATGCCCATTCTGTTTCTTCTCACTTTTTCCAACACCATTCTTACTCAATGCAGCAGCAACTTTGAAAGGAGTAACAATTTCAGCATCCTGCTTGGATGCAGATAAACATGCCATAATATGAACCTGTTCACCTACAGAAGCATATAAACACAGTAAAGGCGCCAGAACAAGGAAACGTTATCAGGTCACACATTGCTAGCATCCATCAGAGCAATAATACAAAAGTAGCGCATCAGGGATGGTTACCGGGAAATACAAAAGAGCGATCAAGAGAGCGAAATGTTCGCATGTCTGTTGCTTCCATCCAGCTACTTGGTAGTTCTCCTGCAAATAAGTCATCGTAAAATATCATCTTATTCGGTTAATATATAGAATCACACAACAAGAGCCTTATTCCTAAAATAATTGAGTCTATGAACATGTTTTAATATATGAAGTTGGAGAGAGAAAAGCCACAGACATAAAAGAAATAAAAACACAAAGGAGTAGAGAAATGGATATATGACAACAGGGATGGGGGGAAGTAGTAGGGTGGTATGGGAACATTGTGTTACATATCAACGCCAATGATTTGGTCATTGTAATTATTTCTACTTCTGTACCTTACAAAGAAACAAATAGATGAATTTATTCATGTCTTTGGGAACAAAAACATGAATAAATTCATTTATTTACTTCATTTGTAAGGTGCGGAAATAGAAGTAAATTACAGAGACCAAATCACTGGCATTGATATGAAACACAATGCTCCCATGCCTGTCTACAAGATTCTCTTTATTCCCTTGACTTTCTCATACAAAATGAATAACTATAAAACATATTCATTTCTTTGCAAGGAATTGGATAATCACTCGACAATTCACTCATCGTATTAGGTCTGTACCGGACAAGTTTTATGGCAATGTTTAGAGAAGGAAATAATTAGTTGGGAAAGTGTTTTTAGTAAGTTTGGGATAGTATCGTTAGTTAATGTCTTGCTTTTATGGTTAGGGAAAGTGGTGTGGATAGTATTCAGGTAAATATTTAGTAAGTTTGGGATATTACCATTAGCTAGTATTATGGTGGGATATTATTAGCGATTATTAGTATTTAAGCGATTTTGACCATTAGTCAGCTACTTGAGTTTTGGTTAGTGCGGGGGAAACTTTCTATTATTGTAGTTGTTACTATGGTAAAAACGTGAGCATTTAAGGGGGTAGAAGGGTTGTAAGAAAGAGCATCGAGACATTGGATATTGTAGGCCTCTTTTGAGGAGTTATTGGTAGGAAGGTTACCCCAATCTTCTTAAGTTCTATCAATTGGTATCAGAGCCTGTTCTTGGACAGAGGGAGATATCACAAGAAAAAAATGGAGAATATAGTCATTGATTGAGATTTTCGAGCGGATAGAGCGAGACTGGGAGATAGGCTTGAGATAATTGGTCACAATGCACTATCGAATGCGAAGCACGATCAATAGACTCATGTGCGACAATTCTTCGTCACCGGCAAGCTCGAGAAGGGGGTGAATATGACATGGATTACATTAATCCCTAAAACACTCAGAGCCAGCAACCCTTGATGAATATAGACCAATAAGTATGATTGGCTGCATATACAAAGTAATTGCCAAGACGTTGGCAAAACGTTTGACCAAAGTTCTACCGAAGCTCATTGAGGATACCCAAACAGCCTTTGTACATGGACGCAATATACGAGACCATTCGGTGGTTGAAGAAGAACAAGAAGAAAGGAGTGTATTGAAGATTGACTTTCGGAAAGCCTATGATTGTGTGTCTTGGGATTTCCTACGTCTGATGCTTTGGGAGTTTGGTTTCGGACAAAAGTGGATTGGCTGGGTAATGGAATGTGTAACCAGTGTGAAGATATCCATCCTTGTTAACGTCTCGCCAACAAAGCCGCTCAAACCACGGCGAGGTCTTGGCAAGGTGACCCACTCTCCCCGTTTTTGTTGTTATGGTTGTTGAAGCTCTAAGTTGGATGGTTAAAAAGGTGATGCACTGTGGCCGCTTCAAGGGCTTAAAAGTAGGGTAGAGAAGGTGTGGTGCTATCTCACTTACAATTTGCCGATGACACTTTGTTTTTTTCGTGAACTAAATCGGAGGGAGTTGCTGGAAGTGCATCGGCTGTTGTTATGTTTTGCAAGCATGAGTGGCCTGCGTATTAATATGAGTAAGACTACTGCATACTGTCTGAATGCGTCAAGAGAGGAAGAGCAAATGATAAAAGACATATTTGGCTGTAGCATTGGTTCATCCCGGCTACGTATCTTGGATGCCCGCTTGGGGCAAAAATGAACTGCCTTGCCACCTAGGAACCGGTAATACGTAAGGTAGAAACAAAATTGGCAAAGTGGAAAACCACATCACTCTCCAAGGCCGGAAGAGGTGTGTTGGTTAGATCGGTATGGAGGCGGTGCCACTATATTATTCGAGCCTGTTTGTCATACCAAGGAGAGTTCGAAAGATACTTATTGAGAAGCAAAGAAGATTCTTCGGGGG
Source organism: Limonium bicolor (assembly GCA_023374045.1). Lineage (NCBI taxonomy): Eukaryota > Viridiplantae > Streptophyta > Magnoliopsida > Caryophyllales > Plumbaginaceae > Limonium > Limonium bicolor. The sequence goes on along the minus strand of CM041779.1, from coordinate 46,376,526 downwards.
GAAGGAGAAAGCGAGATATTTAGTACCAGTGGCGTGAGAGAAAATTTGCTAAGCCGAAGTCAGAGGGTGGGCTGGGATTCGTTGACCTACGGCAGAAAAAATAAGTGTCTACTTGCTAAATGGCGTTGGAGATTTGCGAAGCAAGAAGGCACCCTGTGGAACAAAGTAATCATGAATATATAGGGAGGGATGGAGGCTTGTCAGCGGACCAAAACCTGCGACAGCTAAAAAATTTTGGAGGGTGTGTGTCGAGCATAGTTAAAGTAACTAAGCTGCAAGATGAGACCATTAATGAGTTGTTGAAATATTACATTCGACGAGAAGAGTGGGCAATGGTATGACTACAGCATTCTGGGACGAGCGGGGGTTGGGACCGGAGACACTCCAGTCAAAATTTCCCAGACTATACACATTATGTGCGAAGAAGGATGGACACGTGGCGGACATGGGGAGATGGACCAATGGTAATGGGATGAGTGGTCAATCCCGTGGCGACGTTCGCTGTTCGATTATGAAGAAGAACTGGCGCATGAACTTATGGGGATGCTGGATGGGCATGCAGTACATAGCGAAAGAGATGATGTTGTGACATGGGGTGAGGATGCAGAAGGCTTTACGACGAAAGCCAGTACCTGAGCCTTATTCGCGCAAGCAACATCGAAGGTTTAACTGAAGTGTTAAGTCAATTATGGAGCAAAGCGGCGGCACCCAAAATTGAGGTATTAATGTGGTTTATCTAGTTTGGTAAATTATTGACAAGGGATATATTATTCGAGCGGGATGTGATCCCAATCGGTAGCTGTTGGTGTCCTTTCTGCCGGCAGTGCATGGAGTCTTTGGAGCATATTTTATTTTTGTGTGAGATCAGTGTACGAATATGGAATACCCTCATAGGATGGTGGAGGATTAATTTCACATTCAAGGAGACCCCAAAACACATTTTCGAGGATTGGATGTCGATTAGGCTGAACAAAAGACCGCAGAAGGTGTGGAGGTCGACCCTTTTCTATGGGGTTTGGAGCATTTGGAACCTGAGGAATGAGGTGATCTTTAGAGATGCGAGGCCATTGGCGGAAAGCTGCCCTAGAGGTAGAGCTGCTCAAAACCTATCCGGCCCGGTGACCTAACCCGGCCCGGTAAGCCCGAACCCGACGGGCTTGGACAAAAAAATGAGCCCGAATAAAAAACCGGGCCGGGCTATGGCAATTTTTAAGCCCGCCCGGCCCGGTTTTCAAATTATTTATTATTTTTTTAAATATATATAAAATAATGTATATCTATATTATTTGATATAATACATATATCAAAATTATATTAAATATACATATAATATAAAATTTTACTCAAATTTATATATAATAATGCTTTTGAAATTAAATATATATATTTTTTAATTTTTTTAATTTAAAAAATAAAAATAAGTAAATAACCGGGCCGGGGCACAGGCAGAGCTGAAAAAAACCGGGCCTAGCCCGGCCCAGACATATAAAAAACCGGACCGGTCTCCATGAGTAGGCCCAACGGGCCCAAAAAATCTCCCTGACCCCCCCCCAAACCCGGCCGCCTGGATGATCACCTCTACCTAGAGGCAAAAAGGGGAGTGTGGAGATGGACCAAAAACTGGTGGAATGATTTCCCCATTCCTTGTGAAGTATTCATAAATTTGAGTAATCTGAAGGATGATATTTATACTTATAGCTGGTCTTGGTGTAGTGTGGGTTACTCGGCAGTGTGTTAGTATGTAATGTTGTGTTCCGGGTATAGTAGTTCCTTCTGTTCTATTTCGGTCAGCTTTCGAGTTGTGTGTGGTTTAGTATGTGTTCTTCTAATGGACTGTTATGTTGTACTTGGTGGTGGACACTCTTTTTCCTTCTTAGGCTTTTTCCCAATGGGTTTTGCCTAAGGAGGTTTAATGAGGCCCGATTCTTATACCACCTCTTTTTTCTCTAATAAAATGGCTTAGTGCCGCAATTATCAAAAAAAAAATTGACTCAGTACTGTAATGATTCAGGTTTGAAGCTTGTTCACTCAAGTAGCACAACGGTGAAAGTTGGAGATCAAGGACCAAACGACAAAAAGAGGTAAAGACGGAGGAATCGGGGTTGGATGAATTGATACTTCCAATGGTCATGGCGAAGGACTTGGAAGAAGTAACTGAATTGACAAATTCATCCTCTAGGGAAGAAATTGACAACAAGTCATTCATCCATAAACCAGAAATTTTGTATTCCATTCCATAAGGATGGAGGAGACATTGATTCAAGGGTCCAAGGCAAGACAGGGAAAGAAGAAACAGGAGAAGTAGGAGGGAAGAAGAATGACAAGGAGGAATCGGCTTATTCCCGCAGTGTTGTCCAGGAGAAAACTGGGAATTCCATAAAGAAAAGAAGATGGAGAAACCAGTCTGAGAAAAGAATAAGCAGCGAAAGATTTAAGACTGAAGAAGGTGAAGAAGAAGAAGAAAAAGAAAGGTGATGATACTGGAGAATTCCTAACCCTAAAATTCTTCCCAAGACATCCATGAGTTCATCAGCCGCCGTCAGACAGCAGCATATACTCCAGTCATCTGAAGTACATAGGAGGATGAAGTCGCGCAGAAAATTGGATAAGTCCACAAAAGGTAGGAGAAGAAATCGGTTGCTATTCGTGTCAAACAAAGACCTGGTAAGGGTTTACGACTGAGTCATTGCGGGAGTGGGCTAGTTTTTCTTTTAAAAACCGGTTTTTTTCTCTTTAAACATGCCCAAACCAGTTATTTTCTTCAAAATGGTATGTACAGTGTACCATTTTGGTTTTTTAGGCGGCGAGTCGGACATCCTCTCGAGAGGCTCTGATTCTATGGCAGGACAGTCCGGTGGCTGATGCGACTTGGAAAGAAGTGGCCACTATTCAACAACAATTTCCGTCTTCCCACCTTGAGGACAAGGTGGATGTGCAGCAGGGGAGTGATGTTAGGTCTGTACCAGACAAGTTTTATGGCAATGTTCACATGAGGAGAAGGAAATAATTAGTTAGGAAAGTGTTTTAGCAAGTTTGGGATACTGCCGTTAGTTATGCCCCTGGTTAGTAGCCCCGGCTCTATCAGAAAGTTGTTGTTTTAGGTGTAGATAGTATTATGGTAAGTATTTAGTAAGTTTGGGATATTACCGTTAGTTAAAGTCTTACTTTTATGGTTAGGGAAAGTTGCTGTTTAGGTGTAGCTAGTATTATGGTAAGTATTTAAGGGATTTTGACCGTTAGTCAGCTACTTGACTGTTTTGGTTAGTGCAGGGGAAACTTTCTGTTATTGTAGTTGTTACTATGATAAGTATGTGGTAGTATTATTATGGGGGGGGTAGAAGAGTTGTAAGAAAGGGCATCGAGACATTGGATATCGTAGGCCTCTTTGAGGAATAATTGGTAGGAAGGTTACCCCAATCTTCCTAAGTTCTATCACATCAATTCTCATCTGTTAAGCTAATTCAGCACAAAAGGAAGAACCTTTCTTAAGAGAAGCTGAAAAGTGGCACAAAAAAAAAAGCTGACAAGGTAAAACTATGCGAACTCAAATAGAGAGGAACACGGTTTGTTTTTATTTCAACCTGAACTTGAAGATCTATAGTTAATTCCCAAAGACTATGGATGATAATTTCAGTGAACCATAGCACTTGAGTAGCAAACTCATCATAATCACAGAGAGATGGGCTATTAACTAGAAAGTAACCTCTGAATCAAGAACCCATTGCTCCAGGTTCAGCTTTAAGTATAGAGGTCAGGCTACTAAGATATTCACTGACTTCCTTCACTAGAAGCAGGGGAAACATCAACTATAGGACAAATTTATAGAAGTTAATGAACATCAGAAACCTGAAAGAAGACCATTGATGCATGGACAAGTTGGGGCCAGGGAAGCCTAACAGAAAAACACCAGATGCTGCAGTCAATAATTAAAGAAGACTCAGCCAAACCCTATTACCAGCTTATGCACTAGCAGAGACAGCTGATATTTTTGCCTTCCATTTCTCTGCCTAGTCACTAGTTACTATGAAAGGAAGATCTATGTATAAGGACTAGAGAATTAAAAGGAGGAAGACAGGTTTTGTGTGTTCTTTTGGTACAGAATACTCCTCAAGGAAAGTTCCCTTGGTTCCATATAAACATGGTTGTTTCTAGTTCAGGTTTTGAGTCTATACTCAGTTCAATACTAGAGAAACCTTCCATCTTTTAACTGACCTTCCTAAATAACCTCTTAAATTCTTCTCCATTCTACTTGAGTGTTGTTATATTGGGGCCATCAGAAGACCTCGGGATGCTGTAACAATGGAAAGATGTTACAAACACAACAAAGAAGCAATTGATAACAGAATGTTAATGGAAGAGATGAACTGCAGAGGGGTATTACTTAATAGATACAAGAAGAAGAAACTGAATTCTACCATAACTCAAAGTAACAGCAAAGCATCCAAGAAACCAACAAATGAGTATTCTCCCCCTCGCTAACAAACATCTTGCCAAACGCTTCAGTCTTTGAGAATAAAGCGAATTCCGTTGTTCCAATCATGAATAAGCAGATAATCTTATTTGTTTCTCTTACAGTGCTTATCTGTCACTGCCAGAAGTTGTGGAGCTAAAGTTCCAACGTATACATATGGTTATGGATCATTTAGTTAGGTGTTGGCAGAGCATGAGCGTTCTGATTTCTGGGATTAGTCACTTGTCTTGCCCTGTTTGTATTCTTGAGCAGCATGATAAATAGCTCCTTTTCTATAAAATGTCAGTAAGGCATAGTGGGAATATGATGAAACCAGACCCCAATAGCACACATAATACAGCAATTTAAGACAACCCAGAAAGGATAGTTCTCACTGATAGCAGAGATAGGCAATAAAACAGTAGTAAAAAGGATAGATCAGGGAAGGGTTCCCTGCCAAAAGAAGTAAATCAGGCTAAGCCTGCCAATTTCCACAGAGTGGCCTACAAAATGACAATCAACGATGCCCTACTCACACTACTACATTTCCTTAAATAGCCAGTCACTAACCGACAAGGCCTAAAGCCCACAATGCCAAACACTGCACACCCCCTTTTTGTAGTCGACCAAGCACTACTTTACCCCTCACCAGCCGGCATTTCACTCCCTAGTGCTCCCCTTAGTTTTCTGTGTGTGTACGTGAATATGTACTGCCTTGGTCTATTCTTGTGGTCCCATCATCACTCCCCCCTAAAAACAACCTTGTCCCCAAGGTTGGAGAAGAAAAGGAAAAAAACCAGCCATGATCCCAGGCAACAACAGTCCTAGCGAATCCATCTTCAACCCAAGAAAAGTAGCAGTGATCCAAAGCTACAACTCACTATTAGCCTAATGAGATCGTACAGAAGCTGATAATCCACTATTAGCCCCCCAAAGGTGTCCCGTAAGGTGGTCGCTCCAACCCAAGACCAGCAGCAGCAGCAGCAAGCAGCAGTGGGAAAAAAAAAATATATCGAATTGGGGATTCCACTGATTTGATGAAACTTTAATCCAAGTTGTTGTCGAGGTTGGGGTTATTGCCGAGCACAATAGATGGAGAAACATAAACTGGGTTGGCAAAGAGATGGAGAGAATGACCCGATTCTGGACCGGCTTCGCCGTGCACCTTCGCCAATCCTTTGAACGACAGCCACAACCACCAACACCTCTTCAATCTCCTTTGCCGCTTCATCCTCTCGCCTAGGGTTGATGACCGGGCTCGAAATCTTTGGAAACTTGCTTCTGATTGTGTGATTCCTGGAACTTCTTCGCGATCCTCTTTGCCGCTCGCTTGGAGAAGAATTAACGGGAGACGATCAAGTACCTTTGAATCCAGAGCCATCTCCTCTTCTGCCTGAAGCCTCTTCTTCCCATACGTGCGGAACCTTGGCATGGATAGATGCACCGTCATCTTGCACACGTTTCTGGGTAGCAGGTATTTCCCCATTTGTTTTTCTATCCGGGCTGATTACCAATCTCCTTCTTTTTTTTTTTTAAGCTCTTTCCTCTTCGCCCTTTTTTTCTTCTAATCTTATTTTCCTTCTTTTCTTCTCAATTTCTCCTACCTTCCTTCTTAAAATAGAACGTCGCCAAAATATTACCTCTGGGCTCCTTTGCCTTTGGTCTCTTCTTGTGGGGTTTCGATTCAGAGAACGAAGCTCGTCTAAACGTATTGGCTGAACACGGTGGTGGGCTGGGGAAGGCAGATCGTGAACTAAGGAAGAGATTTGCCCTATTTCTACCGCACCCATTACCAGGTACAAACCGCTTCCGTCTGTCCTTCCGCTTCATCTTTTCTTCCTCCGAGCAATCTCCCTCTGTCTTCTTCTCTTGCTAGGCCCCAAATCTGCCATCTCTAAGTGGCTGATGAAGAGATTCTTTCTTCCCCCGTTTTTTATTGATTTTCCCGGACTTCTTCTTCACCTCTGCACTTTGATTTAGTTCCTCGAAACAGCAACCCACATACAACATCTGATTTGGCCTTCCCACCCCGTTCCACTTTTTGACCATTCTCCCCCCCAATTCACTTGTTCTTCCCCTTTCCTAATTCCCTATTCTCGATTTCGTTCTCTTCTTTTCTCTTCTTCCGGCGTCCGATTTCGTCTGTCTAGTTCTTTCCTTCATACTTCTCTTCACCGTTTCCCACTGTAGCTCTTCTGTTCTTCCTCGATTGCCAGATTGTTGAATCCCTCTTAGCTTTCCAAAGTGCAGTGAGTTCTCCCAACTCTCTCGCCCTCCTCTGCAACTTTTCTAATGTTTCCTTGAGTTCATGGCGACTCAACGCCATCTGAATCGGGATCGGTGGCTCTGATACCAATTGATGAAACCAGACCCCAATAGCACAATAATACGGCAATTTAAGACAACCCAGAAAGGATAGTTCTCATTGATAGCAGAGATAGACAATAAAACAGTAGTAAAAAGGATAGATCAGGGAAGGGTTCCCTGCCAAAAGAAGTAAATCAGGCTAAGCCTGCCAATTTCCACAGAGTGGCCTACAAAATGACAATCAACGATGCCCTACTCACACTACTACATTTCCTTAAATAGCCAGTCACTAACCGACAAGGCCTAAAGCCCACACATGCAAAACACTGCACCCCCCCTTTTTTTGTAGTCGACCAAGCACTACATTTACCCCTCACCAGCCGGCATTTCACTCCCTAGTGCTCCCCTTAGTTTTCTGTGTGTACGTGAATATGTACTGCCTTGGTCTCTTCTTGTGGTCCCATCAGAATACAAATTCAATTTAATGGTTGTTGAAGTTTGCCTTGTTTTTGGGTGTTTGGTTGTATAAGTAGTATGTATTCAGGATTTTTGCCCTGTTGTTGAGTGAACTGTTTGTCAGAAGGTCTTAAATTCTTTCATTTTTGGTGTAGATGCAACCAAACAGGCCCAAGAAAAAACTATTATGTTAGGCAAATAGTTCAGGGGATAGCCTTTTACCGCGATCATAAAGCTAAAAACTGGAACTGAGACTATGAAAGTAACGAAGGCCCCTAGAGAGGGTGAGGACTCGCTAAGCAAGGGCATCACCACGGTGTTTGCTTCTCAATAGACAAGAAGAGTGTTGACATTACAGTTTTTAGCATGCCACTTCTTGCCTTGACTAATCAATGGAAATTGTGGAAGGTTGGCAAAATCAGCAGAGAGTCGGAAGGCTTACAACCATCTGGGAGTCAGTTTAAAGGATTACAGACAAGCAATTTGCAGGGTAAAGATAAACACCCAGAGCTTCGCTTCTGAGTTAGACTTCACCAGTATGAACTATGAAGGCTGAAGCTACCAAACCATTCTCTCCTATTGCCACTGAACAACTCCACAAACCGAAACCTCTTCTAAAACAAGACGCAAAGCATCATCTGAGTTTAACTTTCGTAAAAGGAAAAAGGTTTCTGAAAACCATATTTTGTCAAATCATATTATTGAGTGTTTCAGCTTCTTATCTAATTAGCTCTTATGATTTGATGAAGGGTGATGACTAACTGTCAACCACTGGAGAGAATGATGCACTGGTGGAAAGTGTGATGAAAACCACTGGAGAGAATGATGCACTGGTGGAAAAGTGTGATGAATTTATTCATTCCCAAAATCTTTCAAGCAGATTGTGGGTTTAAAATGGATATCTACAACACTTGAGAAAGAGATCAGAAGCAAAATGATAGAACTAGGGAATGCCAGGGAGACGAACCCTCCAAAATCCTCAAGAGAGGCCTATAGTATTGATATCTCCAAAACGGTGCCTCTTACAATGACTATCCTTTTCTTATACTACTACTGCTTTGTGTTCTTGCACGGTTCTTCTCTGACATATAACCCACTTACTCTGCCAGCTCACACCTAATAACCAACTCCAGCACTACTAACAAACTCACATAAAGGCAGAATGTCTCATAACCACTTTGTCCTTTTATACACTTAACCAAAATATTTATCAAAAGGTCTAGTCTCATCACAAAATGGGTGAACAATAGCTTGAATGCAGACCCACATATAGCGTCTTGTATCAAGACACTTAAGAAAGAGTAGATTATCTAACATGAATTTCTTAGTAATGAAAGATTTAGTTCGAGTGGATTTGGATAGGATTCCACCTATAATGTTATAGAAGTGGGAAGATGATGTTAGGAAGGCTTTATATTGTGGTTCATGGTTATATTATTAAGATTATTAAGTTCACATTTTCTTTTTCCGTAAGTAGAAAATATTTCCTTCAGATTCAGGTGTATATCTTCGAGGTACAATTTTTTTGTTCTTGGTGAGCTCACCTAGATGATGCCACATATAGAAAGAATAGCTACATGAAACAATTCAATTCATGACATATATGTGAAGGATTATGCACATGGTGATAGGTGCACTGCAGCAGAGGATATACTTGACAGAGGTAATCTTGTACCGGATCCACCAGTTGAGAATGAGATTGTTTCAGTTGTGGTAAGATACAATATTGGTGAAGAATCTCCAATCAATTAATCCAAGAAAAGAAAAAGAATGGCTACAAAACTACATGAAGAACTTGGTTCTACTTTAAAAGATATACTACTAGGTTTCAAGAGTTCAGGAAAAAAGTGGATGATACCATTATAAGTTTTTCAGCAAACAAGAATGAAATCAAGGGAGAAGTTGATTGGTCTGTATGATGAAATAGAAAAGGAGGATAGTGACGCACCATGCATTGCTTTGAGATTACTAGGACAACAAAGGGTTTGGTCCTTAAACTCTATAATTTTTCTGCCGAGGCACATCTTGAAGGCATACTAATATTGATTGATGAATGATGATAGCTGGGAGAAGAAACTTTTTTGGGTGAGAAATTTTTGGGTTCATGTAAAGTAACTTTTTGGATAGATATTCTTTTTGGCATTTGAAATAAGATAGTTGGATATGATTCCATATATATCTAGGGATTATATAGGGATGTCCACATTGTAAATTCTTAACAATTATATTGGAGCATGCGTGAAAATAAATGATTATCCGTTATGACTTTGTGGAGTCTTATAGCAGCAATCTATATATTTACTAACTTCCATGTTCAGTTTATCATAACCATTAGTTTTGCTTTTGTTTAAAAAATTTAGTTTACTTACGTTTTGGAAAAGAAGGTGCAAGTGGAAAGATACAGATATCCTAAAATTTTCAATGTGGGTCTCAAAACGGCAACGTTATTAAAGAGAAATAGGCAAGAATTAATTACTTTATGAAACATGAATCATTCTAGTCATAATTAGATGGTTAAATTTTTCATAGTCATATACGATTGTATTTTCTATTTACAACTATAATTAAATACACTAAAAGCATGTACTATTAATTTTGACGAAACTACTCAACAGCCGGTATTTTAGTGATTGTGTACTTTATTCCAAGTTTGTTCCATTAACAATTTTAACAACGAAACAAGGGAATAATCAAATTCCCAGAACTCTAATCTAGTCCATTAGAGTGAGGAAATAGCTTAACCCAGCTATTATATTACTCGAATTCCTACACCAGGAATTACAAACCCTGCTACCAAACAAGTTGTAGGGAAGATCAGTTAGCTGATAGATGTTTGCAATTCATATCTCTCTCATGATTTCTATCTATCTCTTCCTTCAGCACAAAAATCAAGCACCCATGTGTGGTGTTCGGAGAGATAGTAGGTGAAGTTTATCACAGAATATGATGGAATTGATTAGAGAGAAACATTACAAATCTGATTCTTCACCCGTCTATGTCAAACAGGTCCGACAGTAAACATATCAGTAAATAAGGATAGAAGAAAAGATGACTGGTCGAACCAAGGTCAAATCTCCAAGCACTGTACTTCAGTTAGAGAAGAAAAAAAATATTATCCTAGTAAAAATGTCAATTTCTGATTTCAGACTCAGAAAAAACCCCCTGAAGATACACTTTGACTTGACAGAAACGATCCCAAGGATCCAGAGAAGAAGAGCTCAATACAGAACTCAAGACTCGAAAACATACAGCAACAACTCAAACTACTTAGGGGGCGTTTGTTTCACGTGGGGAAATGGAATGGAATCGGGAAAGGGAACAGAAAGGAATGGAAAAGAATTCCCTTTGATTTTTCTGGTTGTTTGTTGAGCTGGGGGAAATGAAATAAATAACTGGTCAATGGCCACCGGTCAATAGTCAACTTACTGCCGGTCAACGGTCATTAATTAGTGGTCAATATTCAACGGTCACCGGTCAATGGTCATTAGTCATCGGTCAATGGTCATATGTCTTGGTCACAAGTGTATTGGGGAGGGAAAGGGAATCTCATTCCCTAGCAGGGGTGAGGAATCAGATAGAGGGTTTTGGGGTAATCCCATTCTCTTTCCCTTTCCTGAAAATAGGAAAAACTGGCAAAACAAACAGCATGAAAGGGAATCATTCCGATTCTCTTTCCTGATTACCCCAAAACTAACGCCCCTTATATTTAAGACCGACAATACATATTGACAAATCTCAGGACAACATTCACCCTATACTAAGATGAAGGAAATGACAAGTGCAGCATACCTTGTGGGATAATGATCCATCCTTCATCTTCTGTACATCCACATGCTTATGCGAAATAGGTGTTTGATCTTTTCACATATGTAGCAGTCCCCATGATTCCATTTTCACTCCCACCTCCCGGGGACTCATTGTAGCGATCATCGTTTACAAAGGCGAATCTATCATCAACAATCAAACCCTCCGAAGTGGCAACAGGTTTGGGTTGGTTGCTCAGATACTTCAGAGCTTGTGGGCTGGAGGTGGTAGTAGTAGCAGTGGCAGCGGCCGCCGACACGAGAACAGTGGGGGATGGAACTTGAGGTTGCTGATTAGCTGCTGCCGCTTGGGTAGACCGCAGCAGCAGAAACATTGTCCTCCCACCGAACAAATAGCAAGAAACCCCTAACCAGCAATTCACATTAAGTCACCGGCTTTCGACATAGAATCTCAAGTTCTAAATCACAAGCCAATTAATCCGCAAACAATTCAAACCAATAGCTTCGCATCTCGCTAGATCCAGGTTGATTATTAGCCATCGAATATTTGACTACCACTACTAGACGGAATCTGATTCAATCCTTTACGCAAGACGGTGAGATACATAACATGAAATGGAGATTCAGGGATCCAATATGAAATACCACTTGATCAGATAGCAGATCTTCAGTACTTCCACGACTATTGGCAAGATCACCTCGGCGGGATAAGATAGGAATGAGGAATGGTATTAGAGCAGCTAGAACAGTCTATATTGGGATTCACTAGACTTCTAGTTGACAGCATACAGTAGGAAATTTGATGACCGTCTGAATGCTGAGGATTTAGGGTGGGGAAGGGAGCAAAGCGCGCGATCTCGGCCCTCCTCCGTCAATTCGGTTCAAGCCTCCAACACGGCTGATTTAAGAAAATGTTTTATTATTAAAATTGTCAGGTGAGAAAATCCTCAAAAAAAAAAAGCAGGTGGTGAGAGAAACTGGTTGTGTTACCGATAGAGTTGGAACGACAATAAGTAGTGTGAATATTGTTTTTTTTTATTACATATGAAAATATTGTTTTTTTTTGGGAAAGTTACCAAAATAACATTGAGCTTTTTGTTTAATTTCATGATTACCACTGGTTTCTAAAAACACAGGATAAAATCTGAGTTGTTACTTATTTAACAAAGATAACACTTCTGTCACATATTTCGTTAACTTTTCAGTTAATATCCCTAGAAAAAAAGACTAAACTACTCTATTATTAGTTAAATTAAGCTAGTATCTTATTTATCAATATGACAGTTCATTGTGAGACAATTAATAACATGAGTATTTGTCATTTTCCAGGAAAAATAACAAAGATGTTAATACAATATAGGACAGAGTGTTATCTGGTGAAATAAGTAAAAACTCAATGTTATCCTGTGTAATTTTAAAAAACATAGTGGTATATCGTGAATTAAGCAAAAACTCAATGGTATTTGGTGAATTTCCCTTTTTTTTAATTCAAAGGATGATACTGGACATGTTTGTAAGTGGATATGGGAATTGTTGGTAATGGGAATAAAATTAGTAAAAATGGGATTGGGAATAGAGAATGAGCTCGTTTGGGAACAGCTTCCAGCAGCAGACAGCTTCTCAATTTCTAAAATCAGCAGGGTTCCACCAAACACCCAAAACCAGTAGCTGACAGCTTCTGTAAAATCATCAGCTGACAGCTTCTCAATTTTCAACAGCAAGACCTAATAATTGTCTCTACTTTTTAAAACCATCAGCAGACGTTCCACCAAACACCAAAACTAGCAGCTGACAGCTTCTATAAAACCATCAGCATACAACTTCTCAATTTCCAGCAGCAGGACCCAACAGCAGCCCCGAGCAGCTGTCCCCAAACGAACCCATGGAATGGTTAGTGTATTTTTAAGGTTTAGTATTTATAAAGTGTCAATGGGAAACAATTTTATTGTTATTATCATGCATGGTAGGTTATATATATGATAAATTTGTAAATTCAACAATTCTAGATATATTTTCTTGTTACATTACTAAGGTTTTACAAAAAATTAAATAAATTATTTAAGCCAAGTTAACTGTTTTTTCTTTAACATATAAATAAGAACTTAACATTTTGATGCATGGTATAAATACACATATTCTGATAGATTGGTTTATAAAACTTTTGTAATAAATATTTGTTGTTACATTAATTTTATACAAAAAAAAAGACTTAGCTAAGTTTAATATTTAAACATATAAAAATAAATTAACATTGTGTAGTGACGGACTCTTAAATTATTCTTAGGAGGCAAAAAAATTAACACTATCGAAAGGAAATGAATATCTATATGTGTCATATTTTGTTTGTGTAGAGTAAAAGTAATATGATAGCTATAAATATAAAAAAATTAATTGGCTTTTATTTGATAATAAAAATTAAACCAATAACTATATATAAAAATAATTAATATAAAAATGTATTTGTAAGATATTAACTATAAGAAATTGATCAATAAGTACAGTTTAAGTAACAATGAAAATTGTAAATACTTCCATTACAATTGATCATATTTCTTTGCTTTCTAATATTTTTTCTTACTTTATTTATCTTGTCATTGGTGCATTTTTTTACATTTTTTTCTATCTTAATATTTTCGTTTGTCTAACTCCATATAATGATTAATGTTAAGTGACTACAAATGTTATAGAAATAAAGTTTGAATTTTGTTATTTTATATTAAAATATTCATAAAAGCAATTATCATATTTTGTAAGAATACATTTAATTATAATATATGTTATAATTAATGTTAAATCCATTGAGTTTCTCTGTTAAGTTAATTGGTTTCATCTTCCAATTAATGTGTTATTCACGAAGAGTTTCACGGAAGTTGAAGATGCATTAGTGGGAGCATTTATGCGGTGTAAATTAATGGCGTCGAAAGCATTTGTTTTATAACATTATGAGAGTTATGAGGAAGTTAAAATCTTTGAAAGAAGAAGTTATGACTTCGAGCTTTCTAGATACCCGCGTGTTAGTTGTTCTTAGGTGTTAATGGATGGTGTTAATGAGTTGTAACCGTTGTAACTTGTGAGCCATTATTATACAGTTGTTACAAGGTTAACGTTGGGATAAGTGAAGGGTTTAGATCTAGCACTATAAATAGATCTAGTAACCCGTAGCTTAGAATCATCCCAACTTGTGGGGATCACATCCAAGAGAGTCAAGGGTGGTTCTATGGGAACTCAAAAGGACTCGGGTAAAAACACTAAAGGAAACACGGGATACACAGGTTGATGAGTTGGTTGGGTAATCCTCATGTAAACTTGTAATCCTCATCTTCTTAATGAAAGTTGTTATATCTCCTCCCGTGGGCGTAGGTCATGTTTGGACCGAACCACGTATATCCTTGTGTCACTAGTTTAACATTATATTATCTTTTGATTTTTTCTTCTTCAGTAACCATGTCGATCTCACCAAGATCCTGGAGAAATGGGCCTATAATCCTAACAAGTGGCATCATAGCTCATGGTTTTTAGGGATGTCCGTGTTGGAAGGTGTTGGAGAGAGAAAGTTATTGTGCCTCGAAGCTCATGCATTTCCTTGCCTTCATTGGAACACCATTTTCGTGATATTTTTGAAGTTTTGACACTCAATTCTTGCTAATGGGATGACAATCCACTGAAGAGTAAAGGTGGTTGTATTCTTCATCGAGCAATGATGAGAGTTTAATGACTCATGTTGTATCAAGTAAGGTGATGGCGAGGTGTTTTCATGAGAGAGGTGGTGTGCTCTTAAGAAGAAGTTTGGATTGAAAACAAGTTCGGTAGAGAGGAAGATCTTGAGAAAATATAAAATTCGTCAATCACATGTGTTTTTTGGTGTGGGGGATGTACTTGGAGATGATGATGTGTTGTTGGAAGGAAGTCAAGTTGGAAATCTTGGATCGTGGACTTCCATGGAGCATTGGAGATCATCTAGAAAGTCAAGGACCTAGGGTTGTGGTAGCGTGCATATAACCACAAACGGAGCTTCGTGTGGTGATTGCAAGAACCGAATAAAGATGGAAGAGATCACTATTGTCTTTGGTTGCGTAGTTGTTTCCTGAGTTGCTACTTACTTCGTGTTTGTGGAGGGTCCATGAAGATTCAGACCAGATAAGTCTTTTAAGGCTCGGGGAGGAGTGGTCAATTTACCGAAGTTGGAATGCAAACAGTCTAGATGAAGTTATCCGGTTTAGTCCTTGTGTGGGATGTTTTTGAGATTATTCTTCAAGAGGAAGTTTGACATTGATGGTGGTAAGTGATTGACCGAATTGAGCATTAAGAGGAAGAATTGTTAGTATTAATGCTAGATCCATTGAGTTTCTCTTGTGAATTTAATTAGTTTCGTCTCCCAATTAATGTGTTATTCACAAAGAGTTTCGCGGAAGTTGAAGATGCATTAGTGGAAGTATTTATGCTGTGTAAATTAATGGCGTCTAAATCATTTGGTTTTCTAACATTATGAGGAGAGTTATGTGAAAGTTAAAATCTTTGAAAAAATGATTTATGACTTTGAGCTTTCTAGATACCCGTGTGTTAGTTGTTCTTAGGTGTTAATGGATAGTGTTAATGAGTTGTAGCCGTTGTAACTTGTGAGCCATTATTATACAGTTGTTACAAGGTTAACGTTGAGATAAGTGAAGGTTTAGATCTAGCACTATAAATAAATCTACTAACCTATAGCTTAGGATCATCCCAACTTATGGGGATCACATCCAAGAGAATCAAGGGTGGTTCTATGGGAACTCAAAGGGACTCGGGTAAAAACACTAAGGGAAACCGGGTTGATGAGTTGGTTGGGTAATCCTCATGTAAACTTGTAATCCTCAACTTCTTAATTAAAGCTGTTATATCTCCTCCCGTGGGCATAGGTCATGTTTGGATTGAACCATGTATATCCTTGTGCCACTAGTTTATCATTATATTATCTTGTGATTTTTTCTTCTTCAGTAATCCTGTCGATCTCGCCAAGATCCTGGGAAACTGGGCCCGTAATGCTAACAATATCGAATAAATAATTAAAAGTTCCATTAAAATAAATGTAAGGGTAATAATAAAAAGTAGTTATGAATTGAAAAACGTAATTACTTTTATGAAAGAATTAGAATATATAAGCATTCAAGGTTGAAAATATTTATCACTTCTTGAAAGGTGACGTCATACTTTCTGTTCATGTAGTAATCAAAATTTGAAAACCTCCCCTCCCCCTTGGTATCAAACTGTGGGAATAAAGCATCTACGAAGAGTAATCTCATAATGGGAAAAATGAGAGTCGTACTTCCTCCCAACCGTGTTTAGCCTGTGTTTAGAGTTTCATCTTTCAGGTGGCTATATCTCACGGCCGCCATAGTCTCTTTCCCCCTCGCCTCCCTTTCTTCTCGCTCTTACTCGATTATCGACCTGTCAAGCTGCACTGGGATGGAAGACATTGAGTGATACGCAAACCCTCAAAAAAGGCTCGCAATTCCGAAAGCCTTGAAATGAACATAGATGGAGATTTCTTGAATCAACGGCGTTCCCCACCCAAACATCAGGATCAACAAACGTTGTTACATACAAATACGCAGAACGCGGAGGCAACTTGGCTTGACTACCACGACTGGATGGACTCAATTTCGGATGATGACGAAGATGAGGATGATCCTAAATGCCCGACAATTCGCATCTCTAAAAAGCAGAAGATGCGGTACAGACTACCATGGAGAGACACAATCATAGTTAAGTTGTTGGGAAAAAACCTACTGATGGACGTCTTATTCGATAGATTGAAAAGAAGATGGAAGCTGCAAGGGGAATTCAGGATGGATGATCTCACAAACGGATTCTTTGGAGTTTCTTTCACCAACAACGACAATTTACAATACGTACTAACCGAGGGCCCCTGGCTCATAATGGACCACTATCTCTCTGTACGCCACTGGAGACCAAACTTCAATCTGAACTCGGAAGCCCTAGCGAGTCTCAAAGTCCTTGTCAGATTCCCGGACCTACCCAATGAGTACTACAATGAAGATTTCCTTAGCGTCCTGGGCGCCAAGATGGGGATTGTAAAGAAAGTGGATCTTTCGATGGCAAGCTTCGGGAAAACAAGCCTAGCAAGAGTGGCCATTGAGGTGGATCTAACAAAACCTCTTCTTGCCAAGTATTAATTTCGATGTCAAACTATGAAAATCGAGTATGAGGGTTTACACCTTGTATGCTTTGCCTGTGGATGTTATGGTCACAAGGATTCAAACTGTCCATTTCGAGATCCCAATCAATAGATAATTCAGAATGAAGGTGTGAAGCTAGTTCCTGAAAAAAAATCCAGAGAACCCGAAGCATATCACTAATGACTACGGGGACTGGATGGTTCCAAAGAAAAGAAATGTAGCAAAGTCAAATCAGAAGAAGGTGATCAATAACCACACTGAGGGTAGAGGCAAGGAGCCTAATGGATCCGAAAGGAGACAGGGATAAGGATTTAAATGTGATTCAGATGTCGTCGGTGGTTACTCCAAAAGGGATAGGTAATGCCAGTGAGGTACAAATTTCTACCAATAAGGAATTTGTTCGGGCTGGCATCACTGTGAATCGGTTGCAGAACAGGTTAATTATAATTCTAGTCGGGGCATTGATGATAGATCTCATGATAGGTCCAAAGCTCTTTTGCAAGATGATATTCATATCTACGATAGCCCCAGCTTGGGGAATTCTCAAACCTGATGAAATACCCCGAACTTAAAAATGGTGATTATTATTCTAATATGGTATTTGAGGGCCTAATTGTGCTTAAAGAGTATTGGTGAAGAAAATAAATCCAAAAGAAATGAGAAAACGCGTAAAAGCACAAACATAAAATTGTGTGTTATGTAATTCTAGGAGGTGTGTGACCTCGAATAGGATCCTAGAAGGTTCCTAAGGCTTAGATAGGCCTAATTGATATACGGAAACAATTCGCGAAGAAAACAGATCCACAAATCGGATTAAAAACACTAATTAAGCTTTAGAGCACGTTTTTCGAGATAACCTGAAAACGTGACTTTGAGTGGTCAAATGAACCCGTAAAAATTATAGTCAATTAAATGACTATAATTAAACATTAATGGAAGCTTAAGAACCATTAAAATTAAAGAAACGAGAAAAATCCAGAAAATGGGCCCAGTTAGTGAATAGTACTAAACTGGGTAAATTAACGAGCGTTTCTTGTAAAAGACGAAAACATCCCTGCCTAATATATGTAGGGGCCGGTTTTTATGTGGGTAGTGACCCAACCATCTCTTGCAACAATGACAAATAAAAAAAGAAAGGAAAAGAAAGAGAGAAAAAGTAAAAAGCAAAAGGTGAATAAAACACTTTACTTCCTCTCTCTCCTCCCTCATTTCTTCTTCTCTTTCCTTCCCTCCTCCTTCCTCAACCGATTTTTCCTCCCCTTCTCCCTTGCTGGCAATTCCAAGGTGCCTCCAATGGCAGCCCACCTTCCTCCACTTCCTCAAGCCACATAAATACTTCAAATCAAAAACAAAACACTATTTTTGTGTTCCTCTCACCAAGCTCTACATTCCTCTCTTTTAAAAATCCAAAATGGTGAAGTTCATATCCATGGGTATATCCCATTTGAAGAGAAAACTACATATTCTTGAAGCTTGGAGTCTCATCTTTCATCCAAGGTAAGAAAATCCAAGAACCCCACTTTTCCCTCATTCCTTGGTGTGGCCGATTTTGACCCCCTTTTTGATACCTTATTCTTATATTTGTTTTAGAATTGGTTCAACTCTCCAATGGTGGTGGAACCCTCCTCTTGATTCAAGGGTTAAAACCCCTCCTAGAACTCCAAAGGTAAAACCTAGATTTTTGTACTTTAAGCTCTTTCAATGAATTAGAGTTATTCCAAGGGTTTAGGAGTTAATTATATTCATTTTGTGTTCCTTAGATGTTGGGCTGGAATTTGGCAACCCCATTGCCCACTTGACCGAAATGGAGAAGAGGAGAAGGAAAGTGGAAAAGAGCATTTGAGAATTTAAAGGTAAACAAACTACCTTAATAGCTATCTTGATTGTTTTAGAATTTGGGATGGGAAAATTAAAAAGGAACGAAACCAAAATTGTGCTTGAAATGTATTTGGGTGATTTATGAGAGAATTGTGAAATTGTGTTGATTTAAGGGCCTAAGTGCCATTGCATTTGAGATTTTGAGCTATAGTTGTTGGTGATGAATTTTGATTGAGTTTGTGTGCTGGTAGGATTCTTTATGGGTGTGGCTAGTTTTGGATTGATTTATGTGAGAATTGATGAGTTTTGATATGTTAGGTTTATGGGGAAACTATGGCAAAATTTTAGTAGAAACTAAGATTTTAAGGTGACTTGGTGAATTGGAGGACTTAGGTGTTTATAGGGTGGAGTTAGGTTGATTATCACCTTGAAATGGTAGTTGGATGAGGGAGAATTGAGTGTGTAAATCTGTAGCAAATGAGTGTTGAAGTGCATTAGAATAACTAGAAAAGAACTAGTGTGCAAGACTTTGAAAATAAGAGTTGAACTTGGGTATAGTTAATGCATTTGTCTAGGAATGATTTGGAATGGTCAAAATGAGTGAGAACAAAGTGTAAACTACCAAGAAGAGTTTAGAAATGCACAAGTGTGCAAAATGCAAAAATGTGAGAATTGATATTTGTGAAATTGAAGAAGAATTGGGTAGTGAATGTGAGCAATGACTTAAGGTGGTTTAATGAGTGTTTTAGGGTGTTTAAACATGTAGAAAACACGTGGAAAGATTATGGTGAAATACCCCTAAAATTTTAGAAAACGAATATTATAAAGTTTACAGATATATGACATAAATTGCAAGTATATTACATGGTTTATAAGTACGTTTATTATTTACACGTATATTATACAGTTACAAATATATTATATAGATTGCAAGTATATTATGTAGTTTACGAGTATATATATTATTTATGAGCATATTATATAGTATTTATGAAGATAATTCGTTTTAATTAAATTAACCCGTTTTTTTAAGTATAAATCAGTTGTGATTTTTAATGTCGAAAAAATAATAATCGTAATTTTCTGGTTAATTTGGTAAATTTATTTATTAAAAACAAAGTTACATAATAATGTCATGATTTAAACAATACCATTGATTTTAGGGAATTTTCACCAAATGCCCCTAAGGTTTGACCGAATTTCACCAATACCCCTACCTTTTCAAAATTACTATGAGATACCCTGAGATTTGATTTTTAATATGAGATACCCTTCCGTCTATTTACTCAATAAACGTCCGTTAACTTTTACAATCTCTTCCAATTTTACCCTTACTCTAATTACACGTTTTATCAGTCTATCACATTTAAAACCCTAAACCAGAAATAAAACCCCAAATCAAACCCACACAGCTGGATTTCTACTGGAGCGAACAAAAAAACACGTTGTCCATATCTTCCATCCTTGGCGCAATTTGTGCTGGTGCAATCTTCACAGTATATCTCCATCGATGTTGTGCAATTTGAGGGGAGCGAACAATGTCAAAATGAAGTATAGCGGTATTCACGAACAAAGCCTTAGCACCGGTGGTCAGGTTTCAAATCCTTTTTGTTCTTCTGGGGTTTTTTCTAACAATCAAGGCGGTTCTTCTCACGCAATGAATCCGTCTAATCCCGATGGTGTCGGGCCTCGGGGTTTAGAGGGACCAGCAGCACCATCCCGAATTTCGAGTTTAGTTCGCGTTCGATTGGGAACCCCGATTCGCATAGGGTGTGTGGTACTGCACGTGGCCTTTCAAGCCCAGGGTTGCAAAAGTTAAAAAAAAACACAGCATTGTCGGTTAATGGGCAGCTCAGAAACTAGGAAGGTTGATCTGGTTTGAATCCTTTTCGACCTGTATTCGGTGATGGGAAAAATGTCTCATCTGTTGGCTACGGTTTAGGTTCTTCACATTCCATTGAATATCGGTTAAATGTACCTGATAATCTAGCATATTCGCCTACAAGGAATAATCATTATTTTGGTTCGAATGTATGTCGTGTTGAGTTAGTCGATGTTATAAGGGATTTGAAACTGGAGTGCCATAAGAAAGAGGATGACAGGACTGGTCAAAGAAAGGTTCTGGTATTGATGAGGGAACATCTTCCAAGCTTGCTGAAGAGATAAACAAGCTCAATATTGAAGGTACCACTACCAGATCTCGTGAAGCGTCTAGAAGCTCTGCAGGCAAGTACGTCAAGCTAAGTGGTGGTGCTTCTTATGTTACAGAACTTCCAGATAATTTGAAAACCCTGAACTTCCAGATAAGAATGGTGATTCCGTTGATCCAGCCTTGGCTGATATGGTCACCAACAAGATGAAAAATTGAATGTGCGGAGTAATTTTGATAGAGTGGATTTAAACGACAATAGTGTTCACCTGCTTTTGTGCCAGATAATATGATCTTAGATGGGTTACAAAATCTAAGAATAGGCCGTGATTCAATAAGATATGATGATCAAGGTGGTGAATATGTACATTCGGATACTGGAGAAAAAAAATCCCTACCTGGAGAGGTAAGTTCCAAGTGCAGAGAACACAGGGGAGACTCAACTGTTGCAGGGGGTCCAAATCACCAATCAAACAATGAAACATATGCCTCCTCAACTGCCTTCCAAACAGGAAACTATGGAACTCGAGAGAATTGTTTGTTTGGTTTTACTGGTAAACAAGATAGTCCAGCAACGTCTTATTATGAAACTTACAATGTCAAAATGTAGTGTTTTTTTCTGATTTTTAGGCCAAAACTAGCCGTTTTATTTTGCAGGGGTATCTGGTAAAAATACCTGTTACAGGGGTATCTGGTGAAACTAGACGTTTGAAACATGCAGGGGTATCTGGTGAAAGTTGTTGTTACAAATATGTAGGGGTATCTCATGAAAAATCAGATTAAGGGTAAATTGGAAGAGATTGTAAAAGTTAACGGACGTTTATTGAGTAAATAGACGGAAGGGTATCTCATATTAAAAATCAAATCTCAAGGGTATCTCATAGTAATTTTGAAAAGGTAGGGGTATTTGGGAAATTCGGTCAAACCTCAGGGGCATTTGGTGAAAATTCCCTTGATTTTACTATATTAAATGAGTCAGTTTAATTGATCAGTTATATTCTTTGGTGTTCTTCGCATTATGTAAAGAATAATTCTAACTTTCATATTTCCTATTTTTATTTATTAAACAACGTGCAACCTTCCACTTTCCTAGCCTTTGGGTTCCAATAATTTTTCCCACTAATTTGATTTATTATAACAAGTTCACATTCCATATTTCTTCAGTTTCCTCTCTACCTCTTTTAATCCCTGACACACTACTCCTTTTTGTCTGCCCAACAAATCCCTCTCTGTATATTCCAACTCTCTCACCTCCTCGGCTGGCTGGAGAGAAAATTTTCCTGTGCTCCCATCTTGCTCTCGTCCGTACTCATAAACAAAAGGTTAATTTTCTGTATGTTCAATGTTCTATCTATATCTGTTCTTTCCCTTCCCTCTTTGCTGCACTGACTCGATTGATACAGGAAGCAACAGAAAAAAAATAGAAGACTAGCCTCTTCTATTTTCGAATTACATTCTCGAACAAAACAAAAAAAACACCACTCACCCTCAGTGTTTGTTGATCGATATACTGTATATAGCCCATGCTCTCTACAGACCTACACTCCTCTCTCTTGTGTTTCTGACTCACGCCAAAAAAAATTACCAAAACCAATTTTAAGTGATACCCCCCTCTCTCTGCCACACCCAGGCCTATATCACCTATCCTGTCTTCTACTCTATCCGTCACACACACACAAAAAAAAAACCTCACCCCCCTCACTTGCTCACGCAACCAAAAAGAAAAAGAAAGGAAAAAAAATAACCCCTACTCACCTCACCACTCCCGTACAGAGGAGGCACCAAAAAAAAAACAAAAGAAAGAAAACCAGACACACACTCACGCGGAAAGGAAAGGGGAAAGCAACCATGTCAGTTTGATATTTATACACCCCACTTGATGACATCATCGCTGATGTTAGCCGCTGACATCAGCAAATTCGTCCTTATTATCTTTTTTTTTTCTCTTATCTGTTTTTTTTTACAGATTATTATTTGGTTATTTTAATTTGTAACGGTATTATAATATATTACCTTATATATTATAATTATGATTTATGGTAATTTGGTTGTAATTAAATTTAAAGTATTCGGGTAACTAATAATACCCGTTATTATTTTTAGGCTCTGAGTTTGTTAGCGAGGAGCAGTAATTGAATTTGTGTTGGGTTGTGCGGATCGTTTCTAGATTCCAGGTAAGTTACCGTGTTCACTAAACTTGTATTAACTGTGTAAAATAAATCTTTTTGTAATGGTTGTGATTTTTATCTGTGAGTGATTATTATTTTTGGGAAACATGATTACTAAAAATATTTGTGTGCGCGGTTTATTATGTGATGATTAATTGGATATTATTTTAGAGGAAAGAGATGAGAAATATTAATGATATGATTATGTGAAATGGTAATGATTAATGTGGCATGATTGAATTCTGGTGGATTTTAATGAGTTTATGAAGTGAATAATAACACTGAATAAAGGGAATTATAAGAAAGGTTAACCATGGTGCATGTGGGCCGTATTAGGACACATGGATAAGATGATAGATGCGGGCCGCATTAGGACGCATAAGTTTTAGATACTGTGGGCCGCATTAGGACACAGTTAGCCCTAGATCTACTCATTAGTCTTTGTGTACTATTGGGGGTGTGCACACTTAAGGATTTAGTGGCGAGTTGGATTCTCGGCTGCGTGTTGGGGTCCGGGTTACAGCTGCGTGTTGTACCCAAGAGTGAGAGATGTTGTTTTGTCCTGGCTACGCGTTGGGACAAGGAAGATAATTTAATTAATCTGGATATATATTATTGAGTTATTAATGAAGCATATGTGAATTATCTCTTTTACAAAGTTTACTTTATGGTTATGTGATAACATGGTCAAGATGATTGGTATGTTGATGCATTGCTATACTGTTAAATTGTTTTCAAAGAGAAAATGATTTTTACGTAGTGAAGTGGTAGCTTACTCAGTTTTTCTGACTTTATCGTGGCTCTTTGTTTGTTTGTTTGGGTTTCTGCCATAGGTCCTCATAGAGTTTAAGGGATGGGACGACGACATCGCTAGACTAAGTACTTATGAATAATTTTGTCTAAACTTTGAGTTAATTTTGGTATAAACTCTGAGACTCTTTGTTACAGGCTATTTTGACTTTATCGGATTTCTTTTACCAATAATGATGGTTTAGATTATTTGAGTATTAGTTAAAGCCTTAGCACTCGTTAGCTGCGAGTGTGGATAATACCTCGGTTTAGGGTTTATTCTGCTGCGTATTAATACCCAACCTATATTGCTAAATAATTAACTTAAATAAAACGTTAGAAAATCCGGGGTGTTACAAAGTGGTATGAGAGCAAAACCGGCTAGAAAATAGGTTAAGAAAGATTAAAAAAATGGAAATATTGGTCTTAGGTTTAAAAGTGGACAAGCCGTCTTATGGGGGGAATTACTATTTGATGTTTTCTTTTGTGTTTAATGTTGTTTTTATATATATATCTATTGTATGTGTTGTGGTTGAATCTTTTATGCTTGAGGTATTGAAGTATTGATTGAGATATATGCTGCCACGAAGGCATACGTGATGATTATGATTTGAGTATAAGTTCATTGATGAATGTGTTGAGAGCCTAATGTGCTCAAGTGAGTTGTTATGAATTTTGTGAATTAGAGAACTTCTTGTGTTGAAGAATTTAAGATGAATGATAGATGATTAGAACTCCTTAGTGAGTTATATTCCTTGGTAATTATAGGAATTTTATCTGAATAAATTATAGTCCTATGGTTGGGAACTCAGGTGCGGGTTCTAGTAATTCAAAACCTTATCGAGTAGCCCCTCACCTTTACTACACCAGGAGAAGAGCTAGGCAAATCAGAATGGGCGCGAACCAAACTCCCGAGCAACAGATTGCTGAGATGCGTCAGATGATGATGACCTTGGGGAATCTAGTTCAGGCCCAGACTCAGGCCCAAGTGCAAGCTCAGGCTCAAGCTCAAGCCCAAGCTCAAGCCCAGGCGCAGAATGAAGCACAACGTCTTGAGATGAGCTATGCAAAGCAGGTGGCTAATCTGAATCCTAGCCACTACAAAGGTGAAGAAGACCCAGTGATCTTAGAGGAATGGCTTGATGAGATGGAGCGAGTTTTGGACACAGTGCATTGCCCAGCTGATCGGAGGGTGACTTGTGCTGTATTTTACTTGAAGAGTGAAGCACCAGATGGTGGACCACCGAGAAAGATGCCCTACTTGCCACTCCTAACTTTAATTGGGAGACATTGAAGAATGCCTTGCAGAGGCGCTTTTACCCTGCTCATGTGAAGAGTGAGAAGAAGAAGGAGTTCCTTAATTTGAAGCAGTTGTCGATGATCGTGCCAGAGTACTACTCCAAGTTCGTGGAGCTCTCCAGATTTGCCCAGAACCTTGTTCTAGATGAAGAAGCTAAGGTTGAGAAGTTCATTGGAGGTCTGAATTGGAATCTCCAGATGGTGATGCAAGCTATCGACATCACCACTCTTCATGATGCATATGTGAAGGTGGCCAAGATGCACAAGGTGGCAATTACACAAAAGGAGGTGAATGAGCGGAACAAGAGGAAGGGTGAACCCTCAAGTGTTGGGAAGACTATCAATCAGGGCGGTGACAAGAAATTCAAGCCCAACAATTATCAGAATTCTGGTGGGTACCACGGGGGCAAGAACTTCAACCAGAACCAGGGTCAGAATCAGGGAGGAAATCCCATTTGCAAGAAGTGTAACAAGGCTAGCCACCCAAGAACTGATTGCAGAGGGAACGTGTGGAAGTGCTTTGACTGTGGCAAGCTAGGCCACAGGGCTTTCCAGTGCTACAAGAATACTAAGGGAGGTGCCCAGCAGAAGGGGAATGGAGGTTATAATTCTGGAGGTAGTCAAAGCAACCATGGAGGGACCAATCAGAAGAATGACCAGACCATTGGAGGTAGTGGATCAGGAGGAGGAGCCAACAACAACTATGTGAAGCCAAGCGCCTGAATGTGATGAGTCGAGCTGAGGCTAAAGCTTTAGGCAACGTGATCACTGGTACTTTTCTAATTCATAACACTCCTGCTCATGTTCTATTTGATACCGGAGCATCGTACTCTTTTGTGGCTACTTCTTTTCTCAAGAAGCTGAATTTAGTAGCTAGCACTGCAATTTATTGTGATTGTTTCTATTCCGTCCGGGAGAATGATCCATTGCTCTAAGTTGTTGCTTGAGAATATGAAACTTACTATTAAGGGAGTTGAGTTTGAGGCTGATTTGATTCAGTTTGACCTCATGAAGTTTGATATTATTTTGGGGATGGATTGGCTACAAAGATATAGAGGTGACATTAAGTGCTATGAGCAGAAAGTGGTTCTGAAGGGTCCTAAGGGTCATAGGGTATCATACAACAGTGTTGAGAAGAAAGTTGGGATTAAGGTAGTCTCTGCCATGTCTATCTTGTATGAAATCCGGAAGGGCCATGCGGCTTATCTCTGCAATGTTCAAGATAAGAGCAAGGAAGATGTTCCAATTTCTGAAATTCAGGTGGTGAATGAGTATCCCGATGTGTTTCCTGACGAAATTCCTGGCATGCCACCGAACAGGGAAGTTGAATTCAGCATCGATCTAGTGCCTGGTACTGGACCAATCTCTAAAGCACCCTACAGGATGGCGCCCGCGGAGATGAAAGAGTTGAAAGCTCAATTGGAGGAACTTTTAGACAAGGGTATATCCGTCCAAGCGTATCACCTTAGGGAGCACCCGTCCTTTTCGTGAAGAAGAAGGATGGAAGCTTGAGGCTCTGTATTGATTACCGAGAGTTGAACCGAGTGACTGTGAAGAATAAGTATCCACTCCCGAGGATAGATGATTTGTTCGACCAGTTACGGGGAGCTGGAGTTTTCTCAAAGATTGACCTGAGATCGGGGTATCACCAGCTGAGGATCGCGGAGAAAGACATCTCAAAGACTGCTTTCAGAACTCGGTATGGGCACTTCGAATTTACTGTAATGCCTTTCGGGTTAACTAACGCTCCTGCAGTCTTCATGGATTTGATGAACAGGATATTTGGTCCTTACTTGGATCAGTTTGTTGTGGTCTTCATTGATGACATCCTCGTATACTCTAAGACTGTTGAAGAGCATGAAGAACATTTGAGGAAGATTTTATAGATCTTAAGGGATAACCAGTTGTATGCAAAATTGTCCAAATGCGAGTTTTGGTTGGACAAAGTTTCTTTCTTAGGCCATGTGGTGGACCAATGAAGGAATTTCTGTAGATCCTGCAAAGGTGCAAGCTGTGAAGGACTGGCCCAGACCGACCAATGTGACTGAGATTCGAAGCTTCCTTGGGTTGGCAGGATATTACAGGAGGTTCGTGAAGGACTTCTCGAAGATTGCCAGACCTCTCACTAACTTGATGAAAAAGGTGATTAAATTTCAGTGGAGTGATGAATGCGAAAAGGCGTTCCAGACCCTGAAGGAAAGGCTGACTACTGCACCAGTTTTGACTCTGCCGTCCGGTACAGAAGGGTTTGATGTTTACAGCGATGCTTCAAAATTTGGGCTCGGTTGTGTACTAATGCAACATGGGAAGGTGATAGCTTACGCCTCGAGGCAGTTGAAGGAGTACGAGACAAGATACCCCACGCATGACCTAGAGCTGGTAGCGGTGGTGTTTGCCTTGAAAATTTGGAGGCATTACTTGTATGAAGTTACTTGCAGAATCTACACTGACCACAAGAGTTTGAAGTACCTCTTCACTCAGAAGGAGATTAATATGAGGCAAAGAAGATGGTTGGAGCTGATAAAAGATTATGATTTGGAGATTCTGTACCATGAGGGAAAGGCGAATGTGGTTGCTGATGCTCTTAGCAGAAAGAAGAGTCACTCAGTGAGTGCTATCCGAATCCTTCCAGATGAATTAGCTCGTGAGATTCGAGACATGGGCTTAGAGATGATGGAGCGTGGGGGAGTTGAAGCTGAAATTCAGATGTATAGTATTGTGGCCACGTCAGATATTCAGGTTGAGATCATTAAAAATCAGGATGGGGATGTGAAACTTGACCGAATTAAAAGAAAGATGCATGAGGGTAAGGCACGGGATTTTGTGACCCATGATGATGGTAGTCTTAGATTCAAGGGAAGGTTGTGTGTGCCTCACAGGTGTGGTGACTTGAAGGAGAAGCTAATGAAGGAAGCCCATAACACTCCGTCTTCCATCCATCCAGGAGGAGATAAGTTGTACAAGGACCTTAAGAAGCACTTTTGGTGGCCCAAAATGAAGAAAGAGGTAGCTGAGTTTGTGGCTAAGTGTCTCACATGCCAAAATGTGAAGTTTGAGCACAAGCGAATGGAGGTTTAGTTCATCCATTGGAGATTCCAGGGTGGAAGTGGGACTCCATCTCTATGGATTTTATTGTAGGTCTCCCTCAGACTAAAGGTGGGATGAACCATATTTGGGTCATTGTGGATAGACTCACCAAAGCTGCTCATTTCATTGCTATGAAGGATACTTGGTCTATGGAGCAGCTAGTGGATGCTTATATTAAGAATGTTGTGAGATACCACGGTGTTCCTTGTACCATAGTCTCAGACAGAGACTCCAGATTCTTGTCCCGGTTTTGGCAGCAATTTCAGAAGGCCATGGGATCAAAGCTGAATTTGAGCACTGCGTACCACCCAGCCACAGACGGGCAAACGAGAGGACTATCCAAACTTTGGAGGACATGTTACGAGCTTGTGTCATGGATTTCCAGGGCTCTTGGGTTGATAAGTTGCATCTCATTGAGTTCTCCTACAATAACAGTTATCACTCCAGCATTAAGATGGCTCCATTTGAGGCTCTCTATGGCAGGAAATGCAGAACCCCTCTGTGTTGGAACGATATTAGTGAGACCATTGTTCTTGGTCCTCAGCTGATCGAGGAGACATGAACCAAGTCAGGATGATCCAACAAAGGATGAAGGCAGCTCAAGATAGGCAAAAGTCCTATGCTGATTTGAAGAGGAGGCCTTTGACGTTTGAGGTAGGGGAGAAAGTGTTCCTGAAGGTATCTCCTACGAAGGGAGTTATGAGGTTTGGAAGGAAAGGGAAGCTTAGCCCGAAGTTTATTGGTCCGTATGAGATCCTGGACAAGGTTGGTGATCTGGCGTACAGGTTGGCGTTGCCTATGGAGCTAGAGAAGGTCCACAATGTGTTCCATGTGTCTCAGCTAAAGAAGTATGTGCCAGACCCGTCCCATGTTCTACAAACAGAAGTGGTGGAGATGGACCCGGACCTAACTTATGAGGAGTATCCCGTCAAGATTTTGGATACCAAGACTCGGGAGACTCGATCCAAGACCACGGAGATGGTCAAAGTGCTTTGGTCAAACCATGGTGTAGAGGAAGCTACATGGGAGACCAAGGAAGAGATGAACAAGAAGTACCCTCATCTCTTTAAGTCAGGTATGAGTTAAATGTCTAGTTAATTACGAGGACGTAATATTCTTTAAGCGCGGTAGATTGCAATACCCAAATCATTATGGTTATTAAATTATTGCGGTTAGTGATATGTTGAACACCTTAGCATAAGTTAGCTAGAAGCGATTAGTTGATTATTAAGACAATGGTTAGTAGTGTGAGTTCGAGCTTCGAGGACGAAGCTTTATTTTAATGGGGGAATGACGAAATACCCCTAAAATTTTAGAAAACGAATATTATAAAGTTTACAGATATATGACATAAATTGCAAGTATATTACATGGTTTATAAGTACGTTTATTATTTACACGTATATTATACAGTTACAAATATATTATATAGATTGCAAGTATATTATGTAGTTTACGAGTATATATATTATTTATGAGAATATTATATAGTATTTAATGAAGATAATTCGTTTTAATTAAATTAACCCGTTTTTTAAAGTATAAATCAGTTGTGATTTTTAATGTCGAAAAAATAATAATCGTAATTTCTGGCTAATTTGGTAAATTATTTATATAAAAACGAAGTTACGATAATAATGTCATGATTTAAACAATACCATTGATTTTACTATATTAAATGAGTCAGTTTAATTGATCAGTTATATTCTTTGGTGTTCTTCGTATTATGTAAAGAATAATTCTAACTTTCAGTATTCCTATTTTTATTTATTAAACAACGTGCAACCTTCCACTTTTCCTAGCCTTGGGTTCCAATAATTTTTCCCACTAATTTGATTTATTATAACAAGTTCACATTCCATATTTCTTCAGTTTCCTCTCTACCTCTTTTAATCCATGACACACTACTCCTTTTTGTCTGCCCAACAAATCCCTCTCTAGGCGTGGCAAAAAAGTAACGAAAACGAATATACGACCCGAAACACGACACGATATTAACATGTATAGGTATTTAATTTTATACACGAAACTAATTTCGTATCGTGTATCATATATACATGATTTATTAACGTGTCGTGTACCGTATCTAATTATATACATATCGTGTATACACGAAATACCTGTAAATAATTCATGTAGACGTATAATTCGTGTACACATGTAATTCGTGTATAGACGAATAAATTTCGTGTTACTTATTTATAACATTAATTCGTGTAAAATAATATTTTGGTATTTCTTTTTATACGTGTTAATTATTTATTTCATTAATTCGTGTACACATGTTATTCGTGTACACACGAATAAATTTCGTATATTTCGTTTCGTTTACAGGTATTTTGAATTTCGTATTCGTATATAGAATTCCATACACGAAAATATTTTCGTGTCGTGTATCGTGTATCTTCATGTAAGTTTCGTGTCGTGTATCGTTTCTATCAGTTACACGATACGAAAATACGATTTGACAGGCCTTATTCCAACTCTCTCACCTCCTCGGCTGGCTGGAGAGAAAATTTTCCTGTGCTCCCATCTTGCTCTCGACCGTACTCATAAACAAAAGGTTAATTTTCTGTATGTTCAATGTTCTATCTATATCTGTTCTTTCCCTTCCCTCTTTGCTGCACTGACTCGATTGATACAGGAAGCAATAGAAAAAAAACAATAGAAAAAAACAATTAGAAGACTAGCCTCTTCTATTTTCGAATTACATTCTTGAACAAAAAAAAAAAAGAAAACACTCACCCTCAGTGTTTGTTGATCGATATACTGTATATAGCCCCTGCTCTCTACAAACCTACACTCCTCTCTCTTGTGTTTCTGACTCACGCAAAAAAAATTACCGAAACCAATTTTAAGTGATACTCCCCTCTCTCTACCACACCCAGGCCTATATCACCTAATCCTGTCTTCTACTCTATCCGTCACACACACACACACACAAAAAAAACCTCACCCCCTCACTTGCTCACGCAACCAAAAAGAAAAAGAAAAGGAAAAAAAGATACCCCCTACTCACCTCACCACTCCCGTACGGAGGAGGCACAAAAAAAAAACAAACAAAAGAAGAAAACCAGACACACACTCACGCGGAAAGGAAAGGGGAAAGCAACCATGTCAGTTTGATATTTATACACCCCACTTGATGATATCATCGCTGATGTCAGCCGCTGACGTCAGCGCTGACATCAGCAAATTCGTCCTTATTATCTTTTTTTTTTCTTTATCTGTTTTTTTTACAAATTATTAATTTGGTTATGTTTAATTTGTAACGGTATTATAATATATACCTTATATATTATAATTATGATTTATGGTAATTTGGTTGTAATTAAATTTAAAGTATTCGGGTAACTAATAATACCCGTTATTATTTTTAGGCTCTAAGTTTGTTAGCGAGGAGCAGTAATTGAATTTGTGTTGGGTTGTGCGGATCGTTTCTAGATTCCGGGTAAGTTACCGTGTTCACCAAACTTGTATTAACTGTGTAAAATAAATCTTTTTGTAATGATTGTGATTTTATCTGTGAGTGATTATTATTTTTGGGAACATGATTACTAGAAATATTTGTGTGCGCGGTTTATTATGTGATGATTAATTGGATATTATTTTAGAGGAAAGAGATGAGAAAATATTAATGATATGATATGTGAAATGGTAATGATTAATGTGGCATGATTGAATTCTGGTGGATTTTAATGAGTTTATGAAGTGAATAATAACAATGAATAAAGGGAATTATAAGAAAGGTTAACCATGGTGCATGTGGGCCGTATTAGGACACATGGATAAGATGATAGATGCGGACCGCATTAGGACGCATAAGTTTGAGATACTATGGGCCGCATTAGGACACAGTTAGCCCTAGATCTACTCATTAGTCTTTTGTACTATGGGGGTGTGCACACTTAAGGATTTAGTGGCGAGTTGGATTCTCGGCTGCGTGTTGGGGTCCGGGTTACACTGCGTGTTGTACCCAAGAGTGAGAGATGTTGTTTGTCCTGGCTGCGCATTGGGACAAGGAAGATAATTTAATTAATCTGGATATATATTATTGAGTTATTAATGAAGCATATGTGAATTATCTCTTTTACAAAGTTTACTTTATGGTTATGTGATAACATGGTCAAGATGATTGGTATGTTGATGCATTGCTATACTGTTAAATTGTTTTCAAAGAGAAAATGATTTTTACGTAGTGAAGTGGTAGCTTACTCAGTTTTTCTGACTTTATCGTGGCTCTTTGTTTGTTTGTTTGGATTTCTGCCACAGGTCCTCATAGAGTTTAAGGGATGGGACGACAACATCGCTAGACTAAGTACTTATGAATAATTTTGTCTAAACTTTGAGTTAATTTTGGTATAAACTCTGAGACTCTTTTGTTACAGGCTATTTTGACTTTATCGGATTTCTTTTACCAATAATGATGGTTTAGATTATTTGAGTATTAGTTAAAGCCTTAGCACTCGTTAGCTACGTGTGGATAATACCTCGGTTTAGGGTTTATTTCAGCTGCGTATTAATACCCAACCTATATTGCTAAATAATTAACTTAATAAAACGTTAGAAAATCCGGGGGTGTTACATATGGAATGATTAGGTTGGAATAAAGTTGGATTAGGGGTTGAAAAATGAAGTTTTAGCAGCTTTTAGTAGGGTCCGGGACTTAGGGGCCGGACCAAGTCCTAGACCAACACGAAAAATGCCCGAAAGTTGAGAAATGTAGTGGTCCAGGACTGGAGACCCGGACCAGTAACCGGACCAGAGGATAAAAATAACCGAGAGTTATGAAATGCATTGTCCAGGACTATAAACCGGTACCATGTCCCATACCAAGTCTAAAATTTAGCCGTATGTGTTTTTAAGGCTTCCAAACATGGGGGATTGATTGGTAATGGTTTTAGATGATGTTTAGGATTGTTTGGTGACTTGTAAAGGTCCTAAGAAGTATAAACAAGTGCTAGAAGTGAATGAGGAAGTTGAGAAATGGGACAACAGGGTAAACCTAAGGTAACGGGACAACGGGGTAAGTACGGGAATAATAAGTTTACATACCGTATGAGCTTGATATAATAGCAATGTTTGAAACATCATCAGAGGATCAAGTGTGAACCGAGGAACGTAGGTGACATGGTAGAGTAACCCATGGTGTAAGGTATGTATTTTCTCATGCCCCATATGCTAACCGGATTACACTGATTATGTGCTATTGTTGTGTGCCGAC
Organism: Limonium bicolor; assembly: GCA_023374045.1. NCBI lineage: Eukaryota > Viridiplantae > Streptophyta > Magnoliopsida > Caryophyllales > Plumbaginaceae > Limonium > Limonium bicolor. Next base: position 46,342,839 of record CM041779.1, on the reverse strand, counting down.
TTATCAAGATAAAAGCATGAAAAGACTATTGATTTGATTATGTATCTTGCGCAGAGCTGTATGTACTAACCTTCTCTTGTATGTTGTGTCATTTAACTTAGCGTTATAGACTGACTCATAATTGAGTAATGATTGGTTAGTGACTCGTAGAAAGAGTCATTTCATAAAATAATGAAAACGTAGAAACACACAATAACTAACGATCCAAGAACAACGATAATGCAAACATATGAACTCACTAGAACGTGAGAGAGTTGTACGGGATTAGTAAACTCCCGATAATGGTTAGAGAACCGAATTGAAATAATCCACACAACAAATAATAGTGGAAAGATATAATGAACCTATACTTAGAGGATGATGATAGTTCAAAGATAAGAACTTATGAGAAAAGTAAAAGAATGATAAGGGGCCATCAAACTCCCTTAGAAAGATAGTCGACCTACAATATGAGATCCGACTAATACGAGAAAATGTCCCGAACATAAAAGTATTCGATAAGTTGGGAAACCCATAAATCTGAGAATACTAGACATTGAGAAAACTCCCTAAGCTATCAGATGATATCGAGAGAGATACTTCTAGGCTAATCTATGAGATTGTGAAATAACTCTGAGAGAGGAGTATTGGGAATTTGAGTAGTCCGGTAGAGAAATGGACCTTTGTGAATTTGAGGAACTAGGTGTATAGTTCCGTTTGATAGTCGAACCTTCCCATCATCCTAGACCCGGGGTAGGGTTGTAGCCGGGGAAGTAAGGCTTGTATTTGAAAGCCCGGTGGTGAGTCTTGTGTATGACTCTGCCTGGAGGTCATGGGTAATGACTTAAAAGATGTCCCATTGAGAATTTGAGAACTTGTGAACTTGAGGGTTGGAATTGAAAATTTAGATTTGAGTTGAGACTTGAGAGAATTGAGAATCGAGTTGAGAAGTGTAGAAATTGAATTTGAGTTGAGAAATTGAGAATTTGAGATTGATATTGAAAATAAGAGAGTTGAGTAAGAGTAACCCAAGAGAATGGGTAAGATAATGAATAAGTAAATAAGGCATGGTGAGGTAGAAACCCTCAAGGTCTAAGAGTAAGTTGATACTAACTAACAAACTTGTGTGTTAGTAGTTATTGTATTCCTTGTTGAATGCCTTTGAATGCGAGCATGTTTATTGAATTAAAATGAATCTCATGTTCTCAACCAAGTAGTCGGCGTACCCCCGTTAGCACGCGGGGTATGTGAATTTCATACCAGCAATTCGCTGAGCCCCTTGGGCACTGTTTTACTTTACAGGTACTTTGAAGCCGATCACCATCCGAGAGTGTAAGATGGGGTTGTTGTATAAGCATGGGTAGTTGGTTAAGGAATGTTGTAATTATGTTGTATTTGTTGGATTGTAAGACCGAATTGTTATCAGGAAGTTTGAGAATTGTAGAGACTCGGTATAGTATTAAATTGAAGTTTGTATTTGGATTGTGATTTGATTAAGGAATGGAATGTAACGTTTGATATAGAGTGCTCGGTATACAAGTTCATCAGATCGATAGTAGAATTGTAATGGGATTTGGCCTTGTTAGTCACATGGGTGACTAACGGTATTGTATCACCCACCGTTGGTACGTGAATTTTCGCTGTTTGGGTATTGGTATTTGAGACAAATTAGGAGATAATGATTTGATTAGCGGTAGGGGTGTAACACCTGACCTATCTGATCACTCGTTAAGCTATGATTAAAGGTATCCTATTTTAGAATGTTAGGGGTGCCCTTAGAGCAAGCTTTCACCGAGTTATGAGGGATTTAATTCGTAATCACCAGCCCTCTATAGTCGTGCTTGTTGAGCCCCAGGTTAGTGGTATCACTGCTGCTTCTATCTGTAGCAAATTAGGTTTCGATAATGTCCACAGAGAAGAAGCTCAAGGATTCAGTGAGGGCATATGGGTTTTGTGGAACAGTCAGGTGAATATTTAGATTGTGGAGTCTAATAGGCAGTTTTTGCACTACAAGGTGGAGGATCGAAAAGGATCTTCTTTCTTACTATCGTGTATGCTCATCCAAATCCATTAATCAGACAACAAATATGGCAGTACATCAATCAAACCCAAGTGGAAAATGATGTTCCTTGGATTGTAGGTGAGGACTTTAATGCAACCCTTAGCCCCATCGGTAGGAACCGTTCAGGTATGAGGAATTTGGGTACTGATCAGTTGTTCATCAGTTGGTTTCACAACAGAAGTCTAGTGGACCTTCCTGCATCTGGAAACTTCTTTACTTGGACAAATGAAAATAATAGGGCTTGTCGGGACAAGGTATTAGCCTCTATTGAATGGTGCAATTTGTTTCCTGGGGCCACGGTTGAAAATCTTCCTCGGTTGGTATTTGACCACTGCCCAGTGTTGCTGTCTCCATTACCCAGAAACACGAGGAGTCATAGACACAAACCTTTTAGGTTCCTAGCAGCTTGGTTCACGCATCCGGAGTTCAAGAACATAACTATTCAGAATATGAGTGCGGATACAAACTTGTACTGTTGTACAATTCTCTGGAAAATCTAAGCCAATGCTTAAAGGACTAGAACAGGAACATTTGGGCATATTACTCGAATAAAAATCATCTCATAGCTCATATTAAAGGCATTCAAAAAGCTTTGGACCTGGGGGTGGGGGATCACCTTAAAGGTCTAGAGAAAGTCCTTACTCGAAACCTTGAATAATGGTTACTAAGAGAAGAGATGTTGTGGCACCAGAAGTCGAGGGACCAACAAATTCGTCTTAGGGATAGAAACTCCACATATTTTCATACCAAGGCTAACATCAGAAGACAGAAAAACCAAATATCTAGACTCTTGAGCAGTGACTAGATGTGGATTACAGAAGATTCTAAGCTGTGCAAGATGGTAAGAGATCATTTCTTGAAGCTATTTAGCAGTAGTGACCTCACTGTGAAGCCCTTAATTGGGCACGATTTTCTGATTCTTTCTAAGCATGACCTTGCGATTCTATCCAAGGAAGTTTCTATGGAAGAAGTTACCACTGTAGTTAAGAGCATGAAGGCATACAAAGTCCCTGGTGTTGATGGCTTTCCGGCCGATTTTTTCCAGCAATTTTGGCAACAGACTGGTCTCTCTATGTTGGAGTTCATTAAAGAAGCTATGTCAAAGGGGTGCTTTAACAATAATCTGAATAAAACTATCCTAGTGTTGATCTCAAAAGTGGAGCAACCAAACTGCGTCAATCAATTCAAACCCATATCTTTATGCCAAGTACAGTATAAGGTATGGCTAAAACAATCACAAATAGGCGGAAGCCATTTATGCCTCAATGGGTGTCCAATAATCAGTCAAGCTTGTCCTCAGACGAGTATCTTCAACAACATTTTCTTGTTCAGGAAACGGTACATTTTCTACATCACACTAAGGCCAAGGAAGGGTATCTAACATTGAAAATCGATCTTGCTAAAGCTTACGATCAACTATCTTGGAACTTTGTCGAAGATACCGTTAGGTGCTTGGGTCTGCCCTCCAAACTTAGATGCCTGATTATGAACTGTATCTCCGTTGTATCATTTTAGGTGAGCTGGAATGGAGGATTGTCTGATAGTTTCCAGGCTGGAAGAGGAGTCTGGCAAGGGGATCCGTTGCCCTTTCATCTCTTTTCTTTGCCTAGAAGAAGACTATTATTCATTAATTAATAGAGATGCTGAGAACAAGTCTTGGAAGCCTTTATACATGGGCCACAGAGGTACTTCTTTATCACATAGCTTCTTCGCCGACAACCTTATTCTATTTGGGGTAGCTAGTCCGACGCAGATTTCTGTCATGAGGGAGACTCTATGTGAGTGTTGCGAAGCTTTGAGCCAAGTTATCAGCTTTGAAAAGTTTATTATGTTGGTTTCAAGAAAAGCAAGTCAAGAGTGCAAGCAAATCCTAAGTGTAGAAGCAGGTATTCCTGTTATAAATGATTTCGGTAGATATTTGGGGGTTATTCTTCAACAGGGGAAATACAACAAGAAATCACAGGAGCTTCTTCTCACAAGGGTCAAGAATAGACTTTCGGGCTGAAAAAAGAAAGCCCTGTCGTTGGTCGTGGCGGATATGTGATAGCAAAGATAGTGTCTATCATGCATATCCCTCTACATACTATGCAATGCCAACTTATGCCCAAGGTGTGTGGGATCAAGTCGATAAGGTATGTCATGATTTTATTTGGGGGCACGAACCTGAGGAACGTAAAATGCATTTGATTTCGTGGGACCAGCAATGCAAACCTAAAGCGTGTGGGGGGTTGGGCTTTAGGAAGGCTAGAAGCATGCTGCTTTGGGAAAATAATCTGGAATCTGATTTTGAATCCAAGAAATATCTGCTCTAAGTTCTTGACCAACAGATATTCTAATCGGAATCTCAGTCAATGCTTAGTTACATGGCGTATTATCAGGAAGTGTTGTCTAATGATCCAAGATGGATTGCGCTGGGCTGTTAGCAATGGAAAACCCGTAAGATTCTAGATAGATAAATGGTTGATAAATTCAGATCTATGTTCCATTGCTATTCGTGAGGTTCCTAAGGCTATAAAAATGATTGTGTATCTGAATACTAGTCTGAGAGAACTAGTTGAAGGTAGGAGAATTTTTTTACTTTTCTTCCCAGCAACATCAAACAAATCTTGGATGGAAAGTACGAGTTCCCCAAAGCAGGGGATGACTTCCTAACATGGAGTTTGCACCCTTCAGGTAGGTACACTGTTTCATCGGCTTACAGGTTAATGAATGTCCAAAACTCCAATGATGAAACTGATGATGGGAACTCAAATGTGTTTTGTAAAATCTGGACACTACCTGTAATCCGAAGGGTTGGAGTTCTGATGTGGCGCTTGGCTTTTTTAGGGAATCTGATGACAAATATAAGAAGGGCCCGTATGGGACTCACACAGGACAGCTCCTGCCATTATTGTTGAAATATCCCAATTTAAAAAAGGTAATTACAATTTAAATACTTATATATATGTGTGTGTATATAAGTAATAAATAGGGGAATAAAGTTATATAAACCTTTATATGATTAAAGGAAATATAAACATTAATCATATTCATTTATTTTAAAAGAGATTGTTTAGTCTAAATTATATAAACATTTGGAGTGAAGAAAATAAAGAAATAATTCAATTAAGTTATTATAACATGTAATATGCATATATCATATGAAATTATGATATAAAAGTATATATAAAAGTGTGGAAATTTAGTTAATTTACTAACTTAATTTAGGAGGTCTTATGGGTTTATAAGGTAACTAAAAATGGTATGGGTCATACTGATTTGTCAGTAATGAATAGGGGCCAAAATAAGCTAAAATCGAAACCCAGGTCTGTAGAAAATGAGACCCATGTATACAGACCCATCTCCTTATTATTTCTATTAAGTCTAAAATAGACTTATTCACTTTGAAACCCTAGACCGCCGATCTCATTCTCTTCTTTTCAGTAAATTCTTTCATTTTTATTTTGTAACCCTAACTACTGAAAGATGTTGTCTCATTTCCCCACCCTCTGGATTTTCTTCATTCTCATCCTCTGAAAAGAACCTTAGCCGGCGAACAAGACTCCTACTCCTTCCCTTCCTAATCTCAAATTTTTCATCTTCTTTCTGGTGGTTCTTCTTACCGGTGAGGACAAGGAACAAGATCTAGAGTCTCCTTTTGCGTTTTCCATTCCAAAAACGGGGTAAGGCTGCTTCTTCCTTGCAGTTTATCTGCTTCTTCCTTACGGTTTTATCTACTCTTCCGTGCGGCTTTATCTGCTTCTTCCTTACGAATTCTCATGATTTTGGGTTCATTTTGGAGCCACCTTACATCCCCCTAATTCTTGCTTCTTTTTCCTTACTAGTTCTGGAACCGAAATCAGAGAGGAGTCCGGTGGTGGTTGCACCTTTGTTATACCAAAAATAGGGTGAGGTTTCTGATTCTGAGTTGTTTTCTTTTATGATTCCATTTGATTTTGAACCAACCCTGATTATCCTTGTTTTTCCTCTTCTTTTTCAAGTTGAAAACAGAGGAGATTTGGTGTGGGTTGTATTTTGATTCAACCAAAAGTTTGAAGGAGAAGAGATCTGGTGGGCTTGTGTTGTGTCTGATTCGAAGCAAACTAAGAGGGGACTGGATTTTTTGGTTCTCAAAGTTATTTTGGAACTGAGCAAAGGTTATTAACTAACCTTAATGTTTTTAGTTTTGTTTAGTTAGTTTTATTGACTGAATTATGTTAAATTGAGGGTTGGTGGTGATTTCAGAATGTAGAAGGGGGGGGGGGGGGTGTGCTTGGTGTTGTTGGTGGTTAAGGGTGGCAGCAGTGTAAGGTAAATCAAGGGTTAGGGTTAATTAGAGTTGAATTAGCGATTAATGTAATTTGGGGGTGTAATTAAGGTTAAAGATTGAATTTAGGGGCTGATTAGAAATTAGGGTTTGATTGTAGTGTATGTGGTGGCAGCACATTGATAGAATTTAGGGTTTTAAGAGCTCTGGGGTAGTAAATGTAAATAAGATAAAGATGAGGGTGAATATGTAATTTATTTGAATATGGGGGGATAATTTCATAAAATGGAAAAGATGGGGGTGGAATCCGAATAGGGGGAAATGACGGGATTCTAATAGTTATTGAAATATAAGTTGTAATCCTTAAGTTTCTATCTCATGTTATGAATTTAAAATGTCATTAATGTTATGAAACATATGTATAGACTAACTTTAAATTAAACTTAGAACTTATATGGGTTGTAACCAGGAAGGGCACAAGCCCAAATAGGAATTGGACCCAATCTGAAATGGAAACCCAGTCCATAGATGGTCCTATTGGACCCTTTGACTCAGACCTTGAACTTGTTGCTTGTTAACCAAAGCCTAGAGCTATTAAATTTGACCGGAATTAGCAAACTGTTGACCAAGGGTTTGACCTAACCCCAATAATGGACCTAGCCCAACTTAGAAAAATGTAGACCAATGGGACTAGTCTGAAAACAAAGGGCCTCTTAGGCCCAACTCAGTTAGCAACAACATAATTGAATAAAACAAGGACTGAATGGTTGTTAAACTCAGTTGGGCTTGGAGATAGCCTTACAGATTTAGAATGAGTTATAGATATAGTAAGTTGATTAAGTGATAGGAATCAGTGGGTTTATAGATAAGCCCATTAAATTCACATGTAATAGTCTAACTAAATAAAAGGATTAGATTGAATAGGCTTCACAATAATATAATTGGATCAAGTTAGTAAACTAACTTTGTTTGCTCAGAATAAATAAGGAGTTAGTAAGTGGTAAATTAATATCGAACTAACCTAGAGGAAATATAACCTAATTAAATGAGAAGTGAATTGGACTAATCGGGTCTAATTCATAAGAAGGTTAGAAACAAGGGTATGATGATATAAGTTACATATTTGGTGATAGATTTTCAAGAAGAAGCTATAGTTATTTGCTAGGAGATTAACTGAGGTTAAATGATCTCTATCCACCTTATAGATATTCATGTTAGTTAATGTTAATGTAATTGTTAGAATTAATCTAACCTAAGTAGGGTATCCTTATAAGGATTTCGTTAAAGGTAACTAATAATTCTTTTACATTTAGTTTTGTGTGAAACTGGCAAGTAAAAGAAATAAAACACAATGAAGTAAAAGATATGATAAATAATAAATATCTCTCCTTTCCAATCTAGGATTTGAATAATGATATGCACGTGGCTGGATTTGGATGATTAGGTGCACATAGTTAGAATGGATGGTTGTTTGCACATGGCTAGAACGTTATACTCTAGCTATATATTCCAGGTATGTTATCATGACACATGAATGCCCCGAGGTTTGCCTTGGGTTTGTGTGATTGTTTGAATGGTTGATAAGAAGATATGTATGTTTATTTAACAATATGGTTATACCAGCATGTGATGTGTTGCAATTTTGGAATGCTATGCTATTTTGCGTCTTGAACATTTATGTAAACTTACATAAACCAAGTAATAGTACATACTATATGGTATGAAAAATCCTTGTGAAATGATGATCAAGGAAATAAGTTAAATGTTGGATTTGATATCCATGTATGCAATACCTAAGTACATTTACTTAGGCAAAGATATGGAAGACCGTTGTTGTTGCAAAAACTATATAACAAAGTATATAAATAAATGCAAAGAAAAGGCAAGTGCACATAATCGATGTAGTACAACAAGTGTCGTATCCACAAGGAAATTGATCCTACTTCCTAGTCTCGGTAGTTAGTAATTGAAATGAAAGCAAAATAAGTGGGGATTTAGCCGACAGCAAGCTTGATTGTGTTGGTGGAGTAATTGCAAGAACAATAAATAAACTAAAGATGGTAGTTTAATGGATTGGGTGGAGGAGTACTTTGGGAATTTCGCAATCACCCAAACTTCCTAGATATGCTAGCAATTCTCCTTATGCCATAGTTGTCTTTTTAGAACAAAGATAATAAGCCTCTAAACCAAATATGGGCTAAGTCTTACTTAGTTAGTTTTTAACCTTCAAAATCAACTAGGGTTAAACTCACTAAGTAGCATTAAGAAAGTTCTAGATAAAAGCCTCAAATTATACCCACTAACCCTAGGGGTGTAAATCAAGGGTTCTCTTATAATTTGGTCATAAACCCTAACTCAAAACCAAATTGTATCAAGGGTTCACCAATAATGCACTCAAGAGATCAATTTAAGAGCATTGAATGATAATTAAGAGATAAACAACTATATTAAGGCATAATCAAGATTGACAAGCACATTCTAAGGTTTGGGGCAAAAACCCATCCCAAAGCACTATAGAGTTCTACTCAGCATAGAGAATAGAGAAAAGAGAAACTAGAAAAGAGTAAGAAGAAGCCATTATTGGAGCTTGGAAGCTTTGGAGAAGGTGAGCTCTTCCTTTTTCTCTTCTTCTTTTTCTTTCTCCTCTTCTTTCTCTTCCTTGGTGTTTTCTCTCTCTATTTGTGTGTGTGTAGAAGTATGGCAATGAAAAGTGTGAGAGTGCGTGTCTTTTTTCCCGTTTTAAAAGCTAATTTCGGGGTAAAATCCCGTTCAGACTGCCCCACAGGGGAGGTCAGCCTAGGGTGGTCAGAACCAGAAAGATATCTGCGTGTTGAATCAACCCGACCATCCCACAAGGGCGGTTCTCCTGGGGAGGTCGGGCCAGAGACAATTTCGGACCCCGGAACAAGCGTTTTCGGCCTCCTGGGGAGGTCAGACCAGAGACAATTTTGGATCCGTTGTGCCCACGCGTTCGTCTCTTTGTCTAATTTATTTATAGTTATGTTATTCCTCCTGTTTCAGTAGTAGTTGTGTAAAACACCAATAAAACACAAAACTAACTGAAAACTAGCTAGAGTGAAGAAATGAGCATGAAAAGTGTTGATAAAACATTGATAAAGCACATGAATATACCTATAAAACATGATCATTTATTCACTCATCAACCGTTATTAAACGGAAAAAGTTAATGAATCAAGTATTCAAGAGGATAGTTACATAAGCACAATTCTTAGGTAACCAAGATGGTGACAACTATTAAATGGTGGGTTTGGGTATTGATGTGAGAAATCTAGGTACGACTTGATCGCGCGTTGTGTACACTAGTAGATGTTATAACATGCTCATCTACATGTTGGTAGTCCATATAGTCCTAATGGGATGATGGCCGGATCACCTCGTCTGGTGCGGGCCACTGTCCGTAGGTTCCCCGCCTTATAATAGGGAGATGTGTCATCCTAACCATGACGACACATTCGGTTTATGGGATAATGAATAATGAGATAAAGCTACCACTACAGTATGCTTATGTATTATTTATATTATAAGTTAATAAAATGAACTCATAAACTCCATAATTGGTGACACAGAGGTCATGAGGGCTTAAACACTAACATAAGCTCAAGATTGGATATTTTTTAACTTATATATACTGGATATTATTGGGGTTTGCCTGTGAATCATGTGTGCAACATTACATGTTTATTATGATTGGAGTTCTCATGTGATTGTTGGGTGCAGATTTATATGCTCATATTATTGGAGCTTGTCTGTGAATGGTTTGAGCAATCATTATATGCTCATATTTCTGGAGTGTATCTGTGGAAGATGTGAACAATCCTTATATGCTTATACTGTTGGAGTTCTCCTTGTGAAGGACATATGTAGTTTTTATATGTTTAATATTAGGGAAAATTACATGCTCCACCCATGACATTTGGCGAAATTTCACATTCCACCCACGTGGTTTCAAAAATTACTTTCCCCACCCATGTGATTTCCCCTGTTTTACATCCAACAACTTTTTAAATTTTAGTTCAATTCAAAAGATGCTTAAACGTTGTCCAAACTTGATGAATCTTTACATGGATGATGCTAAAGTGATATACTTTGATCTTATGTCAAATCTGAAGTTTTTTAAGCTTAAATGTGTCCCGTGGGATCCAATGAAATATGTGACATGTTCATTGGGTCCCACATGTCACATTTAAGCTTAAAAAGCATTAGATTTCTCACTAATCCAAAATATAACACTTTAGCATCGTCTATGTAAAATTTCATCAACTTCGGACAATGTTTAAGCATCTTTTGAATTGAACAAAAATTAGAAAAGTTGCTGCATGTAAAACAGGGGAAACCACATGGGTGGGGAAAGTAATTTTTAAAACCACGTGGGTGGATTGTAAAATTTCGTCAAACGTCATGGGTGGGGGTATGTAATTTCCCCTTAATATTATTTAAGCTTGCTTGTGATGAATGTAAACAATGTGAGGTTATGATATGATTGATTACCACCATTTGGTATTACTATTCTTACATACATGCATGCTTTAGGTTGAAGTCTTGAATGAACTAAATTGGATTGCATGTTAACTTCGACCAAATAACCTAAGTGTAAACTGAAGGGTTCTAGGTAGAGATGTCAACGGGTCGGGTTAGGGTTGGGTGACGCTCCACCCGACCCGTCACCCGTTTTTCACCCGCATTACCCGACCCGACCCGTCTCTTGAAAAAATCACCACCCGTCACCCATTTCACCCGTCACCCGCGGGTGAAACGGGGTGAACCCGTTCACCCGTTTTAGTCTAGCATATATTTCTCACCCATTTCACCCGTTTCACCTGCGTTTCACCCGTATTTCACCCGCTTTTCACCCACGTTTTACCCGCCACCCGCGGGTGAAACGGGTGAACCCGTCACCCGTTTTTTTAGCATATATTTTTATTTTGTAACATCTATATAAGCTTAGTTTTGTTTGCTAAAAACATCCATATTTGTTAATAAGACATACCATATCAACTAATGTCAACAACATACTCAAAACATAAAGAATTAACCATGAAATAAGTATTTTTTAAAAAAATATATGTATGCGGGTGACGGGTCGGGTCACGGGTGAACGGGTCGGGTGACCGGGTGAAATTTTTTCACCCAACCTGACCCATTACCCAAACCCATTTCACCTGTCACCCGTTTTTCACCTGTTTTTTATGGGTTTTCACCCGTTTTAGTCGGGGTCGGGTGATCGGGTGACACGGGCACCCATCACCCATTGACATCCTTAGTTCTAGGGTTGCATAATAGCATACTCAGCGGTTGGGCTGACCCCTCCAACCATTGTTTTTACAGGTTTGAAGATAAAGACACTCAGCCGGAGAGGGGGTTGGGTAGATTGGGGTTGATGATTTTAGAATTTTCATTATCTTGATTATGTATGTATCCTAGAATACGGATGTATTTGGTTACAATTGTAATATAAGGACGGTGTTATTTGATTAGGACTAGAAAGGTTATGTAAGAGTTGAGTCGGTGTTATTTGATTTGCCCTTGTGGCACCCTAGGCCATGTGCCTATAATTATAAAAAAAAAGGACAATTGATGTAAATGTTATGGTAATTATATTTAATCATGCACAACGTTTTGTATAGTTTATGGTAGCCTTGTTGTACAACAGGTGTGCAACGGCGGTGACATCCCGTAGGGTTAATTTCCGCTGCTAATTAATATCATATTGTTTAGTACAAATTACAAGGACCGTGCAAGATTTAATGAATTTGAGACAAGGGGTGTTTCAATTGTGGCCAAGAAGAAAGAAACGGTTATGCATATATTTCAGGACTGCTTGGTGGCCTAGAGGATTTGGAAAAGATTTATAGATACTGATCAACAAAGTAAGTTCTTTGGATTGCAATCCATGGATTGGTTGAAGGATTATCTGATTAGTCCTGAAAGGCAACTGATTAATGACAACTGGGTAACAGTTTTCTCGATTGCTTGCTTCTTATTCTGGTCTTGAAGAAACAACAAAAATTTTGGGCATGAGCAAAGGATTTGCATCCCTCTACAGGCAGTAGCTAGGGAATGTGTCAACAACAGACGAGCATGGGAGGCTAGTATTGTCATTGATCAGAGTGGTGGATGCCCCAAAGACAGCGCTAGTCAAGGAAACATTTGGGAAGCCCCTCCGCATAACGTTTCAAATTTAATGTAGATGGGGCCCCAAATTGTGCATCTGATGTTGCTGGCATCGGCGGAGTATGCCGGAATCATAATGGGAAATGGATCATAGGTTTCAGAATACTTGTTGGTAAGTTAATGTTTTGCAAATAGAAGCACTAGCACTGCTTCAGGCGATGAAAATTGTGAGATCAAGAAACTTTGGCAAAGTAATATTTTCTTCTGACTCCTCACAGTGGTCCAACTGCTACAACAGGAGGCTACTCATCACCCTTGCAGGCCGATTCTCAAGGAGTGCAAATCACTTCTTAATCAGGGATGGGAAGCATCTGTATCGTATGCTCATGGGAATAGTAATAAGTTAGCAGATTTGTTAGCAAAATCTATTTTGTTAATGTAGTCTGATGACAGTATACTGGTGGAATCCCCAGATTTGTTGTCGCTCAATTAATTGAGGACAGTCGGTTGCTAAGTATTAATAATTGAGGCTCGCCTCCCTCTTTTGACCAAAAATATTGTGGGAATAGAAGCAATAAAAAAAATGTGGAAATAGAACTCATTTAATTCTTATTTCCACTTCCTAAAAACTAGGACTTTTATTTACCAAATATGGAAATAGGAAATAACTATTTCTATTCCCATAGATTTATTGTCATACTCATATATTATCCTACCTCTTTTGAAACCCGTTCTTTATTTATCATGAATTCTTTTAATAATTTACAATATCCCCATATTTCATTAAATGATACATTTAAGATCAAATCAAGTTCACATTATACACCTTTTATTCGAAGGTATTTTATATAAAAAAAATTCAAAAAAAAAATAAAATACTACAAAAATATAAATAATTATATAGATATTTAAAAGGGTAAAAAAATTATAAAAAATAACTAAAATATATATATAATTATGATATTAATAATTCATAAATATATGTTTCACAAAATTTTAACCAATTATTTTATCTTTATTTTCTTGTTATTAACCTTTCTAGACTAATATTATATTTTTTGTCTACATAAAAATATTTGTAATTTTTATTTATGGTTAGATAATAATTAAATAAATAATATATATTTCAATTTTTATAAAATATTAATTCAATATATAACTATCTCATTTTATATTGGATCAATTTCATCTTATAAATTGATATATATATATATATATATATTATTTATAAAATTTAATCATTATCAATCATAATTACAAATATTTGGATGAAGATAAAAATTGATAATTAGTGAAGAAGGTGGAAAGGTCAAAGAACAAAAAAATTAATTTGTTTGAAATTTGTGTATGTTTAATACTTAAAAATTATTAATTTTATTTTAATTTTATATATTTTAGTTATTTTTTATAATTTTATTCCTTTTAATTATATCTATAATTTTTTATATTTGTTTTAAAAAATAGTTCATAAATAAAAAATCAGGTACAAAATCAGAAACGATAAGGGTAAATTCATAAATAATTTGGATGTCATCCGTACATTTTTTTCCTAATATAATAGTACATATTTATGTTTCAATAAATAAATATACAATATGGTCCTGATCCAACATCTTAATCAATCATATATTTTATAAATTATATTTTATTAATAGAAAAAATACACAATAATTTGAACATTGTCATAACATTTTGTAAAATACATGATAACATTAAATTATATTTATTATCAATTTTATTTTTATTAGATATAATATTTATTTTAGAAATATATTATAAAAATATTATTAATACAAGTGTTTTAATTTTTATTGTAGATTTTATAAATTAAATAATACTAAAATTACTCAAATTAATTTTTGGAATAAACTTTAAGAAAAAAAACTACTAGTTCTACTATATTATATTATTGATATTAACATATAATACAATATACTACTTTATATATTACAAACTACTAATATATTACTCTATATATTTTTTTTTAATTTTAATTTTATGTCACTTTAATATCTAATAGTATCAATTTTAAAATATGAATTAATATTCTTTAAAAAATTATCGCCCCACCTAAAAAAATGTCCGTGCCCCTGATGATATCTGAAGCTACTAAAAATCTTATACTAATTGTTATGGTAGTTGTTCAACCTGGCGGTCACATGTTAACGGTTCCTTGGCTCGTCTATATATATTATTATATGCGGCCCTCGCTTGCATTCTTCATTTCTTCTTTCTCTATTTTCTAGTTTTGTTACGCCCTGTCATCTCTCCTCGTCCAGTTATTCCTCTAAACTCCTGACATCCATATATTTTCCTCCATTCCTCTGAATCTTCTTCAAGATCTGTTGCAGTACTGAAGTTTCTATTGTTCGTCCCTATATCGGAGTTTCTACTGATGCAAGAAGATTAATATTGCGTGATTGAAGGAAGCAGCCAAGCGCCTTATGTAAATGATCGATGAATGTCTCTTGTTCGACACCATTGGTGGAGTCAAGTGCGATCTTTTTCTGTTGAGTCAGTATATATGGCAACACTAACGGTTTGATTGTAGGATCTAATTCAATTAATTTCTTGAATATTGTATACAAATGCAGAGTTGTGTGATCAATTGCTCTCTTGACATCAGTTATGTTTATCGTAACGTGCCAACTGACTATTTTTTTTCCATCAAATGGCTGAATTTGGAGATGTGCGCACGCCGGATTATGATGATTAATCTTGGAATCTTTTTCTCAAGTCTTCTTGAATTGCATCCTTACTCGTAAGCTCTTTACTCTTCTTTTTAAATTTCAATTTTAGCATCCATGATTTGATCTCAAAGAATTGGTTTCTTTTCGCTTTGGATTAAGCTGTAGTGCAAGCAAGGACAGTGGGGAATGTGCTATCTATTGTTTTGTACTCCCTCCGTCCCACAGCAGATGTCTACTTTCACTTTGCACAAATATTAAGGAAAAGAGAAAAAGTGGAGAGGGAAAGAAATCTCACAATGCTGTATAAGACAGTATTTTGGGACAAGTTTAAAAAGCTTATAGGACACTGCCATTGGGACAGAAGGAGTACTTTTTAGGTGGTGCTGAGTGATTGTGCGGAGTTGAGCGGTTGTTTTTTTTATTGAAGTGAGAATGTGGGATAGGTAGGGAATGTAAATGTAAAGGAGGAATAGAATAATGAAACCCTTGATGGGTGGTATTGTATTATGACTATATATATACACAAGTGTCTATTGACCAGGTTACCCTTATGTATATTATTATTCTAACAGCCCCCCGCAGTCGTAGCCGGAGGTTCGCGTAGGCATAGACTGTTGCGGAACTCTAAAAAATAGTGAAGAGGGTAACCCTTTGGTCATAATATCTGCAAATTGACTTGTGGTTGGAACATGTAAAACTCTGGCATGTCCTAGGGCTACTTTATCACGTACAAAATGAATATCTATTTCTATGTGCTTGGTGCGTTGATGTTGTACGGGGTTGGATGCCATATAGACGGAGCTGACTTGTCGCAGAGACGACGGTGGCGCGGGGGGCTGGAGCATGGAGTTCTTGTAGGAGCTGGCGTAGCCAGCAAGATTCAGCCACGGCGTGGGCGACCGCCCTGTATTCGGCCTCAGCGCTGGATCGTGAGACTGTAGTTTGTCGTTTTGAAGACCAAGAGATGAGGTTGGACCCAAGGTACATACAGAAGCCTGAAGTGGACCGTCTGGTGTCGGGACAGCCAGCCCAATCTGCATCGGAGTAAACGGTGAGTTGGTTGGTGGCGTTGGAACGAACTGGAGACCGTAATGCAGGGTGCCTTTAATGTAGCGTAGGATGCGTTTGAGTGCAGTGTAATGTGATTCCCGGGGATCGTTGCATATGGAGACAACACTGCTGGACGGCGTAGCAGATAGCGATGGTCCGGTGGGGTGAAGGTTAAGTATTGCAGGGCGCCAGCAAGGGAACGATAGGAGGTGGTGGTGGGAATGGGAATGGGAGATCCGGCGGCGGAGCTTAGTTTGGGAGAGGTGTCAAACGGTGTGCGACAGGGATTACAATCGGCCATGCCAGACCGTATGAGAAGATCTTGGCGTACTGGGTTTGATTGAGGTGTAGGCCATCGGAGAGTGACGGGTGGCAGAGATGCCGAGAAAAGTAATGAAGGGGACCAAGATCGGTCATGTCAAATTCGTTGCTGAGGGCGTGGATGACTGTGTTGAGGAGATTGGTGGTGGAGGGCGGTTAATATGATGTCGTCAACGTTAAACAAGAAGATGGGCTTGGTGGGTGTTGCGGTGGTGTAGGACAAAGAGTGAGGGATCGGCACGACTACGGGAGAAGCCGAGAGTGGGGAGAAGAAAATTGCGAAGCGAGTATACCACGCACGAGGACTGTTTGAGACCGTAAAGGGCTTTCCGGAGACGACACACGTGATGGGATATTTGGGATGGACAAATCCAGGTGGTTGCTGGCAGTAGACGGTCTCATCTAGAGTACCGTGAAGGAAGGCATTTTTTACATCGAGCTGATGGATGGGCCAGTGTCGAGTTGACAGCGAGGAAAGGAAATGGTGCGGATTGTGGCGGGTTGTGACAACGGGAGAGCGGAAGGGGGGAGTAGTGGGGTATAGATGTGTCATCGGGGTTAGGTGGATTTGACTGAGAGGGGGTAACCGTCAGTGGGGGTAAGTTCCGGATCAGTGGGAACGGAACGTGGGGTTAGGAGGAGAGAGAGAGGTGGTTTGAGGGGGGGCGCCTTTTGAGGCAGAAAAAGAGGTGTGGGGGAATTATTGTTAGGTTGTTGTGTGAGTGGAGAGATAATGTTTCGTAGTTGCGATTTGGTGAGAGGGGAGAATTAATGTGAGTGGGATGCGTAAAAATAGAGTCAGTGGGGGGGCAGTTATCGGATGGTGGGGAGGAGTCGACTGTAGTGGGAGAATATTGTGGGTACGGAAAAACTGTTTCGTAGAAATTACATGCCGTGAGACAATTATTTTGTGTGATTTAAGATCATAACAACGATAGCCCTTGTGGTGGGGCTCATAACCTAGGAAAATACAGGGGGTGGAACGTGGTTGTAATTTATGTTGGGTGAGAGAAGTTATATTTGGGAAACAGAGACACCCAAAAGGACGTAAATGTGAATAGGACGGTGATTGATGAAAGAGTAACTGTGCGGTGTTTGATTGTTTTTGGAGGTGGTGGGTGTGAGATTGATGAGGTACGTGGAGGTGGCAAGCGCTTCTGCCCAAAACTGTGGTGGAAGTTGTGCCTTGGAAAGTAATGTACGAATTGCATTTTGTGAGTGTGCGAATGATACGCTCAGCTTTGCCGTTTGTTGAATGTATATTGACATGAAAAACGAAAAATAGTACCATGTTGAGTTAGAAAGAGCGTAGGTCATGATTGTCAAATTCTCGTCCGTGATCACATTGTAGATATTTTATCGTGGTGTTGAAATGAGTACGAACAAATGCATGAAAGGATTTAAGTATAGCAGTGGTTTGAGATTTAAACTTAAGAGGATAGGTCCAAAAAGTGACTGTAATCATCCAAAATAACAAGATAGTATTTGTAACCACTGAAACTGAGAACAGCGATGTCCAAGATCGCAATGAATAATATCAAAAGAATGTCTAGAAACTGATAAAGAATGTGGAAATGATAAACGGCAATGTTTTCCAAGTTGACAAGCGTGGCATAGTGTTGATGAGGGTGATGCGGTGGTGATATGATGTTGACGCTGGAGTTGATGGAGGAACGGCTGGTGATGGTGGGCTAAACGCCGATGCCACTGCAGGTTGGAGTGTCGGCCATGAGTGTTGTAGCAGCGGTGGACATGGGAGTGTGCGGCAAATAGGGATAGAGATCACCAACGCTATTGCAACGGTGGATCATTCGGCGGCTGGTAAGATCCTTGACAGAAAATCCAAAAGGATCAAACTCGATAGCAATTATTATCTTGGTAAACTTTCTAACAGAAGATGAGGTTTTAATTAATGGGGAGTGACGAGAACATTTTGTAATTGGAGAAAAGGAGTGGTAGTCAATATAGAATGACCGACGCCAGTAACAGGAAGACGTTGACCATTGCCAACAATAATGTGTGAGGGATCGTGAGGTCCGGGATAGAGAGAAGAGGATAAACTACCTTGGTTGGAGGACATGTGAGAAGATGCACCTGTGTCCATGTACCACGAGTTGTCAGAAGGGCGAGGAGTGGCCATAGAGTTCAAGGCGTGAATAAGGCTTTGCTGGTCCCATGCGTTTGGATTGGTGGCGGGTGTAGTCGGGTAGGTGATGTGCGCCTGTGGTGGTGGGTTAGGGCGGGGGCCGAGAAGACCGGCAGTCCAGGGAGCCGCGTGTAGTAGTATGGAGGAGGATGGCGGGCCAGGTGGTGGTGGTTTTACCGCTGCGGTTGGAGCGTCCCGGCCACGACCACGTTGACGGCCTCTGCCACGCCCGCGAGAGGAGGATGCTGAAGACGGCGCAGCATCGGAGGAAGCAGCAGGAGCCGAAGGCGCAGTGGGTGGAGGAGTAGAAGGCGTTGATGTGGTGAGAGCGGTGGCCACTGGGGTGTTGGTGGTGCGCATGGTTTCTTCAAGAAGGAGGGTGCTGCGCACCTCTTGAAAGTTGGAAAGGGACGCTGCAGCTGGATGACACTTCGGAGGGTCGAGAATGAATCGTTGAGACCACTGATTGTTTGTAGTACTAGATTTTCATCAGTGACGGGACTCTCAACGTCGGCGAGAGCGTCGGCGAGTGTCTTCAACTGCGTACAGTAGTCGTTGATGGAAAGGGAGCCTTGGCGCAGACCTCGGAATTCCGCCTCAAGTTGGATAGCGCGGGCTTTCTTGTTGTCCCGGAAGAGGTTTTCAATAGTGAGCCAGACGTCATGCGCGGATGTTGGGACGCATTATGAGACTGAAGATGTCGGGTTTGATAGTAGCATAGATCCAGGATAGAACCGTATAATCCAGAAGGGGCCAACTAGGATCGTCAGAAGGGGGAGAGCCGTCAATGTGAGAGAGAAGGTTGAATTTTCCCAAAGTGACGAGAAACATGTGGGCGCACAACATATAGTTAGGAGGAGTTTGGGTTAATTCAAGGCGTATGTGATTTGTGATGGAACTAACGTGGAGAGCCTGTTGTAAGGCGATGGCATCCGGGGGTAATAGTCAGATGAGGTTGAGAAGTAGCAGATGAAGGAGGAGGGTCGCGAGGTGGGGATGCGTCAGGATTGTTGTCGATTTCTGGATCTGGATTGGAGTGAGCGTCAGTCATGGCGGCGGTTGAGAAACAAAATAAAAAAAAAAGCATAGAATAGAAGAGAGGGGTGGGGAGGCGAGAAAGAAATCGTAGTAGTGGAGCCTGATACCATGTAAAGGAGGAATAGAATAATGAAACCCTTGATGGTGGTATTGTATTATGACTGTATATATAAACTCAAGTGTCTATTGACCAGGTTACCCTTATGTATATTATTATTCTAACAGTAATCATACGAAAGTGTGCGTCTTGTGAGTCATCGACCTATGCCACGTCAGGTGCGCTAGCTTGGCAGGTCATCCCTTAATAAAAAGAGAAGTTTTGTTTGGTTGTCTGTGGGAGAGATAGAGATGGCATGGGCATTGGCTCAGCTCTGTCTCACTTCCCCCCTCCCCTGTTCTGCTGTCTTTTTTCTTTTCTTTTTTTGT
This sequence comes from Limonium bicolor, assembly GCA_023374045.1. Classification (NCBI taxonomy): domain Eukaryota; kingdom Viridiplantae; phylum Streptophyta; class Magnoliopsida; order Caryophyllales; family Plumbaginaceae; genus Limonium; species Limonium bicolor. The sequence goes on along the minus strand of CM041779.1, from coordinate 46,322,749 downwards.
CGTGTCTGGGCAGTTTGGCTCTCCCTTCTCAGTTGCAATTACTAGTAATTGATTGCCTTTCATTGACAATTCTTAAGTTACAATTACTAATTGCGTAAAGTAATCATCTTCTTGATGATTATGAAAGTGTCGCAAAGTTTGCCAAAATCGACGACGTATTTGCACCGATCATCGATGCTTTCCGCATGGATTGCACTACAGTCACCTTCTTCATTTGCGAATTAATTTTGCTAGCATTTGTAGGTTTTTTCTAGTTTAATTGGGAACGTTCTAATTGAGATTAGTCATCTTGTGACGAATATAACATCATAAGTTCATTTCCCAGATTTTTTTTTGTTGGGGAATTTTTAATTTTTTTTAAAGGAAAACAACTCCACTTCTTTTGCAGTTTTGCTATACGTCTATTAGGCATCCACAATCGTGTGGATTCCGCCTGTATATCTCAGTAAGAAATTTAAATTCTACTACAATAGTGTGGATTCCCTCTATTTCTCTCTCATCGTTTCTTATTTAGGAACTCTACGAATCATTTTACTGGCTGTAGCACCAACAATAATTAAAAATAAATAAAACTCTTATAGTAGCTAAAGTAATTAGGGGGCGTTCACTTTGGGGTAATCAACAAAGGGAAACGGAATCATTCCCTTTGCGGTTGTTTGTTTGTATTTTTAATGATTCTGTTTCCCCACTTCAGTTTCAAAACCCTCAATTTCCTTTTGATGATTGTCCCCCAATATCCCAGGGAAATGTATTCCCTTACCTCCCTCTTACCCTATCATCATCTTTAGCATAAATAAATATTAATATATATATAATATATAATATATAATTTATATAAATACTAATATATGATACATAATTTTTATAAATATTAATATACAATATTTTTATCTAATAGAAATACAATATTATTTATACTTTATATAATATAAATAAGATCTCAATATGAATATATTATTATATCTATATATTATATAAATGTTTAATTATACATTTTATTTTAAAATACAATATATACTATATATATTGGTATATATATTATTTATATTTGAAAAAATGACAAATAATATATATGTATAACATAATTTAATTACAATAAAATTCTAATAATATATATATATATCTATTATTTAATAAATTTAATATTATAATCATTTATACATATTAGTTATAAGTTAAATAAATATGAACAAATATTATTATAATATATATTAATATTAATAAATATTACTTATACTTTAAATGATATAAAAATAATATATATATATTCTTTATAATTTTAAATAAATATTAACATATACTATATATATATAAAATATTTATAATATTATTTCATTTGTTAAATATTGTTAATAATTTATTTAAAATTTAATACTATAAACTAAAAATATAATGGTATATTATCTATACTTTATATAATATTTATTTATATTGTTTACAATTTAAATAATATATCTCTATATAGATATATATTAATAAATTTTTTTTTAACTTAAATACTATAAAATAAAAAGTTATATATAGATAAATTTTTAAAAATTATACATAATATAACCTATATAAATTTAATATATGTCTTTATAATTTAAAAAATATTTATATATGCTATATAATTTATATAAATATTAGTATATGTTGCATACAAATTAGATAAATATTCATATATGTTATTCATAGTGTAAATCTGTTTGGAACCAAACAACAACAAGACACTCATTGAGAATTCTATCTGTTTCCTGTAGAATCAAACAGACTTCGATTCGGGGGAATCCCTTCCTTTCCTTTCCATTCCCTTTCCTTGATTCCATTCCGTTTCCTCGTCTCGAAGTGAACGCACCCTTATAGTTGATGTGGGGAGAAAGAATGCTGAGCAACTCTCCTATTGTAGAGATGAGGGTTTCTTAATAAATAAAATAATATATTTTGTTGATGTGACACCTAGAAATGCATGGTAAGGGATGCCTTATAAACTTACAAGTTTAAGAGCTATTTATTAGCCGGTTTTGTAGTCACAAAATATGCAGTTAATTTTTTAGTAAATACAATTACAAATTTAAAGTCATTTTTTAAAAAATATTGCAATCACAAATTTAATATAACTACAAATAACAAGAAACATTGCAGCCGCATCGGCTTTTAATTAAAAAAAAGGACTTTAATAACTCAATTAAATATAAAGAATGTTCATTTTTAATTTAAAAAACAGACACCAACAATACCATAATAATTGATGTATAAAAACCGTACTTTATTAGAAAGAAAAAAGGGAAAATACATAAAATGACACGATTTTAGTTTATAATTCACAATATATCACTTTTGATATCGGACCAAAATATAAAACTTTAGTATCGTTCATGTAAAGTTTCATCCATTTTAGATAACATTTAAGCATGTTTAAAGTTGAATTACGAAAACAACAGTTGTATATTGTGAATTATAAACTTAAATCGTGACATTTTGTGAATTTTACTAAGAAAAAAGTCTAAAAACTCATATATTTTTTGGGTCCATAAAAGGACCAAAAAAACAGAAAAAACAGAACGGAGACTATGGAGCTTGCTCTACCTTGAATATGGTTTCATACCATATGTCAATATATTATTGCTTCAACTAAAAGTAAGAGAAGAAAATAAGAAAAAAAAAACAACACACACATGAAGGAGGACAGAGAAATTTTTTTTCAAAATGTTATAACTAATAAATATAAGTGTAAAAATAAAAAAATACCATTATTCATCATTTTTGTGCTCTTCAAAACAAAAAGTATCATGGATATGTTTTGGTAAACTTAAAATGTTATAGTTTTAGAATGAGTATATATTAGGTATTTTTAAAGTGAATCTTATTCATTAGCAAAATAAATCTTCCTTACTAATAAAATGAACCTTATTCATTAATAAAATGAATCTTATCCCAACGCTCTAAAAACCTCCATAGTAAAGTTAAAAACGTCGAAGACATTTGTATGACTTGTAGTGCAGAGTTTAAGGTTCACTTTCAAAAAATGAAAGGTTCATACTGTTCTAGTATAAGTTTGTGGCAGGATTAACTTTTACTAGTATTAAACGAAATATTTACTTTTCTTAAACCGTTGATTCACCTTTAAAAAACCTTTGATTCACTTTTCATAAACCTCTGATTCACTTTTCATAAGCCTCTTATTCACTTTTCTTAAACCTCTTGTTCACTTTAGTTAAACAATCTCTATTTACGAGAATCACTTTTCTTAAACCTCTTATTCACTTTTCTTAAAACATGATTCACTTTATAAAAATCTCTGATTCACATTTCTTAAACCTCTTAATCACTTTAGTTAAACAATCTACTTACGAGATTCACTTTTCTTATTACTCTGATTCATTTTGTAACAACTTATGATTCACTTTTTATAACTTTTGATTCACTTTTCTGAAACCTCTTATTCACACCAGTCAAACAATTAGAATCACTTTAGTAATTAAACAATCTCTGTTTATGAGATTCACTTTTTTAAAAACCTCTGATTCACTTTTACACAACTCTCTGATTCACTTTTTATAATCTTCTATTCACTTTTTAACAATCTTTGATTCACTTTTTCTAAACTTAAGATTCACAATGAATTTTAAAAAATATGTACATACAAATAAAAAAATAAAATTTATGAAAACATATTCATGATTGGTCTTATTTTGAAAAGCTCAAATTATGATGAACAATGGTATAAATTTTATGTTATTTAGACTTATATATAATAAAATACAACATTTTAAAATTTTACAAAATGATAAACCACAAAAAGACAAAATAAATGTCATCGTATAAGGTGGCACCAACTCAGTTCGAATACGCGCAAAAAAAAAAAACATCTCCAAGTAGGACCGGTAATTTTGTCCTAATCTAAAGACTTGACCAAAAACCGATTCATAATTCATGACTTTAGGTTAAGATTTTTGCCCGTTTAATTTTTTAGTTGAGTTTAGTTTCCAATAATTTTTTAAATTTGGGTATGGTTGAAAGTTCTAACCCAAACTGAACTGACCCATTATCTCTACTTTATTGAATAAACAATATAATAAATAATAACTTATACTAATATGTCATTTCATCTCTTTTATAACTTTATAACTATTAGTTAATACAAATATAAAAATACAATCAACACTTTTAACGATCCGATCCTCCCGAAATTGATAAATATGTTTTTTCTTGATAGTTAACATTCTTTTTATATACTTATACATCGAGATAGTGTGAATGAAGACCATCCAATCTCTTGTAACTCTCATAAAATTTAACGGACATCTAATCTGTTGTTAATTTATTTGAATTAAAAATGAAAAACTATATATATGTAAATAAACAAAAGATTAGAAAATGTGTGTCATAAATAGATTAGATTTAGGTTGAATGGTTTTATATGAACTGAATTACGATTGAAAAGTTATTACTTGATTATTTTCAAATTGGATTTGAGAATAAATTCTTAAACATATCTTCATCTCCACCCATCCCAAATTGCCACCGTAACTTTAAGATAATTCATTATTTTTGTTCTCTAAAAAAAAAGATGACCGCTTAAAAATCCTCTATTTTTGTGGTCCATAAAATATGATAGAAGAACCACTTCAAGAGTGTCCATTTTTTCTGTCGTTTAATATTCAAACAAAAAAAAAAGCGAAAGAAAAATGGTAAGGCTTTATTTTAGACACACAAAAATGAACACTTGAACCATCCTTTTTTTTTTTACCCAAACTTTAATGACAACAAAACTTATCTTTTCGTAATTATCCATATCTTTTCAGACTTAGAATACAACAAAGACAAGTTTTAGACGATTCTTTTGAAGTCGTCGGTCCATGTTTTTAATCCTTTATTGATAGAAAAATAATATAAACGAAATAAGGTATTTTTGTTTTGTCTTTTTTAAAATGTCTCTTATTACTGATTTTTCTTGTTATATTATAAAACATTACTATAACTTTATTTTATATTATGTTTTTTCTATAAATAATATTTTTATTCATGTAAAATTAATGTACAATTATAACTTTTATTATTAATTCTAAAAAATTAATTATATATTAACCGACCGCAAATTCTACTCCCTCCGTCTTAAATTGACCGCCTTGTTTATTTTATGACACGTTTTTTCACTTCAATATTAAACATATAAGATACAATAATTTTATAAAATTAAATTTTATAATTATATAGTTTATCAGGTAAGGAATCATAGCAAAAACTTAAAATTTTAAAATTATTTTATCTTATATATTGAATATTAAAGTCAAATGAAATGTTCAAATAGTAAATGACGATCAATGCACATATTGAAATGTTAATATAGTCAATGCTGGAAAAACAATCACCTTTTTATTAGTCATAAATCGAGTTGACACTTAGTTAAGAATCTAACCAATGCACATATTGAAATGTTAATATAGTCAATGCTGGAAAAAAGTTTTAAAACGCACACTAGTGAAAATAAATATTATAATACAAATTTTATGACACGGTTATATACCCTAAAATGTATTATATATTGTTAAATAACACGATTTAAACTAGACCTATATAAAATAAGATAAAACTTGACACTTAGTTATGAAGTAGTACCTGATGCTCAGGATTTGAACTGTCAAATGCAATGCATTGTTGAAGTCTCTGAAAGCATTCCTCCTGAGGAAATAAAGATCAATGGATGAAATTCAATATAAGATTGATTAAACATGAAATTTGAAACCTATACTACAAACATAATTGTGTAAGCACACACCCGCCATCCTGGATGAAACAGTTCAAAACTATAATAAAAATAATAATACTAAATTCAAATACCACTATGTATATATTTGTAAGCAAAACATAAAGAAATTTCATTTCACAAAGACAAAAATATGATATTAAATTCGAATTACTTAAACTATCAAAACTATATTACCTTATTGATTAAATTCGAATTACTTAAACAACATAATCAATATTCATCTTGGTTCAGTTAATCTACCTCATCATCAATTATCAGCTTGCTCACCCTCAATGGATAATACAGTCATCAAAGGTTGCAACCAAGGAAAAGCATATCATTTCAAGTTTTTAAACTCTAAAACAGATCAATCTGTCAAGCCATACTTGGGTTTTTTTTTACAACAAAAAGGATCACGCGAAGAGATATAGAGATATTTCATTCAACTCATTTGGGTTATCATCAGTCAAGATTGCAGTACCTTTGAAATCACAAGCTCCACCATAAAATTTAAATATGTGATAGTAATCATTGAAAACATAAGATGTAGTTTTCATAACATCATTCTGTTTGTAACAAGGTTGACCTGGCTGGATGGGTTGAAATTGATGTGCCACAATTGCATTTACTCTCACTCTTTTTTCTTATGGTGGTTAGGGCCTTCCGCACAATTGGTTGACAACTAAGGATAGATCAGTTGGTAGCCGCATGTTGATCTTAAACGTTCTTTCAATCTAGCTGATATTCAGAACGCACCACTTGCAATCCGGATGACTTGTGTGTTTGTATATTATTTATATGATATCGTAGAAAAGTTCACACCATATATTGAAAGAAGAACAAATTATAATTTTGGCATTGCATTGCTTACCAGTTGCATTATGAGCAGCAAATGAAAGGAGGAGAAACCCAAATGCAAAGGCAGGTAGTACAATAGTAGTAGTTGTACTCTTTTTCCATATTCTACATGTATACACTGAACAAACAACACAAATTTTAGATTTAACCAGACCTCTGATAAGCAACTGTTTTATTCAAGTGTTTGTACGCATTCAGTATGTAGGTCAATTGTAGAAGAAGAAGAAGCATCAGACACAGTCAATTGTAGGTCACACTTTGTCTGCTAGATAGGCTGAATTATGATAAATTTTTAAAAAATTCCTCCTCAGAGAACATAGGCTGAATTATGTTCTCCACCCCCTCAGAAAACACCTTGACTGAATATTTTGAGTTTTACCTGTCAGTTGCTTTTGCCAGCAGATTAGGGCATGTTGATTCTCCACCCTTGCATTGCGAAACATGACTCTGCAGAATTGAGCCGACGATTGGTCTTTCTAGTTCCCTTGTGTGAGTGAACACATGGATCCCGTTACATTTATGACCATTCACAGTCTATGAATACTTCGACCGGACTGCAATCACCATATGCGCGAGAAATAGTAGACATGGGGTGCTCTTGAACATTCAATTGCCTGATACAAAGAACCAAAAACTCAATTGCCTGAACATTCAATTAACCAGAATTGCATTTGCATTTCAGAGAAAATTCTATCTCGAAACTCCTCATAAATCAAAAGGAAGGAACAAATTACAAAATGTCTGAGCTACTCAAACAGTAGAGCGAAGGAGATCGAAGAGATTAGAGTGAAATCAGAGACAGAGGTACATACCTGCTCGAGCAGCGTCTGTTCTATTCGCAAATTGGAAAGAAAAATCTCTAACCCAAGACAAAGTAAGAATATCGGAATTTGATAAAACTCTAAGGATTGAATATTGAAGAACCCTAACCATTGAGTTACAGAAGAAGAATATCGATTTGAGAGACGAAGGATATTGAGTTTGCTAGCATCTTTCCTGAAATAGAAAACCCGCGTCTGTCGAAGGAATGGAGAAGAGATGGAGGTCGAGTTTGCCGACATGAGCAAAAGCGTTGGGTTGCTAAGGAATGAGCTTTGTTAATTTACTTTACTTATACAACAAGGGCGGCGACTAATTAACTTGTCTCCGTAAATAGGTAACAGGAGGCGACTGAACTTGTCTTATCAAACAACGGAGGCGACCTTAACAACTTGCCTCCAATTATCAGGTAGGTTGACAATGCACACATATATTAACGGAGGCAAAATATATGTGTCGCCCCCATTGATTGAATGAAAAGAAGCAACTAATTAACTTGCCTCCATTGATCACATAATTTGAGACAACTTAATACTCGCCCCCTTTGATCTCTGTTTGGAAGCAAATTTCAAGTTGCCTCCGTTGATGTTATACAAATTGCCCCAGTTGCTATATAATAAAGCTCTGGATGAGTCTATTATTCACTTAAAATCCCGTGAAACTGAAACAGTGAAACAATATCGTTAAAAATACAAATAAATTGACAAATTTGTGTTTATTTAGAAAAAAATGAAAGCTTAACAAATAAATAACCAATGTGCTGAAAATTGGTTCATTAAAAAATATATTATAATCCGAGAATAAAAAATATAACCATTCTTTTCTTTTACTGATAATCAATCTATCTGATAGCTATACATAATTCCTTCAAATCACTGTTCCATCACACCAAGCAGGCATGCATGAGAACAAAAAGTATTTTAATCTAACTTGTGTAGTTTCTTTTTTAAAACCAGTAATTTTATAGATTCATCCCCATTCATTCCAACCAAATAAACAATAATATTCAAAATAAAATTGAAGGAAAAAAGAGTAGAATTAGTCCAAATATGTAACACCCTGGATTTTGCCTTAAAACATAGGTTATTATTTTCGAGTTTTGCAGGTGTCCAAATGTGTAACACCCAAATATAACACCCAAATATGTAACTTTGAAGTTAGGACAGACCTCTATCGCGTTTTATTTTTCGAGTTTTGCAGGTGTCCGAACTTCAGTCCGAACTTTGAAGTTCGGACACCGCTGTTTTATGAAATAATTCGAGCTTTGAAGCTCGGAATTCACCACGTAACTTTTTCCGAAAAACTGTCCGAACTTCAGTCCAAACTTCGAAGTTCGGACATCTTGATTTTCCCCTCTGATTTGAGTCTGAGCTTGTGTCCGAGCTTCGAAGTTAGGACACAAGTTCGGACTACTCTCTATTTTGACCATAACTTCTTCGTATGAGCTCCGTTTTGAGTGTCGTTTGCGGCGTTGGATTCCTCTTTCCGAGTGCTATCTGTTTTTATGTGTTTTAGCATGTGTTTAAGTGTTTTCTGATTTGAAGGTCTCCGATAAGCCTTTGACCTCTCTTATATGCTCTGAAAATGTGATTCCACCTCTGACTTCAGTTTTGCTTTGTATTTACTAGCCGGGTTACGACTTCTGTTTTGCTAAGGCTTTCCGTTAGTAAGCTTCTGCTCTGATTTCGTTAGGCTTCTGCTTTCTGCTTTGATCTGACAAGGACTTATGTCCTATTCTGTATTAAGCTTTGATCTGTTCTGCGAGCTTCTGTTTTGGGACCTAGTCTTCTCTGTATTGAACCGTGGATGGCTGTTTAGCTATCTTGTAGCGCGTTATGTAGGACGTTCCTCCTGTTTCACGGGTGATGTTCCCCGTTCTGTTCACAGGTGTTCCACCTGTTTTGTTTACGAGTGAGGTTTCCTCGTTCTGTTCACGAGTTGTTTGCTCGTTCTGTCTGTATGCTTTGAATGCTAGTGTCCCACTTCTGTTTGCATTCTGTTCTGCTGTTTTGACAGACTGCTGTGTGGCTTTTTGTCCTTCCTTTGAACACCTCTGTTTGTTTTGCTCTGCTCCCGTCTCCTCTATCTGTTTGAAAACTCAGATAGGCTGTTGTGTGCTTCTTGTCTGTTGAGGATTTCTGATTTTGTAAGTGCTCTGCTTCGTTTGCTCTGTCTGTATTTGATTTGAGATGGTCTGCTGTGTGCTTACCGTCTTTTGCTAAGCTTCTGATTTTGCTAAGCTTCTAATTTTGCTAAGCTTCTGAGTGTGTTTAAGCTTTTGAGTTTGTTAAGCTTTTGATTTCTTCAAGCTTTCAGCTTCAGTTTACCTTATGCTATTAAGTGTATGTTTTGACCACCGCTTAGCTCCTTCTGCTTTAGACTTCTGTCTATTTGAAAGACTTTCGCTTTGTCTCTGATTTTGCTCTGGCTAAGCGCTTTCGTATATGTATATATATGTATATTCGGTATCTGTTTTGAGCATGCTCAGCTGATGAAGTTTTTCACCTGCTGAGCAATAGTTTTGCTCACCCCTATCTCCGTCTGATTTGCAGGTTTTAGTTCGTGCTTGGAGATTCAACTTTTCCTTTCTGTCTTGGCTTTTGAGCTCTGTATTTCAGCTTGTTTGGCCATGGTGCCCAGTTGTAATTAGATTATGCTTTGTATTTCGGTTTGGCTTCCGTCTGTGTATTGTAAAGACATGTTGAAATAGTTTATTTGGTAATATATGAGTGAAATACCCCTAAATTTTAAAAACATTTATTTTCTAGTTTACGAGTATATTATGTAGTTTACGGGTACATTATATATCTTATCAGCCTATATTACGAGTATATATTATAGTTTGCAAGATACTAAATAGGTTACGTGTTGTTGTCTACATATAGTAGTATTTTTGAGTATATATATAAAATAAGGTTACCCTTTATTATTTACTAAAGAGAATTCATTCTAACAAATAACGTGTTTTTAATTAGGCCAATTGTTATTTTATTAATGATCCTCATATATCTCTAGTTAACTTGGTATATTTTAGTTTTAAAAAAGGGGTTATAATAATGATGCTATGATTCAAATAATACTGTTTATTCAAAATACATCTATTATATAATTTAGTAGAATATTGGTTCTCAAGTATAATATATAAGTAGTTTATGAGGATTATACTATAATTTACGAGCATGTTGTATAGTATTTTATAAAAAAAGATTCGTTTTAATAAATAACCTGATTCAAAATACGTCGGTTATGAGTTTCGATGTAATATATGATCCATGTGTACTTTGTATTATTTTAGTGTATTTAGTTTGTTTATAACCTTTATAATAATGATAGTTTTGATTTAATTACATACACTAAATAAGTTAGTTTTACTATATGTCAGTTACACCTTTTGGTATTTTTCTGATTTTATTTAGTTAATCAATTTCAACTTCCATATTTCCATCTCTATTTAAGTAACTCACCTTTACCTTTCAAAATTTCCTAATTCTTATTTTTCTATTCATTAAGGAGTTTAATTTTTGTTATTGATTGAACAATTATTTTCTGTAATAATTAAACAGTTTATATTCCTCTCGCTCTTCAGTTACCCTCGGCCTCCTATATATACGCTCATTTGATGTTCCATTTTATATCCGCCCATCCTCTATACTCGAATACCTCTCCTCTCATCTAGACTAGGAAAAAAATTCCTTCTATGTCGCGCCTCCTTTCTCTATATCATAGATTCAAAAAAGAAAAAAAATCTCTATTCTCACACACACAGAAAAGGAAAAGATGAAAAAGGGATCAATTAGTTTTCTTTTTCTATCTTGGGCGGCCACAATATGAAGTAACGGTAGCATGTAGCAGCTAGAGTTGTTTCTTTCATTGATGATGTCAACAAATCGGTGCCAAAATGTGTAGACGAAGAGTAGTGGCTAATTATATGTTTGGTGGGTGCAAATGATAATGTTCTTTTTGAGGTAAGTTACTACGTTCACTAATTTTGTATAACTGCGTAAAATAAATCTTTTTGTAGTGGTTTGATTCTTGTCTGTGAGTGACTATTATTTTGAAAATGAAATGTTTATGATAATGAGTACTGGAAATATTAAAGTGCGCGGTTTATTTTATGGTAATAATTGAGTATTATTTTAGAGGAGATGAATGTGAAATGTTAATGATATGATTATGTGGAATTGTAATTATTTAGTCATGATTATTGTGGCATGATTGAGTTTTGGTGGTACATGTGGATTAAAATGAGATTATAAGGTGAATAATAACAACGAATAAAAATTATAAGGAAGATTATACCATGGTACATGTGGGCCGTATTAGGACACATGGATGAGATGATAAATGCGGGCCGCATTAGGACGCATAAGTTTGAGATACTGTGGGCCGCACTAGGACACAGTTAGCCCTAGATCTACTCCTTAGTCCTTTGAACTATTGAGGGGTGTGCACACTTAAGGATTTAGTGGCTTGGTTGGATTCCCGGCTGCGTGTTGGGGTCCGGGTTACAGCTGCGTGTTGTACCCAAAGAGAAAGTAAAGTTGTTTTTGTCCTGGCTGCGCGTTGGGACAAGGAAGATAATTAAAATAATCTGACTAATATATTTTTGGGTTACTAAAAATCCAATGTGAAGTATTTTACAGTTTGATAATTTTGTTGTTGTGTGTTAATATTGTTGAATGTGTTGTATGTTGTGTGTTTATTGTTAAAAATGATTTCTAAAGAGAAAATGATTTTTACGTAGTGAAGTGGTAGCTTACTCAGTTTTTTCTGACTTTATCGTGGCTCTTTCTATGTTTGTTTGGATTTCTGCCACAGGTACTGATGAAGTCCTTGGGGTTTGGGAAGGCGACTCCACATAGGCTAGTTATTTGTTATTGAATTTTATTTTAGGCTTTAAGACTTGTGCATTTTAAAGAAATTGTTATTATGGACATTGGTTTTTCTTGCCAAAATAATGAATTGGTTATTTAGTTAATTGTTTAGGCTTCACACTCGTTCTTTTGCGAGTGTGGCAGTAATACTCCGGATTAGGTTTTGTTTCCGCTGCTTATCAATATAAATATTGAATTGTAAAAAATTGACCTAATAAATGTTAGAAAATCCAGGGTTGTACTAAGTGGTATCAGAGCAAAACCGGCTAGAAATAGGTTAAGAAAGATATAAAAATTGAATAATTATTTTAGGATTAAAATTTGGACAAGCCGTCTTTTGGGGGGAATTAGTTTCCAATGCTTTCTTTGTTTTTATTGCATTTTGAGATATTTTGTGTGATTATGATTGAATGTTTTTTTTATGCTTGATATGTTTGAAATATTGATTGCGGTGTATGTTGACACAAAGGCATAAGTGTAGATTTTAGATATGAGTCAAAGTTGATGATATTTATGAAAATGTTGATAACCTATGATGCTCAAGTGATAATGTTATGAATTTTTGTGATTTACAATAATTCCTTTTATTGAATAATATATAGAATGAATGTTATATGATTGAAACTCCATAGTGAAGTGTATTTTATGACAATGATAAGAATTTTATTTGAATGAATTATAGTCTTGTGGTTGTGAACTTATGTGAGATTTCTTGCAGTGGAGAACCTTATCGAATTATTCCTCATCTCTTTGAGTCAGGTAAAAGTTAATTCTAAGGTTAATTACGAGGACGTAATATTCTTTTTAAGGGAGGTAGACGGCAATAACCAAATTTATCATGGTTAGAGATATGATATAAACCTTAGTGTAAAGTAGCTACAATTGATTAATTTCTTAGTGGGACCATTGGTTAGTGGAGTGAGATCGAGCTTCGGGACGAAGCTTTATTTTAAGGGGGGAATAATGAAATACCCTTAAATTTTAAAATACATTTATTTTTCTAGTTTACGAGTATATTATGTAGTTTTACGGGTACATTATATATCTTATCAGCCTATATTACGAGTATATATTATAGTTTGCAAGTATACTAAATAGGTTACGTGTTGTTGTCTACAAGTATAGTAGTATTTTATGAGTATATATATAATGAAGGTTACACGTTTATTATTTACTAAAGAGAATTCATTCTAACAAATAACGTGTTTTTAATTAGGCCAATTGTTATTTTATTAATGATCCTCATATATCTCTAGTTAACTTGGTATATTTTAGTTTTAAAAAATGGGGTTATAATAATGATGCTATGATTCAAATAATACTGTTTATTCAAAATACATCTATTATATAATTTAGTAGAATATTGGTTCACAAGTATAATATATAAGTAGTTTATGAGGATTATACTATAATTTACGAGCATGTTGTATAGTATTTTATAAAAAAATTCGTTTTAATAAATAACCTGATTCAAAATACGTCGGTTATGAGTTTCGATGTAATAATATGATCCATGTGTACTTTGTATTATTTTAGTGTATTTAGTTGTTTATAACTTATTATAATAATGATAGTTTTGATTTAATTACATACACTAAATAAGTTAGTTTTACTATATGTCGGTTACACCTTTTGGTATTTTTCTGATTTTATTTAGTTAATCAATTTAAACTTTCCATATTTCCATCTCTATTTATAACTCACCTTTACCTTTCCAAATTTCCTAACTTCTTATTTTTCTATTCATTAAGGAGTTTAATTTTCGTTATTGATTGAACAATTATTTTCTGTAATAATTAAACAGTTTATATTCCTCGCTCTTCATTTACCCTCGGCCTCCTATATATACGCTCATTTGATGTTCCATTTTATCCGCCCATCCTCTATACTCGAATACCTCTCCTCTCATCTAGACTAGGAAAAAAATTCCTTCTATGTCGCGCCTCCTTTCTCTATATCATAGATTCAAATTCAAAAGAAAAAAAAATCTCTATTCTCACACACACAGAAAAGGAAAAGATGAAAAAAGGGATCAATTAGTTTTCTTTTTCTATCTTGGGCGGCCACAATATGAAGTAACGGTAGCATGTAGCAGCTAGAGTTGTTTCTTTCATTGATGATGTCAACAAATCGGTGCCAAAATGTGTAGACGAAGAGTAGTGGCTAATTATATGTTTGGTGGTGCAAATGATAATGTTCTTTTTGAGGTAAGTTACTACGTTCACTAATTTTGTATAACTGCGTAAAATAAATCTTTTTGTAGTGGTTGTGATTCTTGTCTGTGAGTGACTATTATTTTGAAAATGAAATGTTTATGATAAGAGTACTGGAAATATTAAAGTGCGCGGTTTATTTTATGGTAAATAATTGAGTATTATTTTTAGAGGAGAGATGAATGTGAAATGTTAATGATATGATTATGTGGAATTGTAATTATTTAGTCATGATTATTGTGGCATGATTGAGTTTTGGTGGTACATGTGGATTAAAATGAGATTATAAGGTGAATAATAAAACACGAATAAAGAATTATAAGGAAGATTATACCATGGTACATGTGGGCCGTATTAGGACACATGGATGAGATGATAAATGCGGGCCGCATTAGGACGCATAAGTTTGAGATACTGTGGGCCGCACTAGGACACGTTAGCCCTAGATCTACTCCTTAGTCCTTTGAACTATTGAGGGGTGTGCACACTTAAGGATTTAGTGGCTTGGTTGGATTCCCGGTGTGCGTGTTGGGGTGGGGTAGGGTTCAGCTGCGGCGTTTGTACCCAAAGAGAAAGTAAGTTGTGTTTTTCTGTCCGCGCTGCGTTGGGACAAGGAAGATAATTAAAATAATCTGACTATATTTTTGGTTTACTAAAGAAATCCAATGTGAAGTATTTTACAGTTATGATAATTTTGTTGTTGTGTGTTAATATTGTTGAGATGTGTTGTATGTTGTGTGGTTATATTGTTAAAAATGATTTCTAAAGAGAAAATGATTTTTACGTAGTGAAGTGGTAGCTTACTCAGTTTTTCTGACTTTATCGTGGCTCTTTCTATGTTTGTTTGGATTTCTGCCACAGGTACTGATGAAGTCCTTGGGGTTTGGGAAGGCGACTCCACCACATAGGCTAGTTATTTGTTATTGAATTTTATTTTAGGCTTTAAGACTTGTGCATTTTTAAGAAATTGTTATTATGGACATTGGTTTTTCTTGCCAAAAATAATGAATTGGTTATTTAGTTAATTGTTTAGGAGGCTTCCACACTCGTTCTTTTGCGAGTGTGGCAGTAATACTCCGGATTAGGTTTTGTTTCCGCTGCTTATCAATATAAATATTGAATTGTAAAAAAATTGACCTAATAAAATTTTAGAAAATCCGGGGTGTTACAATGAGCATCAGTTCTGTTTTGGGGTTTCGATATGTAGCCCTGCGTGTCTTAGGTAATAAGTGCGCGGCGTGTAATGGTCTCTCAACCAGGGTGGTTTTGGGGTCGTTACATTAACTGCAAGTAATGTCTGCAGGCAAAAATAATAAGAATATCCACGGGGTACATAGTACCAATAGTTTTTCACGGAGCGCCAATAAGACACCAACAATATACACGGAGCACCAATAGGTACCAACAATCCCAATAACCAATTCAAAGAAAGTCTCCCAAAACATTTATTCAAACCCTTTTTCAGAACATCTCACCAGAATACACAGGGGAAATAATTCCCGAACTTCCACAATATCAAAAACCACAGTAATTCAATCCATCGATATTTCACAAAACACAGAGGTAGAGAATGTTGAGCACAACATTTACCTGATACGCTCACAGCCACATGAGATTCCATCATCACAGCACCAGATCAGTAATAGCGTGCTCGTCAGGGATTTCGTGTCTAGAATTGTAAGTAGAAGCATAATCAAAAACTACTCGAATACTAACGAATTAATTATCGAACCTTACCAATTGACTCCACTTACCTTCTACCTGATCCGGCACTAGAGGAGCAGCCTAACAGTGATGGGAAAACAAGAGCGTGAATTTTAGAGAGGTTTAGAGCTTGAGGAAAAAAGGAGCGTGATAGCGGTGCGTTGAAGGAGATACCGATCGTGATACTGATCGTGCAGTTAAAGGGAATAAATAGAATAATAAGGATAGTTTATAATAATTAATTTATAAGTAAAGCTAGTGATCAGCATCCAAAATAATTTAGAAGATGAATTAATAATTACTACAACCATACAACTTGAAAGTTGAGTAATTGAGAAACGTTAAAACGTTGGAAGGGTCTAGATTCCTGAGTTAGAAGATAAGTAGATATTATTTAGTTAAAGTAAAAATAGGAGAAAGGCTAGCTGGTTGTTAGTAAAGGATGAGAAAGATTGTTTAAATAAATAAATAATAGAAGCTGAATAAATAAGTTAGGAGATAGTTGAGAGCCAGGGATAACGGAAGTGCATTTATTGTTTAGGGAAATTACATCGCCCACCCATGACGTTTGGCGAAATTACACAGCCCACCCCACGAGGTATCAAAATTACTTTGCCCACCATGTGGTTTCCACAATTTTACATCGAGCAACTTTTCTAATATTTGATCAACTTAAAAGATGGTTAAATGATATCCACATTTGATGAAACTTTACATGGATGATGCTAAGGTGTTTATATTTTTGTTCAATGCCAAATCCAAAGTTTTTTAAGGTCATATATGACCTGTGGGAGCCAATGAAACATGAGACACACATTCATCGGGTCCCACGAATCATATATGAGCTTAAAAAACGTTGGATTTCACGTTTTAACCAAAATATAACACTTTAATATCGTCCATGTAAAGTTTCATCAAATTTGGATATCATTTAACCATCTTTTAAGTTGATCAAATATTAGAAAAGTTGCTGGATGTAAAATTGTGGAAACCACATGGGTGGGCCAAAGTAATTTTTTGAAACCTCGTGGGTGGGCTGTGTAATTTCACCAAACGTCATGGGTGGGCGATGTAATTTTTACTATTGTTTAATATAATTTAGGAATAGAGAAGTAATATTTTAATGGGGAGGAAGATATTTTATGAAGAAGTAAAATTTAACTTGTATTCTTGGATGTAACAAATAACAGCGAAAACGATACTACTAATGCTTATTAATTATTGGTAGCAAAATCTGATTTGACTCTCAAAACCAGGAGTATACTCATATAATGTCGGTGGAAATAAAGGAGTTTAAGTTGTTGTAATTGTTTTGAGAATAAGATGAATATATATAACTCCTCTGGGCCTCCATCAATATCATTCCCGACTATCTATATTATGGAGTCACGTTCACTCCCACTATGTGTTAATTTAATCCTATGCCACAATTTACAGGTATTTCATCTCATCCCCCTTAAAAGAAAGCTTCGCCCTCGAAGCTAAGCCTAAATGATACTCTAACTAGTAGGCTGATTCTACATGCTGAGTTCAACTAGACTTGACATAGGTCTTAAACTGTTACATGCTCGAAAAGCTGAGGATACTTCTCCTTCATCTCCTCTTCGACCTTCCACGTTGCTTCCTCAGTCCCATGATTTGACCACAACACCTTGACCATTCGGGTGGACTTCGATCGGGTCTCTCTAGTCTTGGTGTCCAATACTTTAATGGGGTACTCCTTGTACGACAGGTTCTGCTCCAATTCCAGCACCTCAGGCTGTAGAACGTGGGACGGGTCGGGGACATAACGCTTCAACTGAGAGACATGGAAAACATTATGGACTCTCTCCAATTCACCAGGTAGTGCCAACCTGTAGGCCACCTCCCCAATTCTTTCTAGGACCTCGTAAGGACCCACGAATTTGGGGCTCAATTTCCCCTTCTTCCCGAATCTGGTTACCCCTCTCACAGGAGACACCTTCAGGAAGACTCTATCTTCAACCTCGAATTCAACCGGTCTCCTCTTTAAGTCAGTATAGGACTTCTGTCTATCCTGGGCTGCTTTCATTCGGCTCTGGATGATTCGAACCTGCTCCATCGTCTCTTCTATCAGCTGGGGTCCCAATATCACTGTCTCACTGATGTCGCTCCAACATAAGGGGTTCTGCATTTCCTCCCATATAAAGCCTCGTAGGGAGCCATCTTAATGCTGGCATGGTAGCTGTTATTATACGAGAACTCCCCCAGATGAAGTTTGTCTGCCCAAGTTCCCTGGAAGTCCATAACGCATGCCCGAAGCATGTCTTCTAAGGTCTGGATAGTCCTCTCTGTCTGACCATCCGTAGCTGGATGAAAAGCAGTGCTCATCTTCAACTTAGTACCCATGGCCTTCTGAATTTGCTGCCAGAAATGGGCTAAGAATCTCGAGTCTCGATCAGATACTATCGTCTGTGGCACGCCATGATATCTGATCACATACTTAATGTATGCATCCACTGGCTGACTCATAGACCAAGTGCTCTTCATAGGTATGAATCGAGTGGACTTGGTGAGTCGATCCACGATTACCCATATCTGGTTGGCTCCACCCTTCTCCGGCGGTAGCCCAACCACAAAATCCATAGAAATAGAGTCCCACTTCCACTTGGGTACCTCCAGAGGCTGCAACAATCCCCCCATCCTCTTATGCTCGAACTTCACCTTCTGGCAGGTGAGGCATCTAGACACGAACTCTGCTACCTCCCGCTTCATTTTCGGCCACCAGAACAACTTCTTCAGGTCCTTATACAGCTTGTCTCCACCTGGTGGACTGAATACGGAGTATTATGAGCCTCTTTCATCAGTCTCTCCTTCACATCCGTACCGTACAACCCTAAGGAACGCACCAACGGCCTCTGAATCTAAGACTGCCGTCAACGTGGATTTTGAACCCTTCTGCCTTACCCTCCTTCAGCTTCTCTCTCACTCGCTCCAACTTAACATCGCCAGACTGCACTTTGAGTATCTCTCCATAGATGTCGAAGGAGATACCCATCTGAAACAGTCTCACCTCTCGCTCCACGCCTCCAGGCTCCATCACCTCCAAGTCCAATCTCTGGAAGTCACGAACCAGTTCGTCTGGAAGGACCCACATGGAGTTCACCGAATGACTCCTCTTCCTGCTTAATGCATCTGCCACCAAGTTGGACTTCCCTTCGTGATATAAAATCTCCAGGTCATAATCCTCAATCAGCTCCAACCACCTCCTCTGCCTCATATTCAATTCCTTTTGGTGAAAATGTATTTGAGGCTTTTGTGGTCGGTGTAGATCTTGCACGAGACGCCATAGAGGTAGTGTCTCCAGATCTTGAGTGCAAAAACCACAGCTGCCAACTCCAAGTTATGGGTCAGATATCTGGTCTCATACTCTTTCAATTGTCTCGATGCGTAGGCTATAACTTTCCCCTTCTGCATCAAGACACATCCTAGGCCATACTTGGAAGCGTCGCTGAATACTTCGAACCCATCTGTCCCTGAAGGCAAAGTTAGAACTGGGGCTGTGGTCAATCTCTCTTTTAGCATCTGGAATGCCTTCTCGCAGTCGTCATCCCACTGGAATTTGATCACCTTCTTCATAAGGTTGGTGAGAGGCCTCGCTATCTTCAAAAAGTCCTTCACGAAGCGTCTATAATACCCTGCCAAGCCCAGAAAGCTTCGCACTTCAGTCAAATTGTTGGGTCTTGGCCACTCCTTTACATCGTGAATCTTCGACGGGTCTACTGAGATGCCTTCCCTGATGATGACGTGGCCCAGAAATGCCACTCGGTCTAACCAGAAGTCACACTTGGACAGCTTCGCGTACAACTGCTGCTCTCTCAGTGTCTGCAATACTAATCTCAAGTGCTCCTCATGCTCCCGCTCGTCCTTGGAATATATAAGAATGTCATCTATGAAAACCACCACGAACCGATCAATGTAAGGGTGGAAGATGCGGTTCATGAGGTCCATAAAGACAGCTGGGACATTAGTCAGTCCAAAGGGCATCACCAAGAACTCGAAGTACCCATATTTGGTCCTGAAAGCTGTCTTCGGGATATCTCTCTCTGCCACTCTAAGCTGATGGTAACCCGACCTCAAATCAATCTTCGAGAAGATTCCCGCCAATTGCAGCTGGTCAAAAAGGTCGTCTATCCTCGGTAAGGGGTATCTGTTCTTCACCGTGATCTGGTTCAGCTCCCTGTAGTCGATGCATAGCCTCATACTCCCGTTTTTCTTCTTCACGAACAGGACCGGGGCTTCCCAAGGTGATACACTCGGGCGAATGTATCCCTTATCCAAAAGATCCTCCAACTGGGTCTTCAATTCCTTCAACTCTGAGGGTGCCATCCGGTAAGGGGCTTTCGAGATTGGCGCTGAGCCTGGCACTAGGTCGATGCTGAATTCAACCTCTCGGTCTGGCGGCATACCCGGAATCGTGTCTGGGAACACATCTGGGAATTCGCTTACTACTCGGATCTCCTCCCTCTTATCTGACTCCCGGCTCAGGTCTTGGACGTAGCAAAGATATGCCTGCTGTCCCTTCTTTACTTGGGAGAGAATTGTCATTGCTGAGACAATCTTCACTCCGGGCTTCTCCTCCACATTTCTGTATGAGACTCTCCGTCCCGACGGTCCTCTGAGAATGATCTTCTGCTCACTACAGTCTATCATTCCCTTGTATTTGCTCAGCCAATCCATCCTCAGGATTATGTCGAAGTCGGTCAAGGCAAATTGGATCAAGTCCACTACAAAATTTTCTCCTTTGATGTCTATACTCATGTCTTTCATCACATTTCTACAAGTAATTACCCTTCCCGATGGTATAGATACGACTATAGGAGAAGTCTCACAAATCTCTATTCCCAATTTCCCCACTAGACTATCAGATATAAACGAATAAGTAGCCCCAGTATCAAAAAGAATACGCGCAGGAGTACCAAGAACAGTGAAGGTACCTGCCAGCACGTCTGCCTCGGCCTCAGCTTCGGCCCGACTCATCACATTGATCTTCCCTGGGGCTCGCTGCTGGTTGCCTCGGTACTCCCCTTGGCCTCTATTACCACCATTTCCGCCCTCTCTGCTACCACGCTGAGGAGCATCACCGCGCTGATTCTGATTTGGACCCTTGCTCTACTGGTCGGGCTGCCTGAAAGAACGGTCGCCGCTGTGACCTCTCTGCTGACCGCCTCCCTGAGGGCTCTGGAAACACTCGAATAGTCGATGCTCTCGCCTTCCACAGCGAAAGCAGGTGACCAAGTTCCCCTCGCAATCCTTCCCTGGGTGATCTTTGTTGCACCTCTTACAGTAAAAGTGTCTCTCCTACCTAAGCTCTCCCCTCTGAGACTGGTGCTGGGACTGGTCACCTCGCCTCTGATCACCTCTCTGGTCTCCCCCATATCTCGACCTCCCGTCTCTGCGGTCCGAGTGAGGCTTCCACCTCTTCTCCGGCTGATGTCTGTAGGACTGGTCCACTCGTCCCCTGGCTCATCTCCTCCCTCCATCTTCCTCTTATTGCCAGCCAGGACCTCTTTCCTCTCTTCTGCTGCACCCTGTACAGGTTAGCAGCCTTCCCGTACGCATCTTGGAGCATCGGGATAGTCAGCACGCTGAGAGCCTCCTGTAAACTCCAGTTCAGCCCTCCCACAAATCTCTGCACCTTCAACGCCTCATCAGGGACCATCGTAGGCGCAAACCTAGCCAGCTCCAGGAACTTTGAATGGTACTCCATGAGTTCTGAGGGCGCCGTTTATGTTGTCTCAGTGGTTGTTGACCCCGGCGCTGTCGTCGATATCGTTTGCCCTGGGGATTCCAAACGCTGCCTGAGTTTTCATCTTCTGGTTAGAGGCAGCAAGGAAGATTTTGGGAAAATCCTTGCCGGGAGTTAAAGCTTCATCGGCGCATGTAGGTCCCGTGGTAGAAAAGGTAAAGACTGCTGGAGATAATAGAGGGGAGGAGTCGTGACCCCTTGGGATCAACAATGGCAGGTCCCAAGTGTGGACCTGGAATAATGTGGTTCCCTATTTTTAAAGTTGGGCCTACTTGTACACTTCTTGGTGGGCTGGACCCTCGTCGATGGATCTGGAGCATAGTGGATCGTGGGGGCATATGGTCGGGTGGGGAGGAAACTGGTCTTATCCTTCAGCCCAATGGGCGGGCGGTACTCACTGGGGATACAGACAGTCCAGTCAAACTCCTAGCCCGCCTCTTGTCTAAGCTAATGCGGCGATGGCAGGATCTGGTGGGACCTGTATAAGGCCGCCTATTTCTATTCGGGAGCCAGTTTCCAATAAGACAGTTGTCCAAGACCCGATAGCTGAGGAGATTGTAAGAGCTAGCCAGAGTGATATGCTTGATGATTTGAGACTTAGCAAGATGGGTAGCCATGAGATGCTAGATGTCGACTTGGGTGATAGCCAGTTGCAACCTGAGGTTGTGTTCGAAACACCCCGTGACACGCAAGAAATGGAAGAAGGAGTTGGGGATGACATTAAGGCCCTGTTTAAGGATCCCGAATCCCCCCCCCCCCCCGCTTTGAGCTTGGTGGAGTTCCACCTGGGCCGACGGCTCACCCTGATGACGATTATGTCAAGGAGGAAGCAATATAGACTCTTTTGCTTGTGAAAGAGCTCAAGCAAAAGAGCTCGGATGCCACGTTTTAGATGAAGGGCGCGCTTTGAGCAACTTCGAGGACATGATTTGTGAGCACAGAGATGCCTACCGACAGAGATGTCAGGAGTCCAAGGTTGGTTTAGTGGCGGATGGTGACAGCTGCTCGCAATCCAACTCTAGAGCTTGTTCCAAAAGGAATACTGGGAGTAAGAAAGCTTTTATCGGCTTTAGCGAATTCTCTCGTGTTAGCAAGGTTGCTAGTAGTAGTAGGGACAGGAGAAAAGGAAAAGCGAAAAGCTAGGGAGCTGAGTGTTATGTTCGACTGTAAGGGTAGATCTTAGGTATGGGCTATTTTTGGTAGTTTTTGATATCGTGTTTTTATTCCTGTTTATGTAGTTCTTTAGGTCTTGTGCCCCAATTATAAAAAAATCCACCTTGGTTGTTGAATTTACTATTGACTTTGGTCAACACCAGGACCATAAATCTTGATGGGCATCAATTAATCAAAATAAAGAGAAATCAACAATAGAATATAGAGTGGAAGTCGAGTCTATTCGTGGTCAGCTGTTAGATATAGTTATCAAAATGTAGTTATAGTAGAAATGGTGGATTGACACTAAAATTGATGTCAGTTTTTGTCGGATTAAATGTAGCTATTGGGTTCGTTTGGGGCAGCTGCTGAGGGCTGCTGCTGGGTCCTGCTGCTGGAAATTGAGAAGCTGACTGCTGATGGTTTTGCAGAAGCTGTCAGCTATTAGTTTTAGTGTTTGGTGGAACGTCTGCTGATGGTTTTAAAAAGCAGAGACAATTGTTAGGTCCTGCTGCTGAAAATTGAGAAGCTGTCTGCTGATGATTTTACGGAAGCTGTCAGCTACTGGTTTTGGGTATTTGATGGAAGGCTACTGATTTTAAAAATTGAGAAGCTATCTGCTGCTGAAACAGACAAGACTGATTGAGTGAGATTCGTAGTTTACAATAAATATGCTCTTTCGACAGAACAGAGACTGTTCCCCAAACGAGCTAATTATAATAAAATAAAGAAGAAATTGTAAAAACACAATAAAATTAAGAGTAAATTACTCAGAACCCCCTTGAGGATTTGGGATATTACAGTTAACCACCTTGTGTTTATCATAATTATTGGTAACCACCTCAAGGTTAAGGTATCTTTGACTACGAGCCCCCAACTATAACTATGTTATTAGAAAGTTAACTACGTGTTGATCTATCAACTTAATCATATTAATAATGTCAGGCAGGACAACAATACTGCTAAATCAACATCGTCTAACTCTCTCTTATCCCATTTTAGATTTTAGAGGCAAGGTTGACATTTTTAGGAAAATAACAATGCAAATTAAGTAGTGTTTTTTGTCCAGTGTGACATTACTAATGTGATTAAGCTGATAGGTTTTCAACACGTAGTTAACTTCCTGATAGTAGAGTTATAATTCGGGGGCTCGTAGTCAAAGATACCTTAACCTCGAGGTGGTTACCAGTAATTATGATAAACACAGGGGGGTTAACTGTAATATCCTAAATCCTCGAGGGGGTTCTGAGTAATTTACTCTAAAATTAATCACATATGTCATGCGATGGAGATTGGTTTGATTAGTAGTAGGCGGGTTTGAAGAGAGTAATAGAGGAATGCAGCAGGCATTGGAGATCCAGCAGACAGCACAGTAGTGCGGTTGGAGGAATAGAATGCGAGAATGCAGCGGCGAGCGGAGACCCATGGTATGTGTCTCCTTTGATTGAACGGGATTATAAATACTGTATTAAAGTTAAAGGGGAAATTTCAAAAGTAACCTAATCTAGTGATCGACAACTAGGCGCCTAACCTTTCATTTACAAAAAGAAAAATACAAAATACAAAAATGCGTTTACAGCAGAGTATTATATGGCAAATACTCTTGCGCAACTAATTCAATGGATTTCCTTCCTCTAGACTTCTCTTTTCCTTTGGAAAAGGAAGGCAAATGCAGTTTCAAACTGTTCATAATTTCAATCGACTGACTAACCTAAATTCATCTGCCTAGCACATGATCGACACTATCCAACATCAATCGCCGCGCCACATCCATGGGAAGTAACGCAATCTTAACCACAGAACCGCACTGCCTTCATCGCGACAGCAAATACACTTTTCCAACCCGATTCCCCGCCCGACCCAATCATACAAACCATCCACCCGAGTCTTCGCTCAACCGGTCACAGCACCAGAGGAAAATCGCACCGCACCTGAATTTCTGACCACTCTTCATTCATCAACATTTATCCTTTCCTCCACCTCCCTCCGTCCACCACCAGCCTCATCCGGCGGCTGTGCACCCCTTCCATCTCCGCGAGTGACCTCCGACAAGTCGGACACGACGAATGCGACACAAGCCAAGCATCAATACACCTGACATGAAACCCATGACTACATCTCGGCAAAACCCTAATCTTCTCCCCGTCGACAAATTCCCCAAGACAAATACTACAATCCGCACCCCCGACAACCTTCACACCATCCACCCCGTAAACGGCGACTGGAATCATACTCCGTATTGAGCATCCACCCCTGTTCTTCATTCCCCTTGCCGCCGCGAATCTTGCCACGGCCTCCTCATCAGCCGGTTCCATTAAGGCCAGACGTCGTGTGCAGCGGATGATGCAGCGGATAATCGAGTTGAGACCTAATGCACAGACAAGTGCGCAGAGTAAAGCGGCTAGGATTATCACCATCGTCGCGTCGAAAGTGGATGTGTCTGGAGATGTGGATGTTGTTGATGCAGCGTCAAGGAGTAGGCGGTGGTGGTTGAGGATGGATGATATGGGTGGATTTCCAGCCATTTTAAAAAGAGTTGTATTGAAGTATGGAATTGAGAGGAATTCTACCCGGTTTTGGGGGAGTACAACTGGGAGTTTTAAGGTTGGACTGGTAGGAGTTCAGTGACAAAGATAAAAGATTAATTGGGAAGGAGGCGAGCATTATTATTATTGCGGGTTAATGAGGAAATTCATTAGCATCTGTACTTGATGTTTCTGCTTTTAAGGTTATGGATGTTGAGAGGTGAATGCCAGGTGGTTGAGTTCAACTTCTTTGCTTGAAAAGGAGTTAGGAGGATGTGTGGAAGGTGTGAAAGCAGTACGATTCAGCAGAGAGAAGGAGGGGATGGTTTGTTCGTTCATTTAATTCATGGGTTTTTTTTTTTTTTGTTGATCAAGAAGAATTTTATGCGGAGGAGAAGGTGGCTTAAAATCAGATGTCAGTATCAATCCAGGAAGAGGACAATACATCCTCTGTGGTAAGGAATGTGGTGTGGAGGTGGGGGCTAAATAATGCAGTTTCCGGGTTTTCTCTGTTTATATACTATGCTTGTTTGTTAGATAAGGCTGACTACAAGCATCATTACAGAACCTGTGTTTATTTTATCTGGCATCAGTGCAGCCTTCACTTGTCTGTACCTATAAATATAATGGTCCCTCCCTCTCAACGAACTTGACACTCAACACAACCCACAGTCTTAGACTGTTCTTCCACCGCTTCAACTCTTGGTACTGTTTCCATCAATCTATCAAACCATGTTGCTGGAGCTGTTGCTAGGCCGTAAGCAGACAAAGAGCTGTCTGTTGACGGTTTTGTCCCTGAAGAAAGCAGAAAGTGTTGCTTACTTTCCCAGTTTTACTGTTACCTCGTGATGGAGTCAAAGCGGAAGGTAGATTGATGATGGGTAGGCAAGCGGAGGTCTAGTAATAGACGACACAAAATGAAGATGGCGATACACATACACTCGAGTTGCTTGTTTCTGTTTGGTCATCTGTTTAATATGACACATTTGTCATTGCAACTTTTTTTTTTTTTTAATTTCGAGTAAGTTAAGGGAGCCGGAGATGAGGGAAGACCTAGGTGAACTTGGATTTGGGACCAATTATATCATCCATTCTTGAACTTGAAGTGAGTAGTACAAAAGAATGTACCCCTAAGAATGTAGAAATCTCGTTTCGACAGTGGACGTGTCATGATTATGGTACTCCAATCAGTCCAATGAAGTCTTGTCTTTGACTGGGCTGGAACCGGTGAGGTGCGCGGTCTGGAGGCCCAGTATCCCGTCCCATCCCATCCCGTCCAACTTTGTCCATACGGTCTGAAGCGAGGCTTGATAGTCGACACTTCTTTTGGTCGGGGACCCTTACTTACACTCAGTCCAGTAATGACCTGCCTTTTGGACTTGGACTCCTTCCATTTACTCGAGTCTGAGTGCATCGGCCTTCTTACCCTCCGAAAAGTACTTCCAAGTACATACAGTTGACATTTGACAAGACGAAGCCGGGGCTGCAACTTGCAAGGTATGTAGTCAAGAAAATACTATGGTAGTGAAGTGTGTCACTTTAAGATGCATTCATCTCCTAAAAACTTAAATGTGGTGAATGAATAGGGTTTGCGAGTCCTTAACATATTTTCTATATTAAAAGAGATGTAATTATGTGTAGTGAAAAGTTGTTTAACTTGGAAACTAACTGATAAAAGAACCTAGACAATTAAGAATGAAAATGTGAAAAATAATTATAAAGTAATATTCCATGAAGAGTTGAATCACTTCAAGGTGCGTTAATCTCTCTGAAAACGTAAATGTGGTGAATGAATAGGCCCTATGAGTTTCTCGACATTTTTTCTTATATAAAAGTAAAATTTTAAAAAAGAGATGTCAATACGTGGAGGATATTAGATTAGTAAGAGTTGTTTAACAACAAAACACACTTTTAAAAGAATCTAGACAAGTAAAAAAGAAAATGTAGTAAACGTTAATAAACTAAAATATGTAAATAGTTAAGTTTCACACACACAGAAAAAAAAATGTGTAAATAGTTAAATCAAATTTTGCTATTTTGAGTGTCGTAAATGCACGGTTGACACTAAAGTCTCATTTGTCTCGACATACTTGTAGTATATATGAGGAAGAGTTGAGTTTTTAAACTGCTTTGCAAAATAATTTAGGACAAGAGTCCATTTGTGATTGGCTTAACTTACAACTATGACCTATAAAAATCTAATCATAGTCCACATGGCTAACTATTATCTGTTAACTATACCTAAATTTATACAAACGCAAGAATAACAGTATTTCACCATTTTTCTTCGCCGTGAGCGAATGACCCAAAGTTACAGTATATTAAAATGATTTTAGTTCTGTTTCTACGTAGGTCTTTGTTCTTCCTCAATAGCATATTATCGAATATTAAAAAACAAATAATTGAAACAGGTATAAATATGCCAAATAAATAGAGATTAGAGAAAATATAACGAGCGTGAATCGACGTAGTATCATTTTTCGTTTTTATTAAAGGGAGAATTATATATTAGCTTTCACATAATCGTATTACAAAGTCGGGAAAAGTACCCGTAGACCATTGACTAGCCGTTTGTGATTTACGGGCGATATTGGCTAGACAATGGTCTGACATGTTGTCAGGCCTTGGTATATGAAACCAAGTTACAGAATGAAATAGAGTTGTAACAGACAGTACTTTAGCTACACTACAAAAAGAATAACATTTACCAACGGAAAAATTCCGTTGGTATAGGTTAAATATCCGTTGGTATAGATACGAATTGGCTATTCCAACGGACAAAATTCCGTTAGCATATGTACCGTGGGTATTGACCTGTACCAACGGAAAACATATCCGTTGTAGCAGGGGTTGAAGCCTATGCCAACGGTTTTTTCCGTCAGCAAAGATGAAAAAACTGTTGTCCAAACCCAGTTGAACACACCTATAGTAACGGATGAATCCGTAAGTAAACATTCACCCTATGCCAACGGTTTTTCCGTTAGTAAAGATGATGGAAAAAACTATTGTCAAAGCCCAACTGAACACACCTATAGTAACAGATAGATCCGTGGGTAAACATTCCCCCTATGCCAACGGTTTTCCTTCATTAAAGACAAGAAAAAACTGTTACCAAAGCCCAAAAGAACACACTTATAGTAACAGATAAATCCGTAGATAAACATTCGGCATATGCCAACGGATATCCCGTAACATAAGCTTTACAAGACACTTTGAAACCAACTTCAATCACATCTAATATATAACATAATGTATTTTAAATGTTTGCTACAAAGCCTAACAAACTTAAAAAGTTACAACATAGAAAAAGCTAGTTGTTTATAGCACAACAAGCTAGACAAAATGTTTTGGTGCCAGCCTTCAATTCAAAATACATTGGTTTTATCCAATAATGTTCACTTTGAAATCCAACTTCATCCAATATGTTGTCATTCCATCTACTGCACTATCTTTCAAGTTGATCCATCTTTTCCACTATCTGGAGTACTCGCTGGTGAGGATGGTTCATTTCCACTAGCACCCGTTGAAGCCTGTAAAAACAAGTAATTTAGTAAGAGATTATTAAATCCAACACTAGCACATGAGTGCAGCAGCTAAATAGTATAAACAGACTCTAAAAGCAAGATGAAAATTCAAGTGAACATGATAGACTATTGTGGTCCGCAGCAGCACATAAACAGGATGGTTAATTTCAAATACAAAGGTACAGCATTCTACAAGGATATATTACCAAGGGTGCTGTAATGGAAGTTTTTGCTTCGCGGTTTTAGAATTTTAATGTATGAGGACGATGATCTCTAGGCACTTAGTATTTATTCTTCGAGTAATAGAGGTTCTCCCCGTCAGATTGCTTGTTCAATGCAATGATATGATTAGCTCTTGTGCTGGATATTGATAGCTAGGCTGAGCTTTGTGCTAGATTCCATCACCAGAGACAGTCCTAGTCTACAAAGGTTTCAACAAGTATGTATCTGATTGGGAGGTTTTAGTACTGCCTACGCTTGACTAAACAACACACCACAAAATTTCAGACAATCTGATTTTTTTACAGCTGAGGAAAGTCTCGACGTCTGATTTTTTTTCTTCTCCTTTACCTTCCTTATCCCTTGCGCAATTAGAGGAAAATTTAGTTTAGCCCCTCTGTTCCAGGGAAGGGAGTTGCTGCTGTGTTGCAGAGAGAGTGCGGAGAAAAGGGTGCTGCTATTTTGTAAGGACAGTGGAGAGATCAGTGGAGGTTTTCTCCCTTTTTTTTTGGAATCGCCAGTACAAGGCAGGAAGGGAAGGAAGCTTACCATTCTATTTGTCTTTAAACACACCATAGAATTTCAAACAATTCAAACAGACAATTACACAATCCAAAGCTTGACTAAACAACACACCACAAAATTTCAGACAATCCAAACAGACAATTACACAATCCAAAGCTTGACTAAACAACAGACCATAACATTTCAAACAATCCAAACATACAACTACACAATCCAAAGCTTGACTAAACAACACACCTCAAAATTTCAAACAAGTATTGGTTCAAACAATTGAAGACGAGTCAAGTTATTTGTCTATGTGACCCGTCCAATTAACACACAAAAAAGGAACAAAATTGAATTGAAGGCCATTGCTGAATACCTGGATAATTCCACTGTCCATCATTAATTTTTCCAATGAGAAGCTTGGACTGAAGTTCTTGATCACATCCGCTAAACCAAAGACCACTTTGTACAATGCATCCACTTCCTTTGGACGAGTCTCTGACATTTTTGAATTTGAAGAACATGCTCCATCGGACAGCGTCACCTTCCCCATACACCTCACACGACCTTTTTTCTCTGGTCCTTTATATTTTGAGTAGACATCATCTTTCCAGCTCAGCTCTTCTCCTTTAGACTGTGTAGAACCAGTAGCTTCTAGGTCAGCCTTCATTGCTTCCTATAAAAATGCAAATCTACAAGTCAGTAACTTTCATCACACTAGTTATAATCAAACGACATAAAAATGATCAAATATAATACCGCAATTGTTGCAGCCTCTGGTGTCACATACTCGCCCGTTCTTTTGCTGTAACGAGTTTTGATATAAAGAGCCGCACGAGATGAAGGATTGCCATTTTTTTTCTACGTTTTTTATTGACAACGATAAGAACAGTAAGTGATACACATTCATAATGAAAGCACACCCATCAAAATGATATTCAAGACAAATAATTAAAGAATTCACCTCCTCATGTATACATCTAGCAAACGTCTTAGAGCCCGCTGTATGAGGCTCCTTGCTCTTGCCCTTGTTTATTTTGTTTATCTCACTAATATGCTACACAACAATATAAGTTCAAAATCAATACATTAACAACACTTTGATATGCTATTACCGACACCATCATGTTAATTTAATTTAATTTTGATTTACTTATGTGTACAAGAAACGTACTACTATGTAGGAAAAGGAGTAGTAATAGCATATACCGTTTACTTTGCATAATATACTATAGACATGTGTTATCGCATTCAGTCAATCACTTGTAGTTGTATGTAAAATGCTAATACATACCTTAGCAGAATCAGTGAGCCAAAACTTGACCAACGACCTGAATTGGTCTTATCCACCCTATCATCACTTAGCTCTTTCATCATTCGGTCCAAAGATTTGCTTGCATCAAAAAACTTGTTCTTCAAACCATTTTTCCATGCCCTCCATTTGTCATTCAAATCAGTCATTACCCATTTCTCTCTCGGTCTTCTCCGTCAAATTTGGTACAAAAGTAAACTTTGACTGTGGAAAAAAAACTTAATCATATATTAAGAATTTATATGACTAACATAATAAAGAAATTATTGAAAGAGAACGGAATCACATAATCTTTCCATATCAAGAACAGAAGCAACTAAACAGTACAAGTAGTCAAAGGAAAAGAGAACAGAAGCACATAATCTCAGTTATATCATGAACACAAACATGCAAAATATAATGTATACACCTGTACAAGTTCCCACATGTCATCTTTGTTTTTCTTTGGTAGTTTGCGCCAATCTTCACAGTCAATTGGAGCATATGATGAGTTCCGAGAGATGGTGCCTAGGAAACGAGTGAGTGTTGCTGCCTCTCCACCTGTATTCTTCAACTTGTATACTGTAGTCAGCGTGAGACGATGGATAGAAAATAATCAGATAGCTGGTAATTACCTTTTCTTCAAGTAGTAGAAAATTAAGAAGAAGAAAAAAAAGGAAAGACACGGATTAATTTATTAAGATCACAAAATGAAATATGGAAATTATTTTAGTAGTATGATTTTAGGTGCAAGAAAGGAAAGGTTGGTAGTATAATGAAAGAATTTGTTGGTCTGATAATGTATTAGAGTTATAATTAATGACTCTCGTTGATATAATTTCATATTTGAAAATGCTTCTGTACTATATAAAATACCAAACAGATTGCTCTGTGTTTCTCATTTCATACGCCTTGATTGACCCCTCTCATTCATCTCGCTTGCTGATTGACTTTTGTTCTCCATTTTCACAACTAGTAAGATAGCAATTGTTTCCCTAATAACCTGTGTTTATTTCTCTTGTAATATATTATATCCTTAATTTCTGGGTCTGTGTTTTCAAATTTATTTGTAGCAGGCAGGCAGGCACTTGAATGAATGTTGAGTAATCAATTCCAGACAATGAAACGTAAGATGCATCCGTCGTCATCCTACAAAGGAGTGAGACCACAGTACACAGGAAAATGGGGTGCCCAGATTTACTACAAACATAATCGTTACTGGATTGGTACATTCAGTTCAGAAATCAAAGCAGCTATGGCATACGATAGTGCATCATTAAAATTACATAAGAATACTAATAACCCATTTCGCAACTTATCATCACCACTCATATCTCCTTTTCTTGAGAAAAATTTTCAGATTCAGTTTAGTGAGCTATTGGAATGATTCGTGAAGGAACTTATAACTCAAAGTTGAATCAGTTCATCAGCGGTGAACAGCAGCAGCAACGGGAAATGGATGTATTGAGGATTGGAGTAGGGAATGGACGAGGGATTATAAAGATGTTTGAGAAAGTATTGACTGAGAGTGATGTGGGAAATTGAGTAGATTAGTTGTACCTAAGAACATGCTGTGAGGTATTTTCCCCAAATTGGGAATGAGGATGCGTAATTGGTACCAATTAAAAAAAACGAGGAGAATGGCACAAGCGAGGGACTGTTCAGATTATTTCACAAGTTCTTCCTGGCACAGCTAAATAAATCTAGGGTACTGCAAACACACACGCGAGGAGAATGACTATCGATACAAACCTGGCACAACAGAAGAAACTGAGAATTATGGAAGAGAATACATACCTACTGTTCGCAAGGTTGTGCACTGCCAGAAGTAGTTCCTTCACCCTTCTTCGGTCACCAGCAGAAGAAACTCCAGAAGAAAGACATTCACCGGCGGAAGAAACGGAGAAATTATATGGCCAACAGTGGTATATATATATATGGACGATGGCTTTGTATTTCTTACTCAACAAGGACTGAGAGTGCGCGCGACATTGTTGATTGGGAAGAAGACAGAGAGGAGACGGGCGCGATAGTGAAGAGAGGAGAAAAATCTGCTAAACCCTTGTTTTTCATTTAGGAGCCTTTTTTTTCCTCTGAGCGCGCCTAATAAGCTTTTTTTTTTTTGAACAATAGCGCGCCTAATAAGCTTTGCGAACGGAACAAGAGAACCGTGAATAAAAACCTCCGCGCAGAACATATTTGTCAACGAAAATTTAGAGTCGTTAGTATAAGTTCTGTCTCATTGTTATAAAAGTGTCTATGCCAACAGAAAATTGAATCCATTGGAATAGGCTTCCGTTGGTAAATGGCATTTTTTTTGTAGTGCTAGAATAAGTTGTACCGCATATGACAATGTTGATTGGTCCTCTCTGGTTAAGAAATCTACTATATGTTTACAATCTATCAAAAAACGGACGGTAGAGTAGCCAACTTGAAGGGCACTTTGAACAGCTAGCTCCAAGGCCAGGGCTTCTGCTTCAAGTGGACAACATAGCCGAGTTTCCCCTTTATATCCCCCCATTGAAACAGCGCCGAGGGTGAAGCCCTACAAAGCTAGATCCATATGGTGGTGAGAATCCGGACTTCCATCAATGAAAACCTCCAAGGTGGTAGGGTGTTGCTGCCGATGGTGAGTTAAGCTTGTTGACGAAATATGCTAAACATGAATGACGTTATCTGCCTGGCCCTATCCAAATGCAAATGAAGAAACCTGACCATGGCTAAGCTGACACGTTACAAACCAGATACGCCAAAGCAGATGGATAAGCTTAGTTAGGGCATTAGGGCTGGAGTGAAGACATTTATCGGTAAACCAATTTGTGAATGCTGCGTCGGACGTAAGAGTTGGAGGCTGAAAATCGTGTAAGGCCCAGTAAGGTTTAACTGTTTGGCATCGTGCGAGACAATGGACGGTGGAAGCGTGTTGACCACACGAATCACACTGAACATTGACCGAGTCAAAATGCTACCTTTGAAGGTAAAATGTTGTTTAAAAGTTTCCAGGTGAAGAGCTGGATCCTGGGCAGAAGTGTTAACTTCCTTACTCGCTGATTTGCTGAGGCCACTGCATTGTGCGTAGATGAGGTAGAGGCTTGGGAATGCCTGTCCCGAAGATGCATAGCTAATGAGTAAGCGGTTTAGACCTGAAAGTCCCCTATGGATGAGCAGGCAGAAGTTGAGTTGTAGTAGTGTGAGTCGAGTGTTGCTGTAGTGGAATTTGAAGAATAAGCTCCATATCAGATTCGGGGAAGCAGACATGTAGCAGGTCAACATCCCAAGTACCTGCAGCTGTGATGAAATGACTGACAGGGTTTGTGGGTGGAAGGGTTTGTGGAATGTTCCATAAAAAGGTTGTCCTCCTGGTTTCGATGTAATTTATCTATCAGAAAGTAAAGTGTGTTGGCCGTTAAACAGTCTGCGTCTTGCTCCGTATTCAATGAGGTCTTTGACCTGGAGCAAAGCTCTCTATATAGGGCTATCTTGGGGTCTAGCTACGGCGATGAAGCATGAATTCGAATGTAAGTATTTCGCATGAAAAAGCTGAGACAACAGCGTATGAGGCTATGTGATGATACACCATAGTTGCTTGGCAAGTAGAGCTTTGTTAAAACTGAACAGATCCTTGAACCCCAAACCACCAGAATCCATACCTTTTGTTAGAGATGACCACTTGATCCAATGGATGCCTCGATTGTGCATGGATCCTGACCACCAAAATCGGGCTATTTGACTTTGTATGGACCTTTATAGGTCTGAGTTAAACTCACTTGTTTGCTTTTTGTGAAAATTTTGATATGTAAGGTGTAAGGTTCAACACGGAGAAGTCAAGAATGTCATCTCGGCGTGGGCTCAAGCACAATGTTTTGTTGTTTTGTTTGAAGCAAAGGTTAGTTATGACACTTCTCACTTTACTTGTTCATGCGGACGAGTTCATCCTCAGGATGATGGCTGCAGCCTGGGAGTCATATGCTACAATGGCGACATAGAGGTTATGACGGTAGGAAGGAAGCGCTCAAAGAAGCCGTGTACTCCGCAGGTGGTGGACGTGTTAGCGGTTGTTTTTGGGAGGGTATCTCACAAATAGGAGTTAGGAAGACTCGGTTTTTAGTGACACTTTACCAATAGTTAACTATGTTAATGACTCGGGTCCAATTGATGTAGATTCAAGACAGGTTTTGGAAGTTATAAATTGTAGTTTGATAGTGTGGGGAATGGACTTGTGGTTTTGTACCGAGAGCATCAAATACGAATGCTCACGTTTTGGCAAATATAACTAGGGTCGATGGTGGGCGGTGTGTATGGCTTGATAATGTCCCTGATGTACTCAAACGTCTAATTCAGTATTATATACTTGCGGTTATCTTTTTTTAAAAAAAGTTTATGCGATATAAGATGTGTTTGTAAGTCTAGTAGCTTACATGTGTAAGAGGGGTGCTACACTTGGGAGACGACCTCGCCTAAAATATCACTATATTTCTGTGGAAGTCTATGAAATACTCATATAATAATTGACCAGAAGAAAAAATGATAAAATACCCCTACTAGTTAACAAAGTACTTTAAAATTTACAATATATTTTAAGTGTTCAAAAATTCACCGTAAAAAATCAAAATACTATTAAAATATATATACAAATTTAAAAAATTAAAAAATACTGAATCATAAAATATTGAAAAAAATTATTTCTTAGATTTTTTTAAATTATTCAGTACCATAAAAAATAATATAGAGTTTTGAACACATAATTTATATAAGTATTTCTACTAATTTATAAGTATCATACAGTTTTTAAATTATTTTTTCTATCAATTCAATATTATATTCTATATTGATAATATTTTGTATAGATAACAAATATATTATGTTATAAGTTACTATAAAATAGAATATAAATTTTTAAATATTTTCTCAATATTAGTTTTAAATATATTTAATTTACTTTGAATAATTAATTCAAATTGATAGGAAAATGATAATTTAAAAGTAAATGCTACAATTATGGTACTTAATACGAATTAGTAGAAATATTGCTATACTCTGTATTTTGCTTTATGGTAATGAATAATTTTAAAGCATCTAAATAATGTTTACTATTTTTCAAACTTTTAGATATGTTTAATATTTTGTTAATTTTTACCCCAATTTTATATATTTTAATATATATTATATTATTATAGTATTTTGAATTTTTTTAACTAGTAGAAATTTTGTTAAAATTACTTTGTTAACTAGTAGAAATAATTTTTTATTATTATTCCTCCTAGTTAATGGCTATAATAACATTTCATGGATTTTATAAAAATATAAAGGCTTTCATTTTTTTAATGATATTTCATAAATTAACTAAGAATATAGACCATGTTCGATTTCGGCAATCTGTCACCCCTGTACATATGTTAGTTTTCTATTGGTTTAAATTACACCACATCACACATGACAGTCACCCATTCATAAACTATAGTTACATTTTCATAGGTTTATGATAACGCAGCCATTGCTTGCTGCGGGCGAACACCCCTATAGTGCAATTTCCCTAAAACACTCTTCGGGTTGGATACACAGAGAAAGGAACTCGTATCTTTAGGGCAGGCTTTCAAGATGGTTTCGATTGGATTAGCGTCAAAAAGTGGCCCGACCCAACTACCACCAACACACCCCGATAAGAAAATGAGACATTGTCTCTACCAGCGCCTCTCTGTCACGCTATCCAGTCACACCAGTAGACGACGACGAGAAAGCGAAGTGTAGAGACACTCCATTTGAGTCAATGACAACAGTCACCCCTGATTACAAGGCCTTAGCTTAGGCCCATTCATGAATTACACTCGAGACTCATCGTAAGGCCCATACGATTTAGTTCAGTTCGTACGATCAGAAGCGTGCGATGTCAATCAAAAACTAACTTTTAATAGCAGCTTAACTAGTTCTTGCGGGTCCCTTCCCTTTATAGTTCGCGTGTAATGTAATAGTAGTAAAACTGACTTTTCTTGCCCTGCTAGTTCTGCAAGACCAGAGGTATACCAAGAATTAAGATGAAGGATAACTTGGCAAATCGGCAATTGGTCTAGTTCAGTTTGGCAAGTAAGTTGTCTTTCAAAAAAAAAGTTAGGCAAGCTATATATAAGTACTTTGAAAATGAAAAATGCCCTTTGAGGCGGGTAATAATGAGAAGTATCCGAGGGAAAAACTCTCAATAGTTAATTCATACACTCGTTCTCATCTAGTTATCTTTTTGTTTGGATTCTTAGTAAGTTCACTCAATCATGATTCTCTTCTAAGTTACTACCTCCGTCCCATTATGATTGTTTTGTTGTTTTTTTGGCATGTTTTTCCACTTTAATATTAAACATGTAAGATAAAATAATTTTATAAAATAAATTCTACAACATATAGTTTTTCATGTAAGCTTTCTATTGTAAAACTTAGATTTGTGAAATTATGTTATCTTATATATAAATATTGAAGTCAAACGACATATTCAAATAGTAAACGGGACAGTCAAAGCGGGACGGAGGGAGAGTATGTTAAAGGAAGTTGTCATTATTGTTGTGTGTATGTAGAGGACAGACAAGCGGTTGCAGGCTTGCAGCTTGTCTGCATTAACGGCTGAGCATTATGATAATATATGTTGTGGATCCAAAATCTATCTCAATGATGGTATTGTTGTACTTCCACAGGCATTACTCACGAGCTAGCTAGCGTTCCAAGTGTATACATATTCGCTCGTGTCATCTCTCAATGATGGTATTGTTGTAACTTTCAAATCTCAATCTAGTAGTACAACAAAAAAGCAAACAAGATCTAGAAGTCTGCAAACTCACAAAGGCGCGCGTACAATTCAATTTTAAATGAAATCATCGATTTGATTTCCCCTTTTACCTATTCAAACCAGAATCTAATAACCGACTAGCTAGCTAGCTATATAGTGTATGGTATAAGTCATATATCGTTAGGCATTTCATACATATATACTACTACAATACAACGGGGAGTTCGTTAGTGAGATGAAAAAGTTTCATCCCAGTTTTAATAGTAAAGTTTGTCCATGTGTCTATTTATAATTTGTCCAACTCAATAAAAAAGTTTCATATGAAGACACATGTAGACTTGCTATTTATTAACCATGGTAAATACATTAACTCAATCTAGATATTCCGTAAACGTGGGTATGCCCGCGATTGAACGAACGGCACCAACATGTCAAACTGGTGATAGAAGAGCGACTAGTCGAAGACGAAGACATGAGACCCAACCACATGTGCAGCATGTTACCCATTCCTATTTTGCTTTTGCTTATGCTTACCGACGGGACCCTACATAACATCTATCTTCCCTTCGCTTTTCCCCACATTATTCATTTCTTTGTCTTTCTACATTCATTCTATTGTCGATCGATTAAATTGTACTACCAGACCAATCACACCCTAAATAAAATTTATTGCACATGCAATTCCCTCTCACTGTCTCTCAACTCTACTTAATCAATGCAGATAGATAAAAAAATGTGGTTCATAAACACCCTACAAGTGTATTGGGTTGAACCGCATCATGTCATCCCCCAACCGAAAGAGACAACACATGGCATACATCAATCCATCATCCACTCTCGTCCGCTTAGGCTATACTTCTAAGGATTAAATTTAGGATAGAATCTAATAAGTCAGTGTTCTACTTTTAATAAGGTTCTCTTGTTGAGCTAGTTTTTACTGGTTAGTTAGATTATCCAAAACATTATCCAAACTAGGATTGTCAAGGTTATTGAAGGGATAAAATCTTCCCCGCAACTTGTTCTTTATATTCTATTCCCCACAAACAATAGCATCATTAAAATCCTATTTTACTTATATAATAGATTTTGTTAATGATGTTCATGGAATTGTTCCGGGTGTTGCTATCTGACTTATGAGTACTCACTTAATTTTTAAAATTATTAACCATTTTTAACTATTGAGAGTGTATTACTTATATTACTTTCAAAGTGCTATAGAGTGCGGAATATTGATAATTTTTTTGCTACATAGATGACTATGTACATGTATGCATTGTTATTTAAAAATATATAATTAATATATATATAATTGATATTTGATATGATATTTGATATACGTACAAATTTCTTAATTGGTACAATAAACTTATAAAACCTGTACATTTAGTCTACACTACAAAGTGAAAGATGGCTAATAGAGATTGTGGAGTGTTTGATGTGTTTCTTTTTCATGATGATGATCAGCATTGCATATATATCAAATGAGATGATGATGAGTGATTGTCTTCTTTTATGGTCCCGGGTATCGTCAATTTTTGGACGTCATTAATGATATTGTCTCTCTTATTAAAGATCTCTTATAGGGGCAATAGGAGACAAGTCATTGTGGTTTGTGGGGGATAGATTTGCTCCAGCTCCCTACATACTCCCAACATCCTGCATGCCAATGCCCAATTCCTTCCCACCATCTAAATTCCGATACGTTTTTAATGGTTCTTACTGTTTTTTTAGTATTTTTTCAAGAGCCACACATATGTAGCTGAAAATGACAGGACGAATATATATTTTTTTTACTTATTTTGAAGCCAGCGTCTCGTGTCCTAATTATTTGTAATTGTTTTGTGATGAAAAGTTAAGATTCAGGACAAAATTGACAGGACAAAACACAAAAGCATAAACGTCTTGCTTCGGAATGATCATCGTTGAAGGATTACAGCAAGTGGTGACTGGTGAGTGACTATAGTTGTGTTAATTTATAGCAGAAGATGTCTCTGTCTATGTATATTCAAAACGTCGTCTTTCATTTTCGTCATCGATTCTTATAAGTTCTAATTTGGTTTATCGCTTTTCAATTAGGAAATGATAGATACTATCACGCCAATTAAGTGGCCCACCCTCTTGGTGGTAGAGATATACATACCTCTACAATTTATTGTTTTGAACCGACTTTCTTCTTTCATAAATTGTTTCTAAAAATTTAAGTCTTTTGTTACTAATCAGTTTTCACATTATTTGTCTAACCTTTAATGCCGAGGAGTTCTGGTTAATACTGCAAGTGCGCAACATAGATTTCCCAAGTTGAATGCAGCTTCATCCCAAGAATGTATATATAGAAGAGGATAATATTATTATTCTGAAATAAGTGCTAAAACAAAGAATGAAGATCACATCTACAAAATGTTTGTGACAGATTGATGTGGTATTTTATTCATGGTGCACTCTATAACAGTTTTCCTCCTGATTTGATCAACTTTATTATTACTTGCATCAAGACAAGTATGGAATAGAGGGAGGTTATAAGCCAAGATACATTTCATAATGACATATTGTGAACTTTTAAACTAATATGTTTAGTAAGCAAAGGTACTTTTGTACCCTTTTTTCATTCGGGTCAACAATAAAAGCACAAATGTAGTGTGTTTTTTTTTATAGCAATATGAAAATAAATAGCATTTCATAGATTAAGTGTTAGAGTGTAATTTGTGTCATAGGTTTGATTATCTCTTGATTGTGAGGTTGTGATCTTATGTGACAGAAATCGAGAAGGGGATGATGAGACGATGATTTACGTGTGCGAACTTGAATGATCTAGCCCACAGGTGCTACAAATGTTCTTAGTAAAATGCCCACCCCATCCTAGAACACATATATACCACACTAGCAACAATAACGCATTGTGGAAACTGCAGCGGAAAACAACCATCATCACATCACTTATCTCGTCTTGGTGTTACACGCCGTTAGCCACCACACGTGGCTAACAAGGCTAATACATACACATTGTACCGGTCTGATGGGCTAAATTCCCGAGCGACTACACCTTACTATCCCTTTCCATTAACACCACAACAACATACACCTTCCAACTATACCGAGTATTTAAAACTAATGCCGATAACAATTTTGGTCTTACTACACCTACTGTACATATAAAAATAAACGATTACCCATGTACAATGACTACCCCGTCCTACTCTCGAACGGCTTCCAGCTCCTTAGTACCTGAAAGAAGGAAAAGAAGAGAAAGGTGGCCCCCAAGGGGCTCAGCACCTTTGCTGGTATGGTAATCCCGCAGCCCACATGCTACCGGGCCACGCACAACTAATTGTCGTCTTAGCATGCGGTGATTATTTTTAAATCATACATGCAACTGTAAACACACAAACATAATCATTTCGCCTAACGGGCTCAACAAACGGATAATATATCCTTACTTAATAAGTCACTCATGGTATTCATTATCCCTAGAGTGTTCTCCTCTAATGGAGCTACTTCCTTAATAGACGACACTTACCCTTAAATCGGGTTATCCTTAAACGCTTCTTATCACAAACTGGGAATCATATCCATGATCCACATACTCCACATTATACAACATATAACATACACTACATAACAACACTTGCACGTTTCCACGTGCACAACATAACACCGCAATAGATATTGCATCACAACAAAGATACATAACATAACGGGAATGGTCCTCTTAGGAACCGACCCAGACATTGTTAATACACTGGTGAGCCTAGAGAATGTTGCCAGTCTCATGAAAGCTCGTTACATAACTCGTTACCGTCTCGTTTACATGAACGGTTTTTTTAACTACACAAGGTGTCTCGGATATAGTGATCCAGGCACACCGAAACAAACATAACATAGTATGCCCCTGTGGCCCGACGTGAGTCAGTAATAATAGCCTTGGTTAAGCTAAAGGGAAGGTTGGGAACCAATTGGAAAACAACCATAACATACGGAGAGGATCGAACCTGCTATGACAACGACCCCCATACTCACACGCGTGGCCGGAACAGACCGGACTCCTCACTCCCCCGTTAGCACTTGTCAGAAGTTCATCATTGAACTTAGTTAACAATCACACATTGGGTTAAGTCTGGTTAGACACACACAAGGGAAGGGAGAGTCATACATTCACATACAAACATCGCACACAAACATCACATAACCAACTCACGCATAGCCGTGGTCTAGAACGTTCCTTAAGTCAGAAACGTTGTTACCGGATACCGTTCTCCTACGTTACCTAATAGTGGTTAACTAGCCCTTCAAGCGCATTCGAGGTTACCGGTATCGGCACGTAAACATACAACAACAATAACGACTGTAAACTCGTTCATGATTTATCTTTATAACGTGGCAAACATACAGAAAGCACATTGGCATACAAGCGGTGTAATCCGGTAGGACACAGGTTGCAAAGAAAACCATACCTGTCACCGGAGTCCACTTATCATGTCCCACTTATGTTCCTCGAGCAATTCTCGAACAATGATAACATTACATGTACTTTTATTAACATCGGGGTAGCATGATTATTTAATGTTAATGCTTTAACTTCTCCCCGTTTAACTTAGTTACATAAACTTTACATTTTAACTTGTTTTACTTTACATTTTGATACAACTTTCCCTCACCAAATTGCCATTATAACTCACCTAACATGTCTTTAACAAACCTTAT
Source organism: Limonium bicolor (assembly GCA_023374045.1). NCBI lineage: Eukaryota > Viridiplantae > Streptophyta > Magnoliopsida > Caryophyllales > Plumbaginaceae > Limonium > Limonium bicolor. The sequence continues at coordinate 46,280,095 of CM041779.1, read as the reverse complement.
AACATCATTACTAATCAATCCCCATCATTACATATCATTTATAACCTAACATTTAAATCATCTTACTTAACTTAATCTTCAAGTCCATATATATTTATCTTCTAACCATCAATACTCTCTTAATGGCATACCACTAATACCACTTAACATTCATAAAATTAATTTTTTGTTTTTTAATTTTTTTTTTAAGTCCGACCCGACCCACCGACCGACCCACCCCCTGGGTAGGTCGGCTGCAGAGAACATCCAACTTCACAGTTTCAGCCCGACCGACCCAGACTGGGTCGGTCCCCTGGTGTAGGTCGGCTGCAGAAACTTCCTAAAATGCCTATCTTATTCCAAAACTCCTCCACAAGTTCCCTTATATGTTCTAACACCATGTAGCCACTTAAACACCCTCTTAAATCATCCATTAAACTCATTAGTTGACCCACCATCAAGCTCCTTGATCATTCACTCAAATTCTTGCCAAATTCCTAACACTTGTAATGTTTTTCCCTAAGTTCATAAGTGGTGGTTTATACTTATGATAACAACTAACTAAAATGTTTCTCACCACCATCACATCTACTCCAAGCGTCATTCCTCACAAACATCTCCATTACACAACTCCTTCTATATCCACAAGTTTACACTTGGACCTTCACAAGGCATTACTTTTCCTTGTTTACCTAAACTTAACAAGAATAATACTTCACATATCATAACTTTGGTGTGTATACAAACACTCATTTGATTTCTAAATCCTCCAAGATTATGCCCAAGGCATCTTAACACTTAAGACACCTTAATTCACCATCTTCACACTTAACCATTCCTAGCACCTTCTAGGTCATAAAATCTCATTACAACACAAGAACTCCTTTGTTCATCAACTAAATTTTGCCATAGTCTCTTTGTATATTCTCAACATCCAAACACTTAGGTTTTTCCTTATTCCATCAAGAACACCTAAAATCCATCAAAACAATTTATACACAAACTTCACACATTTAGCACTACATCACAATTATAGTGCATAAGCTTAAAATTGCTTGGCACTTAGGCCCTTTAAAAACATGGCTCTTAGGCCCTTAAATTGCATAAACCTTAAACACTGAATTTCCACATGAAATAATGCCTTTGACTGCAAATACACCCAACAATACATGTCCCCTTAATAAACTCCTTGAGAGCATTTCACTAGGTCATTCACCATTTGCTCTTAGGTAGTTTTAGCAAGCATTATAAGCTCATTTCTCCTAAGCATTAAACCACATTGAGATAGCATATTTACCTCTTTTACACTCAACTTCTTTCTTGTTTCCTTGTAAAACCGGTGGGGTGTTGGTTGTTTGTCAACTTCTAAACAATGTACAAATAATAGAAGAGTATTCAAGCATTATGCTTCATCTCATTGTAAACCCTAGTTACACATATTGTTTAACACATTAAGGTAATTGTTTTACCTTGGAATTGGAAGAGAACTTGAATAAGTATCAAGAGAGGACTCCTCCTAGCCCTTGGAGATTCAAATGAAGCTAAAACAAGCAAGGTGAAAACACCATTGTGAGGTGAATTTTCGGACATCATATAAACATGGAGGAAAATGGATTTTCTTTGAGTTTCCTACCTTGAAGCAAAGGAGAACAATAATATGTGAAAAGGTGAGCTCAAGCTCATTCAATGGTGAATCTCCATGGCACCAAATGAGTTCTAAAGATTTGAAAAGATAGAAGTGTAGAGCTTGGTCTAACTAAGACAAAATATGGTCTTAGAATTTGATTTGGAGCATGGAGTTGGATTGGCAAGGAAATGAAGATGGAGAAGAGATGGAGCTGTAGCAAATCGTAAATGGAGGGGAGGAAGGGGGCTTGAAGACGTGTGAAATGAGAAGGAAGAAGATAATGAGGTGAGAGAGTACACTTGTTAAGATATTTATGTTAAAAGCAAAAGTAACCTTTTACTTATAAGCTTTACTTTTCTTATTTGATTTCTTTTACAAGTTGGTGACTCACACCTTGAAAAACCGGCCCCCATATAATTAGAAAGGGTATAATAGTCTTTGTTGACCAATTTAATTACTATAACAACATATGTTACAAACTAGCTTATAAAAAGTTACTATTCATAAAACAAGGCACATAGAAGTGAAATTTTTGATTTCCCATTGATATAGACTTCCAAATGTGATACTATATAGTACACTGTTAATTAAAGAGTAATGATGGACACCTAGCCATTCAAAACTCATTTACAAGACAATTTTTCAAAAACGTGCTTAAGACTCCTTAAAGCACATTTTGTGTTTTAACTTGTTTTCAAGCTTGGTTTCTTTGGTAATTGATTTAATATGTTCATTAACATATTTATAAGGTATAGATATGACCTTTAGGTCTTATACAAATTTATCCCACGCTTAGAGCACATTTTTGCTCTTATTGACTTTAAGGTATTTCTGTGTTTATTTGGTTTTTTAACTGTCTACCAAAGTTTCCTAAGGACTTAATTAGCCTTATTAAATCATAATTGAATATTATTAAGTTGGTAGGCTCTTTGGGTCCTAACCAAGTTCACTCCTAGCTTAGAGCATGTTTTTGCTCAAACTGTATCTTAGTACTTTATTGCATCTTACTATGGTTAAATTGTTCACTGATGTTTCTAAGGCCACTTTTAGCTTTACATACCATAGTTTAATTTTAACCACATATCAAGGTTTGGGGTATTTCATATAATTAGGAGAGTAAAAAATGTAGAGAGAGATTAATGTTGTATACAAGCATAATAAATGAGGAGCATTGATTGCTATTTCTAGGAAAACGATAGATGATTCGGCTCGCTGCTAGTCTGTGGCCAGGAAGATGACGCGGACTACATCCACATGAAGTAGGGATGATGTCATCGGGGTTGGGTTTGCCATATACGAAGCTTCATTTCTTTTCTATTCTCACACAAATCCCAAAAAGGATACATCAATCCCGGGATATTTAATGAATTGTTAGGAGATTTGCAAGCGGTAATGACAAGTTATTTGATAGGACTGATGGGACGGGATGTCGGCGTCGTACTAGGTTAAGATTACTTCTAGGTAGTGAAACCGGGGTCGCAGTAGCGGGGAGCAAGCGGCCGGTTCTGGCCGGCTATCACCGCTTCGTTTGTTTGAGGCAGATACGTTGTGTGCCGGTCATATATTATTAGGGTTCGATACTTTGTTGGCCGCTTGGGTGTGTCTCGTATCCCGGTTATTAGCTTGTTTCATGATACTATTTTAGGGGCACAAAAGCATGATTAGTTTTTGTTTTAAAACACGGTTAAGGTGATACTGATTATACCGTACCATTGATGAGTGTCCAAATGAGCATGTTTTAGAGGTGTATTTCATAGGTTTTATCCACACTTTTCATGCTCATTTCTCCACTAGCTAGTTTCCTCTAGTTTTGTGTTTATTGGAGTTTTACACATATTGTTGAAACAGGAGGAATAACATATCTAGAAATAAAGTGTACGAAAAGACAAATGTGAGGGCACAAACGGATCCAAATCGGAGCTTAAAATGAAGAAGATACACATTTTGAAGTTAACCTGCCTAGTGGACCGACCCACAGAACCCACCCATAGTTAGGGGTGAGATTTGGATAATTCGGTTAACCGAAATCCAAATTGTAAAAAAAAATTGGATTTCGGTTAATTCGGTTTTAACGAATTATCCAAAATTTTGATCAAAACCGAATTAACCGAAATCCAAATTATCCAAAATCTGAATTTTTAAAGTTGAAAACCGAAACCGAACCGAAATCCAAAATTTTTCCTTCAGTTCGGATTTCAATTAACCGAAATTTAAAAAAAAACCGAAAACCGATTTTATAAATCGGATTTTAGTTAACCGAATTTTATTTAAAAAAAAAACTAAACACATTTTTTTTGTTCAGTTTCATCATCAGCAGCATAATAACCATAAGCTGCTAGAAAATTGTGAATTCTCCTAGTTGTTAATTCATCACAACACTAACAGAAAGAACTCAGTCAAACATTAGACTAGTTACATCAAACTAGGGGTGAGCAGCGATGAACGATGTTCCAAAACAACCAGTTATATTATATATAATTAATTTGACGAAAAAAGAATAGTATGACATTATATAATTGAATGATTGGAGCAATGCGAGATATGATTTTGAATTTTGACGTTTTGTTTGTCATGTTTAAAGGGTATTAACTATTAAGGAAAGATTTAGGGATTTTTTTTAAAAAAGTTTGGATAATTCGGTTAACCGAATTTCACAGAGTTAAAACCGAAATCCAACCGAATTATAATTCGGATATCCGAAATTTTAAATTCAGTTTTAAAATTCGGTTAAACATCCAAAAATAATTTGGTTAATTTGGATTTTGGATAAATCCAAATTATCCAATCCAAATGCACACCCCTACCCATAGTGGGTCGGTCGGATGTTCTGAGGCCTGAAACGCTTGTTCCGGGGGCCGAAATTACTTCTGGACCCACGGGACCGACCCAGGGTGGGTCGGTCGGACTTAAAAACGTGATTTTTAGCCCGAAATTGCCTCTGGAATCGACCGACCCACGGGACCGACCCAGGGTGGGTGGGTCGGTCGGTCACAGATTTTGCCCAAATCTGTCTTTTTAAAAGTAGAAAAAAGGAGGAGGAGAGAGAGAGGGGTGGTATTCCACACACAACAAAAAAATGACAGGAAAACATTTTTCCTCCTGATTTGATCAACTTTATTATTACTTGCATCAAGGCAAGTATGGAATAGATGGAGGTTATAAGCCAAGATACATTTCATAATGACATATTGTGAACTTTTAAACTAATATGTTTAGTAAGCAAAGGTACTTTTGTACCTTTTTTTTCATTCGGGTCAACAATAAAAGCACAAATGTAGTGGTTTTTTTTATAGCAATATGAAAACAAATAGCATTTCATAGATTAAGTGTTAGGGTGTAATTTGTGTCATAGGTTTGATTATCTCTTGATTGTGAGGTTGTGATCTTATGTGACGGAAATTGAGAAGGGTATGATGAGACGATGATTTACGTGTACGCTCTTGAATGATCTAGCCCATGAGTGCTACAAATGTTCTTACTATAATTAGGAGAGTACAAATGTAGAGAGAGATTAATGTTGTATATAAGCATGAAATAAATGAGGAGCATTGATTGCTATTTCTAGGAAAATGATAGATGAGTCGGCTCGCTGCTAGTCTATTGGCCGGGAAGATGACGCAGACTACATCCACATGAAGTAGGGATGATGTCATATGGTTGGGTTTGCCATATACGAAACTTCATTTCTTTTCTATTCTCACACAAATCCCAAAAAGGATACATCAATCTCGGGATATTTAATGATGTGTCATGAAGATGTGCGAGCGGTAATGACAAGTTATCTGACAGGACTGATGGGACGGGATGTCGACGTTGTACTAGGTTAAGATTACTTCTAGGTAGTGAAACCGGGGTTGTAGTAGCGGGGAGTCGGTTAAGGTCTTTATTGGAGAGAAGCGGCCGGTTTTGGCCGGCTATCACCAGCTTCGTTCTTGTTTGAGGCAAATACTTCGTGTGTGCCGGTCATATATTACTTAGGGTTCGATACTTTGTTGGCCAGCTGGGTGCTGTCTCGTATCCCGGATATTTAGCTTGTTTCATAATACTGTTTTGGGGGCACAAAATCATGATTAGTTTTTTTTTTCAAAACACGGTTAAGGTGATACTGATTATACCGTAGCATTATTAAGTAAAAACATAACATCCATTCTTAGCTACACCCACATGGAGTCAATTCCAGCTACATGATCTGTACATATAAATTATACGATGTATATATAAAACCTGTACATTTTGTACTTGTAAATTAATTTAAACAGGATAATTAATAGTATAGTTTTTATTTATTACATGTTTTCGTTATTGATTGTACATTTACAATGTGAGTATTGACAAGAATTTTCTAAAACTAAATAACATTTCACAATATTTCCAATAACTATCTTGCTGAGCTATTTGATGCCAATTCCTCCTTTGGTTGTAGGGATTAGTGTCACAATTAGTCATTGGCGAATCCTAGCTTCTTACGCAACTGATGGTTTTGTAAGGAGAGCCAATGAATGTTACCCAGCAAGCATACCTGCCGGCAGTGCACAACAATCACGAACGATTATCATCTTCGGCCCGTTTTTGAGTATTGCTGCGCTCAAAAGTCTTTTAGTGGTACTGCTATTAATGAGCTAAATCGACATTACAAGTCACAATAACAAATTACTAATTGCATACTCCTATATACTATTCCGAAACAGAAAATAGATATACCCGCCAAAGTCAAAAAAAGAATTAAATATGACGCGACTGAAAAATTGGAATTACTAATAGAGTGTTCAATTATATAATACTACTATAAATTTTTACTATTTGATGAGGGAAACGTTATGAATCGAAAACGACCGGGCGGTTGCGTTGGGATTTGAGTTGCAAATATTTTGCTTTGCATCTGCAAATCTTGTATAGTAGTCGTTAAATAGTAGTATGAGAGTGAGTCCGGTGATAGACGACGGACGGACCTCCTCACATCACATGGTAAGTGGGACCCAACTAACTTATCTCCGCCTTTTTTTACCCATCGATCGTTTTCAAATCAGAGCTTGGCTTTTTTTTTTTTTTTATAGTTAGATGAGAAAGTGAGGTTAGGAGATGTCCCAGTTTGGATAATCAGAGCTTTGCTTTGCTTAGTTAAGCAGCGATGATATTAGCTAAAAGAGAGATGTACGTAGTAGCGTAAGAATTCTATTTCTAACTCTCCACATACACAGTCATAGTCAAAGTCACAGTCACAGAGAGTAATGATTGGCCTGATTTTGGAAAGCTAATGACCTCGTTTGTGGACTTGCGTCCAGACGCAGCGTTTCTCCCTTGAGTTCTGTCATTTTGAGAATCTCATTTGGCAGCCTCAACGTCTCATTTTTCTTTGGGTTCTTCTGCGTCTCTGAGATGCTTTACGCGTCTCTGAAGCGAATTGCTTCCCGCGAATTTACTTCTCCTTGCAGCTTTCTTTCTCCTCTCTCTGTGGTTGAGCAATTTGGTCTTCAACGACCATTTCTATCGCTTTACTATCCTGTGCAGAGGAATCTACACTGTTTCCTGCTACATTTGCAGAGATGCAAACACCTTATCGTCTCGGGCTCTCCAATCTCGATTTGGTAGGTTTTTTCTCCATTCCTTTTTACTTTCTCTGAATCGACTATAAAACTAGAAGTTAGGGTTGGGGATTGGAAACCCTACCTTTGTCTCAAAGGCGCAGCTGAAGCATGGCTAATCCCACGCCTCCTTCTTCCTCTGTCTCGTTCTACACTGTTTTGCTTCTTCACATCTGAAATTAACTCAGTCATTTGTGTGGTTGTTTGTTTGGTGGCTTCCATCCTGGTTGAACACTGTCAAATTGGTTGGCTCTGTCGCGTTCTACACTCTTGTTTGGTGGCTTCCATTGCTCTGTCGCTTTCTACACTCTTGTTTGGTGGCTTCCATCCTGGTTGAACACTGTGAAATTGGTTGGCTCTGTCGCGTTCTACACTCTCTGCTGTTGACAAATTTTCTTGTCTACCAACCTGTTGCGACTAATTCCCTTGCGCAAATGGTAAAGATTGATAATTTTTTTTAGTTTGAGTCAAGTTGTTTTTAATTACGAATCCTAAACGTGAGTGACACCGGTTTATTCTTTGCAGGTTGTATCTTCCACATCTGTGATTGTGGCTTGTGAACTGCTAAAACCTGCTGCTCTATGATCAAGAAGGTATGTTTTGTTATGATTTTCTTTCACTTTATGAAATTGAACAGATTGTCATGGTTTGTTGATGTGGTCTGATCTGTAAGGTGCTTGCAATGTGTGACACAGCCCTAATTATTTCATGCTGCTGAATGTGGTCTGGTTTTGTAAGAATGCATGTTGAATTTGGAATAGATGAACACAGATAAGTCATGGCTTTTCTGCTCCTAATCATTTCAGTTAATGAACTAGAAAGGGGTGAGTATATATAATGATCTGCTCAGCCCAGCGCTTGCAAGAAAGTAATGACTGATATATTGTACTCCGATTGTACTGATATCATTATGCAATTGCTATTGTTGTTGATATCATGTTGCGATCGTTGTTGTTGTTGATAATCCAATGCGATTGTGTGGCTGATTAACGGATATGTTATTACCTTGAACAAGTTGTTTTATGTTGTTGTAGCATCTGTTTGATCGTTGGTTAATGCTAAGTCCTTGGTCTACCATTCACAAGTTGTGGGTGTTTACTAAGGTAACAATGATGAATCTTTTTGCAAGTTAGCCTTTAATAGTAATTGCTAGAATACTTAAACTAGTTGAGTTACAGCTTCTCTGCCTATTATTTTAGAATTGTTGCCATTATTAGGATGAACAACTCTCCTAATACTTCTAGGTCGGCGGTTCTAAAATGAATAGGTGGTAGTGATTTCAAAGTTACAATTAAGACTAAAAATGATTTACAGATACTACATTGATATGAACCTTAAATGAGAAGCTGTAATCTCAGTTGTGTTTAGTATTCTTTCAATTGCTAAAGCGATGATGAGAGGCTAACAAGCTTTACTCTGAGCGCATTATCAAACTACACCTTCCCTTGTTTGCAATGATGACTGAACTTCGGTCTAGCAATAAACAACAGGGATTTTATAAAATTAGACAAGTTGATAGATGTAATAATACATTGAAGTGTACCGTGTAAATGTTGTACAAAATTTACAACGTTGTGATATTGTAATAATACATTGAAGAGCGCCATTAAAGTACTTTCTGCACCACTTGTGTTATGTTTATTTTAAACTGACAAGTTATCACTTTAGTCAATATAAAATTGTTTCGATTGTACATCAACCTTAAACTAACGCAGCCTTAATTAAAGCAACCCTAAACTAAAGTGGCCTTTAATAAAAGCTCGGACATATAGTTACTCTATACTACATCGATATTTACAATATTCTTAATTTGGTTCTTATGCACATATTGAGTCGCTCTAAGCTATACCTATTGATGTTTAGCACACCCAAAGCTTAGTGTCCAAAAAAAAGGTAGAACAAGCCGAACTTATAGAAAATTAAATCAGGAGATAAAACAAAGTAAATGTATTTTAGTTGAAAGGTAAATATAATTAATTAATTGGTCAATGAAGCAAAAATGTTTAGCACACCCAAAGCTTAGTGTCCAACAAAAAGGTAAAACAAGCCGAATATAGAAAATTAAATCAGGAGATAAAACAAAGTAAATGTATTTTAGTTGAAAGGTAAATATAATTAATTAATTGGTCAATGAAGCAAAAATGTTTAGCACACCCAAAGCTTAGTGTCCAACAAAAAAGGTAGAACAAGCCGAACTTATAGAAAATTAAATCAGGAGATAAAACAAAGTAAATGTATTTTAGTTGAAAGGTAAATATAATTAATTAATTGGTCAATGAAGCAAAAATGTTTAGCACACCCAAAGCTTAGTGTCCAACAAAAAAGGTAGAACAAGCCGAACTTATAGAAAATTAAATCAGGAGATAAAACAAAGTAAATATATTTTAGTTGAAAGGTAATATAATTAATTAATTGGTCAATGAAGCAAAAATGTTTAGCACACCCAAAGCTTAGTGTCCAAAAAAAAAGGTAAAACAAGCCGAACTTATAGAAAATTAAATCAGGAGATAAAACAAAGTAAATGTATTTTAGTTGAAAGGTAAATATAATTAATTAATTGGTCAATGAAGCAAAAATGTTTAGCACACCCAAAGCTTAGTGTCCAACAAAAAAGGTAAAACAAGCCGAACTTATAGAAAATTAAATCAGGAGATAAAACAAAGTAAATGTATTTTAGTTGAAAGGTAAATATAATTAATTAATTGGTCAATGAAGCAAAATGTAAACTAGTGATTATTAGGGGTGATTATATTTAGTTGTACGCACCTAAAACTGTTTAAATTATTAGATGGCGTCATCCATGAAGAAAAATACGAAGAGCAAGGGGAAAAAACCAGTTGTCGCCATCGAGGATGATGATGAGGAAAATGCACAAGTAAATGCAAGTTGGACCCTAGAACTTAACGCACTTGCATGTGAGCTATTTGCGAAACACTTGAATGTGAGTTTAGGACAATCAGGAGCTATAATTGGCAAGCAGATCTCTTGGAAACCATGCGTTGAAGAGTTCAAGCGTAGATCAAATAAACCCTGGGGCTTTGACAAACTCAAGAACAAGTACGACTGGTTGAAACGGAATTGGCATCTATGGCTTCAGATGATGGGTGAATCTGGTCTAGGGTGGGAGCGTGAATTAGGAACCATAGATGCACCGGATGAATGGTGGGAGGAAAAAATTAAGGTTAGTACTCGCACGAACTTGTTGCTTGTTAAATAACTAGCTCACCACAGAATAACAAAAACTTTGTGATATTCCTTTTTGTGTAGGAGAACAAGAAATTTGCTCGATTCAAAAAATATGGTTTTACAGAGGAGATGGAGAAGAACATGCATATTGTGTTCGGTAAGGACGTAGCACGTGGTAACTTAAAGTTCTCGACCTCGGGACGTGCTACATCTAGCGTTGCACCCTCCGACCACGATATGTCAGGATACATACCGCAGATAAATGATATCAGCCCTGGAGACCAGTCTTCATATGTGAACCGCATGTACGACATGAATTTGGGGGTGGAAGAATTAGGAGATCATACTGGTTGGGTAAAGGATGCGTTGGGTTTCAACACCTACACTGAATCCCAAACCCCAGATTCATTCCCGGTCGATACAACACCCACCACAAGCCCTGTTGTGACATCTAACTTCAATCCTTGCCCCAGTAATTCATCATCACTAGGAAAGAGAGGTTCTTCTCGAGGACTCAGGTGGTTGCAAAAAGACTCGCAGGATGCGCCAGTATGATGAGACGGCATCAAGACTAAAGAGCATTGACGAGACCATTAAAATGACAAACAAGAGGAGTGAGGACACAGCTGCGTTTATGAGGAACATGAGGGAGGAAAAAGCAGCTGAAAAGGCTGTTAAAGAGCAGTCATCCATTGCTGCAGCTATGGATCGCCTCTACAATTTGGAAGGGGTTGACTTTGACAGTAAGGAGTTCTTGTTCGCTTCTTCGTTGGTGTATGATGACAACAAGCGAGAGGTGTTCCTACGCCATAAGAAGGACTCAACTGCTTGGAACTGGGTTATATTTGAGTATGAGAGGAGTCTTTGATGAGTTGTGTATGTTGTTGGCAAGTTACTTTTAGGGTTTTCCAAATATCCCTTATATGCGGCTATGTAATGTTGGGTTTGTAGAACTTTTCATGATGTGGTGTAGTGTACTTTTATGTAGTGTACTTGTACGTATGTTTATTTACATGTTTGAATCGCTATATTTGTAGTATTTGTAATACCCTGGTTATGATGCAATGTTTAATATAACTACTTTCATGTATGTTTATTTACATGTTTGAATCTCTATATTTGTAGTATTTGTAATACCATGATTGTGATGCAATGTTTAATATAACTTATAATGTTTCATATTATGCTCAAATAGCATGGACAATTTGGGTGGACAAGGAAGGGATATATCGGAAGATGAAGATTCCTATATGGAGTTTATGGAGAATATGGCGAATTCAATACAAGCCGATGCTGATGCGATTACAGTAGCTGGTCTTGCGGTAGTTGCAATCGTGAATAACCCTCCGCCACGTGTAAGACGTCACTCAGGCGTATTCACTGGCAACGATTGGATAGATGACATGCTGATTTCTTGTGACGATACAAGAATATTCAACGCATTTCGAATGAACAAATACACTTTTCGAAGTTTGTGCTCGATACTCTTTCAGAAATATGGCTTGAAGGGAACTTCTGAGTTTAGTGTGAAAACGAAGGTCGGAATGTTTTTACATATATTGGCAAAGGCAGATTCAAACAGAGATGCCCAAGAACGATTTGCTTGTTCTGCTGAAACTGTATCTCGTAATTTCCATGATGTACTGAACGCAATGGACTTGTTCGGTCGGGACATTGTGAAGCCACGTGACCCACAGTTTCGTGATGTGCCAGAAAAAATTCAATCAAACCCACGTTATCATCCGTTCAAGGTCAGAAATATATTGTTATTATGAAACAACCATGTTATGTAATTGTTTGTAATTTATGACATTTAACATATTTTAATGGTTTGAAGGATGCGATTGGAGCTCTAGATGGTTCACATGTTCAGATCATCGTTGACGAGCATTTGCAGATGGCATGTAGGGGAAGAAAGAGGGAAACAACAATGAATGTGTTAGCAATTTGTGATTTCGACATGTTATTTACTTTTGTAGTCACCGGCTGGGAAGGTTCAGCCCATGATGCTAGCATATTGGCCGACTCAAAAAGAAGCTTCAATTACCCCACACCACCAGATGGTAATATATAAATTTACTACTTAATTTTGTTAAATTATATGAAACTTCTTATCTTTGACGAATCAATCACAATTTCACTTTATGATGTAGGAAAGTTTTACTTAGCCGACAAAGGATACGCAAATCGTGGACGTGTAGTGACACCTTTCTCAACCGGGCGATATCACTCATCACAATGGAGGGGTGCTCCGCCAACTGGTCGTGAGGAGATTTTTAACAAATGTCACTCGTCCTTGCGTAGTGTAATTGAAAGGGTGTTTGGTGTTCTCAAGAAGCGTTGGTGTTTTAAAGTGTGTGCCACATTACTCGCCGACGGTTCAAAGCAGGATAGTTTCAGCATGTTTTTCGTTAAACAACTATATACGACTACTTGATCCACTCGACTCCATTTTCAATGAGTTTGAAAACGAGTATGTAGGGCACGCAGACAATAATGAGGAAGACAATGGTGAGGTTGCTGATGATGTGGACGTTGGGGACGATCCAAACGAGATGTCTATGGACGATGTTCACAATGCTATTGCAGATGAACTTATGACATCTACGGTCATATGATGTGTGTGACCTTAGTGTATCTCGTTACTGTTTATGTATCCTAAGAAGTTTGTAAACCATAAAACTGTATGAGCTTAGATTGAGTTTTGTTATTCTACTTTGTATAAGATTAACCACGTGAGTTCGAGGCTTGGCGTCGCTCTCATGATCATCCACCTCAGTAGCTCCTTTTCGGTTTTTGTTCTTTTGAGACTCTTTATTTTTTGTATTCCTTTTTTTATTATTTTGGCTATTTTGATGTTTTTATATTCTTAGCTTGCATTTTTCTTATTTTTCTTTTGGGTTGTAACTGATAACTAATGTTATTTCTGCTTAGTGCACGCAGTGGCCTTTGGCCATTTATTCTGTTGCCAAGCACTGTCTACTATTGCTTATTTATTTCTACAGGCTTGCCACTGTTGTGTGTGATCGATAGAAAAACTAAGGAGACTCTGCCCATTTTTCACAGACTTCCCTCATCTACGGTCATATGATTTGTGTGAGCTAAGTGTATCTCGTTACTACGTATATATCCTAAGACGTTTGTAAACCATAAAACTATATGAGCTTAGTTTGAGTTTTCTTAAAGTATAAGATTAACCATGTGAGTGTATTTGACACTACTTAATAGTTTACATTTTTTTTTGCCGTGTATGTTAATCACATTTATGTGCTACTTAGATATGAAATAATCATTTTCTTTAATTTTTGAGATGCAATTAACTAAATATGTAAAGTTGTACAAATTAATCAAATTCATAGGAGAAAAAACTTTTTAAAAAAGGCAAACTGTTTTTCATTTAGTAACATGCGTAAACTAACAGATTTTTACTAAGTACAACATACAATTTGGTAAATGTAAAAAATATAACAGATTTTTAAAACCAGCAGCAGGCTTCCACCAAACACCAAACTAGCAGCTGACAGCTTCTGTAAAATTCGTCAGCAGACAGCTTCTCAATTTTCAGCAGCAGAACCCGACAGCTGCCCCAGCAGCTGTCCCCAAACGAACCCATGTGAAAAAAAGGATATCCAGGGTGAGGAAAGTAGGGTGGGGATAAGACGTAGTGTCAGGTTGGGCGGCGGGCACAGTCAATTGTGTAAAACAGGGTGGGGGGTTTCATTTCATTTCATTATCTGTGTCCTGGATTGGTTTAATTGAAGGTGGATTGGATACATGTAATAAATCCGTAGCAGTAATTAATTAGTGGACTAATTTCAAACGATCCGCAATGTGGTGGGGCCGGGGAGGAAGGATATTTTGTTCACGGCTTGGTGATTCTTTAACGGGTGTGGAATTGAAAATTGGGATACAATATAAAGCTGACACGCGTGAATATGTCAAATTAACAGGCGCAGGGCAGGTACATTGTCGTCGAGCATCCTAATCAAAGAATCCAACTTTGGGTCCTTACCATTCTCTTTCTTATTTCTCTCACTTTCACATCATTTTAAGAACTATGTTTAATTTTTATCAATATCAGAGAACCTATCATTTAGTTTTAATCTCTCAAATTGTCATATCGTTTTATTTTTTTAATTATTAATTTTATAAGAATATTTTTTTAAATTAAACAACAACATTCTATTAAGCATTGTATAATACAAACATTAATATTAATTATTATTACTACTATTTTCAACAATACACAAATAATTTTAACTTAAAGTTCATATATATTATTAATATTAGTTTTTATTATTTTTCACTCGATATTTAGGATTAAAATATTATAATGAATATATTGGTACATATTATATTTTTTAAATATATTTTAATATTACTTTCATATCACTAAATATAAATATTAAATATTAATTTACCTAAAATGAAATATATATATATATATATATATATGGTGGGTCCTATTTTTGGTTTCTTAAAAAGTTCTTCCACAATAATTCATAATTAGAGTCCTTAACACTCTCTCTTCCACATCATATTTTTTTTATTTATTTTTTCACTTAAGAACTTATTAACTTTCAAGATTATGTTTAAGAATGATTAATTTAAAATTGATAAGTGCTATAGTACTACTATTAGTATATTATAAGAAAAAAAATGAAATAAGTGAAGAGTGTGTAGTAGTAGTGTGTGAGGGAGGGAGGGAGTGGCTGGCACGATAAACAATTGAACAGTGAAACAGCGGCGGCGACAAAACAAAAAAAACATCAGTATCCATGGTTTTAAAAAACGGGGAAGAAGACAATATACATATACATACGTATATTATGTTTGTCAAGATTTTAAATAAGGGTTAGTCTGCCTGACACGCACAATTATGATTTTCAAAAGTGAAAAAAAATGTAAAAATGATTTCATTCAAATTTTGTTTGCTTGACCAATTAATAATCGCAATTCAGTTTCTCTCCGCTTTCTAAATTTCCTTTAATACGATACGATTGCAAGGATCGATAAGCAAACTTGGCCAAGTGTTGTTATTATCTTCGGTACACTGCCATTATCGAGTTTTAAGCGAATGGAAGTAGTAATTAATAGTAATTAAATTAAATTCGCGTTTGATGATCAGAACCGGAGAAAGATGATAACCTATATGAACAATATTACAGATAAATACGTAAATAGATAGTAAGACATAATAGCTAGTCACTTTTTAATAACTTTGATGGACTGGACAAGTCCGTAATGATATGAGTATGCATTATGCAATAAATAAGGGTCGACTTTCTTGGTTCAACTTATCTAATTGATCTTTTGATAAGTTGGAATAGAGACAGACAACGACAAGAAAGCTGTGTGTTTAGGGTTTATCAATGTTACAATATTCCTTGTTAATTTTCTGATTTATTAATGTGAAACAATACAATATGTTTGCGCGTGCTTGTTGGCTCCCTTGTTTTCCTCGAATGCTGTTTCACCAGTAGTTGTACTACAAATTGGTTTGTAATTATCAGAGTTTTTGTTTCTTATTAGAATCGGCGGGTGCAATGAACATTAATCTAGTTGAATGAATTATACACTCTGCACTGCAGTAGTGTGTGTGTGTGTATTTACGGCTATTATTAATTTGTTATCTATGACTATGTGGTCACCCCCACCCCCACCTCCACCGACAGTTGTAATAGTTATGAGCGTAGTAGCTAGGAGTCATTGATATAATAAAGGGAACCCTTCATTCCTACCTTATAATAGTAAATGTTACTTATAGTACTATTAACAACGATCTGACGGCTCATGATAGTTCCTAAATTAACGGCCCGGGTCTATTGCTTTCAATAACTCCGCTTGTTCACGCTAAATTGAAACTAGTACTAGTACTATATCACATTTTCTTTTCTCCTTTTTGTATACTAGCTAGTAGCAAAGTGCGTACGGGCTTTTTAAAAAAAAATGCGTAGGGGCTCGTTTTCGTGCGGGATTTTGGACCTCTTCCCTTCTCTTCTTGTCTGAGTAAATAGAGTGGGCCCATTTTAATTTATTAACACCGCATTTCAATAATAATAACAAATCACGCATCTTCCCGCGATCAAAGTTACACGACTACCACTACTACTTTACTTTGGAGAACACCGCAATTAAAGGAGAGAGACGACGGTGGAACACGGGACGTGTCAATTTGACAATATACCAAGTATGGTGTATAAACTTGGAATTGCGGCGTAAATCAAGCGAGAATTCACTGTTTCCAACGTGAAGTGATAAGATGCATGACGGACTTTACTACTACTTGCTACAACATTGCACTACTTTATGAATAATTAAATACTTGGATTTTTCTACATTTGGTATTTTAATACAATTATCTTAATTCTTACTCCCTCCGTCCTGAATTGACCGTCCTGTTTACTATTTGGACATGTCGTTTGACTTCAATTTTTAACATATAGATAAATTAATTTTGAAAATTTAAATTTTGCATATGAATCCTTACATGATAAACTATATGTTACAAAAATTAGTTTTAAAAAATTATTTTATCTTATATGCTTTAATATTGAAGTGGAAAAAACGTGCCATAAAACAAACAGGACGGTCAATTCAGGACGGAGGGAGTATGATAAAAAATTTGCAGAATCCAATTCGGTCGTCGCAGCAGCAGTAGTAAGTTTTCTCTTTTTTATTTATTTGAAATAAATGGTGCGTGAAGAAAGTAGCAAATGTGTGATATCGAATACTTGGTAGTATTAAAATCTGTTGAATAGAAAAATGAGAGAGTAGTTTCAAAAAAAAAAAAAAAAAATGAGAGAGTGATGCAGGCGGCAGCAGGCAGGCTGCAATTTGGCAGAGAAAAAGGAGAGAAACGGTTGAGGTTAGTTGATGCCATGTGCGTAGAAAGAAAAGGCGGGTCCAAATTACGGAAGAGTGTCGGGCCCACATCGCACACCTCCATTTTTTTTTGTATTTCAAATTGGCAGTTCGTTCGTTCGTTAGATCACTGGTCCCCACTTGCATGTGCAAAATCTTCTGATGATATTCCGAAAAAGGCAGGTGACCCGCTCCTAATCTAAATAAAATTTCTCTTTCTCTTTCTCTTTCTCAAAGTTAAATTAAATTAGATTTCAAACACATTAGTGTAGTACTACTACTATTTATTTCTGTAAAAGAAATTTCATTTTTATTATTATTATGGATAGGTAGAATCGGATTCGAGGCTCTCCTGTCCTGTAAAGAAATTACGTACAGAAAAGAATATGATAAGAAAAAGAAAACTAGTACACAGTTTTACAAGTCATTTTCCGCATAGACAACCGTTCCTTTCCACCGCGCGCAGTAGCTACTACTACCGTCACTCTTTCCAACACCTCCCTCTACAGTTGCAGCTTTATTTGTTCTATAAAACCCACCCTCTCATCCTACTACTCATTACACTCTCACACCACTCTCAACTGTAATACCAAACCTCCTTCTTCGCATCCCCACGCAACTAGTACATTACTACATTTTCCAGTAGTAGTACTACATTTGCGACCTATTAATGGCGATTCTCTCATTAAAACCCGTTAATGTTCTCTTTCTGATCATCAACATCTGTGCCGCTTTGAGAATTGTGTACGCTGGTGGTGGTGGTGGTTGGGAGAATGCTCACGCCACTTTCTACGGTGGAGGCGATGCGTCCGGGACTATGGGTCAGTACTAACTAATTAACTCGGCTAGCTAGCTTATATAGATCTACTACTTAATATTGCTGATGGTTCTGTTTTCTAGAACCAAGCAAAATCAACTCTAACAATTTATTTATTTTGTGGTACTACTACTAGTAGTACGTACTCCATAAATCAACAGTTCTTTCATTTTGGTGATGATATTTCTGTGGTACTCGTGTTTTTAAAGAAAAACACACATTTAATTCAAATGGTTCATTCATAAACAGAGTAAAAAAAAAAAACTGAACTCTGTTCATAAAATAAAATGTATTTACTGTCGTTTCACCAGAACAACAACAGTAACTAACCATCGATCCTCTTTCTTGAAACAAATTCAGGCGGAGCTTGCGGGTACGGTAATCTCTACAGCCAGGGTTACGGTACAAACACAGCAGCATTAAGCACAGCACTTTTCAACAACGGTCTCACTTGCGGTGCTTGCTACGAGATGAAATGTGGTGCTGATCCACAATGGTGTTTAGCTGGTTCAATCGTCGTTACTGCAACAAATTTCTGTCCACCTAACTTTGCTCTCTCAAATGATAACGGTGGTTGGTGTAATCCACCACTACAGCATTTCGATCTTGCTGAACCCGCTTTTCTTCAGATCGCAAAGTACCGTGCTGGAATTGTCCCTGTCAATTTCAGAAGGTGCGCGCGCGTGAATTTCTTTGTTTACTTACTCGTTAGTTAGTACTACTATTTCGGAAACTAATGAAATTGAAATCAATTCATTAATCCAGGGTTCCATGTGCGAGGAAAGGAGGGATAAGATTTACAGTCAACGGTCATTCCTACTTCAACCTTGTATTAATCAGTAATGTAGCTGGAGCAGGGGATGTTCATTCCGTATCTATTAAAGGTTCCAAGACTGGTTGGCAAACAATGTCAAGAAACTGGGGTCAGAATTGGCAGAGCAATTCATATCTTAATGGTCAGAGTCTTTCATTCATGGTTACTGCTAGTGATGGTAGGACTGTTACAAGCATGAATGTTGCTCCAGCGGGATGGCAGTTTGGACAGACATTCCAAGGACGTAATTTCTGATCACCGATTCTTATATGCTCACTCGATCCATCCATCTCTCCTTTTTCCTTATTTGAAAGGTGTATGGAAATGTCGATCCTCGGTCTGGCTGGTACGTAATTGCAGTGGTGCACATAGATAGCACCCGCTAAGGAACCCGGCCAGAGTTGATTTATTATTATACTCCACTCCATTTTAAGAACAATTTATACTTGGGATAGTATAAGTGTCTGTGTCTTGTGTGTGTTTGTAATATATGTCGGTTATACAATACATAGGGAGTCAGTCGGGTATCGATCGTTGATTCTCTCCCATTTGGCTAGGTTTTTGGGGGCAACTATGGGATGAGATGAATCTGAATTTAAATGGTGGCTTATTTGGTATTTTTTCTACCTTTTTTTATTGAGTCATGGTGGGTGGGAGTTTAATTAAATTTAAAGTTGTCTTACAATGTATAATTTGGTGTCAATGACACTACTAGGGCGTTGAACAAATCTTATTAATGAGAGAATCTTATGCAATGTGGGAATTTCCTTACTTTATGCACCGTTTCAAAGTTGACTCATCCATTATTATAAATCTCATTTTTACTCTAGCTACTACAATAAAATATATTAAAAAAAAATACTAGAAATCTGTTAAAAACACTGTCTAACTTCTAATACAATAATGCTGCCCATAAACTAAAAAATAAATATATAACCAACTAAACTCTCAACCAAAAAAATAAACATATCAGAAAAACGTGTCATAATTAAATTTAAATCCCAAATTCATTCTAGTCTAGTCTACAGAATTTATACTTATTGCGAGACAGAGCCAAAAAAAAAAAAAAAAGATGCCATCTCTATCTATAAAGGGTCAGGAACCAGTTTAGTTATTTATCAACCAGGGTTATGATCCCACCCCAACTATGTCGATATCAATATCACTGTTATGTTTTTACATATAATAATATCTTAATATTGTTACTTTCATCGGGTTTTTTTTTAGCAAAAGGGTGATTTCGTGGGCGCCCATCAACCAGCCTGACTATAAAAGTTGGGCTTTATTGATGTAGTTCATCACTATCGAGTATTTGTCACTGAATGCAGTTACAATCTTTTAGCAGTTGCAGATACCTTACCTATCTATGATGATATCTATTTCAGCAAGGAGTTCGAGGAGCACAAGCAATTATACCGATAATGATAAAACAATATTCTTAGCTCATGATTGAACTTTTCCTCTATATTTTCAACATATAGCAGATGCAAACTGTTACCTTAATCCTATAATAGCCCATATAGCAAACTGATGGGCCTGTTTTGTCGGCTAAATTCTTCTTTGGTAATGGGCTTATTATTACACCTTGCTGTTCTAACCCTAGGCAGGAAGCATCATGGACACAACGGTGTTATGAGAAGATCAGTGGACTGTCGGTTGTACATTGAAGAAAGCCCAATGCTGTGAGACCTAAAGACCACATCCCTAAGAAAATGTTAAATCAAGGGAGAGATTGGCATGAATAAGAATATGGCTGGCACTTAACTAATAGATATGTCATGTTATCGGACGAGTTAAGGGTGAGCAAAAGATCAAAACAGATATCCGTTAAATGAAGTTCAAAATGTGTTCGGTTATAACCGAATTAAGCAAATTTAATACTAATATCTGTTTTACATGATAATCATTTTTTATGTTACATTAATAACCGTTAATCGCCTGATAACCGAAGTTCCTGAAATAACCAAAATAACTGAACTTCCTAAAATAACCGAAATAACCGAACTTCCTAAAATAACCGAAATAACCGAATTTCCTAAAATAACCGAAATAACCGAACTTCCTAAAATAATAAAAAAACTGAAAGTTCTGAATTTGCCGAAATAATCAAAATCTAAAATTAATTGAGTGAATAGTAAAAATATTAGATAAAATTATTGGATGTAGAAAAAATAAAAAAAATAATTTTTTTTTATAAAAGTTCAGTTATTACTAATAACCGAAGTTTGGATTTCAATATCTGTTAGACCCGTACTTTATCACAGATAACTGTTATAACCGAAATAATCAAACTTTTTTGAAACGGTTAAAAAAACAGGTGACCGAATTTGAAAAAAAGTGGTTATTTCAGATAACCAAAATAACCGTCCCATTTACTCACTGTAGGTATTCTTTCTCTAGGTATTAATAAAAATATTCTATCTTCAAAGTTTTCAAGTAAGCATCTCTTTTACTCTCTTTTTCACATCACTATTAAACTTTTTATATTTTAACTTTTCCCTATGTAACCGTATCAAATACTATTGTCGTGGATGCCCTTAATGTCGTTATACAAATTCAATCGGTATCAATAAAAGATGGCTATTAGTCAAAGCATATAAACCACCTAGACTATACATCTTTCTCTAGAACTATCCAATAGCAAAAACATGTCTTTGTGAAGGATCTCACCACCTCCACAATGTGCACCCTCTTGTGAATGATCTCACTATCCTCTACAAGCATCGAAACTTGTACACCTATCATTTATAACAACGATATTTTTCTTTTTGATATATGGCGCTACAAAGACAACTAAATCGATGAGTTACATCAAAAGGCATAACATAAACAGGACAACGCGTAGACAAGATTACATCAGAGTAATCAAGTTAGGAATGCTCTTGAAATTATAACAACACAACAAAACAAACTACTAGAAAAGTTGATTGTATTCCATCTGGTTTACTTGATTTGAAGGAGAACAATAATAGTAAATGTGGATTTTTTCTTCTTGACATCATGGGTTGATCTTTTGGTTTTGATTTGGTTTTGTGTTTGGTTTTATGGTTCTTTGTTGGAAGGAAGAACTTTCGGTTAAAGTTTCTTCACACTCCTGCCGACATGTGGATTGTTTTGTTACTGACTAGAAGGGCTACACTTGGAGATCAACTAGACTTTATGGTTGGTCGGACTTGCAAGATAGGTGACACTCATGGCACTTGTTGAGATACCTTTATGATATGTGGCGCGGGCCATGGATGGTGTGTGGTGATTTCAACGAGGTGCTTTCCACCCATGAAAACGTGGTAGTGGTGAGCGATCTCGTCGTAGTGTTAGTGCTTTCATTCAATGTCTTAAAGATTGTAGTTTGGTTGACCTCAGTTTTGTGCACAACGTATTTACGTATAATAATAGAAGGCGTGGTCAATATAATTCTAAGAATCATCTTGACCATTTTTTGAGCAACGTGGAATGGTTATGTATTTTCCTGCATGCCATAAATGATCTCTTTCCATGGGGGTGTATCTCCTTTCGTGGGGGCGTTCGGATCACCATCCTTTAAAGCTAGTTTTCCAGCTAGCTGCTCATAAAGGTCCTAAGCGTTTCGATTCAAGGACTGTTAGGTTGATGACACTGAATGTAAGGATATTGTTATACGGGTTTGGAGGTATGCCTTGGGTTATTTTGGTGCTTATCTTTGTAAGGTGTGGTTATGTGGCCATGCATTACGTAAGCGGGGAGCAGCTAAGGTGTGTAAGGAGGAACATGAGCTGCGAGCTACCAAGGATGAGCTTAATGAAGTTGCTTCTACTAATCCAGCCGAGGCCAATTTAAAATGGTGGACTGATCTTTCCTACCATGTGGACATGTTGTTGCACAAACGTGAAATCTGATGGTGTCAACGATCTAGGAAAATGTGGCTCTCCTCAGGTGACAAAAACTCCAGTTATTTTTTCGATGTTTTAAGACAAGGATAAGGAAAATGTTATCTTTTGGTTGTGATCTCCTATGGGTCATATGGTCACGGATTGGAGCAATATTGAGAGGGTAGCTCGTGGTTACTTTCAGGATTTATTTAATACTACTAATGTAGTTTCTAATCCGCATTTATTAGCACGTGTCGAAGGGCGGGTGCCGAATTTTGTCAACTTGTGTATTTCCCAACCATACACGGATGATGAGGTGATTAAGGTTCTCAAAAGCATGCATCCTTTTAAGGCGCCGGGGCCTGATGGTATTAATGGTACATTTCTTAAATGCATATTGGCATGTTATCAAAGATGATTTTTTATCCACGGTCCTTGAGTTTCGGAATCATGGTATACCTACCGCCGGATGGACTCAATCATACTTTTATTGTTTTGATTCCAAAAAAGAAGAAAGCTTGTTCTATGTTGGATATCTGCCCAATTTCTCTATGCAATACTATATATCGTGTGACAACGAAGGTTCTAGTGAATAGTGTTAAGGATGCCATGAATTATGTTATTTCCTCTACCCAGCTTCGGTGGAATCCCATGCTGAGCGGGAGATCAATACAAACCCCATTCTACCTGATCATACACTTTAGACATATCAAACATGAAAGAAAAAGACCCATGTTGGACAGCCTTTGAGCCACACATCATGTGCATAATTTCATTAGCAATAATAATGTTATACGTGATTAGTTGGCCTTTCATAAAAGCAACTTGTTTCGGGGATATAACATATTTCATAGCATCATTTACTCTATTAACTGATACTTTTGCAATCACTCGATAAATTGTGTTACAAGTGATTGGTTTGAAGTCCGTCATAAAGCATGCATCTTTATTTTTCAGGATAAGCACACTGAAAGTGTGATTAAGAGCGTCAGGAAAAGAACCATTGTTTAAAAAACCAAGCACCGAAGACATGAAATCATGCTTCAATGACCTCTTCCCTTGAATAAGGCTGAGCAATGAAAGAATTAACATGGTCAGGAACACGATCCTCAACGCATGCTAGCAAATGCAGATTAGAGATAGCATTAGTCGAAGTAAATAACTCCTGAAAGAAACCACGAGCCACCCCTTCAATAGCATTCCAATCCGAGACAGTATTCTCGAAGGAGTCTGCATGTAAAATATAGTGTTTCTCCTAGCTCTAGCTTTAAACCAATGAAAGAAAAACTTTGTGTTCTTGTCACCAGTAGAAAGCCAGCGTTGTCTAGAATGTTGATGCTAACGTATCTCACGCTTATGCAACAGCAAATCCAATTGGGTCAACAAATCAGCCCAATGTCATAGATTACTTTCAGTTGGCTTAGCAAATGCATAGTTATCTGAAGCAGATTTAATTGTACGCACCTCAAGATCTTCTTCTCGTACCCTCCTGGCTCCCCACTTGTGCAACTCGTGACCAGAAAGAGATACCTTATGTAGGTAATCTCCATGAGAAGATGGTGAAGATTGCCACAACCAAGCAACAATAACTTGCACTCATCTTCATCAACCTAACAGTCTTAAAAATGAAAAGGCTTCGGGCCTCTTCGAACAGCCGGTCGCAAAACAAATTTCAAAGGCCGATGTTTTGAAATTCCCCAAGCAAAATGGTAGTTAATAGCATTTGGAAATACATTTAACGATGCATGATCATATAAAAAACGATCAAGTTGACTCTTAGTATTACATGCACCACGTCGGTTATTGTTATAAGTGAACATGTTTCCAACGAAGCCAAGATCATAGAGATTACAATCACGAAGACAACGGCTAAATGCATGAGAGTGAGGACAACCATGATGTTCATATGAAAAAAGAACTTCATTCAAGTCACCACATACCAATCATGGCCCGACAATAAGAACTACTAGAGAAATGGTTTACCGCAACAATTTTTTCTCTTTTATACATGTGGCAACAAGTTGCTTTGGTCAATACCAAAGCACATAAAAATGTTACGTTAGATCATGTTATGAAGTTTTACTACAACATATATTTGAAGTGTTTGGATGCATTTTTTTGTGTATGTGAATTCCATTTGTGATACCCTGAGTATTTTCTCTTAAAAATCTAATAAAATTAAAGCAAAAATCAATTTCATATATTTTGCAACCAAAACTATCAGATATTAATTTCAATTTTTTCAGAATCTTTCGGCGGATCACTTTCACTGGATTCTATATATCATCTCCTCCCTGAATGTTTTCTCTTAGTAAGCTTAGAAAATTGAAGCAAAAATGGAGTGAGTCTGTAAGGATCTACTAAAACGTAAGTTGGGCTTATTTCTGGCCTGGTTTTGGCGGATCTGTAACCTGATATTAGAGACCACTGAGCTTATAATTTCATTCGCTGGGTTGGGCCTCCGCGTTGCTTCCCTCTTTTATTGAATCCAGGGGAAACATAGGATAGGACGTGTGAAATATGTAAAACGATCCGGACCGTCTAAATTACTTGGTTAGATCTACAATTCAGATACATGACTAGAAAGTTCTCCAGTCTATGTCTGTCTTCTGGTCTTCATTTTGAACTCTGATTATCTTTGTCACGATCGAAGAAAAGAAAAAAAATGTAAACACTAATTAATGTGACCACAAAAAAATGTATGGTCTAAAACCCTCCCCATATTAAAGCTTATGTTTCACTTTATTTCACTTGAAACAAAGCAACCCACGTCATAAGTGGCTGCCTGCCTTATCGTGTTAAGGTTGTTGTTGATATGGACAATGGGAAAAACACAATGATGTCGATTAAGTTGATAGGACAGGACTGAAACGAGATAAGAGAGGGAGCAATGCTATACTAGTATAGTTTAGTGATCTTACTAGTTACTATATAATGTATCACATCACGATCAAAGTGTTGTGTGTCTATTTATAGAGCCTTGATCTTTTTTTTTTAGGGGTTACAGATGTAGCTAAATTTAACCAGTAGACTGGTGATATAGCAGAGGATTTTTCCTTGCTAGGGTGCCATATGGCTTACAAAAACTGAACCGAAATCCTACAGAAGACAAAATCAAAAACAGAGAATTCAATTGTTGCCGGACCATTGAGGTTCCTACCGGTTATGTATATTAAATCTGCATCACACTGTGACCCCATTAGCCTTTATCCTTCCTTGCGCGAAATTTTTTTCATTACGTTTAATTCCTCCATTGACACGTCTGATGCCTTCCACCTTTCTATGACCTCAGATTTGTATACTTGTTTCCGGGTTCACTTTCGTATTTTACTTGTTACTTTGTCGTTTAGCAGTGCAGTTCTTCGGGCCAGTTTTGCTTTCCTTTATGCTCTTATACTGATTTCTCAGAATTCTGTCAATATTTGCTAGAGACTTTGCCGGGAAGGGCGTGATAATTTTCAGTCTTTGGCCGTACTTGAAACACTTCCTAGCCTCAGCTGAGATAGCTTGCTTTTTACGGACGTCTTTTCTACGATGGAACATAGTTATACTAATTTTTTACAAATTTAGACCAAAAAAGTACCATAATTTACACCAATTAATTACCATATATTTTAAATTATTTTTTTCAACCAATTTAAATTATTTATTCAAAAATTATTTTAATTTTTAATTAATATTTTTAAAATTATTGTCTTTTAATTTATATTCTATTTTGCACATGAGTTTATGACATAATATAATTTATTTCTAATAATAATTTAAATTGATAAAAAAAGTAATTTGAAAATGTATGGTACAAATTTTAGAATTTAATTGATACTAGTAAGGAACTTAATTAGTATATAAATCGGTATAAATTATGTTAAAGTTTTTGAATAAATATTTTAAATTTGTAGAAAAAATAATTTAAAAGTGTGGTAAGAATTATGGTAATTTATTGGTATAAATTAAGGTACTATTGTAGAAAAATTATTATTAATTATATGTTTAAACTCTATATTCTTTTTATGGTATTAAAAATTTTGTGAAATTGAGAAATATTTATTTTTTTTCAACATTTTATTGTATTTTAATATATATTTTTATAAAATTTTAAATAAATTTTTATAGTTATCTATATTTTTATAGTATTTTAATTTTTTGTGAATTTTTAGTAAATTTTTCAACACATAGGATATTGTGAACTTTAAAAGTATTTTGTTAACTAGTAGGGATATTTTTGTCATTTTTATTTGTCGTCAATGACATAGTAACACTTCATAAACTTTTATAAAAATATAATAACATTTTATGAATTTTTTTAATGACATTTAATGAATTAACCACAAATATAATGTCATTTCATAAAATTTCCCAATTTAATTTAATGTTGCCATCCACCTCATCAAAGAAAACTGATTTCGCTTGCTTAAGCGAGTCATAATCATAATCCATAAATCTTCCAAATGAATATTATCGCATCTTTATTTAAAGTCTGCTCGTCGTACAAAGGAAAGTCGAAGAGTCAATCTCCCAAACAAAGCGAGGATTAGATTGATCTAGTCAACTTGTCGTCTTGTCCTCATTTCTCTTTTCTTTGTACATGACGCGAGAACGAACAATTGTGGAAAGGTTTCAATTAGTTTCGCGATAGAATCGTATGGGGGTGCCATTATTGGTTTTAGAGTGGATTCTTCCTTGTTCATTTGAAAACACACTGGTTTCTGCCGCCGTGCCATCCACGTGTCAACAATTTACCGGAGAAGAAAATGGGAAAAAAGGAAAAACATTTCTACTCATAGGTAAGGTCTTGGGTAGGAGAGTAAAAAATACTTTTTTTTTTCATTCTTTTCACTTTGTCTTGTTGGCATATCAGACAAAGACTTTACATATTCTTCAATGTCTAGAACCATCTTCTTCCGGTAGTAGCTCCGACAGATAAGAGTTAAAGTTCAGTTCACTCCGGTGTGACCCGTCCACTTGGCGTCATGGAACTCCCGCATCATCTCAATGCTAATTTTCCCAGCAGGAACCACGACTCGACGCTGCTTGTCAAGTAAC
The DNA here is from genome assembly GCA_023374045.1 of Limonium bicolor. NCBI lineage: Eukaryota > Viridiplantae > Streptophyta > Magnoliopsida > Caryophyllales > Plumbaginaceae > Limonium > Limonium bicolor. Next base: position 46,252,335 of record CM041779.1, on the reverse strand, counting down.
AAGTCATCAAGCAGGGTGTAGCGGCGAGTCCTGCAAACATGGACTTTCTCTCAGATTTGATTGTAAGTCGAGTCGGATTTTGATGCTTCCCGGATTCTAACCATCAGGTCACTTTCCGCACGAGAAATATTGTTGATCACCCCGGAAAAGTGCCGACTGAGAGTATCAGGTACAACATTGTGCCGACCCACTATATGGATCCACTCAACGTCAAATTCACCTAAAAACTCTTGCCATCTCGCGTGCTTAGGGGACAACTTCTTCTGCGTGGTAAAATAGGTGTTGGCCACATTATCCGTGACAACAAGGAACTTAGTTCCGAGAAGGTAATACCTTCAAGCGTCAAGGTCAGAGGGGATCTGCGCACCACTTGCAACTCCTGCCCAAGTGCGCAGCCCAAGTGCAAGTAATGCTAGTGTTTGGGTAAAAACAAGGTTAGCCCACACCGTCAATGCAAGCATCGACAATCGGAGGGTGAGGGCGTCGGGAGGACCCCAACACACTTATCTCCACCCTGGTCCAACTCATCCCTATATTAGCCACAAAGGCTTTAACGATGTGTCGCCTGTACATCGAGGTAAGAATAACCAGGGACATACTCAGTAGTATAAAAAATTTATTTATATTTAGAAATTTTAGTTTTTAAAATTAATCAGTAGTATAAAAAAATTATTTACTTTGAATAAATAAATGATCTAAATTTGTAGAAAATAATAATTAAAAATGCATGATAAAAATAAGGGGTTGCTATTCGCAGTACAAAATTACTAATCACCGCAGTACAAATTTTTTAATTCATATTGACGTTGTACACATGTAATGATGTGTCGCTGTGTTTTTTTTTTCAAAAATGATATCGGAAAGTAAATTTACCGAAGTAGTTTGTAGTTGATTAGTAGCGAATTTTACTAGTTACTTTTTTGTTGGAATCAATCAGGAACCTTTTTTTTTGTAAAAAAAGTGTTGGATTACATTTTTATGTGTTTAGATTACATTTTTATGTGTTTATATTATTAATTTGACTTAAATTAATTTGTACTGCGAATCAAATACTTTACTATTCGCAGTACAATTTTTTTTTTCACCAAACTTAGTTGAATAAGTTTGAATGTTACGGGGAGACACTTTTTTTGAAATAATAGATGTTTGAATAACCAAATTTAAGTGAATATGAGTAAAACAACAACTAAGTTAAAGAGAAACTAAGTTAAACAACTAATTTATTGATAAACTAAGTTACAACAACTAAGTTAAGAAAGACTAAGTTACAACAACTAAGTTAAAGAAAACTAAGGTACAACGTTGATCCAACTATCTAACCTAGATTGTAATGATGAATCCAGGTCCGACAGTGTTGGATGTCTATAAGCGAACACACTGCGGATAGACAGGGGGGAGTGGGGAGTCTTGAACCATGCCGAACCTTATGAAATGACCCTTGGGGCAAATTCCTATGTGGATCTCTCCTCTTGGGCTATCACGATCGGTATAATTATCGATGGGAAGGTATGTGGCACTTGCCGCACCCCCATAGACAGTAGAGTAGAAAACTACTATCGAAGTGTACCTTGTCGCAATCACCAACCCCATTTCCGTGTGCATCCATTTATGTTGAGGTGCTGGCTCTCCTGAATTCCAATGAAGCGCTCTTAACATGGCGTTGTACGGTCCTTCGTTAAAATGGCCTTGTATAGTCCATTCGCCGGTGCTTGATTCTTCATGTGATTGAACAACTACACGGACATCTTTCCACCTCTCTTCGTCCTGAATATAGGTAGTCAGCAATGACCCTGAAACCACAATTCCCATCTCCACGAACATCAATATACCCAGTCATATATTGATATAGGTTGGGGTTGAAATTCTGGTAGTATGGGAAGTCGGCAAGGGCTTGAATCGACTCGGATTTGATGATCCTCTATTACGTGATCTTCTATTGATGGCGCTCCTTGTGACTGGCCTGCCCTTGGGTCGGTTACGTTCCCAAGATGAAGGTTCACGTCGGTTTGGTCTTGAGGGCCCGGTAGGTCTGCCAATCCCAACCTGTTCCAACGGCTCTCCTAATTGGCACACCATATCTGGGTGAAGGAAGTTTTGGAGTTGACTGTAACATTTCGCAATCAGAGTAGTATCATCTGACTGTGCTACCTCAGAAGCTATGTGTCGCCATCTATTTTGTTCTTCCTCCATGTAGGATACCATATCAATCGTCGATTCATGCTTCTCCCAGCTTAGGGTATACCAGAAACGATGTATATCCCTCTTTGAGCATAGTATACCACTATCCAGCATGTAGTTTAATTTACAGCGCATGGTAATCCATGAGAGGTTACCTTGTCACATCCACAAATTGAGCTGTCCATTTGCACATAATTCGTCCTTCCAAGCTCCTTGACTAGCTCATCTAAGCAAAGGGTACTAACCTTCCGGATCAGGTCAGCGATTGGAACCCTCATGTGCTCTCTTCTGTGTTTGTCCTGGCTGCCTCAAAATCCTTTTTTAACTCCGGATGCTTGTATTCACATGATCGTGAATCTTTGGAAAGATTACATCCAAAGTGTGTCTAGCACTCCTCTCGCCTTTAGAGAAGAATGTGCGGCCTCCACCCTATCAAATGTTTAAGTAAGTTTTATAGATCTATAACATCACTGTATTATCTTAAACATTACAAGATTAACAATTTTACCTATTTGTCATTGTGTTGCCGAAGTGCAACACATTCTTGACCCAAGCCTCCACAAATTTTTCCTTGTATTTCTCCCAGACTGATGCAACATACGTAATGAAACGTGGGTAGCTTTGGTATGTCTCCTTGAAATATGCGTACCTCTCGTTGTAGTCCTGCTCTGTGCTCGAGTAGACAACCGAAGTCCACATTCGGATTGCAGCCGCCGCCCTTCCTCTATCACCCATACAAGTCTCGCGCTTTCCCCTGAACGTTCCTACTTATGTGCCACCGACATAGTAGATGATGAGATTCAGGAAATACCTCATCTAAGGCATTCATCAGGGCCAGACATCTGTCGGTGATAAATGTAGAGGTTGTAGTCCGCCCGAGGAGGTCCCTTAATTGTTGAAGTGCCCACACATACATGTCTGTTGCTTCGATACAAGGAAGGCGAAGGCAATGCTGAAGTTTTTGCCTATACTCGTCATCCCGATGAACTGAACCAAAGGCATTTTTGCTATGTTTGTTTTATAGGTAGCATCAATGCCTATGACATACGGGAACGCATGGAGCAGTAATCTAGATGTAGGGTGTGCAAAGAAGATGGACCCAAGTCGTGTTTGATCATCTAAATTGTGAAATATAATCATGTTATCTATCAAATTAAGATGAAACCTAAATGATTGAAGTTATTTGAGACATACTGAGTTGACTTACTTGGATCTGTAGTGTAATCGTAGTAGTAGTTGTTTTTGTCTAGGTCACTCAGCAGAGTCTGCACCATAGATCGACCATCTCTATTTACTAGTTTTGTTTTTTGTATCCGGTTGTATATGTCTTTCCTTGTTGCTGACGTTTCTGGGTTGATTGTTGTGAGCTCGGAATAAATGCACAGGGGGGCACACCGACTCTGGTTCTCTGGTCGATCATAATCTCCTCCGCCTCAGTCAGGCGTTTTCCACAAAATGGCCTCTGCCCACTCTGCGAGATCATGGTTATGCCATCCGTTACCCACTTGCAAGAAACACCCGTAGCTTGTGTAATACCCCTTAATTTTAAAAGGGCAACCACATTTCTTTGAACCCGATGATCTGCGCCGGTTGATGACACCAGGTCGTGATGTCCTTCGTGGTTTCCAATACCTCTCGCATGTTATGTGGAAATCTTGGCCCGCCCGAGAACTTTGAATTATGGTGTAGATATGGTTGGGATGGCCAACACTATCTACCCAAGCTTTCGCTTCTTCTTTACCCCTAAAGGCCTGGTTTGTTTGAAATAAGTAACCTGTGTCCACCACCGGAGCTCGATTATACATCTCTTGCATGTACTCATCCATCTGTGCATAATGATCCGGAACGCCTTCATCAAATTCATCCCAATCTGAATCAGTGGTTGAGTCACTATCCTGCAATAAGGGTCGAGAGAATGTTAGATGAATATTGAAATATGAAATGTTAGTGCGAATATGATTAACAAAGACAATAAACTAAATACTTACTGGGCTTGATATTGGAACATACTCATGATCGGAATCTGAAGATTGACTCATGTTTAGAGAGAGAGCTTGCACAGTTTAACGAAATAAGTGTTGGAAGAGAGTAAGGAAATAGAGAGCTTCGAGAATATGGAGAGAGAGTGTGTGAAGATGAAATGGAGGAGGCATCCCTTATATAGAGGTTGGTCATGAACTAGCCACAAGGTTAAAAGTTAAAAAAACGGTAACCTGGTACGTGTACAGTGACCTAGTACGTGTACCTTACCTGACAAAAGTAATTACCTATGGTAACTTTGAATTCACTTTGTACTGCAAACGGTAACCTGGTACGTGTACAGTGACCTAGTACGTGTACCTTTCCTGACAAAAGTAATTACCTATGGTAACTTTGAATTCACTTTGTACTGCAAACGGTAACCTGGTACGTGTACCTTTCCTGACAAAAGTAATTACCTATGGTAACTTTGAATTCACTTTGTACTGCAAACGGTAACCTGGTACGTGTACAGTGACCTAGTACGTGTACCTTACCTGAAAAGTAATTACCTAGGTAACTTTGAATTCACTTTGTACTGCAAACGGTAACCTGGTACGTGTACAGTGACCTAGTACGTGTACCTTACCTGACAAAAGTAATTACCTATGGTAACTTTGAATTCACTTTGTACTGCAAACGGTAACCTGGTACGTGTACAGTGACCTAGTACGTGTACCTTACCTGACAAAAGTAATTACCTAAGGTAACTTTGAATTCACTTTGTACTGCAAACGGTAACCTGGTACGTGTACCTTTCCTGACAAAAGTAATTACCTATGGTAACTTTGAATTCACTTTGTACTGCAAACGGTAACCTGGTACGTGTACAGTGACCTAGTACGTGTACCTTACCTGACAAAAGTAATTACCTATGGTAACTTTGAATTCACTTTGTACTGCAAACGGTAACCTGGTACGTGTACAGTGACCTAGTACGTGTACCTTACCTGACAAAAGTAATTACCTAAGGTAACTTTGAATTCACTTTGTACTGCAAACGGTAACCTGGTACGTGTACCTTACCTGACAAAAGTAATTACTATGTTAACTTTGAATTCACTTTGTACTGCAAACGGTAACCTGGTACGTGTACAGTGACCTGGTACGTGTACCTTTCCTGACAAAAGTAATTACCATGGTAACTTTGAATTCACTTTGTACTGCAAACGGTAACCTGGTACGTGTACAGTGACCTGGTACGTGTACCTTACCTGACAAAAGTAATTACCTATGGTAAATTTGAATTCACTTTGTACTGCACATGGTGTGTTTGGTACGCTTGATTTTAGTAGTCGTTGAACTAGCCGTTGGACATGTCAGTGTTACTCAAATATTATAAAAGTGGGTATTAGTGTCCCAACATACTCATTCCTTACCCCGTGCTCTCTGAATCTGTCTAATTACATCTTGCTTGAACTCTTCACACCTTAATTCCCATTTCGCTCCCAAAATCAAATGGAGTTTCCTTTCTGTTTGCACGTTAATTATGTAGCTACTTTTGGTCGTCATGGAGCACAATTTGATAGAAGAGTGGGGCACAGACGCGTAGAAGTTACTATGCCATATCCTAGTAATCTACGGGATCTACAACGACGAGTAATTCGAGCACTACAGTCCTCGGCAGAATAAACATAACAACAATGGTGTATTTGGGGCTGGAGGGCGACTACGAGTGGACTTTTATTCATGTACGAAATGATACATCAGTTCGCCGGATGATGGAGAATTACATGGAGTATAATGATTTCATCGCTCATATTCCATTACTTGTTATTTATGATCCTATTGAGCCCGATGATGATGATTTTCAACACCAAGAACCAATTTATGAGATGAGACGTAATGTAATAGCACGGGGAATAGAGAGACAAAGGTTAGGAAATAATTAGGTTATTGGTTATTGCGTATTTGATCTTGTTAGTTCTCGTGTTGTTATAATTTTCGGGATTTATAATCTTTAGTAGATGTTTGGACGTGGAATAAACGTGTTGTTATAGTTATTGACTTTCATTTATGTGATTCATACGATTTGGATTCAGGGACTTTTCTTTCTTAGGAATTTCTACATTTTGATATATTTCATTTCTCGTGACATATACAATCTTTGGTACATGTTAGATATTTCATTTCGACACTATCATTGCTGGAGAACATTCAACGACCAACATAGAATTTAGACCACCCAGATTGGCATTGATATTAACAAGCACATTTGTCAAATACTGATCGTTAACTTTGAAAGGAGCCATGCATTGTGTGGCGACACCAAATTCTACCAAATTCTTCTTCTGCCAAGGCCCATAAATATCACAATTCTTTCTCACAGGCAGCAAGCTCAACAGAAACAAAGGCATTCCAGGAAACGATGCATTTCTAGAAAATTTTTGGCATAGTCTCCCCTGTTTTTCTTATCTCCACCGGTTCTAAGAACCTCCACAAAATCAACCAACAGATCATCAACTAACACACCAAGTCAAAATGAAAGACAACAAATAGTTCCAAGATGATACTAAAGTTTATTACATCCAAATCCAAGATGACAAGCACTAGGGTGCACCATGCTGGCGCTGGTAACTATCCCATATGTACAAAGAGCTGAACACATCCACAAGACCATCAGTTGCAGCCCTTTGTTCTTCTTCTGGCATCCCCTGACGATAGTATGACCAGTCCCATGCATTGTTCTCTTGGTAGTACGGGCGTGCAAGCTCACTTGCCTCAGACAGTAGCTGTAACACACTTGGTCAGGTAAGTACACATAAAAAATAAAAGTGATATTTAATGATGTACTATGACAAAAAGAACTTACTAGACAGGGATCTGGACGATGAACCAGGGTGGTCTGATAAGTCTCAGGGTTTAGGATCTTCGGGTGTGTGTGCTTGGTGTACCAATCTAGGTAGAGTGGGTCACAAGCATGCAACCGCGCATTTGTGCGCGTATACCCTGGAACCAGCAATTTAGGAGTGTTTTCCCAAAAATTATACATGGGGGGGTATACACAGGTGTAGGGTTGGGTTTTTCCTCTTTTTTCAGACCTTGGGTTGGGTCTAATAGGAGGTTCAGGGATATCCTGAATGTAACCAAACTGGCGTAGACAGCGACCAGGCATGTATGGCTCATTCAACCCCAAAATCGGTATGTTACCTCTATACCATGTACGCCCTCCATGAACATTAACATTATCTCGACCGTAGGGCAACCAATCAATCTACAATGAACATTAATAGTAAAATGTAACCAACAACGAAAGGCAAAAATAATAATGGTTCAATGTGTTAGCAACTACAAACACTTACATTTAGAGCAGTCAAAGCATCTAGATGCTCACGATATCCTTGCAGTGAACGATGATCCTGCACTTGAGAGGTAGATCTCACCCATCTTAGAGCCCAAGGTCTATCATCATTAGCGCGCCAGTCCGGGCTAATCGCTGGTCTTAATGTAGGGAAGTACGCATAAATCCAGCACTGTGCATATAAAACACTAGAATGATTAAGCAGTACCAATTATTAATACTCAGTGAGTTATCATATACTAGATGCACATTAGGACACATACCTCAAGTAACGTCATAGAACCACCTATCCCACTGGAGTCGGCACAGCAGAGATGCTCCCTAGCTGGCGATATAACCATGCAAGAGTACCAGCTCCCCATGCATATTTACGAAGCTTGGTACCTTTCTTCACAGGAGCTACTAAACTGAACAGCTGTGGACTCAGACGACCATTTGATTTTCCAGCTAATATGGTGGTACCAATCAGATGATATAACCAACCACATGCCTGCTTCATTGCCTCTTCATTTTCATCCCTACATTGCTGCAACAAGCTCGAAATTGATACAGCACCGGTATTCCACAGTGCCTCTGTCATACTCTCAACATCTGCCCCAAAATTAAGACAATCAGCCATTACCTCCTTCAACTCAGGGGTGGATGAATTCGCTGTCAATGAACGACCGACGATGGGGATTTGCAGTATCATCCACACATCATGCAGGGTAATCGTCATCTCACCAAACGGCATATGGAATGAGTTTGTATCAGGCTGCCACCTCTCCACAAAAGCACTGATCAGGGACATATTGTTGTATGGCATCGTAATATCCTGTAGGTGCTCTATACCAGAATACTCAAGCATCTTCCGTGTTCTTGGTTTAGAAATTTGATCTTTTGGCCAGCAGGTAAGCATCACCCTACGGGATTTGAAACTCAAAACCCCACGATCCTACATAATGACCAATATTTAACACTTACAAAACGTAGTATGAAATTAAATGATCAAATACAGGAGAAGATAGAGAACATACCTTAGCCGAGGTCCATAAGTCAAGCGCCACATGACCCCCGAAGCTAGTGATAACACTAGTGAGTAGTGGACCGCCAGGAACTGGCACCTCTGTCAACTTCCAAGAGGTAGGAATGACTGGAACCATCGCTAGCGCTGCTTCCTCGTCAGTGTCATCCTCCTTATCCATGACTTCATCATCTTCCTTATCCTGCTCCTCATCCACGTCGGGTGAGTCCTCATCATCAGCACCACGACCATCGTCATCAGCATGTGGCGAACGCTCAGTCATCACATGGTCCTCAACAGCACGGGCAGGTGATGGGCGTGGTTGACGTGATGAACTACCACCGCCTGACGGAGCAGTCTGGTGGCTTGATTGCCCTGAGATATTGAAGCTAGAGCTGTGCAGTGATCTGTCAGAAAAAGCACTACTGGATGATGACAACTCTGGCATGCGTCTCCTCGGTATATTGAACACCGCCGAGTCATCCTCCGCTACCATTGGTGGTGCTGGTACTTGAAACGCCGGGTCGTTGGAAGATTGACCCGGATGGAAAGATGAATGGCGTGCTGCTTCCATGCGGGGGGCAGGATTACTCGGCCCTTCACCAGGAGCATGTGCACGACGACGGTACGAGGCCGTCATAGCCTGCTGCACACCCCGGTCTTTATTCTTCCTCTTCGTGACATGTCTCACTGCTTTTTTCAGACGATCCATCACTGCATACGAATATCACACAGTTATATCCCTCATTCATAACATAAAAATTCAAACATTTATAATCATATCATTCACAATATTACAATTCAAAAAAAAATTCAAATATTTATAAATCATTCACAATATTAGTTAGAATTCAAAAAAATAACAAATTAAAACATTTAAAAATCATTCACAATATTATTATACAAAAAAATAACAAATTAAAACATTTATAAATCATACATAATATTATAATTAAAAAAAACATTTAAAAAATCATTAGAATTAAAAAAAAAAAGGTTAGAGCAGCTGCGCTGCTCTCGTTCTCCCGGGGCGAGCACTGCTGGTGCTCTCCATCTCCAGGGTCGAGCAGGCCTGGTCCTCGAGTCCGCCAGCTGCGAGTAGCTGGAGTACTCGCCTCCGCTGTTTCCGAGTAGCCCTGCTGCTCGCCTCCACCACCTGAACGAGGAACATCAGCCACGAGCCGCCGTCCTGCTCGCGCGCTTCCAGTTCGAGCCGCCACCCTGCTCGCTCTTCTCCGAGTAGAGCATCCACTCTGCTCGCCCGCGCCCAGGTAGAGGACTCCGGCTACTCGCCCGCGCCCAGGTAGAGGACTCCGGCTACTCGCCCAGTTTTTTTTTTTTTTAAATTTTCATGCTAATTTCGAAACTTTCATGCTAGATCTAGCTCAATTGATGTAAAATTTCAAAAAACTAACATCAAATTCATACTCAGGACACCCAAATCTATAAGTTACAAAAAAAAATTTCAAAAAACTCACCGGAAAATTTTTCCGGTGGTGGTGTTGCGGTGGTCCGGCTGGTGGTCGTGGCGGCTCCGGCGGTGGCTACGGTGGCGGCTCCGGCAGGTAGAAGGGAGGATCTGATGGAAGAGAGAGAGAGGAGAGAGAGTGAGTAAGAGAGAATGAAGAAAATAAGGGAGGTTACGCTATATATAGTACGAGCGTTTTTTACCCGAAATTGACGTTTTCAACTGCGATTTCAATACAACGTTCTGTAAGTGTAACAATGTTTGTAATTTGGTCAAACACAACATAAAATGTCATTAACTTATGTGGAGTCACAATTATAACGTTTAAATGCGCTTTAAAAGGGGTTTAACGTCTTTTATACGGGTTTATAATGTTTTGTACCAATCAGAGTGTTTTTTACTGTTTACGCTCAAGAAATTATTTTAAAAAAAAACAAGAGTTACAACACGACATTATTACATGTGTACAACGTCAATATGAATTAAAAAAATTTTGTACTGCGGTGATTAGTAATTTTGTACTGCGAATAGCAACCCAGTAAAAATAATGGTACTTATTTGGTATAAATTATGGTACTAAACTGGTATATGTTTGAAATACCCCTAAATTAATTTAAATTAATTTAGGGGATTTTTTATTAAATATTAAATTATTATATGGAATTGTGAAATTTAATTAGGGGTTTTCTCCTATTTAACCCTAATTATTATATATATTATATAGTATTATGAATTTTATAATAAGATTTATAAGTCAATAAATCTTGGGAAAATTTCTAAACATTCCTACTATATTATAAAGATTTTAGGAAGGTTGGAACATTGTTTTGAAACATAAAAGTCAATATAAAATTCTAGAAACCTTAAAGCTAATTAAGCCTTGCTAGGGTTGACTTTTTGAGAATGGTCAAACCAGGCCATGAAACCTATACCAATAAATAGGTTATGGAAAACCATGAAGATCGATAAAAAGAACGTCAAAAACGGATCATCCTAGCCAAAGTTATGATCAAATGGAGCCAAAATTTTGATAAAGGCTGACGTGGCATGGACTGCTGACTCATCGCCGCCTCGGTAATCACGCCCCAACACTTAGACAGATTTATCTCCTATATTTCTGGAACCGAAAATCAGGTTTTCCCTAACTTGTGACCTTCATAACTTTCTCATCTTAAGGAATTTTTGAGTGTCGTCTTCTTTGTTGTCTTCTCCTACATTCCCTCTAAACAACTATAACTCACACAAACCCTAACTCGTTCTGAATCAACCGGAAAATTGAGTCAAAGTAGCCACCTTGCAAAAACCAGAACTGTAGTTCCAGTTTTCCCTTCGAATCAGGTAACTTCGATCAGCCATAACTTCTTCGTTTCTCATCCAAATTCCATGTTCTTTATCTCTTTTTGAAGAGCTCTAATTCCTATAAAACTTTTATGTTTATGGCCTAAGCCAATTCTCAACCGATTGGAAGGAAAAGGTGTCTAAAGTCTCGGTTTCACCATCACATAAAATCACAGTTTTCTTCCCAGAAAACGCAAGGTAAACTCACAACTTCTAGCTTCAATTTCTTTCTGTGTGATGCGAGTTAGGATTAGTTCTTGCTATCAAAATGTAGATCTAAGTTTGCGCTTTCCAATGAGCCCTTACACATAGCCTAACTCGATTTGTACTGCTAGTTATAGATCCTCAAAGTTGGCCTCGTGAACTGCTCAAAGTTCGAATTTTTCCAGATTTTCGGATTCGATTTCACTCAATTCGCACAACTCCGGTAAGTTTCCGATCAATTGCTCGGTTATTGTCATTCGAAATCCTGTTACCGGCATAACCCATGTCTCAATTTAATCAATTACATGTTAGATTAGGAGAATTTGTTAGATTTGTGTCCGAATTGCATTCTGTAACTATTAAGAACCCTAACATTCGAACTGAATTCGAATTCCATCGAATACTGCATTATAATTGGGGAAAACGGTATCATTAGAACCGAAATTTGATTTTGAAACTATAGAAACAAGAATCACTCGATTTCATTCTGTGGATTAGGAGAAAATCGAGATTTAGTACTCGACTGGGTTTATGAGTTCGCTAACGAACTGAGAGTTCAAGGGCCGTCCGATCTCGTTTTAAAAGATTGGACGGCCGAGATTAGATCGGTTAATTAAGAATTGTTATAAGTTTATTAAATTTCAGAATTTGGCTCTAACTTGTTGATTTTAGTTAATGGCCTTCCCGAAGGTATTTTGACTTGAAATTTTAACCATAGATTCCTTATTTAATCTAGTTTATTTTGATGTAAATTAATATGGTTTTGGAGTTTTTAAACGTAAGTTATGATTTTTGCAAGTTACGGGTTTTCTGGAATTATTTGGCTAAATTTAAAGATATTTTTATAAAATAAAAATTTATAATATGTCTAAAATGTTATAGTTACTGTGTATTAAATTTGGGAATTTTGGGCAATGGTAAAAGGTTTTAAAAATTGTGTTTATGAGTTTTTCATAAGAATAACCTATAATAATAAGGTTTTTAATGTAACCAAAAATTAAAGTATGGTTTGTTAATAACTTTTAAGCTGGGGAAAATAAAGGAAACTAAATTAACATTTTATAACAGTAAGTCTATAAATGTTTTGGTATTCGCTTTTAAGAGAAGTGAAATTATTTACATAATGTATATAACTTACTTAAGTAGAAACTTATTAAATTATGGAATTTAATTATCCTACATTTTATTTACTATATTATATGGGAGTTAATATTTTTAATTAAACTAAGGGAAATATATATATATATTTTTTTACGCATTTATAAAAAGGGAATAAAGTAGTAACTTAGAGTAAAAAAGAAACTAATTAAATTACACTTATAATAACTAAATATTATAAGAGCTAGAATCCTAAGATATAGTAAAAGAAAATACTTTAGAAATTTACTTGGAATACAGTTTAAGGTTGTAGTAATAAGATAGTTTAAATATGATAAGTTACATAGGGAATGTCTTAGTTAATTTCTATAAGGGTATACTTATATATATTAAATAAATAAAGGAAACACTTTATGTTATAAACCATAGGTCGGTTGTGTTAAGCCTAGAAGTTATTAAACATAAATAAATACAGTAAAATTTCCTAAAAATGTTATGGAAAATTAATACATAATATATAATAAATACATAGATGTGGGAAATAATATTCCTTGTGATAGTTATAATAAGTAGAATATATATATATGATAACCTTAAGTTTTAATTGGTGTGTAATTAAATAGTCACTAGTAACTTAAGGGTTTTATTACACAACATAAACTTAACACGGTCTTGGGCTAACCTGCTAAGCCCAAGTCTATGAACTCCAAAAGCCCACTTAAACAACTCAGAGAGAGTTTGGGCCACTCTCAGGAGTAAATTCTAAATCGATCTAAACTAAACAAAATGGGCCTAGTAAAGGATTTAGTTGACAAGTCAAGCCCGAATCTTTGTGAGGGGAACAATGGTAAACCTGGAACTGTTAATCATAAGAAAAGAAGGTTGTTTAGTTTATAAGTCCCTTAATTAATCGACACTTGGAATACCTTAATTATAGGTTACTATTGGGGAATCACTTATTCGAGTTATTTACTGTTCTGCACATACCAGGTTCGATTTCTCGTACTCTATTTTTTGCTGTTTGACTTGTGGAATGTTTTGGAAAACGCTAACTGACTTTAAGAGGAATTTCTAAAAAGGAAATGGTTGTGTGACTAACTCAGCTTGTGTGACTAACTGAGCCTTGAATGTGAAACTTACATGGGTATTGGTTCCTTCTATTTGGTTTACCCCGTTAGACATTGACTGCTTAGGGTTTACGCTTCTGCACTCTGTAGGACTGAGTGTTTTGGTATTGCTCTGGGTAGTTAGTGATCTAGTGGAATTTGGAAAAGGTCAACTTTGGTAAATTCTTCTTTGACTCTGGATATCGTTTCATCCGTGAGCTGGTTCTTCTTGAGGTTTCGACGTGCGCGCGTCTTTAATGGTAACAGCAGGGGGCTGTATATCCCTCGCCCATAGGGGCATTTATTTTGACAGCAGGGGCTGTATATCCCTCGTCCACCAGGCATTTTTATATGACAGCAGGGGGCTGTATATCCCTCGTCCACATGGACATTTATTTGGCGGTGGGGGCCATCTCTCCCAGTTGAATTATTCCATTCTTGAGTTATTGGTTCTTGGATCTATTTTATCATTCCTAGTCCTTTGTGACTATCTGAGTCTTTCTACTCCTAACGGGATTTGGGTTTAACTAAGGAAATGGACGTTCACTAACACATGATGTGATTTCGTTTCACTAACTTTATCTTTCTGTTATTAACCTTTATTCTTATCTTGATATCTTGATTTGGTGATTCGTGAAATGCTTGTTCCTCTGAGTGTTTTAAGTGTCTGTTTTCAAGCTATTATTTATTTAAGAGTTGTATTATAAGTTTGTTTTTGGAGGATCGTACCAGTTCCATTCCAGGGAACTGACCCACCCCACTCGGGGTGGGCTACTTGGTTTTATCTTGTAGGTACGAGTTATTTTACAGGTGACCACGAAGAGAACGAGTGACTGGGATGGGATTAGGTTTTGAGAGTTTATATGTTTTATTACTGTTTTACTTTCGTTAAGTTTTCTCGAGGTTCAGGCCGTGACAGTTGTAATCATTAAGTTGTATTTTGGTGAGGTTTGGTACCGGTGTTTGGAACCCGATGATCTGTACGCCTTTAGTATTTTATTTCCGCTATAAATATGTTAAATAGGGGCGTTACAATGTTTTTTGTTTAGAACTCAATATTCTTTTTAGGGAAAATTACATGCCCCACCCATGACGTTTGGCGAAATTTCACATTCCACCCACGTGGTTTCAAAAATTACTTTCCCCACCCATGTGGTTTCCCCATTTTACATCCAACAACTTTTTTAATTTTGGTTCAATTTAAAAGATGCTTAATGATGTCCAAAATCGATGAAACTTTACATGGATGATGCTAAAGTGATATACTTTGATCTTATGTCAAATCTGAAGTTTTTTAAGCTTAAATGTGTCCCGTGGGACCCAATGAAACATGTGACATGTTCATTGGGTCCCACATGTCACATTTAAGCTTAAAAAACTTTAGATTTCTCACTAAACCAAAATATAACACTTTAGCCTCGTCTATGTAAAATTCATCAACTTCGGACAACGTTTAAACATCTTTTGAATTGAACAAAAATTAAAAAAGTTGCTGGATGTAAAACAGAGGAAACCACATGGTGGGGAAAGTAATTTTTAAAACCACGTGGGTGGATTGTGAAATTTCGTCAAACGTCATGGGTGGGGTATGTAATTTTCCCTTCTTTTTATGGTATTGAATAACTTAAAAAAAAGAAATATTTATTTTTTAAATTTTTTATATATTTTTATTGTATTTTGATATTTTTGTTATATTTTTTGTTAATTTTTAACACCTAGGGGCATATTGTGAACTTTAAAAGTACTTTGTTAACTAGTAGGGGTATTTTTGTCTTTTTTCCAACTATAGTGGCATTTCATGAACTTTTCCAAAAATATAGTGGCATTTCATGATTTTCTTTTTTTTAGTGGTATTTCATGAATTAGCCAAAAATATAGTGGCATTTCATGAAATTTCCCTTCATTATATCTTATGGATCTTAATCATCAGAATTTTCCTTCTAATGATGAAGATGATTCGTCATACCAAAATGATGAAGTGCTGGACCAGGAATATCATGAAGGTCTAAATTTGGAGCCAGAAAGTCTCCCGATGATCCTGAAATAATTGATAATGACTTCGATTCAGCCAAAAAACATAGTGTCTCCAAATTTGGTCATGAGTGGTAGATTGTTACAGCCATGCACAGGTGCTAAATCCTCTCAATCTTACATTTTCCAAGGATTCTCTCAACCGTAAATCTCGGTCACCCCATTCTTAAGCCCTTCTTGCGCCAAAGATCTAACCCTTTGCAAAGGATCAACAAGGACGTTGTAAATAGTAGGCAGTCCAACATATATTGTAGAGGAGTACCGTACTGGAGCGCTGGTTAAATGTTTGTTGAGAATTAGGAGTTCAAGTCTAAAGAAGAGCTTGTGTTTATCGTACGCCAATATAAACATCCGAAATTTGTTTTTGATTTAAATCCCGTTAAGAGCTTAAGCAGTGTTTTCTGCATAAAATGCAACAATGACAATGATATTGTCCATTCTATCTCTGTGGTGTGGTACGAAATACATCTTAGAGTGGAAGATCAAACACTATGTTGCGCATACATGTCATCCTCACGTGGTAACAAAGATCATAGCCAACTAAAGTACTAATTTATCGGGTCCATTATCCTCCCTTCCATCAGAATATCCGAAGATAATCATAACAAATGTGATACAACAAAACTGAGTTTAGTCGAAGAATCTCTTACAGAAAGGTATGACTTGCCAAGTACCAGTTTATCGCGTCTGATATCCCCTCATCTTGGAGTATCCCTCCCCCCGCGCAAGTTAGTAACTTGGTGCTGCAAAATAGATAACCCTTCGTCATAATCTAGATAGCCATGTATAAATGTCGATACATCCATGCTAACACAGCTGAACACAAATTGTATTCCTCAACAATGTCTATTGTGTTGCCATGATAGGATGACATGAGTGTCCCTATTAACCGTATCA
The DNA here is from genome assembly GCA_023374045.1 of Limonium bicolor. Taxonomy (NCBI): domain Eukaryota; kingdom Viridiplantae; phylum Streptophyta; class Magnoliopsida; order Caryophyllales; family Plumbaginaceae; genus Limonium; species Limonium bicolor. Next base: position 46,235,692 of record CM041779.1, on the reverse strand, counting down.
TATACATACGCCCTGACATGTTGTGCAACCACTGCAGCTGGTGCACTTTCAAACACCGGATCACCCTCCTTAAAATTGTAAGATAACCATGATAGAAGAACAAGGTTACCCTTGATATGACAGTATGACACGCTTATGGTGTCTTTCATAAAGGACGAGTGCATAGATTTTTCACATTTATGCAGGTTTCACAGATCAACTCTTTCCCCCTCAATAGGCAAACCGAATAACACAGCCATATCATCTTACGTAATAGTGACGTCTTCAAAAGGAAACAAAAAGTGTGTGTTTTCGGTCTCCAACGCTCCATTAGAGTATTACAAATAAAGTTATTAGCTTAATCAACAATCTAGCCGGACCCTCCAAACCAGCCACTTGTATTGACGGGGTTACAAGTCAATGAGGGGGTCAATTTAGTTCCTCCACGGCCACCGAGTACTCTATTAATTAAGATCAATAATTAATAGTATAAATATTCTACTAGTTTTAAGAATTAAATAAATATTTATCTCCAAAAAGTATTGCATAAGAGATGAGGGTTTTACAACAAGAACACATCCATTTATTTCGGCCCAGGACCTTCTGGTGTTTGGTGCATATTATCCTGCCATATCTTCAAATAACTTTTAAAATTTCAGGATCTGAATAAAATCAGATCGGGAAATGATTTTTGCGGATGGTGGACAATATTTGAGCTAGAGAAAACTATTTTTGATATTAGTGTTGTACAATTTTTTTCGAAAGCACTAGAAGATACAATAAATTTAAGAAAAGAAGAGAATGATTGATTTCGGTGAGAGGACCGGGGAAGGATGATGCTCCCCTATTTATACAACCGGAATTGACAATGCCGGTTTCCTTTCTACAAAAGAAAAACTCAGTACCTTTCTTGCAAATGCGGTTTCTTTGGAAACTCGTATTTCTCAAATTTTCATCTTTGCAACATGGACAATATATTTGCATGAAAGTAATCTAGTTTTGAGTTCATATACATCTGAGTGTACCTTCTTGCCAAATTTTCTTCATCTCGAACTCTACATCCTCTCTCTTTGGAAACTCCCAAAACTAGTGATTCTTCCGCTTTTGCTCATTTTTAATTCCTACCTTCAAAAACTTATGGTGATGTGGCATTAGTTGATTAATTAGAGCATTAGAGACGTTAATTTAATGTCTACATGGAAATCTAATAATCAAAGATAATTTACGAAGAATTATCTCGACTTTTTTCACATTTGTACTTGATACTAATAAATTGATGTGCATCTCGATCAGGTTCAGTCATACAAATAAGTGAATATAAGACCATGCTCTTGATATGACTCGGATATTTTATTTTCATCCCTACTTGAATACAATAGTTTAAAACAAAGCTAATTACTTCACAATTAGCTAGCACTCACATGTATTCACATGCACATTAAATCGTACACTGTTTAGATGGTTTCATATTCAACATGGTGATTATTGGCCTCATCATAGCAATGCTACCAAATGGGATAAAGAAAAAAGAGAAACAAGTGATGAATCACACACATATTATTACGAGGGGGAACATAATGGCTATAATGGCCACTCGTAAATGTATGGATAACGATATGAATTTGCACATATCACATCAAAAAGAACTTATATATACAGGACACGACATAGTGCGGACCAACGCTAAATTCACCTCACTTGAAAAGAGAAAGAAAGGTCACAAGAACGATTGATAAGAAGGGACTACTAATTAAGAATCTCGATTGGTCGATGTTGGAAAGATTTGCAATTGTGGAAGTTGGAACGTGTCCACATATTATAAGTATTAACTCAAATCTTTATTTTGTTGGATAGTGGGGTGAATAATTGTAATTAGTCACTTTAATTTGCATAATTGATCATGTCCATTATCATATCCATCAAGAACGTGGTTGCCATGAGCATCCCACGCTCTTGTTCTTATATAATTATATTTCAACTTGCATATGAACATTAATTGCATTGATGCTAGCTCCTAGTTTTATGCCATTCTTTTTCAACTTGTATTTGTGCTCAAATTTCATCTTTATGAGCATCCCACGTACGTTGGATTTAATTACTTCGATAACGTTCCCACTCATGCTTGTGATTAGTATAATAGACTTAACCAAAAATGTAAAAGAGATTGCCCTACCATAGTTTTATTCTTACCTACCACTAAACTGACACTGCAAATAAATATTTTATGTAACCATATTCGGATTTAATCCGATCTTGATCGCTTATTAAGTTTCTTTGATTTAAATACGAGGTTGAGGTCAGATCGACATAATTGGTTTTGAAGCTAGTATGCATGTGCGGTTGAAAACAAAAGGAAAAAGCTAATTTTGGTGGATAGATTCAAGTCTCCTCCGAATAGTATGGTTCTTCCTACCATATTCAGTCTCAGTCACCACTCTAATTAACAGGGTATTGGTTAATTTGTATATACTTTTGACCATATGCATAAAGTATTTATGTTTCATGTACGCTTACAATATTTATGTTTCATATATGCATGCAGTACTTTAGACTCATATAGTTATTTTGATTGCGTTGTGGAGTGATTGTACTTTTATATGTGAGATGCTGAATGAGGTTTATTGTGCCACTTTGGACAAAATCCAGTCAGTCAGTACAACTTGTAGAAGAAGAGACCTACACATGGGTACATAGATACATAAATCATAAGTTGTGACCGAGTAAAGGATTTAGATGAATCAGAATCATTATGTATCATGCTATTTATTTACTCATTTTTTCTATTTTAAGAAAATAGAAAGGGAACAAGATGATCTAAAATCTCTCTAACTTGATTTTCTGTTTTTGGGTGACCAGATAGCCAGGTGTATCCAGTTCTAGATCTTGGGTCGATCGCCTTAATTGGTCAGCTTTAGGTACTTCGAAGAGCATTGATTGTGTGAAAATTTAGACAGAAGGACTAGCTTTTTATTTTCTAATGGGCACAACCGTCTATTTTTTTAGAGGGTCACTACGCGTAATCGAATTTCCAATTCCCTCAGTCGGAAAATGATCATTTTGTCCATGGTTCAAATTTTTTCAGAAATTATCTTATTTACCCACAACTTGTGACATATTATGAAGTGCACCCAAATTTCATTATATAAGGAGGGTGAATACGTTATGAAATCATATTCAAATTCAGAAATCTTATAGTTACAGAGAGGAAGAGAGGAAATGGTTTTGAATGGTTTAAAGAATTTTTTTTGGTAAGAAGAGCAAAAAAGATGAAGGAAATAACGAAGGTGACGATCCGGAGATCTTCGATGAGTACGAAGATGATGTTAACACCGATGGGAACTTATGAGGGGCCGATTATGAGATACTTTTTATGGTTTTTTTTAACAATTTAGGTAGTAATGTAAAACAAAATTTGGTAAAAAAAACTGTCCAAAAAAGCAAAAAAAGATGCCCAAGTAGCTAACGCCGATGCTGGCCGTTACTACTCGGTGTCGCCACTGGCCGTTACAACCTGGTGCCACTGCCGGCCCTTCCAACCCGGTGTCACCGCCGGCTCTTCTATGTTGGCGTCAGTGCTGGGGTCCAACCTTAAAGTTGTTATATCTTATTTGTTATAGCTTCGATTGTCGATCCGTTTGCGTTGACATGTTCGTCTACTTCATTTCAATTAACTTTGTTGATAATTTGTTTGATATATGTGTTGTTTCTTCTTAAACACATACTTTTACCATTTACGAGTAGTGTTAGTTAAAGTTATCGATATTAAATACCACAGACTTCTTGTTCAATAGTAAAGCAATCAAGCCTGTTTTATTTGATTAAAGTTATCGACATTGACTATCATCTGCACTAATGTCGAGTTTGTTTTTAATTAGACAGTCAATTTTTGCGGTCCCTATGTCAAAACCGCAAAAAATGATAATTTTTATATAAAAAAAGGAATTTTTAGCGTTTCGGGTTAAGAACCGCCGAAAATTTAAAAAATGTCATTTTTGGCGGTTTTGACGCAGAAACCGTCAGAAATGTTCTATGTTCTTACTCTTTTCGGCAATATCTTAAACCGCTGAAAATATGGCACCAAAAATGACCATTTCTGTACTAGTGTATTCAGGTGACTTTCGAGTCACGTCCGGGTTTGTGTTCGGGTGAATAAACCCAGACACACCCCTGGATGAAGCTACTGATCAGTTTCAGCATCGGTCCGGTTTGCATCCGCTTAAACAAACCTAGAGCAACTTGAGAACGATCTTAATTACTGCCTAAATCGTGCATTGGTTTGGGTATAAGTTTAGGTAAACAGACCCGGACCACTCTATGTCGCATCCGGACATAGAAGGCTAGACACATTCCTAGACAAAAAAGAAAGAGAGAGAATATATATATCTCACTAGATCAACAGTTATGTGATTATATTGTCAAACATATTTGATTTAGGAATAAGATTGAATGACATCTTTCATCAGTAGCAAAATACGACAGCTAAAGAATAAAACAGTCACTATTAGAAGAATACATTTTTGTACAAATTTTGTTCAAGTAATGAAACCAGCGAACCAAGAATCCCTTCCCTCGTCCCTTGCCAAAAATCAAAAGAATAACAAGGCTTTTGCTCTCAGGCCTCCCTTCGTAGGAGTTATTTTGTCTTGCCTTTCCCATGCGCCTATCTTTCTCTTCCGCCTTACTAGCCTTCAAATTTGCCGGTTACTAGGATACAATGATTATGATCTACTAGTTAGGTTCCTGTCGCCCTGCTGATCACGTCACTTAATGGATTCGGTAAGGTCATCATTAGCAATTCAGTTCACTGACGGCCTAACATGCTTCAAATCAAGCCTCTTTGACTACCGTGGGATTCCCAATATAAGCGGTAACTCTCTTGATTTTGCCTCCTCTTTCCTTCAACTCTACCGAACTATCCTTCTCTAGCTTCCGCCTCCTCCTTCCTTCCCTCTCCTTCACTTTTCCCCGCCAGTGTTCCCCAATCTCTACCTAATGAAGGCATTTGGAATTAATGGAGCCACTCTAACCTATGATCACTGCCTCCTTGGCAAGTTGTTCTCACCGGAGAAGCTCCCCTTCAACTCTTTGACCCCGTTGCTCCATCAATTTTGGTGCTCGTTTGGTGGCTTCCTCTTTTGCAAGATAGAGCCAAGCCTCTCCCTCTTCTAATTTGAGTACCTTCATGTTCTGCATGTGATTTTCTTCCGGGGCCCATGGCTGGTGAATGGTTCTATGTTTACACTCCAATGTCTACAAAAAGGTCTCTCTTTTGAAGACCATAATTTTTGGTGGGTTCCATGTTGGGTGGGCGTCTACGATGTCCCTTGGCCCTACTGCAATCTAACGTTCTTTGAGCTTTTGGTCACTCTAGTTGGGTGCTTCACAGGTGTTATGAAGGACCCGAATGTGTCGGGGTTTGAGTTCTTGTGCTTCAAGGTTCTTTTAGACCTTCATGCCTCCATCTACCATTTCATTCTGGTTAACTTGGACGGTTTGGACCTGGTCCTACCAATCTCCTATGATAACCTACTTGATTTATGTGCGAGATGCGGGAACCCTTTACACTCAACTCTCAAATGCATGCGACCGTCATCTACTAAGAAGGAGCTCCCTAAGTTTGGCCATTGGCTCCACTCTGAAGTTTATATGGCCAGACTTAGACCTAATAGGGGATTTCCCCTTCCTGGTGAGTGGCATTTGGTTCGTGGGGCTACTTCAGATCCCTTAGCGAGGAACCAGACTCCTAACATGCCTATGTCTAGTCTTGGTTACCCTCAAGGGCCTCAACCTGCATCATCCTCATCTGTTGGGGTGCTTCCAGCTTCTGGGAAATTGGCCCTGAGCTAATCATCACGAGCAGTCGGGCTGCTTCTATGCCACGCGCTTCAACCAGCTTGATCACTGCGTGGATTTGAATGCTCGCTTTAAGCTTCCTCCACCGCTAGGGTTTCATCTAGACCACCAAGGAGCTCTAGCTATTGCGGTTGTAGGAGTTAATGTAGGGCCATCCCAACCCATTAAAAAAAGGAAAGTTGGAGACAGTATGGACCACACCGCTATGTGAAGCTCTTCATCCCCTCGGTTAGTTGTGGCTCGCGCTTCCTTTTGGGTTTTGATTTTGGTGTAGCTTCCCCCGTTGCTTGATGTCATTTTTCCCGTCACTTGATGGCTCTGTTCGCTGGGTAGGGGTTGATCTAGGTTGCTTCCTTGTTAGTCTAGTTCTTGTTTTATATGTTTGATTGTTTTTAATTATCTGGTTCTTTATGTTAGTTTAGTTGTTCCTGTGTGAACCTAGTAATTAATCCTTGATTTGACCGGATGTTTGATGATGTTCACCTTCTTCCAGTGCTTTAGGTTCCTTGGTTTAGTCCGGCTACTTTCGCAATCACCCATATGGGGTTTAATTGCTATGGTAGTCTTTTTTGCTCTAAAGACTCTTGGATGTGGTTGGGTTAGCATTGTCTTTGTATGTGGTTAAACTATAATTATCTTTAATCTAATGACATACATGTTTAAAAAAAGTAATGAACAAAAATAAATTGTATACACAAAACAACATGAATTGTCGAAGCTACAAAATCTCAAAAGCTAGCAAAAGAGTTAGAAACGCCATCTGGACAGTATAGTAGTAACATTTTCGAAGGAAAACCTAACAGAGTACTGTTGGCATGAATGCGCATATCCTGCATGAATCCGTGATAGCCTCCTGGGTGGTTGACGTATAACTAGTGAACAGCACTGAGCGCGTGAATGAATGTGTATCATGCATTTTCCGGACCAGAGCGTGGTCAGTTCACGTCGACCATCACCTACTCATAAATGACCAACATAAAAAAGATAAAGCCATACGCAAATTCTACTGTGCGGAACCGCCGTGTACAGGTCGCTGCAGTCTAATTGATTTGACAGTCCAATCAGCTGCTGACTGGATTATTTTGTTGATTGTACTGTCTTTTTACTATATTAACTTTAAATGGTTGTAACTTTTAATATATAAGTCCAAAATTAAAAAAAAAATATATCATTGTTCACCTAAATTCAAGCTCTTCAAAACAAGACCAATCATGGATATGTTTTGACAACTTAAAAAAAAATTATTTTTACATGTACACGATGATACACTAAAATGATAATATGATTCATTAAAATTGATATCATGATTCATTAAGTAATAAGTGGTGAATTGGATTATAAACTTCGGAACCAATAAACAATCATTATTGTTTTGTAGTGTATTATTATTGTTGTATAGTGTATTTTAAACTTTATATGATGAATCATGTATTTTTCATATATACAAAATATTGTTTTGTATTGTATTTTGTTTGAAATTTTTATTTTTATATGTTTACGATGATACACTAAAATGAAGATATGATTCACTAATTTTAATATTATGATTCATTAAAATTGATATTATGATTCGTGGTTTTTGTAGTGTATTATTATTGTTGTATGATGTATTTTAAATCTTATATGGTGAATCGTGTATTTTTCATACATACCAAATATTATTTTGTGTTGTATTATTTTGTAAAAAAATTTATTCTTATATGTTTGCGATGATACACTAAAATGAAAATATGATTCATTAATTTTGATATTATGATTCATTAAAAGTGATATTATGATACACTAAAATGATGTTATGAATCATAAATCTCATTGATATATGAATATATATGTAAATAATATAAAATTTTAAAGTTGTCAGAACATATCCATGTATAGTCTTGTTTTAAAGAGCTTGAATTTAGATGAACAATGATATAATTTTTTTTATTTTGGACTTATATTTTAAAAATTACAATCAATCAAAGTTAATATGATAAAAAACAGTCCAGTCAACAAAATAGTCCGGTCAATTACTGACTGGACTGTCAAATGGGTAGGACTGTACCGCATCCTCGCCGTACTGTTCTTAATGCATTCGTGCATGGACACTTATCGGTGCTTTCCCTAGCAGCGGCAGCGCGTATCTAACCTTTTGATTTGTTCCTCGGGTTGGTAATAGTTATCCATTTACACTACAATGAGTTTGTGGGTCTCTTTTCTTGAGTTAAGCACATTTTGGTAGTCCAATTGTACATTCCACCGTAGGAAAACATAAAAAGTTATCTTCCATGATCTCATACTCCCTCCGTCCCTTATTGACCATTCTTTTATTATTTGGATATATCGTTTTATTTTAATATTTAATATGTAAGATAATATAATTTTATAAAATTATTTTATCTTAAATGTTTAATATTGAAATGGAAAAACATGTCAAAAATCAATTAGGACGGATCGTTGAGAGCTACTTTTAGTTTCAGCTTTGTCTAACTAAGGTTCCGACTAAGAGAGCGAACTAGGATTTGCTAGTTTTACTCTCGTTGAGACAGTAGAACAAATATGAGTCCGGACATGATCAAAATCTTTTGCAACCACCGTATTTTAGGACGAACCCACCTTCCATGTTGAGATTAGTATCTCTTATCTCTGTTAGTACGTTTCTGTTTGCACAGGTTTTGTTAGTTAACGGTGCACTATGGTATATATAAACTGTCGTCTGCAGAGTAAATTAATGGCTAAGTCATGTAATACGTGTGTGAATTCACACATTTATTCTATTCCTGAATATATAGTAGAGGCGATTTCGAACCTGGCGTACATTCTTTTTTTTTTTTTAATTTGCAAAATTTTAAAATATTATATCTTATTATATATAAGTCCAAATAACATAAATTTTATATCATTATTCATCATAATTTGAAAATATGAAGATGTTTTGATAAATTTATTTTTTTATATGTACATATATTTTAAGATTCATTGTGAATCTTAAGTTTAGGAAAAGTGAATCAAAGGTTGTTAAAAGATGAACCAAAGGTTGTTAGAAAGTGAATCAAAGGTCATTAAAATGCCTTCGACGTTTTTAGCATTCCTAGGGTGGTTTTTAGGGTGTTTGGGGATAGAGTAATCTTTTTGGTATTAGTTCTACACTTTATATTATCGTCATTGACTCGATAGTAACAACCCTAAACCCTGTACTACAAACCATAAAAATGTCTTCGACGTTTTTAGCTATCCTAGGGTGGGTTTTTGGGTGTTTGGGGGTAGGGTTATCTTTTTGACATTAGTTCTACGCTTTATATTGTCGTCACTGACTCGGCAATTTTTTAGGGTTTGTGGTTTAGGGTTTAGGGTCGTTAGACCCTAAGCCCTGTATTACAAACCCTAAAAATGCCTTCGACGTTTTTAGCTATCATAGGGTGGTTTTTTGGGTGTTTAGGGGGTAGGGTAATCTTTTTGGCATTAGTTCTACATTTTATATTGTCGTCACTAACTCGACAATTTTTTAGGGTTTGTGGTTTAGGATTTAGGGTTGTTAGACCCTAAACCCTGCACTATAAACCATAAAAATGCTTTCGACGTTTTTAGCATTCCTAGGGTGGTTTTTAGGGTGTTTGGGGTAAGATTCATTTTGCAAATGAATATGGTTCATTTGCTTATTAAAGAAGATTCATTTTACTAATGAGTGAGATTCACATTAAAAATACCTAATATATACTCATTCTAAAAACATAAAATTTTAAGTTTACCATAACATATCCATGATGCATCTTGTTTTGAAGAGCACGAAAAATGATGAACAATGGTATAATTTTTTTTATTTTCGCACTTATATTTTATAAGTTATGACATTTTGAAAAAAAAATATTTCTCTTTCCTACCCCCAACAACTCACGTGCATGTGAATCTTCTTCTTTTTTTTTCCTTTCATTTATTCTCCAATCAAATGTTGACAAGTTGACAGTCTCCACCTTCTACTATGGCACCATCTCTAGGTTCTTCATACCCTATAGTAGAAGTTCCAACTTTTGTTATGATATAAAAGTGATATTAATCCGGCCTCCTCTTCCTCATGGCACAAGTCAAAAATTGACGACTTCAAACTAATCAAGAAGAATGGCAGAAAATTAAAGGAGAAAGCCATCACTGAAACATAATGAGGGGAAGATGGAATCGGATATCGACTTGCAGGATCCGTTGTACTTCCATCCGAGTGATCACCCCGGAATGCGTATAGCACCAATCTCTATTGGTGAGGGTTTTGGAGGATGGAAAAGAAAAGTCATCATTGCCATGAAAGCCAAAATTAAATTTGGGTTTCTTGACAGAATGATTGATTGCCTAAATCCTGACGATCCAAGATACAAAACATGGGAAAGGTACAATCACATGATCATTGTGTGGTTGTCCCAGTGTTTTTCATCATACATTGTTGAATCGATAATTTACTACTGCTCTGCCATGGATGTCGGGGAAATGCTTTGTGCTAGGTTTGTACAAGCAAACGTGGCACAAATTATTGCGCTGGAGAAAGATCTAGCACATTTGAGTAAGACGAAGACATTGTCACAGTCTACTTCACAAAGATGAGAAGGATCTGGGACAAGATCGAGGCTTTGGACAAGAGATCCAGGTTCACATGTAACTGAAATACCCCAAATTCCTCTTTCTGTGCTTTAAGAACTTAAATCAAAGTTTTGGTCGTTTCTGAGAGAAAATGAAGAATAGACCCTAGTGGAAGTAGTTTTGAGGAATGAGATACGTTCCATTGGGTTTAGAATATTCTTTTCCGTAAGTTGAGCCATATGGGTATTTTGATCATTTTGACCTAGGGTTGCCTTTGATCACATAGGGGCATTTTAGTAATTTTGCCCAAAAGCTAAATTTTCAATTTATGTTGGCTTATAATCATTATTTAGGGTCATGGGAATGACTCCATAAATTTTGGGTAAATCCGAGTTTAACTCCAGTCAAAATTACCAACTTACCCTTAGTGCGCGAAAATGTCATTTTTGACCTTAAGATCATGTTTTAACCTCCGACCTTCAATTTTTGATAATGCATGACCCTTTCCTCTTTAAATAAGTCATAATATTTAGTATTCAAAGTTACTTACTCCTTTTACTTGTCCTTCTACTAATTAAAACCCTTATTAACTCTTTAATGCACAAAATTGTCATTAATAACCTTTAAGTTGTATTTTAACACATGGTCTGCCTTTTATTGATTCCAGCATGAATTTTATCCCTTAATATGTCATTAAATTCAAAATTTATAGTTACCTACACCTTTTATTCACCTTTTTATTAATTTAGACATTCAAACTTCCTTAAGTTACTTAAAACTCTTTTAAAGTATTGTTTTCTTTCTTCTCCACTCTTATCACGAATTGGAACGGGCTGGAACTGGAGATTCCTTCCCCTTTTCTATGACTTGCACGGATGAAGGCATAGGGTTCAACCTTATTCATCTCTTGATTCTTGATTAAATCGTACTCTAATCTAGTTTGTGCTTCTAGTGTGAATTTCACCTCTTGGTGCTTCCCTCTTCTAGAGTTGAGTTTTCTAGAATCCTCTTGGCATCTTCCATTGCTAGGTGGTAAGGTTTTGTCTTCTCTTTTCCAATGTAAGTCATTAATCCCTTATAATAGTGTTCTAGAGGGATTAAGGTGATTTTAGGACTTCTTTGGGGAGGAATTGTTGGTAGTTTGAATTGCATAAGGGTTTAGGTTGTGTGGTTGAATCCATCAGATTCCTTAAGTTCTTATGGTATTTCTCCTTGTAAACCTTTAATATAGTGTCCAGAAAGATGCTTTGGTGATCCTGGAAAATTGAGGATAACTCTTGACTTCGATAAAGGTAACCTAGTTATTTAGCTGATTTAAGGGGATTACTATGCTTGCTGCAATGTATTGGACTATGTAGTTGCTATTGTGATACATTGACACATATTTGATAAGGTTGATCCTAGTTGCTTGAAAGGCGTGACACATGTAAGTGACGGATTGGCATGGTATGGAATTTAAGTTAATGAATACAATAAAGGTAAGGTTTTTATTATAAGTGGATTTTGAAATAGTAAAATATCATGATAATTGGTGGATTGGAATGGTGTGAAACTTGTAGTTTTGGATTTGTATTGTTAATGTGTTGTGATAATTATGGAATGGTTGATTTGGTTTGGACGATGGTTCTATGTGATGGATTGGCTTAATTTATTTGGACTTTGGTGCTATGTGATGGATTGGTGTAATTGGATTGGACTTTGGTACTACGTGATGGGATGGTTATCCAAGGGGCCATGGATTAAGCATTGCTAAACCTCTTTAACGTGTTCATAGTCATTCAATATTGAAGTGTCATTAAGGCTAACATTTGCATGCATTAAGCATTGCTAAACCTCTTTAGGTTACAAACCTCACAGTCGTTTCCCGGTTTCCCCAAAATCACTTTTGTAACACCCTACTCTTAACTTGTATTAATTAAAGACAGTTCGAGTCGCAGCAGAAAATAAAACTCAATCGTTCTCACTCAGGTGTTACCGCCATTACTCACTCATGCGAGTAATGAAGCAACCACTTACCTCATAGCATAACTTGTAACTCATAACCACTGTGATGACTAAAGATAGTCCACCACTAATACATACATAGCCGATCCATAATCCAAAGCCTAGAATAAGTGAGTGACTACATAATCCCAACTGTTATCCAACCATATTAAATGTACAATACAAGTCTAAGAGTGTGATAATAAAAAACAAACGTCATCTACCCAAAAGTTTCGCACTCCGGCTTCAAGTCTCGATCATACTCCTGTAATATGTTGTTGTATAGGATGTAACACCCCTACACTTAATCTCATAATAATATAAAGCTCGTAACTAAATTAAAGACGGCTTATAGCTGGAAATAAATCTAACTTCCAAAATCGGGTCTCACATGCCATTACTCACCCATGTGAGTAAAGAAACCAATACTTGTTACAATAGTTAAAACCCTAGTTGTTGTGATGAACTGAGATATTCCACTACTTACTTACAAATGACTCGATCCGAAATCCGAACATAATAGATGAGTGAGCAACTAATACAATCCCAAACATTTACAACATAGTTCCACTCTACAATCCGAGACTAAAGTGCAGTAACAAAAAGAACAAAAGTCCTCTACCCGAGGTCCTGCACTCCGGCTTCATAGCTCTATCAAGTCCCTGTAATGAGTTGCCGTATAGGCTCAGTAAAACGCTGAATATGCTAAAGCATGATCCTAGACCCTTTAGGTCACTTAAGTAATTAGTCATCTTGACATGGGATTATTTCATGTTGTTCCAGTTTACAATTTACATTCAAAACTGTAAATAACATAAGTAAACACCAAGTTATTCATTTAACACATCACTACATTGCATAAGCATTCATATACACAGGTAAATGCGATAAACGTGAAAGTGCGGTGAATTGTGGAAGTCACTTTTGCGAATGATGTTTGTCACCCAACCTTCAAGGCCCCGTTATTCATTATCGTATCTACATGTATCATTACTTAGGCGTCATGTTAGGACAACCCCATATGTACTCTTATCATCACTTGGGTGTCAAGTTAAGATAACCTGTATTTATCTTTTGATGGATAGTCGTCCCATGTACACACAAAGGTGCTCATTTGCCATGGATCCGGAGATCCCGGGGCTTCTACTTGCCTAATAAGGAATCCATGAAAAGGCCAGAGCCAAATATCAACAGTAGGTACAATCTGACCAACGATCTATGTAGGCTAGTTGGAATTTAACTAAAGCGGACCCGATCTGGGTAACCCCTCAAGTGATCACTATATGCAACCAGTCTGCCCGTAGACTGCACTGGATTTCTCCCCTCATCACATACCATTTATCTCATATGATTAAGTACCTTAATCAATTCCCTGAGATCCACTCTTAGGTTATGGAGAATACAATTTATATAGCTGCCATCGAGGTCTTACCCAATCCCTAGAACTCGTCTAGGTCATATTCATGTTCGAGATCCATCTCTAGAGACCGGTAATACTGAGTCTCGTTCCTAAGTGTTTAGTTAGGTTAATTAGTATTGTAATGTTCGTCATACTTGATAAGTAACGACTACTCTCATTTTTACTTGTATATACATATATGTCGAGCGATAGTCGTATCGCTCTAGTCTGGTGGACGTTTGCGCACAGTTAAACATCATGAGGAAACGAGCAAGTAATACATATTATTTCACACATACATATAAACCCACATATCGCTCTTAGACAGTTAAACACATAATGTCTAAACCCAATGAAGCATTCCGAATGTTCAGACCACACCAGTCACATATTTATCACCGTAATAAACGCTAGCGTGTCTATATATATATATTTACACTCGTCTGGTGCTCCTTGTCGTTCTATGATCTGAAATATGCATAACGCTATGCGTTAATCCCTAATTAACTTAATTCGGTATGTCCAAAAAACTTCATGCCCCGATAGTTAATGTAACACCCTCAAAACCGGCCTAAGAGTTAGGGGTATCACACGCCGCATATTACAACTTAATAACGCAAGGCTCTAAAACTATCAATCGCATTCAAGGCCCAAAATAACACTTCCATAATGATTGTAAAACAAATGTGTCAAATACACCAATGATAATGTAATCCTCAAAACCATACTAGAAGTCGTAATAGAGTAAGGCCCGAAGGCTACAATTCATAAAGTCAGATGTTTAATAGATAAAGACTAAATAAGCAAAGCTCCTGAAAGTGAGAGTGATCCTCGCTGATCAATCTGCAATGACAATAACGGTAAGGGAATGAGCACAAACTATGCCCAGTAAGCAGCGACCGTCATCAATGAGGTCGCTCAAAACAGTTAAAATCAGAAGAAGAGCATAAGGTAAATAGAGTATCATAGTTCCCAAAACAGTCAGAAGATTAATAGAGTCAAATACAGAATGGGACACCTGAGTCCCCAGTTCAAGTTTTCAGAGTTCACAAACAGAAGGGACACAATATAATGCATAACACTCAGAAGGGTCGGAGACCCATAGATCATAACAGATCTCTCAGCAACGCAGAAATGACCCAGAAGAGCCAAAGGATTCGACAACCCCACAGAACAATAAGGGAATGACCCACACTCAGTACGACGTCTACATGGTATACCACAGAATAGCTCGACCCAGCCATTCACGGCTCAGAAACAGAGTATAGTGCCCCAAAACAGAGAGTTTGCGAAAATATAAGCAAACTTGCATTTAAATATGCCAAATCACTCAGAATAAAATAGTACGGACTTAGAGGAGTCCAACACCGCAAACGGCATTCAAATTGGAGTTCAGATGGAGAAGTTATGCTCAAAACAGTATGGTGTCCGAACTTGTGTCCGAACGTCGATGTTCGGACGCAAGTCGAGAATTCAAACCAGAAATCATCAAATGTCCGAACTTGTGTCCATTCGGACACAAGTCGAATTGAAATCCCAGGAAAGCCAAAGAAGGGTCCGAACATCAAAGCTCGGACTGATGTTCGGATAGTACGAGAAAAGTTACGTGGTGGCGTCCGAACTTATGTCCGAACGTCAATGTTCGGACACAAGTTGAACCGACATTAGAGAAAATACCAATGGAGTGTCCGAACATGTGTCCGGACATGCAAGTTCGGACACATGCCGAGACTTGCAGATCAGAGACGTCCTCGCACTCTGTCCGAACATCAATGTTCGGATAGATGTTAGGACACACCCCAAACTTTGCAAATCAGAACGCGCCCGACGCACTGTCCGAACGTCAATGTTCGGACAGACGTTCGGACAACACGAGAAATGCAGTTCAGAAGCGACGAACAGAACAAGAAAAATTGCACAAACATCACCACGTCTTGACAATTCAAACACACACAAGAATCAGATAAAATGCAGAGGACCATGGGGTTTAACCAGTTATAAGCACAATCAAACCGCAATTAAAATCCACACGTAAGTCAGTTTGTAAACTATTATCAACTCCCCATGGCCGAACTCCCGCACTGAATTGAGTAACGACCTACCTTGATTAGCAGTAACTCGACAATAATCTGAAGCCGAAACGTAACTCAAACAGTTCGGTAAATAGGCACGCACAGCAGTCACTGGATGCTACAATAGGTGCACCCAAAATCAGAGAACGTGAAGAAACAACCCGAAACAAAGGAGTCGCAAATCTGCATTACAAACTGATTGAGAGTACAGAATCCCACAATCTGAAGCAATTCTACAGCTTGCACAAATCACAATTCCAAAAGCAACGCAGCAGCCTTTGAATTCAGCAACCGAAGTCTCACAAATTAGAAAGCGAAAGAGGGAAACATTACACTTGAAATACCCCGAACTTAAATATAGGGATTAAAATTAATCTAATACACACTTAAGGGCCTAATAACGCCTAAGCAATATTAGTAAGGAAAAATAAATCCAAAAGAAATAAAGAAACGCTTAAAAAGCGTAAAACGCTAAATAAGCGTTAAATAACCATAGGAGGTATGAGACCTCGGTTAGCGTATTATATGGATTCTAAGGGCTTAATAAGACCTAAATAATATATGGGAACAACTCCCGAAGAAAACGGATCCAAATAATGTATTAAAACGCTAATAGAGCTTTAGTGCACGTTCTTCGAGAAAGCCCGAAAACGTGACTTTAAGTGGTCAAACGAATCCGTAAAGATTATAAATCATTAAATAACAATGATTAAGCATTTATGGAAGCTTAATAACCAATAAAAATTAAAGAAACGAGAAATCCCGGAAAACGGGCCCGGTTAGTGAATAGTACCTAAACCGGGTAAAATAACGAGCGTTTTCTGTAAAAGACAAAAAACGCTCCAACTGGTATTACTGTGTGGGACCGATTTTAATATGTCAAATAACCCCCTCACACATACATGTAACTAACTAGTTAATTAAAGAACCAAAAAGCAAAAAGTGCAAAAAGTAAAAAGGTACTCACCTTACCTCTCTCCTCTCATTCTCACATTTCTCCTCTCTCTCGTGTGAGTTCCCTCCTCCCAGCGATTTCTCTCCCTTCTCCCTCCCTGTTGGGCGATTTCTGAAGCTCCAAGAGAAGCTTCAATGGCTACCTCACTTCTCTTGCATGCTCTAATCACACTTGAACTCCAAATGCAAAAGTAAGCACATATTCTTCATCCTCTCATCATTCTCTACTTCTATCTTTTCAAAATCCAAAAATGAGGAAGTTGATTTCCGTGGGTATACCCCATTGGTGAAGAAAATGGCATCAATGTGTAGCTTGGGGTCTCCTCTCTCCATTAAGGTAAAAATCTACATGAAAAACTCATGTTCTCACCATTTCCTTTCATAACCGATTTTACCCCAATGTAATGCCTTGTTTTCTCTCTCTCTTTTGAGCATAATCTCAACCTTGCAATGGTGGTGGAATCACCTTCTTAAACCAAGGGCTAAAACCCTCCTAAAACACTCCAAAGGTAAACCCTAAAATTTATGATTTGAACATTTCAATGGATTAGTATAAATCTAAGGGTTAGTATGTTAATTACACTTGTTTATGTGTGCTTTGGGTGGTGGGAATGGAGTTTGGCAACTCCATTCCCCATGTAGCCGATTTGTGCAAGAAAGAAAGAAAGAGGAGGATTGGAAAAGAAAAGAAGGAAATATAAGCTTAAGGTAAGAGCTCCTTCTTAATGTTAAATTTTAATGCATTAGAGTAATGGGAATGGGTAAACTAATTAAAGAACCCAAACTATTATATTAGAATTGTAGTTATGGAAGTTTGAGTATTTATGAGCAAGTATTTGAATTGTAGGCCTTGGGGCCAAATAATTGTGCATGTGTATTAGTATTGTGGTTTGAGGAGTAAAGATGTATTGGTATTGTAGTTGATGGAGTATTGATGTATGGAGATAATGTTTTGAATGCTGGTAGGACCCTTGTAAGGGTGTGGCTAGAATAGGAATGATTTTGGTGAAAAAGTGTGGATGAGGATAAGTAGAAATTGTAGGTGAACTATGGCGAAATTTTAGTAGGAGTTGTGCATTGAGAATGACTTGGTGAATGGGAAAACCAAGGTGTGTATTTGGGATAGTAAGGATGTTTAGTAATCATGGAATGGTAGTTATAGTATAAGAATGAAGAGGAGTAAAATCTGTAGCAGGAAGTATTGGAATGTGTGTAGGAGAAACAAGGATGGATTAATGTGTAAGATTTAGCAAAATGAGTATGGTACTGAGTAAGGCTTTGGGTTGAGTGTAATGCAAATGAGGCAAAGGAAGAGCCATAGGAATGATGGGAAGAAGGAAGGAGAAAATCTGTAGCATTTGTTGAAGAGCAAAACTATAACAGGAGGAAAATTGGACAGTGGAGTGTATTTTGTAACAGATTTTGATAGAGGTGGATTAGGCTAGTTTAAAGTGCTTAATCAATGCTAAAATATGCTAGATTATATGTAGGAATAATGGGGAAGAGATTGGTAGGAACTTGGAGTTGAAACATAGTAAAAAAACTAGCATATATGTAAATACTGCAACTTGTTCGGGTTTGCAAACAAGTACG
Organism: Limonium bicolor; assembly: GCA_023374045.1. Taxonomy (NCBI): domain Eukaryota; kingdom Viridiplantae; phylum Streptophyta; class Magnoliopsida; order Caryophyllales; family Plumbaginaceae; genus Limonium; species Limonium bicolor. Next base: position 46,217,311 of record CM041779.1, on the reverse strand, counting down.
CAAACCCGGACCAGTCAAAAAACTCGACAGATTGTAATTCAGAAGGAGTGGTCCGGGTTTGCAAACTAGGACCTAAACCCGGACCACCCCAAAAATACACCCGAGAGATTTGCAAAGGAATGGTCCGGGTTTGCAAACCAACCCCTAAACCCGGACCACCCAAATTTTTCACCCGAGAGAAACTACAATGCATGGTCCGGGTTTGTAAACCCAGCCCTAAACCCAGACCACACTTAAATTCCACCCGAGACTGACCAAGCACTATGGTCCGGGTTTGTAAACTCGGACACTACTACAAATTCTTCCAGAATGTGTTTAAAGCTATTCTAAGGTAGGGTAAGGATGGGTAATGATTGTATAAGATGATTAAGACATAATTAATGATGTTTAAAGGTCATTAAGGCCATGAACAAGCTTAGAAAATAATTGTAAGTAAGTAACTTAGGTAAATGTATTAAGTAACAAAGAGTTAGTAAGTATAAACTAGGAAACTTTAGGAAAGTAATAAGTAAGGTTAATTATGGATAATTAACCATCCAACTGTATGTATGTGATAGGATTAAATAGTTGAACACCGAAGGGAGTCGGTGAGTCCAAAGTAACGGTGAAAGGTATGATTTCTTCATGCCCTGTATCCTAATCTGGTTACCCCGATTTGTGTGCTTATTTGATCACCTAAATAAGATAAATGCATGAATCGGACTATACTGCACTTACCTGTGCTTGACTTATGTTGTTCTTGATATTTATTGTCTTGAACACTAGTTTGTATAATTCATGAAATATATGAATAAGGATGAAGTGTATTTGTATCTCGTAGTGTACTTGAATATTGAATTGTATTGCGTATGGATGTGTATATGAACAATGTAATGTATGTGGCTTGGATGTGTGACTTCTACTAATTCCTAACTACCTAACTCCTAACATAAGTAAGGAATAAATTGGAATGAGTAGAAGTCCGATATAGCTTCAGCCACGCGTGAGGATGAGGAGACACAAGAGGTTGGATCCGATTCCTGACTCTTAAACTGGTCCGCAGCCCAAACCCCTTAAATGGGTAGCATCCCGGATTGGTGAGTCAAGTAAATCCCGGTGGTGGGACGGAGTAGTCCCCGGCCGGAGGTCCCGACGACTTAACATGAGTAAGAGTAAGTAAGTAAGTATGTATGAGTATGAGTATGTATGCGTAAGTACTGTGGAACGAGTAAAAGAGTAATCTCCACCCGATTAACCCGGGTGGACCAACATGAGCTAACAAGTATGGTGGATGTGTATGTATTGCGTATTGTGGATTTCGAAAGGTAAGTATATATCTGATGGCTTGTATGATTTACCCTATGTGTATTGAAGAGTATGTCTTGAAGTGTAAGTATGTATTCCTTGCATAATGTATTGTAATATTATGTATAAGAGCATGTATGCATGTATGTCTGAATGAAATCAATCGCATGTATTCGACCAAGTGGTCGGCGTACCCTCACTAGTACGCGGGGTATGCGGTTATCATATGCAGCGAAAGCTGACCCCCTAGGGGGAACGTTTTTAGTGTGCAGGTACCCGAAGCGGATATGGTCAAGGTAAGAGACCTGTGGCTACACTCGGATAGTAGAAGTAGAATGTGGAGGTGTGCTAAGTGGTGCACCCTCGTACTTAGAAAGAAGTAGTTTGTGAGGAATGGGTAGTGGATAGACTCGTGATGAGTATTTATGAAATTGAAAGAGGTGTTGTAATTGTATAAGGATCTTAGTAAACTCGGTGTATTATATTGTATCGAACTTACAGAGTATTGTAATGAATGGGAAGTTCTAGTATTTGATTTGGTATTTGGAGTATGTATTGTAAGTGTGTAGTACTCGGATATTCCGGTCCATCAGACCGATGCTGTATGTAGTAGTAGCCTAGCTAGCCGTATGGCGGTTAGCGGCGTTGTATCACCCTACCGTTGAGTACGTAAGTATCCGCTGCGTGAATCTGGATTGTATGAGGAGATTGGACTGTAATGACGGTATTAGCGGTAGGGGTGTTACAAAAAGTGGTATCAGAGCGAAGTATCGCTCTGATGACTGGAAATACCGAGTTTAGGAATACCGAGTTAGGAATTAGAAGCTTAGGGCTAAGGGCTGGGTGTTAGCATTAGAGATATGCTAGTTAGGAACTACCGGTGAGTACCGGATACCTACGATACCAGACCCGCCCTCCACTAACCCCATTGTATAACTTGGGAAAGAACGCCAGAGAGAAGGAAAGACCTCTCATACTCGGGGAAACCCGATCTGACAGTTGTAAACCACCATACGGTAAACAAGAACTGACATATAGTAAATTCCGAGGATGGAAGACCTGGGGATGGATCCCGGTCGAACAACAATACCCGCACTTAATAGCGGATGAATGTGAACTCCAACCACAAGGAGGCTATAACTTACAACAACATGGGGCGACATGCTTAGCAGTCGCGAAACCTGGCTAGTCAACCAGTAACAAGAAAAGAAGCACTAACCGTGCAACGAAATGGAAAAGGAGCAGTAATGGAACCTAAGACACAAGTCTAGGGAACAGTAATAGCTAGATAATACCACCAAAGGTATACCAGCTGACTAAGGACATAGTCGGGAGTGGTTAACTCCGAAACTACCACACCATTAAGGTTACAAAACCGGTCAACATAGCTCCGACAGCTACAAGAACACTCGCAAGATATAATCTGACAGGACTACAGAAGTAGTGCCTAAACAAGCTGAAGGCTCAGTAACCACAACAAATGTGTGGGAACGAGCGACAAGGGAAAACACAGAACAAATAATTAGGGATCTCCAAGGATTGGAGAAGTACCCTGATCAACGACAGCCATGTCAAACTTACTGAGAAGTTACTCAGGAGATTAATTAACCTAAGTAGATATCAATAAGATCAAAGGAAGAGTCAGCAAGACTATTAAGTACCAGTGGAAACCGTACCGTGACCGGTATCAGTTTACCCAAAAACCACCAGTACCACGCACTTGCCACAGCAAGTGCAGTAAGAACAGGAACATGTAGAGGAACTTTAACACACCACAGGTACATAGTAATGTACCGTGACAGCAATGAAACAACTATAGGATCACAAATCCTGAAAGCTAGAGGAATCAAACCTTGGAAAGGCCTGACGGCCTGACCATTGTATTAAGAACATACCAGTCAGTGAGAAGCTGGACCTGGTCAAGACCACAAACATGGTTACGCCATGTAGAACTTCTTTAACACCGCACTATGATTTTAAAACCCAAATTTTCTTTCAAAACCACAACCTTCTTTTAAACCTTGGATTTTAAAACCAAACCAACAGAATTACGGTGAGTATCATAGAATGATACAAGAGGAGTTGACAATAGAATACTTCATCTAGGCGTGTGACGAACACTACGAGTGTACCCAAATACGGGATGTGGGACAACCGCACTCCGAAGGAGCTTGCGGGCCTGACATATAGTTAGGTAAGTGGTAACGTATCAACATGGTACCCCACGTATGTATACATGTAGTGCACGAAACACGGGAAGTAGTCAGCTCCATTCTACGGACCATGAGTAAATTCAAACCAGAACTGGACACCTCAGGCGATCCAGGAGAAGGAAACTCAGCTAAGGAATAAGTATAAAGTACTCAAGAACCCATCTGAGGATAAGGAATGAAGGTTAGGAAGTGCAAGAGCAACGACTAGTAAGTATAGACATTGGATATGTCTCAAACACTTCAAACAATACATAACAGCTGGAAGAGATACCCAGCCTGAACACAGTAAGGCGAATGCCTAATGTTAACACAACGATGCTCAACAAACAGGACGGAGTTCCCAAGAGTGATCACAAGATTACCATGAGGTATAATCCATCATTGGAGAGGATATTTAACCTAGTCTTAATACTAGGAGGAAATATAAACAGTTTACCCAAGAACGGGAGACGGTATAACCCTGAAAGGGATAACACAAATACAATACCACAGGTGGTATAGAGGACACATATATCATAAACATTAGCCGGATGTAACGGCATAACTTAACAACACCCAGGAGCAATCCTCGAAGGGTGTCTGAATTGCAACAGTCGAACAATAGCGACATGATAAAGCACAGAAACTAGAACGAACACTCGGTTAAGACACCGAAGGGATTTCACTTAACAGGAAATACCCTAGACTACAAGAAGGCACTGACTAGCACCAGATTGCCAAAGGGTCTCCTATGAACGGAAGCGTGATGTCACGACTTACCATGGAGCCCAGCACTACCTCCAACCTATGGGGTATACAAGGAGTGGAAATATGTATAAGCAGCTTGCAAAGAGCATAGCTCGCAACAATTCGACTTAAAAGCCATAAACCGACTACGTTATGTAACTTAAACGGTTGCAAAACCCACACCATTTGATAACAAGACTTGCAAGAGATATTGTCTCATACGACAAGAAATCAACAACTGGACCATCAATTCAAACCCACATCCTGAGTGGCTTGTAGTAATGGCCAACTCAGTGTCACTGTCACTAGAGCATCAGTCTAGTATACAGTTGACAAACTTTTAATTACCTTCATGCCTCCGGTAGCAATGATAGCATAGAGGCATAAGAATCGTGATAATGCCAACATTGGCCTAGTCCACACTTAGACACTACGAGAAACCCAAGGGAAGGTACCCCTCGTTAGCCAAAGACCACCAATGTGGTGAAGATGTGAAACCATAGGGAAGGCTTCCATCTACTATAATAATAAAGCCTACGCATATAGATATTGCCAAGGGGCGATGAATAAGGGAATGAGACTTCCAAACCATTACAACTTAAGGAGTAAGCATACTCCATACGCACCCAAGCATGTGGTGAACCATTATATAAACACCAACATGGTAAACCTTGTCATGAGACCTATGAGTGGAAACAAGCCTCTCAACAGGAATTTCATCTATCAATTAAAGAACGGGACCGGAAACCCTTGAAGTTCTTGGGATGTTCCGGTGATGTACATACAAGTAGAACTACACAGCTAGAGCCTATAACCAATGCTCAACACTGAAAGACAATAATTGTCAAAACAATCAACGGGAATGCACATTGCACACCATGAATGACCAGCGCTCAAGAGAGCTTGTAACCCGATAAATTACTTCATCCATTATCAACCAAGATACTTGGTAAATTGTATCGTAAATGATGATAGAATGTGAGGTAAGCTAACCTACACATAAAACCTAAGTTGAATAAGACATCTCCACATGGGAAGATAATAACATTGCGGGATGCTACTACAACCATCATACACACGAACAGAGGAAACCCTCAGTGTTCACACCATAAGGAAATGGTGCCAACGACAATGGCAATGGTAAAGATAAGCTACCACAGTAACAGAAACAATAAAAACAATTTTGTACAATGAGTAAGAATACGGTGCGCAACAAGCGACCGCTGTGAGGAAATAGCAGATAACAACACGGAGTATAAGTATGAGATGACAGGCAAATATTCTTTCCTATCACATAAGTGACTTACTGTCAAGCGTTTACGCCTCTGCACTGTGTATGACTGAGTGTTTTGGTATTGCACTTGTGCAACTAATGATCTAATGAGATAGCTAGGAATATGGAAAATGTAAATCGTAGTAAATCCTTCTTTTCACCAACAAACATGGCATAAGCCAGTTAAGCAAGCTTAGCAACAAACCGTGCGGCCTAAGGCCAAAGAAGCACGAAGAGTGTACAATACACTAACAATCACAAATGTGAATTCCATGGAATAAAGGTGAAAGGAGACTTAAGAAAGTCACTAGGACCAATGCATAGAAATGCAAGGTCATACAAGTAAAGGACACTTGTACTGAACTAGAAGAACTGGTATAATTCAGAAGCTATTGACAACAGAGGAAGCACTAAAACTAAGTAGTGACTTAACCTCGCCCGACAATAATTCGGAGGAACTTAACGAATAATCGTGGAAGCACGAATAGCATGTGCAGTAGATTACCAGAGAGCTGGTTATAAATCTTAAACTCATTGAGTTCAAACACGGTAAAAGAATACCGCATTTGTTTAGTAAACCTTATTCCCATAATAGACGAATAAGAAGGCGATGTATAGCACATTAAGGATAACAAGAAGGGTGAATAACCCAAGTTATCAGGGTCGCGCAGCAGAAGCTAGTGGGCCCTAGCTAGGAGATAATACCTAGTAAGGATAGTAGAATGGCTATTAATGCCTTGAAGCCTAATGGGCTGGAACCAAATTAGCTATGAGTTAAATAAACTCATATAGGAATCCTTGGTGCAAAGACTAAACCATGGTTATGATTAGGACCCTTTGACAAGGGTATATTATGTAATAAAACGTAAAGGAAGCTAAAACGCTTCAGAGTGCCCGAACTTAGTAACCAATGTTTAATAATAATAACATATGGTAGATTACGTGGGCGTAATCCCTTTTAAGGGGGGTAGAGCGAAAACCGCTTAGTATAAGTTCGTGAAGAAAACACATAAACGATAATGTGCATAGCACAAATGAGAAACGAATTGATGATTGATGCCTATGTTAAATAAACATAAGTATTCATTCATATTGAAATGGTGGTAATTAGGCATGAGAGATGCAAATACCATAGGATGGATATACCTACCTTGTAACACCATGTAAGAGTATTAGTAAAAGGAAAGTAATGAGTAGTGGACGGAGCTCCACAAGTATTGTAGCCTTTGGAGAAGTAGTACGAAACGAATGAGAGTAGTAGACGAATGAAGTCCTAGGGGTAGTGTATACCTAGGTAAATTATTGGAATAAATTGAGAACAACTAAATTTTACAAGTATGGTAATCCCTAGTTAGAATAATTGAAATGATGGAGAGTAATGGATGGAAGTAGTGAAGGTTGATGAAATGAGCATTTAGGTATTGAATCACGGAGTAAAGCATTTGGAAGTAGAGTGAGGATGATTGATGGACTGATTCCATCCTTTGGAGATGTATGAATTCGTATCACGACTAGAAAGGGTAAAAAGATAGAAAATGAAAACAATTAAATTATTTGTTTGTTTGAACTGATGTGGGAAGTCGAACTTGATCCTGATCAGATCAAGGGAAACCGAACACAATTGGGGTGGAAAGAAGTTCAACACTGATGCTGATCACATCAGGGTCGAATGATTCTTGAAGCTCCCTTTAGTGGTCACAAGAATCACACATAGGATAGAGTAATGAATACAAATTGGAATTTGGAGTTGTATGCTTTAGAAAGATTTCTAATTAGTAGTTGTAAAAGATTTTCCTTAGACTGGAGAGTAAGTATTGTTGGAAGCTTATACCGGAGAATGACAGTGGGTAGCATATTGTATTATTCCAAGGGCAGCGGGACATAGAGGAGTCATGTGTCGAGATGACCTGAGTGCCTGCGGGATTGTGATGTGTATTGCATTGCTTTGGGGATAGCTTTGCACTGTATGTATGTATGTATAAATTTTGTAATGAGGAATCGGATGGTTGATAGTAATATGGATTGGAGTAACTATTGTACATTGGTATGGTATGGAAAGGAGAACCTTGAGTAACGAATTGGGAATTGTAAGGAGGAAATGTGAAGGATAGGAATGTTGAATGGCATGCTTTGGGATTGGCAAGTGTAAATGAGTAAGTATAGTAACTAACCTCGAACAACTTTGAGGACAAAGTTCTTAAGGGGTAGATTGAAATACCCCAACTTAAATATAGGGATTAAAATTAATCTAATACACACTTAAGGGCCTAATAATGCCTAAGCATATTAGTAAGGAAAAATAAATCCAAAAGAAATAAAGAAACGCTTAAAAAGCGTAAAACGCTAAATAAGCGTTAAATAACCATAGGAGGTATGAGACCTCGGTTAGCGTATTATATGGATTATAAGGGCTTAATAAGACCTAAATATATATGGGAACAACTCCCAAAGAAAACGGATCCAAATAATGTATTAAAACGCTAATAGAGCTTTAGTGCACGTTCTTCAAGAAAGCCCGAAAACGTGACTTTAAGTGGTCAAACGAATCCGTAAAGATTATAAATCATTAAATAACAATTATTAAGCATTTATGGAAGCTTAATAACCAATAAAAATTAAAGAAACGAAAATCCCGGAAAACGGGCCCGGTTAGTGAATAGTACCTAAACCGGGTAAAATAACGAGCGTTTTCTGTAAAAGACGAAAATGCTCCAACTGGTATTACTGTGTGGGACCGATTTTAATATGTCAAATAAACCCCTCACACATACATGTAACTAGCTAGTTAATTAAAGAGCCAAAAGCAAAAAGTGCAAAAAGTAAAAAGGTACTCACCTTACCTCTCTCCTCTCATTCTCACATTTCTCCTCTCTCTCGTGTGAGTTCCCTCCTCCCAGCGATTTCTCTCCCTTCTCCCTCCTCTGTTGGGCGATTTCTGAAGCTCCAAGAGAAGCTTCAATGGCTACCTCACTTCTCTTGCATGCTCTAATCACACTTGAACTCCAAATGCAAAAGTAAGCACATATCTTCATCCCCTCATCATTCTCTACACTTCTATCTTTTCAAAATCCAAAAATGAGGAATTTATTTCCGTGGTATACCCCATTGGTGAAGAAAATGGCATCAATGTGTAGCTTGGGGTCTCCTCTCTCTTAAGGTAAAAATCTACATGAAAAACTCATGTTCTCACCATTTCCTTTCATACCGATTTTACCCCAATGTAATGCCTTGTTTTCTCTCTCTCTTTTGAGCATAATCTCAACCTTGCAATGGTGGTGGAATCACCTTCTTAAACCAAGGGCTAAAACCCTCCTAAAAACACTCCAAAGTAAACCCTAAAATTTATGATTGAACATTTCAATGGATTAGTATAAATCTAAGGGTTAGTATGTTAATTACACTTGTTATGTGTGCTTTGGGTGGTGGGAATGGAGTTTGGCAACTCCATTCCCCATGTAGCCGATTTGTGCAAGAAAGAAAGAAAGAAGAGGATTGGAAAAGAAAAGAAGGAAATATAAGCTTAAGGTAAGAGCTCCTTCCTATGTTAAATTTTAATGCATTAGAGTAATAGGAATGGGTAAACTAATTAAAGAACCCAAACTATTATATTAGAATTGTAGTTATGGAAGTTTGAGTATTTATGAGCAAGTATTTGAATTGTAGGCCTTGGGGCCAAATAATTGTGCATGTGTATTAGTATTGTGTTTGAGGAGTAAAGATGTATTGGTATTGTAGTTGATGGAGTATTGATGTATGGAGATAATGTTTTGAATGCTGGTAGGACCCTTGTAAGGGTGTGGCTAGAATAGGAATGATTTTGGTGAAAAAGTGTGGATGAGGATAAGTAAAATTGTAGGTGAACTATGGCGAAATTTTAGTAGGAGTTGTGCATTGAGAATGACTTGGTGAATGGGAAAACCAAGGTGTGTATTTGGGATAGTAAGGATGTTTAGTAATCATGGAATGGTAGTTATAGTATAAGAATGAAGAGGAGTAAAATCTGTAGCAGGAAGTATTGGAATGTGTTGGAGAACAAGGAAGGATTAATGTGTAAGATTTAGCAAAATGAGTATGGTACTGAGTAAGGCTTTGGGTTGAGTGTAATGCAAATGAGGCAAAGGAAGAGCCATAGGAATGATGGGAAGAAGGAAGGAGAAAATCTGTAGCATTTGTTGAAGAGCAGTATGAGGGAGGAACAGTGGAGGGATTGTTTGGATTGTATTTGTAACAGATTTTGATAGAGGTGGATTAGGCTAGTTTAAAGTGCTTAATCAATGCTAAATATGCTAGATTATATGTAGGAATAATGGGAAGAGATTGGTAGGAACTTGGAGTTGAAACACAGTAAAAAACTAGCATATATGTAAAATACTACAACTTGTCCGGGTTTGCAAACAAGTACACAAACCCGGACCGTCAAAAAACTCGACAGATTGTAATTCAGAAGGAGTGGTCCGGGTTTGCAAACTAGGACCTAACCCGGACCACCCCAAAAATACACCCGAGAGATTTGCAAAGGAATGGTCCGGGTTTGCAAACAACCCCTAACCCGGACCACCCAAATTTTTCACCCGAGAGAAACTACAATGCATGGTCCGGGTTTGTAAACCCAGCCCTAATCCCGGACCACACTTAAATTCCACCCGAGACTGACCAAGCACTATGGTCCGGGTTTGTAAACCCGGACACTAACTCGGACACTACTACAATTCTTCCAGAATGTGTTTTTAAAGCTTTCTAAGGTAGGGTAAGGATGGGTAATGATTGTATAAGATGATTAAGACATAATAATGATGTTTAAAGGTCATTAAGGCCATGAACAAGCTTAGAAAATAATTGTAAGTAAGTAACTTAGGTAAATGTATTAAGTAACAAAGAGTTAGTAAGTATAAACTAGGAAACTTTAGGAAAGTAATAAGTAAGGTTAATTATGGATAATTAACCATCCAACTATATGTATGTGATAGGATTCAAATAGTTGAACACCGAAGGGAGTCGGTGAGTCCAAAGTCAACGGTGAAAGGTATGATTCTTCATGCCCTGTATCCTAATCTGGTTACCCCGATTTGTGTGATTATTTGATCACCTAAATAAGATAAATGCATGAATCGGACTATACTGCACTTACCTGTGCTTGACTTATGTTGTTCTTGATATTTATTGTCTTGAACACTAGTTTGTATAATTCATGAAATATATGAATAAGGATGAAGTGTATTTGTATCTCGTAGTGTACTTGAATATTGAATTGTATTGCGTATGGATGTGTATATGAACAATGTAATGTGTATGTGGCTTGGATGTGTGACTTCTACTAATTCCTAACTACCTAACTCCTAACATAAGTAAGGAATAAATTGGAATGAGTAGAAGTCCGATATAGCTTCGGCCACGCGTGAGGATGAGGAGACACAAGAGGTTGGATCCGATTCCTGACTCTTAAACTGGTCCGCGGCCCAAACCCCTAAATGGGTAGCATCCCGGATTGGTGAGTCAAGTAAATCCCGGTGGTGGGACGGAGTAGTCCCCGGCCGGAGGTCCCGACGACTTAACATGAGTAAGAGTAAGTAAGTAAGTATGAGTATGAGTATGTATGCGTAAGTACTGTGGAACGAGTAAAAGAGTAATCTCCACCCGATTAACCCGGGTGGACCAACATGAGCTAACAAGTATGGTGGATTGTGTATGTATTGCGTATTGTGGATTTCGGAAAGGTAAGTATATATCTGATGGCTTGTATGATTTACCCTGTATGTATTGAAGAGTATGTCTTGAAGTGTAAGTATGTATTCCTTGCATAATGTATTGTAATATTATGTATAAGAGCATGTATGCATGTATGTCTGAATGAAATCAATCGCATGTATTCGACCAAGTGGTCGGCGTACCCTCACTAGTACGCGGGGTATGCGGTTATCATATGCAGCGAAAGCTGACCCCCTAGGGGGAACGTTTTTAGTGTGCAGGTACCCGAAGCGGATATGGTCAAGGTAAGAGACCTGTGGCTACACTCGGATAGTAGAAGTAGAATGTGAGGTGTGCTAAGTGGTGCACCCTCGTACTTAGAAAGAAAGTAGTTTGTGAGGAATGGGTAGTGGATAGACTCGTGATGAGTATTTATGAAATTGAAAGAGGTGTTGTAATTGTATAAGGATCTTAGTAAACTCGGTGTATTATATTGTATCGAACTTACAGAGTATTGTAATGAATGGGAAGTTCTAGTATTTGATTTGGTATTTGGAGTATGTATTGTAAGTGTGTAGTACTCGGATATTCCGTCCATCAGACCGATGCTGTATGTAGTAGTAGCCTAGCTAGCCGTATGGGCGGTTAGCGGCGTTGTATCACCCTACCGTTGAGTACGTAAGTATCCGCTGCGTGAATCTGGATTGTATGAGGAGATTGGACTGTAATGACGGTATTAGCGGTAGGGGTGTTACAACACTGTATTATGAAATCTAAGGATCCAAACCTTGGATTGAGAAGGAGACTACACAGCAGCGAAGATCTTCAATCCGGTTGCAACAGCGGCAATCACAACACTTAGTAAGGGAGAAATTGAGAGAGAGTGAGAGAGAGAGAGAAGGGAGAACTAACGTTGAGAGGCTTTGACGAAACTGACGCTCCCATGATTCAACTGGAGATGAGAATATTGAGAATCAGAAAAATAAAGTAAATAAGGGAATCCTTTCCTTATTAGCAAATAAACTAATTACCTTATTAACCAAGGACAATGATCTCCTCGCCCTTGAATAATTAAGGAATGTTGTCGATGTCCCACTAACATAAGGAATAGAATCCAACTTAGAAAAACAATATAAACCGGCTACATAATAAGATTATGAAAACCGGGTTATAATACCCTCCGTAAACTAATCTAGTTAAGTTTGTTTGGTTTTCCGACTATTCGGGATTCGTTTAATACCTTGTTATCAAATGATAATAGATTGTTAGTAATATCTTACCACTTAGGATTAAACCTTATAATCCTTACAATTCATTTATAGAATATAAATCTTGATTATATATATACTCACTTATGTATTATTTGTAAATGTATATATATACATAGGTATATATAGTTTCATGACCATAGGTTACTCTTGACTTTATAATTGTCATTATTTTTATAAACCCTCATTTTGAGTATGAGTTGGTCAATTATGTTGACTTGGTTAGTTTATCCAAGTACATAAGTTCATATGATTCATATAATAACTCTTGAATTATATAATTCATCATTGTTTAATATGTTATGCTTTAACATTAGAACTTTGTATCTAATGTGTTATAATTAATCTTCTCACTTTATAACATCTCTCATTTAATATTATTGGTTTCCAATCATATTATATAATCCATTTTTCTTCATATACTCTCACATATATATATATATATATATAATAACTCAGTTATATTATAATGATATATCTTATCATTTTATGTAAGGTGGTTAATCTCATTTAGTTGTGTTATCTTACACAAACCTCATTAAGATTTTAATCCTAATAGTATGTAACATTATATAGTACATTACTAAACTCCCAAAGTTTATTAAATACCCCACCATATTTTATAATTCTATTTATTCACCATTAGTTTTTATGTGAATTATCTCACTTGTACTAGTTTCATTTAAATGACATACATACTTTATAATTGTTGTAACATTTATAACATTATAAACTACAGTCTAAAATTTAATCCTAACTTCCTTTATTCTCGCATCAGCTCGTAATTCTCGTTAATTACAATTTTTCCATATTACTTATATAATGTTACCATTATATTCATATATATCATATATTATGACATTTATACTCTTATATCATATATAACCTATGGTTGTACAACTTATTTAACTGCAGAACAAACCCCTTGGTCTGTCCAGATTTATTTCTCAGCCACAACTTTCTTTAATTATAAATGACCCCATTTATTTTCTATACTTCACAATATCATTATAAACTATATATTATACACCTTAGTTCATTTAATTCCAATTAAATCTCAAAAAAATCACCAAAATTTCCCAAACAGATCCTAGGATGTTATAATTACTATTTTAACCCAGAACGTTAATCACATTCTTACCCCATTTATTTTGTAATTTTACAATTAACTTAAAAACTTTATTTAAAGTCATAAATAAATTATTTATCATCTAATCTGGTCAAGGCCACTAATATGGTCAATGTTGACCTCCTATTTCCCAAACACTACCTTGACCACTAATTTCCAAAAATTATGAACATACCCCAATTTTTATAGAATTTACATTTTAGCCCCAAACTTTGTAAAAATCTACAATTTTTTGTTTAAACTCACTTTAAGCCCTACCTTTTGGCTTTATTTTCCACAACCCTCAAATTTATGTTTATTTACGTTTTCCCCCAAACTTAATAAAATGACATAAATAACTTTAAATATAATTTAAAGCGTAAATAACATAATTTAAAATGGCCAAAGTACATGGCCTTATTACAAACTTTATCTTATAAAAATTACATAAAAAATTTCATTAGAACATTAAAACTTTCGGCTTTCATTAAAGCCACCCCAATACTTTGGTAAATTGTATTTTAACCCCATTAATTATTCTTATGACATTATAAGTCATTTTAATACTAGGTAAATTAGCAAAAAGTTTTAAATAACACTTTAACACATAATTAAGTCATATTAACCTAATTAACACCACGGCTTTATTTATTTAACAACAATAATTATGTTAAAGTTTTAGTAACATAATATAAAGTAAACTTATTTGATAAATGTCACCAAAACTTAGCCAAACAACACTATATGTCACAACCTATTTTAATAAATAGCTTAAGTTAGTTTTTAGCTCTTGACTTATATATAAGCTTGATTAACATGACATTAAGGTAGTAATTTACTTACTTTCTCCAAGGTTGAACTTAAGCTTGTTTTCCTCCGTTTTGATCAGAATAATACCCAAGTTTCAAGGCACCATTTTGACCATATTTTGCAAGGAAAGAAAGGTACAAATTAGCTTAACGACTTAAGGCACATAAGTATGTAAAATGAACTTATAAAGATCGTGATTTACCTTGATTTTCAAGGCTTTTCAAGAAGAGTTTTAGGCTGAATTTGGAGAAAATAAGGATTTTTAGTTATCCTTCAAATTTAAGTAAAAAAGGGCTGAACAAAAGAAGGTAGGAAGCTAGTTAAGTTTACCTTGTGAAAATTCCTTGAGAGGTGATTTTGGCATGAACTCGGCCACCACTTGGAGAGCTTGAAGATTCTACTGATTAAGGATGATAATGGGAAGGAAATTAGTGGAAGAACTCCAAGAAATCATCCATTTAAGAAGTAGAAGTGAAGGTAGAAGCTTAAAGTATGTTTTTACCTTATTAAATGTTTTTGCCTTACTTCCCCTTATTTTTGGATTCCAACCGAATTTGATGTTTATCTTTGAAGATGATATTTTCCTTGATGAGTGAGGGAAATAGGTTGAAGGTTATTCATTGGAAAGAGGAACTAAAGAGGAAGAGAATGACATATTGCATGGATTAAGAGCTTACCTTGATCAATGGGAGTTGGATTTTGAATGGGCTAGCTCAAGAACTTAAACAAGGCTGGAAGGGAGAGTTTTGAAGCTGAAGAACTCGTTTGAAATTGGGATGGATGAAAGAGAATGTTATAACCCAAAGTTCGTAGCGTTTTATTTCGTTTGATGTAATTCTAAGTTGGCTTTTGTTACGTAGGACATGGGAGTCCTTTTTAAATAAGCAGAGGGACAAGGTGGACTTTTCCCTCTAATGAATTTTGGTAAGTATTAATTAACTCTTTGGTTAATTAATTCTCACGCTCTACACCACGATCAGATCGTTCTCTCATTTGACAGTTCCCAGCCTTCTTCTCTCTTCTCTCTCAGCGTCGTTCCTTCTCTCGATCAGTCAAGCCCCATTATTCTGCTGTCAAGGTTCCACTGCGGACTGCCAGTCTATGCGAATTGCTGGTTTCTTCGAGGTAGGGTTGTGATTGCTCTCTCTTTGATTCTTCAGTTTCCTGAGTTTTCCCCATTCTGATTGCCCTCTACAATTTGAATTGTGATACAGCGTTGACTCTTGCGTCCCTGTTAATTCTCTTCTGCGTTTGGCACCGTCTGTGATTTCGACACCGGATTCAGGTGAGGGTTTTATTTGCAGTTTGGGTTGCAGTTTCAGTTTCGGGGTTTAGTTGCGGTTCTGATTTAGGGTTGCAATTGTGTTCTGTTCAGTGGTTGTGCAGCATTTTGGATTGCGTCGCCGGTTTGCTTTTCGGATTCTGCTGTGGTTTGGCTCTGCTGTTCGGATTGGTCTCCGTCTCTGCTAATTCGAGGTAGGTGGCTTATGGATTCGGCTTGTGTGTTCAGCCTTGGGGAGTTTCGTTCCGGTTCTGAATTCGAGTTGTGATCTGTCTTGAAATTGTGATTGTGAACTGTCTGTTTAAATGCCGTTTTAACATCTACAACCCCCAAGGTGTTTTCTGCTAACTTATGATGTTTTTGACATTGTTTTGGTACCTCTGTTTGTGTGAAAATCGCCTCTGTTCACTGTGTTTTCGGCGTGTCCGAACTTCCGTCCGACCTTGGAAGTTCAGACATGCGTCGTTGCGTTTTAAATTTTCTAAAGTTTACTGTGTCCGAACTTCCGTCCGAGCTTTGAAGTTCGGACACAGCCTTCTGTATTCTCTGATTTTGCCTCGACTTGTGTCCGAACATGGATGTCCGGACACAAGTTCGGACTTTACGCATGTTTGATTTCCGAAGAACGTCCGAACATCTGTCCGAGCTTTGATGTCGGACACCTCTGTCTCTTGCTTTTCTGTTTGAGGTTCGACTTGTGTCCGAACATTGACGTCCGGGACACAAGTTCGGACATGCCTCTGTTTTGACCGTAACTTGCTCGTTTGAGCTCCGTTTTGACTTCCATCTGCGGTGTTGGATTCCCCTTCTGGTTTCCAAGCTATCTTATGTACTTCCTGGTGCCTTTGGTGCCACCCATGCTTAATGGTTTTAAGCTTCTGTTTGGGGACCTAGTTATCTCTGTGTCTGAACCTTTGGATGGCTGTCTCGCTGTCGTCGTAGCGCGCTATGTAGGATCCTTCTGTTCACGGGTGATGTTCCCCGTTCGTTCACGGGTGTTTCACCTGTTTGTTTACGAGTGAGGTTTCCTCGTTCTGTTCACGAGCTAGTGCTTGTTTTGTCTGTATGTTGTGATCAACTAGTGTCCCGCTCTGTTTTCTGCTTCTGTCTCTTTTTGGCTCTGTTTAGTCCTCTATTGTATGGACTTCTGTGCTGCTTCCGACATGCTTATGGATTCTTTCTATTCCTTATGATTTGATAATGTTTCTGCAAAATGTTTTGAGCATGCTGGTTGATGAAGTTTGTCATCTACTGGGCATAGTTGTTTGCTCATTCCCCTACTTTATCTAACATTGCAGATTGATCAGCGAGGGTCACTCTGCTCAGCTTCTGGAGTTTAGTTGTTTTGCTATTCGATTCTTTTGAGACTTTTATTTAAATTTGAGCCTTTGGGCCTCCTCTGTTAGCTTCCGCTTTTGATATTCGTTTAGTGGATTTTGTAATAGCTTTTGGGATGTTTCCACATCTCTTTGTTGCACTTTATTCAAGCATTTGTTTTTGGCCTTATTTGATTATTTGTTTAAGTTCGTTTATTAGAGCCTTGCGTTATTATGTAATAATGCCCGGCGTGTAATACCCCTAACTCCTAGGCCAGTGTTTGGGGGTGTTACAGAGAAAGTCATATTTTGCTTTTAAGGTAAGAAAAATCTTTAAGATTGAATAGTAATTGAATGACTCACTTAGGTAGATATTTGCTAAGTAAATCAGGCTGTACACAGCTCACATTACTGCCCATTATTTAGTCAATTTGGGGCCTTAGGTTGACTATTGACTATGTTAGTCAATTAAGACTTAAATTGACACTATTTGGGTACTATTCACATGCCAAACTTCGGATTTTTTTGCAAATCCTTTGATTTAGGGTTACTAATGTGATATTAAGTAGTAAAAATGTTAATTAGGGTGTATAAAAGGCTATTTAGCCACCCAAAGTCAACTTTTGAACACATTTTTAAAAATATGTCTTAAGGAGTTTTAGAGCTCTTCTTGTGTTTTAACTCATTCTGGAGTTTGGTTTGCTTTGTTAATGGTTTTATAATTTTAAGATCTTAGTTATAAGGCTTAGGAATCCACTTTGGATCCTAATTGAGGTTACACAATCCTTAAGGCTTCATAGAGCATAATTTTGCCTTAAGTGGGTTTTAAGCATGTTTTTGTTGTTTATTATCTTGGATTGTTACTCATTATTGTTAAGGAATATTTTAGCCTTAATAAATTATTAATAGATGTTTAAATCGTACTTTATTAGTTAGGGGTATTTTAATCGACCCCCCTTAAAGAGACTTCATCCCGAAGTCGTCTTTCTCGAATAAGTTATGTAAACATAAATATATTGTGCTTATACAGAAGGTGGCCAACATTTGTGGTGTTAATTCATTCATATATGGATGTAGGTAATCCATCAGCACCATAGTTCCTATCAGTTCTAATGTATTGACAACCTCCCCGAGGTGTCCGTATCAGTTTCCATTCTATATCCACACATGTCATATGTAATCATTTCCATAAAGGAACATATATATATATCACAAGTATCTCAATGGATACATCATACACAAATGTATGCATACATATAAACAAGTATCTCAATGGATACATCATACACAAATGTATGCATACATATAAACAAGTATCTCATAGGATACTTAACATACATACAAGTGCACAATGCACATTCAACAAATATAACTAAGTATGCCTCGCATACAATACATACAAGTGCATAAACACACATACACACAACATAACTAAGTATGCCCCGCATACAAACTACCGAAACCTAGTGCACACATGTGCACTACCAAGAGGCACTACCCCCTTTAAAAGGGTTACGCCCCCGTATCCCACAAGCATACAACAACAGCTAAGCAAAAAATGCTGGATACTTGGATCTCATAGAGTTCTTCAACTCCCATGTGGCCTCTTCCGCCTCATGGTTTGACCAAGGACTTAGACCTTTTAATGGTCTTGTTCCTGGTCTCCCTCATTTTCGTATCAAAACTTCGGAGTGGAGTCTCCTCATATCTGAGAGATTGGTCTAACTCTAGCCACTCAGGCTCTAAACAATGTGAAGGGTGAGGCACGTACTTCTTTAGCTGAAAAATATGAAATACTTTGTGCACTTTCCCAAACATGTTCTAATGGGCCTACTCGCTCCGTAATGAGGTGCAGACCCATGAACTGCTCTTTGGCAGTTGAGGCATTTTCCCATAGGTTTATTTAATATCTTTTTCCATGTTGATTCATCAGGAATGTACTTGTACATTTTTGTGTCTCTGCGTGGGTATGTAACGCTGAACGTTGTATATATATGAAGTGTCTCCTTGAATGGTCTAGACTGTCGTATAGTCTATCTTCAATTTTTGGTTCCTCATTAATGAGTACTATGCGACTTCACTCATCTGTTTTCTACCAATGTATTTACTTCTGATAGCTACTTATGATGGTCGCTTCTGCGCGCACCATCTCCTAGTCGATTCGACGGTTATAAGTTATTGTAACGCTTACTTTCTAGCTTAGGGCATCCTCTAATATACCAGCTTTTGTTTCTTTTATTGTATAGTCGTGTGTTTATGTTCAGTCCTATTTGGGTGAAAATGTACCAATGCTCTTATGATTTGAGCATATGGCGATTGTTACATCATACGGTATTGCGTTATGTTCTCATCGTGGAGAAAAATACTCTTTATGCCCCTTTCTTGGGTGGCATACTAACATCATTCAGTAGGTTCCTTATGGATAGCAAGAATCATGCTAAAGTAAGTGAATTCTTGATCCTTATGAGGTGTCACGTAATTACTCGACCATTTAATGGGTTTTCATGCCTTGTCATTAAGTTAACCATCGGCTCTCACGTAATCGGAGGTTTCCCTTAACATTGTTGTTTACTAACCACTCATTTTGTGGCGTTATGACTTTGGTCGTGTTACATTCAACGTTTTTGGTTCCTCTGGCCTCGTTGGTTCAACTGAGACTCAACAAAACACTGAATATGCTAAAGTATGATCCTAGAATCCTTTAGATTTCCCTAAGTCACTTAGCCATCTTAACATGCAGTTCATTTCATGTTGTTCCGATTTACAAGTATATAATAAATTGTAAATGCTGTAAGTAAACACTCAATTATCTGTGAACGATGTGATTACTTTTGTTGAACTATTGAGTGTTTACTTACAACATTTACAATTTATTATATACTTGTAAACCGGAACAACATGATGTTCTAAGTGTGAAATGCGTTTCAAAGTGTGGCAGTGTTGTGACGACGTGGCTGACAGGGGACGAGGCTGGCATAGGCAGAAAAAAACAACACAAGTATAGTGTGAAAAATTTCCAAGTGTGGTGATACCCTGACATGGCTTCCGTTTAGTGACTAATGAAATGCGATGAAGGTTATGTTCTTTATTAATCCTCCTGCCGAATGAAAGCGACACAAAATATTCAGCTTCATTGATGCTCTAAACTGATCATCTATTGCATTTATGGTGACTCCAAGCAATATTAGGTTTTGAGTTAAGAGTTGAAACTAAGTGAGAGATAAACCCTAACTTGTATTCTCTAAATTAGGGGGTAGTAGAGGTGGCTACGGGCCGGGCCGGTCCCAGTCTTGGTCCCGGGCTCAACCGGTCCTGGTCCCCAGAGTGAGGGACCGGTCCCGGTCTCCATTTTTTTAAGGGACCGAAATCGGTCCCAAACCGAGTCTAGGTCGAAACCGAGCTTTTTTAATGATGGACTTTGTGTAATTTATGGCTAATTAGTAATATTTTAAAGTTATAATAAGAATGACAATATTTTCTAAATAATCTTATGTATTGTAAGAAAAACAAGGTTTTATTTATTTTTTGGGCTTGCACTTATCTTAATATATAACATCATAAATTAAGTTGCCTACGTATCCCGAAGGAATCAAAGCCCACGTAATTCTATTATTACAATCCTAATTACGTTACAGTTCTACTAGTAGTTCGAATATTAAGTTCTAATTTCCAAGTTCAAAGTTTGACCAATATCTTAATATGACAATCATTATAAACTAAAACTCAATCAAGCACTCCTACGTCATCACTATTGTTAGTAGTTCCTTGATCTGAACTGCTGGAGTTCAATGTCAACCAATCATCTTCTTCAAAAGAAGCATTCTCTTGATTTCGTCCTTGTGAACGTATCTCAACAGCATTCCATCTCTACTCGACCAATATAGTTTTTCTATATTTTAAGCCCAAATTTAGTTTCAGATAATCTAAACCATTCATAAAACTATTAATAATCATACTATAAAGTATAACAATCAGGTTGAAATAAAAAAATTCTCTTTATCATAAATAACTATCTAAGACTTTTATTTTATTGGTTATAATAATCTTTATTAATAAAAATATAAAAAAAAAAATACTTTTTTTAGGACTATATATCCGAAAAGATTAACTGTATTTATTATCATAAATTATAAAAAAATGACTATATTTTTTTTCCTGAATACTACGCCAGCCTAAAATGTGTGCACAAATACTCAATTGGAAAAGGCAAATTCTTGCCTACAAGTAAGTGTAGCCATCTGGCTACATATCGGAGAGACAAGGAGGAGCACGCGCGCAAGGGATTTGTTTTTTTTTTAATCCTTTTCTTTTCACGAGCGCCACAACGCTGCTTTGTTTTTTTTCTTTTTCATTTTTTTAAGATTTTATTCTTTTTATTTTTTATATCACAAAAATTTTAAATTGTTGTACCTTTTAATATATAAGTCCAAAATGAAAAAAAATTATACCATTTTTCACCCAAATTCAAGCTCTTCAAAACAAGACCAGCCATTGACATATTTTAACAACTTTTTAAAAAAATTATTTTTACATGTATACGATGATAGCGGGTTTAGGGTTGCCTTCGACGTTTTAGCTTTCCTAGGATGGGTTTTGGGTGTTTTGGAGGGTAGGGTAATCTATTTGGAATTTGTTCCGTACTTTATATTGTACCCTAAACCCGCCACTACAAACCCTAAAAAGGCCTTCGACATTTTTTAGCTATCCTAGGGTGGTTTTGGGGTGTTTTGGGGGGTAGGGTAATCTATTAGGAAACCGTTCTATACTTTACATTGTAGCAACTAACTCGACAGGTTTTTAGGGTTTGTGGTCGCGCCCTAAAAATGTCTTCAACGTTTTTTAGCTTTCCTAGGGTGGGTTTTAGGGTGTGTGGGGTTAGGGTAATCTATTTGGAAGCTGTTATATACTTTAATGTGAGAATGTACATATTTTAATGTGAGAATGTACATGTTTTAATGTGACGATGTACATGTTCAAATGTGAGAATATACATATTCTTTAATGAACATTTGTACATGTTTGTATGACCATCCGTACAAGTTTTTTCCCTTATATGTACAGATTTTAAACTAAGGATGTATATATTTAATGATTTGTACAGATTTATGTGACCATCTGTATATTTTTAATGCGAGGATGTACATGTTTTTACGTGTGGATGTACATGTTTTAGTAAACATTTGTATAAGTTTGTATGACTATCTGTACAACTTTTTTTACGTTCTGTACACTATACATGTAAAAATAAATTTTTTTAAAGTTGTCAAAATATATCATGACTAGTCTTGTTTTGAAGAGCTTGAATTTAGATGAACAATGATATAATTTTTTTTCATTTTAGACTTATATATTAAAAGTTACAACATTTTAAAGTTTTTATAATAAAAATAAAAAGAATAAAAAACTTTTAAAAAGAAAAAAAAAAAAGAAACAAAACTCAGCGCTCACTTCCTTCCCATATCTTTCCCGCCGCGTGCTCCTTATATTTCTCCACTGCCGATTGGTAAAGGGGTGTGAATCAATATTGAGGGGCGATGGGTCCGATGGGCCTACCTGATACAGGATGGGAATAGAAACCACGTACGACTCCGTTGATGTCGGCTGGGTTGGTGAGCAGTTGGTGGCGTGTTCGAGTGTCGACCAAGCAACACGGGTAAAAATAGGTGCCGCTGGATATTTATGCATCCTTCCTCGGACAGTGGCGCCTTAAATTTCAAAGAATTATCTTCGCTTGCGACTCCACGGGAATGTCACGTGGTCGACGACAAGAAACACACAATGAGCGAACAACTCCAAACTTTCTCCATCTTCCGCTATACCTCCAACCCCGTCCGACCTGGCATTACATTATTGGCTGCGTATTTCTAAAAATAAACTAATTGGCTACTTAGCTGTGCCTTTATTCTGTTTCTTATTCGAGGAAATGGACCTTTATTCCCCTGATTATATTTATACGAGTAGTTACGGCCAAGGAACCAAGGTCAATTTGTGCAGTATTCCCAAGAGAATCTCTTCCTCGTCACCGGCGCATGTATCACATTATTGGAAAACAATTGTTTTGCCAGTCTGTTGGATAAATATATAAATAGTCAACTATACTAATCCGTATCTTTTGACTAGCAAAATTGTAGTATGATACTTGGATTTGAAGGTGACGCATTTATGAAAAAAGGACTGGAGACGGTAGTATTTATAAGGCAACTCACGAGGATACCACCGTATAAGCCCAATTGAAGAAGATTTAATATTTGGCAGGTTGTGAAGGGTAAAAAAGAGAGAAGCTGCATTAAATACTAAATAAACAATCCAAAAGGCAAAATCTTTGCCCCGATGATTTCTAGGTATTCGTCATTTTAAAAATTTACTTTTTACTTTCATATTTATATAATAATTATTTTTATGTTATCAAAAAAAAATTTTTGTGTTAAATATTATGATTAAAAATGAAAAAAATATGTCAAAAAATTTAAATGACTTATATTTTTATACAAGATTCACATCCTAAAACAATAAATATCATAAATTACTTATCCGTAGGACAAAAACAAAACCGTCCTCTTCATGGCTTCATCATTTTGAAGCTTATCAAAACGAAATTAATCAATTATTTCTTTTTTTATATGTTACATATATAAAATGTTAATTCTTTTTTTCTTTTAAACAGTTTTTCCTACTTTAAACTGCATATTACAAAGTATCAGCTATTAACCTAAAAAATAGTTTGAGGTGCACAAAGTTGCATAAGTTTTGGGACACTATTCTAGTCTGGTGGGGAGTGACAGTTCCGCTGAGCAATGGGATTGAAGACAGTTTTAATAGATGGTATGAGTATACTCCCAAAGCAAAGTTGCGAAAACTGTGGCTGTCTACTTATCTGTTTGTGATGCCTAGTATTTGGCAGATCAGAAATCGTATCATCTTTCATTGATGTTGAGTTAGATCGGGAAAGTGTGGCTGCCTCAATGAAGTTACAAGTTTTGGAATGGTGTAAGGTGCGTAGAGGCTTCCAAGCTTCTCTGATCTCGCTGCTATGTTCCACTAATTTGAAGGACTGTTGTGGATAATTGCCTCCTGTAGTTGGCTCTGTCCTGGTAGTTTAATGTATATGAACTTGTATTGCAATCTGTATCTCTGGCTAGGTGTAACCTTAGCTGTTTCAAACCATTGTAGCCTCATGATAAAAAAATGCTCCAGTTTGAACTCTTTTAACACAATGATGGATTGGGACTATAGTTGAAATGCTATTATACATCCGTAAGTATTATGCTATATGAGCAAACTGCACATTAATGTCCCTAGACTAAGCTTACCCTTTTCAAATGTAGAATCTTTTTTGAAGGATATTATCGTAGAATCTCAAGAAGCAGCTTGCTATTTAACATTAATGTTTCTTTCGGCAACTTCTACGAGTGTTTCGATTCATGTCTTTTTTTTTAAAGGATACATTGGGCTAGACTATTAACTTTTATGTCAGGACGAATTGAGAGTTAGGTTGATGGACAGTCATCCATATGGAGGTTACAAATAGTACTATATAGCTTATTCATGTGTCGGGATGGATTACCAGACACCTATTGAGGAGGTCTGTTAGACTTAATTACATGAGACTTGCGACAAGGACATACCTATATTCTATATCAGGATATAAGTAGCAAGGTGAAACCTTCATAAGAATACATATTGGGTTGATTATAATAACAAGACCTTCAACTTTTAGGCTAAAGTGAGGATAAAGACAAGGAATGTTTTTGTATGGCATAGAAGTTTGGTTGTTGAACGATTAAAAAATAGTTTTTTTATTTGTCTTTTAGGTTCATTTTAATATGGCTGTAACCGACGAGCACCTCCATGAAACTAAGACCAAAGTTCTCGTGTTGTCATGCTAACAACCAAATTATTATTTAGTGAGGAAAAATCAACACAAGTACGCCATTCTTGTTTTTTTTTTTAAAAAAAAATAAACACACAGGTACGTCATTTTTCATTTGGCTTTCATACGTGGACAACATTAGATGTGTTGTAAATGAGAGGAAAAAAAATTGCAGAGAGACACGAGATAGGGGGCAACTGATCTTCTTATTTCGATATGAGTATACAAGACATCTATTTATAGAGAGTGCATGGGGAAACCCTAATTACAGATGTGGAGTCCACTATAAAATATATATATCTATTTATAACACTCCTCCTTGAACGAAACAGCTTGTTATATGCTGTCTCGTTAAAAACCTCGCCTGGAAAAATCCTGTGGGATAAAAACCTCGGGCGAAGGAAAAAAAAGTACAGTCTTACAGTAACTTCACGTAGCTATAATATTCAGTCATGTCATTCACAAACAATGAATCCGTTGGATGATTTTCATCGATTGCCTCATTAAAACCTTACCTGGAACAAACCCAATGGGAAAAACACCACGGTGAAGGAAAAAGAGTACAATTATCATCGCTCCCTCTGATGAAAACATCACTTTATTACTTTGATCGTATGCATCCTCAATCTTTAATTGGTCATGCACCCAGTTACTTTGGAAGCACTTGATTGAATACATCCATCACTTTTGCACTTTAGCATATTTGCTCTATATTAATATCGACGACTCTTTTATAAGTAGAACTTTTGGTGGTATGCATTTTCTAATCAGTATAGATGTAATCATCTATATCATCTGGGTATTATGTCAGAGATTCAATAAACACACCCTCAATTAATCTCTTGGATGGTGGGGGTTATTCATATGTGTTTATCTATAGATACCATAACATATTAATCATTCAGCTGCAATAGCATTTAAAATTGGTATTTCATGATCATTGATTCAACGACCATCAGGAGACTCGTAAGGAGTTTCAATTATACTCTTACACTGCTACTATAGCAACACGAATTATCCAATAAATTGGACTCATCTTAGAGATACCTTTTCAATAGTTTTCACTAAGGTAGTAATGCCACAATCACCTTTATGATCAGATTTATTAACATGGTCACAAGGGCATTCCCTTTCAGAATTCACCAAACTCCTCTAGGAGTTAATCCTTTTCGTGTCTTATATAAACACACTATCAAAGTGATCTACCTGTATATGGTATAACCATACAAATTACTCATACTTATATCTTCAAAATAATCAACTACTGGGATAAAGCCTTTTATAATCGATAGCATGGCTTTTGAAAAATCTATATACACCAATACAGGTTGTATATTAAAATAATTTTTAAACCACACATTTTCATTTTCATACAAACACTTGTTTGTATCCAGCTGGATTCACATCATTATGTGGACATCAAGTTTGCAACATTCACAACCTGAATGTGTTGAAATTCTGCTTCTCATTTGCGTCTTTCAAGTACTTTTAACAAATCAATTCAATGTCCTCGTCATTGCTAACAGAGAAGTTGTTAGGATAAACTATATACAAAAGAACAAAATAATAAACTAATCCTACAACTCTACTACGGGTAGCAAAATAAAACCCGGTCGGAGTATAGTGTAAATATATTACGACCGAGAGTATCGTACCCAAGGGACTTATAGAAAACTAGTCCTAATCCGGTAATAACCTATTCTAGAGCAAGGGGGGAAATTGAATGTAATTCTAAACTAATTAAAACTAACTAAACTATGTGGTAATTACAATGAAATTATTCTTGATCTAGGGAGTAAAACCATCTAAGTATCAACATGATCTTGAAACATAAACACAAGCCTTCGAATTAACCAACAACTGATCACGCCGGGTGTCCTGCCGGATACCACTTGCACGGCATATTCAAAGACATTGAATAGGCCGGACATTGGCCACCCGGCAGTGCATCCGGCATAGCCATAATGCATATTCTTTCTCCAGTTTCCGAGAAGGGAACAGAAGACTCATTACCTATTAACAATCCGAGCATATATCATGCCACGAAATGAACAAAGTAATGGGAAAAGTGGGTTAATTCTCACTCTTCCTACTAACTTCTTAATTCATAAAAAGGAAGTAGAAAGACCATTAAGAGAGTCTAACCTATCTTACTTGGGTTTTTGTCTTCCACAAGTAAGAATTGCATGAAGAGAAAAAGAGATCAACCAATTCTCCTACAATAAGAACCTTACTCAAAATAAACTTGAATTTATATTAAAGAGAACACATTGTTTTACAAGAAGGAATTCATCCCTAACCAAGAACTAACAAGGATTTCTACTTCACCATCCACTCAAATAAAGAAGAAATACATAAGGGAGAAGGAGATTGGTATAGCCTTAACCCTGACAAGATCTTCTCTTCTTCTCGTGGATGGATCCGTAGAAATGCCTTGGACACCAACACTTGGAATGTGGGCGGAAATGGAGTAATGAATGGAGTATAATATGGTGTTGAAGTGTGCCAAATGATGAAGACTCACGGCCTATTTATAGGGCTTCAAAATGTCGTTTGCCGGGCGTCGTGCCGGGTCATCAGTAGCCGGCACACGTGGGAAATGTGCCCAACTGTCAACGGTCGAAACCGCCAAATTTGCGCGAAACAGTGTATATGCCGGGTAGGAGCTACCCGGCATCACACCCGGCACCACGTGCAAAATGTGTTGTCTAACCGTTAATTAAACCGCTAAATCCACGCGAAAAGGCGCTTGTGCCGGACATGGGATGCCCGGCACCACACCCGGCATCGGTTGGTATGCTAACGGTAACTAACTGCTAACTTCAGGCGAACTGGGGTGACTTTTCAGTATGTGCCGGATGTCCTGCCGGACATCAGATGCTAGGCACACTCACAGACTTTGAATGCGCCTGACACCAGACACCCAGCGCGCCACCCGGCAGTTCTCCTGTTTTGCTCCAAACTTGTGTCGTGAACTGGACAGCCAGCACCAAGCCTGGCACCACTTGGTCTTTTGATTAGAAATTCATTCCTTGCATGGAAAACATATAAAAACAACAATCTGAACAAATAATAGACTTTATACATAATATAGCATAAATAGCATATATTTAACCTTATTTAGATAAATATAATACTAAATCTAGCACATAAAATATGATAAGTCTGCGGCTTATCAAGGCCCTACACTTACCTTTTGCTAGTCCTCGAGCAAAACAAGATTAGAAAGGAGTAATTACTTATGCACAAAACAGATAGACTTTAGAATGACAATAGATAAATATTCTTAACTCCTGACTCTATTCATAAGTATCACTTAATCATCCTTATCCATCAAAACATACTAATGGGTATAAAATAAAGACTTTCAAAATCGATCAAAAACTTTTGGGCTATTTTGCATAAGGGATTTGTAATCTCTCCTTTTTCCGGTTTCCATCATTCAGCTCTATTTTTCAAGAGTTTCTGAATGTGGCCAAGACTCTCATCAATGGTTTTATGAATCAGCCCTATTTTGCAAGAGTTTCTGAATCAACCATGATTTTTTTTGCATTGAAGAACGGGGAATTTAGGAGAAAAATAAAAGGAAAAACTCTCGTTTCTTGCTTTTATTCTGAGGCACTTTATGAAACCTCTAGGAATATATTGCTTTTCCTTTAGAAGAAGATTTTTCTTTTCTTTTTTTTTTTCTTTTTCTTCTTCTTTCTTTTGCACAAAAAACCTTTTTAAGATTTTCACCCAAAAGATTTTTCACAATTTGAAAAAAAAGAAAAGAATACCCATAAGTACATAAAGGAAAGAATTAGGAGCAAGATCATGTACTTATGTTAATAAAGAGAATCAAAGAGTTAAAAAGGAATCTACAAGTCATTAGAAAGCTTACCTCTTGAGAGAACAAGCTTTTAGTCATTCCTAATCTTATCTCGATCAAAAACATGCAAAAAGTTTAGTAATACATTGATAAACTTTAAACTTATGCAAATATTTTAAATAAACATATATATTTTTTTAAGGGGGATCCCTGCCCTACACTTGGCAGGAACACTGTCCCCAGTGTTCGAAAGAAAAAAGAAAATAAATAAAGAAAGACTATAACAGATAAAATTAAAAGTAATTAAGAAGAAAATGACTCCCCTTGGTGCAAGAAGACTAGACGCGTGGGGCTGCCCTACACTTAGCCTTTGGCTACTTGGCAGAGTGATCAGAGATATCGATAGAGATATGAACGATCTCGCATACTCCCGTTGATAAATTTAGCGTTGGAGACGGGAGTTGACCAAGCGGTCATGGTTGAGCAAAAAGTTTGATTATTTGTGTAGGGAGCGCGTTTGTTGGTTTTGTCGTTGCCGTAAGGAACGAACAAATGTCTTCTTTGTCTCCTGATCGCGGTCAGATGAATCTTCATGAAGATTATGCGATCGGAGATGCATTCACCTTATTCACTTAGGAAGAGCAACACACAATATTAATTTAACAAAGAAATATATAAATATATATATATAAATAAATGTTGCGAAACGAAAAGAAAAATAGAACATATTGAATATGCCGGACTTCGTGCTGGGCATGAAGTATCCGGCATTTGACTTCCTCCTTTATGCCGGGTAGAGTGCCGGGTGAATCTTACCCGGCAGTGGACTTCCTCCACTATTGCCGGGTTTATACCAACCGGCATGTTGCCAGGCGTGACATAAAATCGAACATGACTTAATTAAAAGACATGTGAAAGGTAAAGGATAATCAAAAATAAATGTAAGAGTAAATAAGGGATTGTAGGGGATCACTCCTAATTGTCCCTACAATGTGCGACAAAATTATTGAGAGAAATTGAGCATGCCGGGTGACATGCCGGATCAAACCCGTCCGGCATAGGACTTCCTCCACTAATGCCGTGTGTAGCAAACCCGGCACAATACACGGCATGCGCAAAAATCGAAATTCAAAATAAAGAAAAATAGTATAGGGACTCATATAAGAGGAAAATAATGAAAGGAGTAGACAAGAATACATTAAGATTTGATAAACTCAACAGCGTATGAAATTTTGAAAACAATTTGAACATGCCGGACATGATGCCGGGCAAATCCTGTCCGGCATCGGACTTCCTCCGGGTTTGCCGGGTGACAGATGCCCGGCATTTTGAACGGCACATTCAAATCTGCAAACTAAGTGCGAAAAAAAAATTAAAGGATCAAGGAATCAAAGAATCAAAGAATCAAAGAATAAAGAATAAGGCGTTTTACCGAATTAAGGACTTGGACTAATTCCAAGTCCCCGGCAACGGCGCCAATTTGCTAACAGAGAAATTGTTAGGATAAACTATATACAAAAGAACAAAATAATAAACTAATCCTACAACTCTACTACGGGTAGCAAAATAAAACCCGGTCGGAGTATAGTGTAAATATATTACGACCGAGAGTATCGTACCCAAGGGACTTATAGAAAACTAGTCCTAATCCGGTAATAACCTATTCTAGAGCAAGGGGGGAAATTGAATGTAATTCTAAACTAATTAAAACTAACTAAACTATGTGGTAATTACAATGAAATTATTCTTGATCTAGGGAGTAAAACCATCTAAGTATCAACATGATCTGAAACATAAACACAAGCCTTCGAATTAACCAACAACTGATCACGCCGGGTGTCCTGCCGGATACCACTTGCACGGCATATTCAAAGACATTGAATAGCCGGACATTGGCCACCCGGCAGTGCATCCGGCATAGCCATAATGCATATTCTTTCTCCAGTTTCCGAGAAGGGAACAGAAGACTCATTACCTATTAACAATCCGAGCATATATCATGCCACGAAATGAACAAAGTAATGGGAAAAGTGGGTTAATTCTCACTCTTCTACTAACTTCTTAATTCATAAAAGGAAGTAGAAAGACCATTAAGAGAGTCTAACCTATCTTACTTGGGTTTTTGTCTTCCACAAGTAAGAATTGCATGAAGAGAAAAAGAGATCAACCATTCTCTACAATAAGAACCTTACTCAAAATAAACTTGAATTATATTAAAGAGAACACATTGTTTTACAAGAAGGAATTCATCCCTAACCAAGAACTAACAAGGATTTCTACTTCACCATCCACTCAAATAAAGAAGAAATACATAAGGGAGAAGGAGATTGGTATAGCCTTAACCCTGACAAGATCTTCTCTTCTTCTCGTGGATGGATCCGTAGAAATGCCTTGGACACCAACACTTGGAATGTGGGCGGAAATGGAGTAATGAATGGAGTATAATTGGTGTTGAAGTGTGCCAAATGATGAAGACTCACGGCCTATTTATAGGGCTTCAAATGTCGTTTGCCGGGCGTCGTGCCGGGTCATCAGTAGCCGGCACACGTGGGAAATGTGCCCAACTGTCAACGGTCGAAACCGCCAAATTTGCGCGAAACAGTGTATATGCCGGGTAGGAGCTACCCGGCATCACACCCGGCACCACGTGCAAAATGTGTTGTCTAACCGTTAATTAAACCGCTAAATCCACGCGAAAAGGCGCTTGTGCCGGACATGGGATGCCCGGCACCACACCCGGCATCGGTTGGTATGCTAACGGTAACTAACTGCTAACTTCAGGCGAACTGGGGTGACTTTTCAGTATGTGCCGGATGTCCTGCCGGACATCAGATGCTAGGCACACTCACAGACTTTGAATGCGCCTGACACCAGACACCCAGCGCGCCACCCGGCAGTTCTCCTGTTTTGCTCCAAACTTGTGTCGTGAACTGGACAGCCAGCACCAAGCCTGGCACCACTTGGTCTTTTGATTAGAAATTCATTCCTTGCATGGAAAACATATAAAAACAACAATCTGAACAAATAATAGACTTTATACATAATATAGCATAAATAGCATATATTTAACCTTATTTAGATAAATATAATACTAAATCTAGCACATAAAATTGATAAGTCTGCGGCTTATCAAGGCCCTACACTTACCTTTTGCTAGTCCTCGAGCAAAACAAGATTAGAAAGGAGTAATTACTTATGCACAAAACAGATAGACTTTAGAATGACAATAGATAAATATTCTTAACTCCTGACTCTATTCATAAGTATCACTTAATCATCCTTATCCATCAAAACATACTAATGGGTATAAAATAAAGACTTTCAAAATCGATCAAAAACTTTTGGGCTATTTTGCATAAGGGATTTGTAATCTCTCCTTTTTCCGGTTTCCATCATTCAGCTCTATTTTTCAAGAGTTTCTGAATGTGGCCAAGACTCTCATCAATGGTTTTATGAATCAGCCCTATTTTGCAAGAGTTTCTGAATCAACCATGATTTTTTTTTGCATTGAAGAACGGGGAATTTAGGAGAAAAATAAAAGGAAAAACTCTCGTTTCTTGCTTTTATTCTGAGGCACTTTATGAAACCTCTAGGAATATATTGCTTTTCCTTTAGAAGAAGATTTTTCTTTCTTTTTTTTTTTCTTTTTCTTCTTCTTCTTTCTTTTGCACAAAAAACCTTTTTAAGATTTTCACCCAAAAGATTTTTCACAATTTGAAAAAAAAGAAAAGAATACCCATAAGTACATAAAGGAAAGAATTAGGAGCAAGATCATGTACTTATGTTAATAAAGAGAATCAAAGAGTTAAAAACAGGAATCTACAAGTCATTAGAAAGCTTACCTCTTGAGAGAACAAGCTTTTTCATTCCTAATCTTATCTCGATCAAAAACATGCAAAAAGTTTAGTAATACATTGATAAACTTTAAACTTATGCAAATATTTTATAAATAAACATATATATTTTTTTAAGGGGGATCCCTGCCCTACACTTGGCAGGAACACTGTCCCCAGTGTTCGAAAGAAAAAAGAAAATAAATAAAGAAAGACTATAACAGATAAAATTAAAAGTAATTAAGAAGAAAATGACTCCCCTTGGTGCAAGAAGACTAGACGCGTGGGGCTGCCCTACACTTAGCCTTTGGCTACTTGGCAGAGTGATCAGAGATATCGATAGAGATATGAACGATCTCGCATACTCCCGTTGATAAATTTAGCGTTGGAGACGGGAGTTGACCAAGCGGTCATGGTTGAGCAAAAAGTTTGATTATTTGTGTAGGGAGCGCGTTTGTTGGTTTTGTCGTTGCCGTAAGGAACGAACAAATGTCTTCTTTGTCTCCTGATCGCGGTCAGATGAATCTTCATGAAGATTATGCGATCGGAGATGCATTCACCTTATTCACTTAGGAAGAGCAACACACAATATTAATTTAACAAAGAAATATATAAATATATATATATAAATAAATGTTGCGAAACGAAAAGAAAAATAGAACATATTGAATATGCCGGACTTCGTGCTGGGCATGAAGTATCCGGCATTTGACTTCCTCCTTTATGCCGGGTAGAGTGCCGGGTGAATCTTACCCGGCAGTGGACTTCCTCCACTATTGCCGGGTTTATACCAACCGGCATGTTGCCAGGCGTGACATAAAATCGAACATGACTTAATTAAAAGACATGTGAAAGGTAAAGGATAATCAAAATAAATGTAAGAGTAAATAAGGGATTGTAGGGGATCACTCCTAATTGTCCCTACAATGTGCGACAAAATTATTGAGAGAAATTGAGCATGCCGGGTGACATGCCGGATCAAACCCGTCCGGCATAGGACTTCCTCCACTAATGCCGTGTGTAGCAAACCCGGCACAATACACGGCATGCGCAAAAATCGAAATTCAAAATAAAGAAAAATAGTATAGGGACTCATATAAGAGGAAAATAATGAAAGGAGTAGACAAGAATACATTAAGATTTGATAAACTCAACAGCGTATGAAATTTTGAAAACAATTTGAACATGCCGGACATGATGCCGGGCAAATCCTGTCCGGCATCGGACTTCCTCCGGGTTTGCCGGGTGACAGATGCCCGGCATTTTGAACGGCACATTCAAATCTGCAAACTAAGTGCGAAAAAAAATTAAAGGATCAAGGAATCAAAGAATCAAAGAATCAAAGAATAAAGAATAAGGCGTTTTACCGAATTAAGGACTTGGACTAATTCCAAGTCCCCGGCAACGGCGCCAATTTGCTAACAGAGAATTGTTAGGATAAACTATATACAAAAGAAAAATAATAAACTAATCCTACAACTCTACTACGGGTAGCAAAATAAAACCCGGTCGGAGTATAGTGTAAATATATTACGACCGAGAGTATCGTACCCAAGGGACTTATAGAAAACTAGTCCTAATCCGGTAATAACCTATTCTAAGCAAGGGGGGAAATTGAATGTAATTCTAAACTAATTAAAACTAACTAAACTATGTGGTAATTACAATGAAATTATTCTTGATCTAGGGAGTAAAACCATCTAAGTATCAACATGATCTGAAACATAAACACAAGCCTTCGAATTAACCAACAACTGATCACGCCGGGTGTCCTGCCGGATACCACTTGCACGGCATATTCAAAGACATTGAATGCCGGACATTGGCCACCCGGCAGTGCATCCGGCATAGCCATAATGCATATTCTTTCTCCAGTTTCCGAAGGGAACAGAAGACTCATTACCTATTAACAATCCGAGCATATATCATGCCACGAAATGAACAAAGTAATGGGAAAAGTGGGTTAATTCTCACTCTTCCTACTAACTTCTTAATTCATAAAAGGAAGTAGAAAGACCATTAAGAGAGTCTAACCTATCTTACTTGGGTTTTTGTCTTCCACAAGTAAGAATTGCATGAAGAGAAAAAGAGATCAACCATTCTCTACAATAAGAACCTTACTCAAAATAAACTTGAATTATATTAAAAGAACACATTGTTTTACAAGAAGGAATTCATCCCTAACCAAGAACTAACAAGGATTTCTACTTCACCATCCACTCAAATAAAGAAGAAATACATAAGGGAGAAGGAGATTGGTATAGCCTTAACCCTGACAAGATCTTCTCTTCTTCTCGTGGATGGATCCGTAGAAATGCCTTGGACACCAACACTTGGAATGTGGGCGGAAATGGAGTAATGAATGGAGTATAATATGGTGTTGAAGTGTGCCAAATGATGAAGACTCACGGCCTATTTATAGGGCTTCAAAATGTCGTTTGCCGGGCGTCGTGCCGGGTCATCAGTAGCCGGCACACGTGGGAAATGTGCCCAACTGTCAACGGTCGAAACCGCCAAATTTGCGCGAAACAGTGTATATGCCGGGTAGGAGCTACCCGGCATCACACCCGGCACCACGTGCAAAATGTGTTGTCTAACCGTTAATTAAACCGCTAAATCCACGCGAAAAGGCGCTTGTGCCGGACATGGGATGCCCGGCACCACACCCGGCATCGGTTGGTATGCTAACGGTAACTAACTGCTAACTTCAGGCGAACTGGGGTGACTTTTCAGTATGTGCCGGATGTCCTGCCGGACATCAGATGCTAGGCACACTCACAGACTTTGAATGCGCCTGACACCAGACACCCAGCGCGCCACCCGGCAGTTCTCCTGTTTTGCTCCAAACTTGTGTCGTGAACTGGACAGCCAGCACCAAGCCTGGCACCACTTGGTCTTTTGATTAGAAATTCATTCCTTGCATGGAAAACATATAAAAACAACAATCTGAACAAATAATAGACTTATACATAATATAGCATAAATAGCATATATTTAACCTTATTTAGATAAATATAATACTAAATCTAGCACATAAAATATGATAAGTCTGCGGCTTATCAGTCATTATTGTGACATGTAGCGCTACATACATTTGCATGCATATACATAAATATATTCAACGTTGATTTCATATCGGTTCCATTATATTATTGACATGACATAATATCTTGAGATCTTTATTATCATCAGGTACCTGATTACCTTATATACCGGTAAATTTGTCATGTCGACGGCTCATCTAGAGCTATACCCTTTTTAGTATGACCATTTTAATTCTATGCTCCTTTTAAGGGCTTTGTCATTGGAACCACATACTCTACCATGCTTCAGGTTAGACTTATTTGCACTTGTCCTTACGGGACATTATAATACAGGAGCATTACACGTTGGCGCATATTTTTTCACTCACATCAAGCAATTAGGTTGCCAACTTTTTGGAGATGAATAGTACTTTGAACTTAAAAGTTCTTACTATACATGACGAGGATGACGCAATTATATATTTCATATCATCTCATCCCTTCCAATTGCTTCTTTCTCCCCTGATGTTGGGAAAAATTACTCGCCTAAATGACAATCGAGTCATAAAGGTATCCCCCTGTTAGTTCAAGGTATTAAAATTTGAACTCAACATACAATCCCAACATCTTCAAGGAATTGATGATCCACTGAAGCATAATATATAAATATTTCAAAAAACCTTGTATGGGGGAATATTTAGCTTTTGACTCAAAGTCATTTATAAGAGTGAGAGTTTATTAACACTATTTGGCTTGATGCAAATCAATGTTGCTTCATGTAAATTACATGGTCTCCAAATGCGTATTGGGATTCTCAAACCAAAAGATCTTACAATTTATATAGATCTTTGATTGAGGTTCTCTTAACCATCAATTTATCCCCAATGAACATGTCAAGTTCATATTGAGGCTTAACATTTCACCAGCATTGTCCAATCTTATGGACTTTATTATTCAATCTTACAACCTTTAGATGTAATGACCATTTGGTTGATGCATCAATTTAAACCAAATATTAATAGTCCAAAAGTGGTCAGGATATGGTCCCCAAAATGGTCCCCATATCTTACCTGAATTCACACGTATAAAAATCCAGGTTTACACATAATATCAACTGGTGATAGCCTTATAAAAGGAATTTCAAAGTAAGCAACAAATCATTTGGTGGAAGAATATAATCCTCAGCAAGTGTCCACACGTACAGTGGATATTAATTTGCATCATTTTTGAACTAGGATGGTCTAACCAGTCATGCCAAAAAAATGAAAAACTTATTGTTTTCTTTATCTTATATCTCAAGTTCTCAATTGTACCAACACATATTTGATACAAATTAAAGGAGAAAACAAGCAGCTGCAATCATGACTTATATCGTTTCCAGGAATATACATTGATATTCTCTTATTTGTAGCCTTAACGTGATATCCGCATCACGGAAAATCACTCACACATGAGAGTAATGCTTTGTCATCAAGAGACATGCTTATGGGTCGATTATAATCCTCTGGAAAGGGTAGCGAGCTACAACTACACTGCATTCCAAGCAAGTGTTAATTCTTGACTCCATCAAGAAATATTATTTATAGTTGTATTTGTAACACCCTGGATTTTGCCTTAAAACATAGATTATTAAATTACAAAACCAACGGTGAAAACGGCTTCAAAAACGGACCCCAAACGAGGTCTGAAAGTGCAAAACAAGCCTGGTCCAAACTTGTCCGGACATGGGAAGCTCGGACACAAGTCGAGAGTTGAAAAGTCTGAAAATCAAAGGCGTCCGAACTTGTGTCGGACTTCTAAGTTCGGACACAAGTCAAGACACCTTGATTTTCAGACTTTCAACTCTCGACTTGAGTCCAGCTTCCCATGTCCGGACACAAGTTCGGACCAGGCTGTTTTGCACTTTCAGACCTCGTTTAGGGTCCGTTTTCGAAGCCGTTTTCACCGTTGGTTTGTAATTTAATAATCTATGTTTTAAGGCAAAATCCAGGGTGTTACAAGGTGGTATCAGCCGTGTTTGGTAAATAAGATAAATTTTGGATTAAAAAGGAACTAAAATGTGGGGTAAGCCGTTTGGGGAATCGTAGTGCCTGCGATACTATGTATGTGTTTTATACTGTATGGATATTGAATTTTCATTCCGTGTGTAGTTACAATGATTGTGATGATGTTAGCATAACTGATTGAGTGTTGCGTACAGGTATTGGAGCTATTAGATGTGTTAACTCCTAATATGGGGGTAGAGACTTAAATATGGGGATATGGGTGTGATTGCTTACCTTGCTTAGTATATGTAATCAGGAGTTCGCATATAGAGCTCTAGGGAGGCAGGAATGGCTGACAGATGAGTTTTCCATACACCACCAGAAGTAGGAGTCGCGAGCTGATGGCCGCCAACGACCCCATGAGGCAGTTTTCAGGATTGGCTCTCAACCTAGGACAGATAGTCCAGAGGCAGGCGCAGAGGGATAATGTGCCGGAGGGACTACACTAAGAGAATTGCCATCTGAAGCCCAGTCCTTCAAGAGAGAGGACCGGTGCTACTTGAGACTGGATAAGAGAATTTGACAAGATTTTGAGGCAGTTCAATTGCCAGCTGACCGAAGGTAAACGCAGCAGAGCGTTTACTATTTCAAGAGTGAGGTGGACATTGGTGGTCTACCAACAGAGGTGCTATTGGCTGGGCCTGATTTCGGCTGGGATGGCTGAAGGAGGCCATGAGGAGGCGCTTCTACCCTGAGCATGTCAGGATGCAGAAGTACTTGGAGTTCTCAGAACTCAAGCAGCTATCTTTGAGTGTTAAGGAGTACAATTCGAAGTTCCTGGAGCTGGCCAGGTTCGCGCCTACGATGGTTCCCGACGAGGCGTCGAAGGTGTAGAGGTTTGTAGGCGGGCTAAACTGGAGTCTGCAGGAGGCCCTCAGCGTGCTGACAATCCTGACTCTCTAAGATGTTACGGGAGGCTGCTAACCTGTATAGGGTGCAACAGAGAGGAAGGAGGTCTGGATGGTAATAAGAGGAAGATTGTAACACCCTATTTAGCGTATTAAAGCGGAAATAAAAATACGAAGGGCGTACAGACCATCGGGTTCCAAAACACCCGGCACCACCCTCACCAATTACAACTTATAACTTACAAAAGCTACGGTCTGAACTCGAGAAAACATTAAACAAAAACATAATAGAAATTAAACATATCAACTCTCCAAACCTAGTCCCATCCCAAACGTCATTCTCTTCGTGGCCACCTTGTAAATCAACTCGTACCGCAAGATGAAACCAAGCGCCACCCCAAAGGGGCGGGTCAGTCCTGGAATGGACTGGTACAATTCTCCAAAAGCAACTTATAAAACATAACTCTTCAAAATAAATAGTAACAGAAAACAAACTCTTAAAGTAAAACAGAGATAAAGCACTTCAAACAATCAAGTTAAAGAGAAAAGAAAACAAGACAAAAAAGAGATAGAGAACTTCCAAAACAAGTCATCCACGTAAGTAGCACACCCCATAGTTAGTAGCATCCATTGTTGATGTTAGAACCAATTCCCATTAGGAGTAGAAAAACCCAGATGCCACAAAGGACTAGGATGAATGAGAGAAAACCAAAAACCAGAACTCAAGAATGGAATGAAACCAACGGGAGAGATGGCCCCCACCAGAAGAACGTCCATTAAGGAGGGATATACAGCCCCCTTACTGTTAACTACGTCCTCTCAGGACAAGGGATATACATCCCTTTACTGTTACCACGTCCACGACGATAGGGGATATACAGCCCTTACTGTTCATCACGTACTAAGGACAGGGGATATACAGCCCCTTATTGGTAATATCAATGCCCCTATGGGCGGGGGATAACAGCCCCTACGTTCACATTAAAGAGCGGCGGTCGAAAGAAAGATTCCCAAGATTGACCTTTCCAATATCCGCTAGATCACCAAACCCAGAGCAATACCAAACACTCAGTCCTACAGAGTGCAGAAGCGTAAACCCTAAGCAGCCAATGCCAACGGGCAACCAAGTAGAAGAAACCAATACCCAAGTGAGTTCCACATCCAAGGCTCAGTTAGTCACACAGCTGAGTTAGTCACAAACCATTTTTTCTTAGAAATCCTCTTAAAGTCAGTTAGCATTTTCCAAAACATTCCACAAGTCAACCATTAAAAATATCGGAGTACGAGAAATCGCCAAACACATTCCATAAAGTCCAAAACACATCAAGCTGAGTACGAGAAATCGTACCTGGGTAACGCTGTAGCAGTTCTAATCAACTTGCGTAAACAATCACCAGTACTCTGAAGAATATTAAAGGTAGTCTATCATCAAACACTTGTAGCCTATGCTACACTTAAATAAACTCCTCACTATTATTTCTAAATCTCAATTGTCTTTTAAGCCCTCACTTAAATGCTATGAATAACCTTTGACTTGTCTTAGAATGTTCAATTACTTTCATCCTGAAACAACTATATTTTAATTAACTCAAACCCTTCCAACTCTTTTACTTAGTATCCACAAAGTATATTATTAGCTTAATTATTACCTATATAATAAGGTGTTTTAAGATAACCCTTTTTATGTATCCTTACTTACATTTTAATTTCCCAAGTATTTAATTTTTTACACACATTCTCTCCATAGAGTATGTATAATCCTTTTGTACTAAATTTTAATAACCTTATGTCTTAAATACATTTTATATTACTTACAAGACCAAAGGTTTCAAAGGAATAACTTAATAAATTAATTTCCTTTATTGTATTTTAGGATAAACATTATATCTCGACATAAGGTAAAATTTAGCTAAGAACTAAATTCTGATTCATAATTGAAATTGTTAATTATGTAATAAGATAATCTATTCTGAAAATCCCCGTACCTTATATTCAAATGACACATTAATATTTCCAGTGTCAAAAAGGTAGATCAATATAATCTCTTATGTAACCTAGTTTCATCTAATTAAAGGTTCAATGATTTTAAGTATCAAATTTCTATCTGCAAACCTTTTTTAAATCTTTAACCATTATGTACATCACTTATTTATAAACTCACATCCTGAATATCGATAATGAATGTATTTTATATGGCTTAACTAATTCCAAGAAACTTAAGGATTATTATTTAGATTAATCTCCTAATCATAGTTTAATATAGTTTTATATCATAATCCTTTTAATGATTTTATCTTAAAATATTAAGTTATTACTCAATACTATAAATATTAAGAAATAATTAAATCTAGACTTATTTATCCTCTTCACATGTAGACGTAAAAGTAACTCATTTATTTTACTATTGTTTATATAATAACATTTAAATGTAAAAGTATTTCATTTATTTTATTATTAATTATATAACAAGATCTATTTGTATAACCCTTTATGTAGACTAATTACAAATATTCCTAAATTTCAACTTATTAATTTCTTAACCAAATTATAGATTTACATTGTGGTCATTGACTAAATAAATACGTGTGTTTAAATACGGTTTATATAAATCTAGAAACTCAAAGATAACTAAAAACTCAACCTATAACCATAAATTAATACCACCTCATATAATATTCTTTTATTAGTATCATGTAGAGGTTTAGTTTAACTCATTAATTCCTTCATATTATATTTCCTATAAGGTATTTTATTCCTTTTAATTATGTCTAATATACGTATAGTTACACTAGGATTTAATTAAAACATTGTTTAAGTAGTTTTATTTAATTACCTCGATTAACCTTACACTTATTAACGTATTATATAAATAGGTTATAAAATAAGGTATTTCTCCAAGCTAACGTTAAATATATTAACTCCCAACTGTATAATAGAATAAATGTAAATTAATTTAAATCCTTGTTTTAACATACGCTTCTATTTAATTCCTCTCACATGAGTATACATATACATAGGTTTTTCCCAAAACATTCCTTAAGAAGTTTTATTGTATTTAATTACATTATTAACCTTTAACCAAATCCACCTATAACATAAAGTTTATAAAATAAAATATTTTCCTTAACCTCCATAGGTATATATACAGCTTCCATATTATATAGTAATCAGAAATGTAGATTAATTAGTTTTCTTAATTTAATATAAGTTTCTATTCCTTTTCTATATTATTAACATATATATATATAGTTTTTACTTTCTTAAAAATGAATAACCAAAATATTTATAATTATACTGCCACTAAATATTAATTTAGTCTTTTTCATATTTTCCAATCCCTTAAAGTTTATTAACAAACTATACCCTAATTTTTGTTAAATTAAAAACCATATATTAAGAAAATCTCATGAAAATTTCACAAATACAATTTTTAAACCCATTTACCTTTGTCCAAAAATTCCCAAATTTAATATACAGTAACTATAACATTTTAGACATATTATAAAATTTTTACTTCATAAAAATATCTTTTTAATTTAGCCAAATAATTCCAGAAACGCCGTAACTTGTAAAAATCATAACTTATGTTTAAAAACTCCAAATCCATAATAATTTACATCAAAATAAACTACATAAAATAAGGAATCTATGTTTAAAATTTCAAGTCAAAATACATTCGGGAAGGCACTTAAATTAATTAAACAAGTTAGGGTTTATTCCTGGAAACAATATAAAAACTTATACATTTAAATTCGTACGTTTTAATCGTGGCCGTCCATCTCTATTAACTGAGATCGGACGGCCTAGGTTGCGCGAGTTCTTCAGAGAACTCGAATCGAACTCGAGTACTAATTCCCCTATATCTCTCGATCTACAGAACGAAATTCAACGATTCTTGTTTCTATGGATTCTAAATCGAATTCCGGTTCTAATGGTACCGATTTCCCCAATTATCATGAAATATTCATCGAGTTTGGAATTCAATTCGCAAGTTAGGGTTTATACGAATTTCTGGGTTCGATGCGCACTCAAATCCGACAAATTCCCTCAATATGGTACGTAATTGAATCAATTAAAACATGGGTTAGGTCGAAAACAACACTACCAACAACATTATCGGAGCAATTGATCGGAAACTCACCGGAATTGCCCGAATCGAAGCGATTCGAAATCGTTTTTCTGGAAAAACTTGAACTTTCGACCAGTTCGGGAAGCACACTTCGAGGATCTATAAGTTATTGCACAGATCGAGTTAGGTTTTGTTTTTGGGCTCATTAGAAAGATGGAACTTAGATCTACACATGGATAACTAGAAATAATCCTAACTCGCATTATACAGAAAGAAAATCGACCCGAAAGTTACGAGTTTACCTCTCTGTTTCCGGTATGATTTTATGTGCTGAAAAATCCGGAACTTTGAGCGACTATAACTTCCAAACGGTTATGAATCAGGCTTGGGAATAAACATGAAAGTTGTAGACGGATTAGAGATCTACACAACGAGCTAAAGAAATCAAAATTTGGTTGAGAAACGAAGGACTTATGGCCAGACGAATTTACCTGAATTCGAAAGGAATTGGGAATCTGGGTTGCGACTGTGAAAGGTGCCGACTTGAGAACGATTTTCCCGTTGATGTAGAAGGATTTAGGGCTTGTATGAGTTACGGTTGTAAAGAGGGAATTAAGGAGAAGAGAGTGGCGAAGACGGCATGGAAAAATATTGAGTAATGAAGAAGATATAGCCGTCACAAGTTAGGTCAAGATCGGTTGTTTGCTGGCGAAAAACAAGGAGGTAAAATCAGCTAAGTGTTGGGACGCACGAGAGGCTGACACGTGGCACTTTATGAAATTTTGGCTCTAAACTTCAAACTAGCATAACTTTGGCTAGGATGATCCGTTTTTGACGTTCTTTTTATCGATCTTCATGGTTTTTCATAACCTATTTTTTGGTATAGGTTTCATGGCCTGGTTTGACCATTCTCAAAAAGTCAACTCTAGCAAGGCTTAATAAGCTTTAAGGTTTCTAGAATTTTATATTGACTTTTATGTTTCAAAACAATGTTCCAACACTTCCTAAAATCTTTATAATATATTTGGAGTGTTTAGAAATTTCCCCAAGATTTATTGACTTATAAATCTTACTATTAAATTCATAATACTATACAATAATATAATAATTAGGAGAAAATCCCTAAATAAATTTCACAACCCCTTATATTAATTTAATATTCATAATTCCATATAATAATTTAATATTCATAATTCCATATAATAATTTAATACTCATAATTCCATATAATAATTTAATACTTAATAGTATTATTAAAGGTTTAATAAAAGAAATCCCCTAAATTAATTTAAATTAATTTAGGGGTATTTCAAAGATGGAGGGAGGAGATGAGCCCCGAGGACGAGAGGATCAGCCCCACAGACATCAGTAGGAGAAGAGGTGGAAGCCTTACCCGGACCGCAGAGACGGGAGGCGAGACATGGGGGAGATCAAAGGGGTGATCAGAGACGAGGTGACCAGCCCCAGCACCAGTCTCAGAGAGGAGAGACCAGACAGGAGAGGCACTTCTACTGCAAGAGGTGCAACAAGGATCACCCAGGGAAAGATTGTGAGGGGAACTTGGTCACCTGCTTTCGTTGTGGAAGGCGGGGACACCGATTGTTCGAGTGCTTTCAGAGTTCCCAGGGAGGCAGTCAGCAGAGAACTACAGTGGCGACCGCTCATTCAGGCAGTCCGACCAGCAGGGCAGAGGCCCGAATCAGAGTCAGCGTGGGGACGCTCCTCAGCGTAGTAATGGAGAGGGCGCAATGGTGGCAATAGAGGCCAAGGGGAGTACCGAGGCAACCAGCAGGGCTCCAGGGAAGATAAATGTGATAGTCGGGCGGAAGCCGAGGCAGACGTGTTGGC
The DNA here is from genome assembly GCA_023374045.1 of Limonium bicolor. NCBI lineage: Eukaryota > Viridiplantae > Streptophyta > Magnoliopsida > Caryophyllales > Plumbaginaceae > Limonium > Limonium bicolor. Next base: position 46,172,999 of record CM041779.1, on the reverse strand, counting down.
AGGTACCTTTACTGTTCTTGGTACTCCTGCACGCATTCTTTTTGATACGAGGGCTACTTATTCCTTTATATCTGATAGCCTAGTTGGGAAATTGGGGATAGAGATTTGTGAGACTTCTCCTATAGCTGTATCTATACCATCGGGACGGGTGATTACTTGTAAGAATGTAATGAAAGACGTAGGTATAGACATCAAAGGGGCAATTTGTAATAGATTTGATCCAATTCGCCTTGACCGACTTTGATATAATTCTGGGGATGGATTGGCTGAGCAAATACAAGGGAAGGATAGACTGCAGCGAGCAGAAAATTATTCTCAGAGGACCGTCGGGACGGAGAGTCTCGTACAGAAATGTGGAGGAGAAGCCCGGAGTGAAGCTCGTATCAGCAATGACAATTCTCTCCCAAGTAAAGAAAGGACAGCAAGCATACCTTTGCTATGTCCAAGACCTGAGCCAGGAGCCAGACGAAAAGAAGGAGATCCGAGTAGTAAGCGAATTCCCAGACGTGTTCCCAGACGAGATTCTGGGTATGCCGCCAGACCGAGAAGTGGAATTCAGCATCGACCTTGTGCCAGGCTCAGCGCCGATTTCGAAGGCTCCTTACCGGATGACACCCTCAGAATTGAAGGAATTGAAGACCCAGTTGGAGGATCTTTTGGATAAGGGATACATTCGCCCTAGTGTATCGCCTTGGGGAGCCCCGGTCTTGTTTGTGAAGAAGAAAGACGGGAGTATGAGGTTATGCATAGACTACAGGGAGCTGAACCAGATCACGGTAAAGAACAGATATCCCTTGCCGAGAATAGACGATCTTTTTGACCAGCTGCAAGGGGCAGGGACCTTCTCGAAGATCGATTTGAGGTCAGGGTACCATCAGCTCAGAGTAGCAGAGAGAGACATCCCGAAGACAGCCTTCCGGACTAGGTATGGGCACTTTGAATTCTTGGTGATGCCCTTTGGACTTACCAACGCCCCAGCTGTCTTTATGGACCTCATGAACCGTATCTTCCACCCCTATTTGGATCGGTTCGTGGTGGTTTTCATAGATGACATCCTTATATATTCCAAGGACGAACGGGAGCATGAGGAGCATTTGAGACTAGTATTGCAGACATTGAGGGCAGCAGCTGTACGCGAAGCTGTCCAAGTGTGACTTCTGGTTAGACCGAGTGGCATTTCTGGGCCACATCATCACCAGAGAAGGCATCTCAGTAGATCCGTCGAAGATTCAGGCCGTAAAAGAATGGCCAAGGCCCAGTAACCTGACTGAAGTGCGAAGCTTTCTGGGCTTGGCAGGGTATTACAGACGTTTCGTAAAGGACTTTTCGAAGATAGCGAGACCTCTCACCAACCTTATGAAGAAAGTGATTAAATTCCAGTGGGACGGCGACTGTGAGAAGGCGTTCCAGACATTGAAGGAGAGGTTGACCACAGCTCCAGTTCTGACCTTGCCTTCAGGGACAGATGGATTTGAAGTTTTCAGCGACGCTTCCAAATATGGCTTAGGGTGCGTCCTGATGCAGCATGGGAAGGTCATAGCCTATGCGTCGAGGCAGTTGAAGGAATATGAGACCAGATATCCGACGCATGACCTGGAGTTAGCAGTAGTGGTTTTTGCACTCAAGATCTGGAGACACTACCTCTATGGTGTCTCGTGCAAGATCTTCACCGACCACAAAAGCCTCAAGTATATTTTCACCCAGAAAGAATTGAATATGAGGCAGAGACGATGGTTAGAGCTGATTAGGACTATGACTTGGAGATTCTGTATCATGAAGGGAGTCCAACTGTAGCAGATGCATAAGCAGGAGAAAGTCATTCAGTGAATTCCATGTGGGTCCTTCCTGATGAGCTAGCTCGTGAGTTTCAGAAGTTGAATTGGAGGTGATGGAATCTGGGGAGTAGAAGCACGAGGTGAAGCTGTAACCACATGAGTGCTCCTTCCGACATTTATGGGAAATACTCAAAGGGCAGCCTGGCGATGTTAAGTTGGAGCGAATCAGGGATAAGTTGAAGGAGGGGAAGGCAGAAGGGTTCGAAATCCACGATGATGGCAGTCTTAGATTCAGAGGCCGTTGGTGCGTCCCTCAGAGTTGTGAAGATGTAAAGAGAAACTGATGAAGGAGGCTCTAATATACTCCCTATTCAGTCCACCCATGCGGAGATAAATTGTACAAAGACCTGAAGAAGCTTTCTGGTGGCCAAAGATGAAGCGAGAGGTAGCAGAGTTCGTGTCTAGATGCCTCATCTGTCAGAAGGTGAAGTTCGAGCATAAGAGGATGGGAGGATTGTTGCAGCCTTTGGAGGTACCCAAATGGAAGTGAGACTCTATTTCTATGGATTTTGTAGTCGGACTACCGCGGCGAAGGGTGGGTCAACCAGATATGGGTGATCGTGGATCGACTCACCAAGTCTACTCGATTCATACCTATGAAGAGCACTTGGTCTATGAGTCAGCTAGTGGATGCATACATTAAGTATGTGGTCAGATACCATGGCGTGCCTCAGACGATAGTATCTGATCGAGACTCGAGATTTTTGGCACATTTCTGGCAGCAGTTTTAGAAGGCTATGGGTACTAAATTGAAGTTGAGCACTGCTTTTCACCCGGCGACAGACGGTCAGACGGAGAGGACCATCCAGACCTTAGAGGACATGCTTCGGGCATGTGTCATGGACTTTCAGGGGACTTGGGCAGACAGACTTCATCTGGTGGAGTTTTCATATAATAAAAGTTACCACTCTAGCATTAAGATGGCTCCCTATGAAGCCTTGTATGGGAGGAAATTCAGAACCCCTTTATGTTGGAGCGACATCAGCGAGACGGTGATATTGGGACCCCAGCTGATAGAGGAGACGATGGAGCAGGTCCGAATCATCCAGAGCCGAATGAAAGCGGCCCAGGACAGGCAGAAGTCCTATGCTGACTTAAAGAGGAGACCAGTTGAATTCGAAGTTGGTGATAGAGTCTTCCTGAAGGTGTCTCCTGTGAGAGGGGTAGCCAGATTTGGGAAGAAGGGGAAATTGAGCCCCAAATTCGTGGGTCCTTACGAGGTCCTGGAGAGAATTGGAGAGGTGGCCTACAGATTGGCCCTACCTGGTGAGCTGGAGAGAGTCCATAATAATGTTTTTCCATGTCTCTCAGCTGAAGCGTTATGTTCCCGACCCATCCCACGTTCTACAGCCTGAGGTGCTGGAATTGGAGCAGAACCTATCATACGAGGAATACCCCATTAAGGTACTGGACACCAAGACCAGAGAGACCCGATCGAAGTCCACCCGAATGGTCAAGGTGTTATGGTCGAATCATGGACTGAGGAGGCGACGTGGGAGGTCGAAGAGGAAATGAAGAAGAAGTACCCTCAGCTTTTCGAGCAGGTACCCGTTTAAGACTAATGTCAAGTTCAGTTGGATTCAGCTTTTAGAATCAGTCTTTTGGTTGGGGCATTGTCTAGGCTTAGCTTCGAGGGGGAAGCTTTCTTTTAGGGGGATGAGATGAAATACCCGTGAATTTTGGCATAGGATTAAATTAGCATATGGTCGGGAATGTTATTAACAGAATTATTAAGGGCCCAGAGAAGCAATATACATATATATATATATTATATATTTTACGTTCGTCTCAAACAACTTTATTATGTTTAAGAATACAAATTTGATTTTACTTCTTTCTAAAATATTTTCCTCTTCCTAACTTATTTATTCAGCTACTATGTATTTATCTTTTATCTATTTATTTAGATAATTCTTCTCATTCTTTACTAACGATTAGTTAGTCTTTCTTCTTTTTACTTTAACCAAATAATATTTATTTATCTCTCTAATCTTGAATCTAGATCCTTCCATGATTTTTAACGTTATTTGATTACTCAGTTTTCAGACTAATATTATTGTGGTAATTATTTTACAAACTACTTCTCAATTCTCTCTCCTTTTAAATCAAATGTATATACTATTTATTTCTACTTTATTATGTTATTTATTCTCTATTTAACTTCACGATCTTTACCACGATCTTCTTCATCTTCATCACGCCGTCTCTACGCTCCTCTCTTTCTTCAAGCTTCCAACCCCTCTTAAATTCACGTTCTTGTTTTCCCCGTCGCTGTTAGGCCGCTTCTCTGGTGCCGGTTCTGGTAGAAGGGTAGGGGAATCCATTGGTAAGGTTAGATAGTTAGTTCTTTGGTATTTGAGTAGTTCCTGATTGTGTTTCTGCTTACAATTCTAGACACCAAATTCCCTGACGAACGCTACTGCTGATCTTGCTGAGTGATTCTGTGGTTGTGAGCGTATCCAGGTAAATGTTGTGCTCAACATTCTTTACCTCTGTGTTTCGCGATTATTGATGGTTGGATTTACTATGGTTTTGAGATTGTGAAGGTTTGGGAATTATTTTCCCTTGTGCATTCTGGTAAGATGTTTTGCGAAAGGGTTTGATTAAACGTTTTGGGAGACTTTCTTTGAATTGGTTATTGGATTGTTGGTACCTCTTGGTACTCTGTGTATATTGTTGGTGCCTTATTGGCGCTCCGTGTAACTATTGGTACTATGTACCCCGTGGATATTCTTATTATTTTGCCTGCAGACATTACTTGCAGTTAAGCTCTAATGATCTACTCCTTTGGTCGTAAGTTACCTTCTGGGGGGTGTGCCACTTAAGGACGTAGAGTGAGGTGGGATTCTAATTATTGCGACCCGATTTGGGGGGCGTCCGTGTAAACCATTGATTTGATTCTTGGAAAGTTCTCCCCCGAAATGTTTTACTAATGGTGGTTTGGTGTTGGTGAAATTGGTTGTCGTTGTGGTGTGAGTTAAGGTTTTGCAAATGTAAAATGAGTTTCAAAATGTATTTTACAAGTTGAGGCAATGTTTACTCAGTTTTGCTGATTTGCGCGACCCCTTCACGTTTTCTATTGTTGTTTTATGGTCGCAGGTACTCATGGCTGAATTGGGGATTGGGACACGCTATCACATAGCTTAGGATGACTGGATAATTTCTACGCATAATTTCGAGTTGAGTTATGTTTTGGAATTGCTATGCTTTACAAGTTTTGGGAACGTTTTGGCATTTGAATTGTAGTTTAAAGCCTGAGCACTATTTGCTAGAGTGTGGCGGTAACGCCTTTTGGATTTTTTTGTTCCGCTGTTATTTTAGTTGAAGTGTTTTGTTGGAGAATTACTTTCTGTATAAGGGATCTTTCGATGGTTTTCTTGTTGTTATTTGAGGTACTAAGTCATGGAAATGATTCTTCTTTGGTTGCTAAGTTATTATGTTTATTTTGGTGTTGAATTGGTTCTGTTTTCTCTTGTAAAGATGTATATCTGGACCTGTCCGAACGTCCGTCCGGACATCCATGTTCGGACAGGCCCCGAGAGTTTATTGAGTTTTCTCTGTTTTGTTGTGTCCGAACTTCTGTCCGAACTTCAATGTTCGGACAGCATGCGAGGACGAGGCCGACTTACAAGTCTCGATTTATGTCCGAACTTGTAAGCTCGGACCAATGTTCGGACACGCCGCGTAAGAATTTTCGGACTTTCAAACTCGACTTGTGTCCGAACTTAGAAGTCCGGACACAAGTTTGGACCAGGCTTGTTTTGCACTTTCAGACCTCGTTTGGGGTCCGTTTTCGAAGCCGTTTTCACCGTTGGTTTTGTAATTTAATAATCTATGTTTTAAGGCAAAATCCAGGGTGTTACAGTATTGTCTTTAATCATGTTTCTCAAGACATACGTCTTCCTGGACATATGCTTTTCATGAGCCCTTTAAGGTGTACAAATTCTTTGTAAATGGATAAATCTCATTCAGAACATACGCCTTTCCGGATATATGTCATTCGTGACCCCTTTTAGAGTGTACAAATTCTTTCTAAATGGATAAATCTCATAAATGTAACAAATATATATATATATATATATTATATATATATATATTAACAAGGAACAATAATAATATAGAATATATAAAGAAACATAGAATAATATTTAAAAATTAAAATTTGTCATCCTCAACTTAACTTCTCATTAAAAAAAATCTGCATAGCTTAATTCAATTTTGAGCTAGCTTTGAAATAAGTCGAGTTTTGTTCACAAAAAAATAACCTTGAAAGTTTTGCAATTGTAATAACATCCAATGCTTTCTGTGATGTCAATAATTGCTCATCATCTCTCACAATCTGGTCATGACTTTTGACTATTCATAAAAAACATGGAATAAAAATGATTTGACAAGAACCGTTCTATATTTGTCATGCCAAGTGTTTTCTTTAGTAGATGAACAATATTGGGTGATTCACCAGAGTCACTCATTTTGTGATTTAACACTATTTCAATGAAGATGAACTTATGATTCATTGAGAATCATTTGTAAAATCACATTTAAATTGAATTAATTGTATGACATTATACATATACCATCATCATAGAGGTCAAACTTGACGTATGAATATTCATCATCGTGGTATGTCACGTAGTTTTCCAAGAATTACTTCAAATGATTTTCACAAATTTCTCCTGGTGCAATACCATCATTGATTTTTCACGAATCGTGAAATAACGTTCATCTTATACATAAAATAGATACTTTAGATGAAATCATCAAGTGTTATACCATCTTTTAGATCAATGATATGATCAATATATTTATTTTTCAAAATATTGTCAATAATCTAGCTTAATGCTAATACCATATCATATTAAGTTCAAAAGTTTCTGGCACAATGCCAATTTCTTTGCTCATACTGTATAAAAGTATTAAAAAAAATATGGCACCGCTATTTATATTGATCATATTAACACTTTCAAGTGTGATGCCGTTTTATAATATATGTAAATAAACTTCCAGCACAATGCCCTTTTTAGCATATTGGTGTCAAAAATTCAGGCGTGATGCCCTTCGGCGCGATGCCATTCTTAGTGATGTCCAAGGCGGTAAGCTCAAGTTCGGTAATATTGGACATTGTTTATGATATATCAAAATCAAAGGCATTCAGGCACAATGTCATTATTTCTTCGAATAATATTAAAATTAATTTTATTAGGCGCAATGTCGTATATATTGGGGTAAACATTATAAATAGCAATCATAAAAGTAGTGTAATAAATAATCTAGCACGATGCATCACGTGATATTTATATTTGGCACGATGCCTTAAATGAAATTTATATCTGGCACGGTGCCTCACGTGATTATTATACCTGGCACAATGCCTCACGTGATTATTATACCTGGTACGATGCCTCACGTGATTATTATACCTGGCACGATGCCTCACGTGATTATTATACCTGGCACGATGCCTCACGTGATTATTATACCTGGCACGATGCCTCACGTGATTATTATACCTGGCACGATGCCTCACGTGATTATTATACCTGGCACGATGCCTCACGTGATTATTATACCTGACACGATGCCTCACGTGATTATTATACCTGGCACGATGCCTCACGTGATTATTATACCTGACACGATGCCTCACGTGATTATTATACCTGGCACGACGCCTCACGTGATTATTATACCTGGCACGATGCCTCACATTATACTTAACAAATAAATAAAAATGAAAAATGGATGAATTAAACGATGCAGAATAAAAATTAACAGTATTGAATTCTTGCACGATGCCTCAAGTTTTTATTTTTTACTGGCACAATGCCTAACGTGATGTCTAACGTGATTATTTTTTCTGGCATGATGTCTAACGTGATTATTTTTTCTGGCATGATGCCTCACGTTATGCTTCACAAATAAATAAAAACAAGACTGAATAAATTAAACAACGCAAAATAAAAATTAACAGTAAACTAGATCTGGCACAATGCCTTATGTGATATTGAATTCTGGCACAATGCCTCACGTGATATTGATTCTTGACACAATGCCTCACTTGATTATTAATTTCTGGTATAATACCTCATGCGATATTCATATATAATCAGTGAACTATATATATAAATAACGTAATTATTGAATAAATCATGAAAGAAGCTCCCCATTTTTGCTCTGAAATCATCAAAAGAGGCGGCTCACCTTTGCTAACTACAAATATTCAATGGCAGAAAATTGTACGAATCGGCTACATGTCCCCCTTCTTCCTTCGTATCAATCTATGGTGGATCGATGGATATGGACGAATATATGTATACAACGGTTTAAGAAAACTCATTTCCCCTCGCTTTGCAAAATCAATCAAGCAATTTAGGATCTTACGTTGATGTTTCGTTGATAATACACAGATGAATATTCGCGTAGGGAGGAAGTCAATTTATTATGTTTGAGAGTAAAGAGAAATTAGACCTTTTATTTGTTGGAATTGGGTCTAGCGTGAGTGGATTGAGTCGTTGGAACTAGAAAATGGTGAAAGAAAGAGTGTGCTGATAACGTGTTGTAAATGAGAGGAAAAGAAATTGCAGAGAGACACGAGATAGGGGGCAACTGATCTTCTTATTCCGATATGAGTATACAAGACATCTATTTATAGAGAGTGCATGGGGAAACCCTGATTACAGATGTGGAGTCCACTATAAAATATATATCTATTTATAACAAGATGGCCATTCTTGGTATTGAACTTATCTAACAAAGTCTGCATCTAAAAGTTGGATTTCTCCTTTACAATTGTTGTGTACTTTTTAAGGCCAAAATCATTAAAGGAATGTTTGGATGTATGAGGGGAAAGAGATTGGGAAAGGGAATGAGAAGATGAAGATGAAGTGAAAGGAAATGTGAATGAGAATCAAGTTGTTTGTATACATAAGGGAATGAGAATGATTTTTTTTCAAAGAAGAGAATGAGATTTTTTTACACTCGTAGTTGCATAACGATAATACAATATTATCACTATTTAATTATGAGACTAATTTCAATTTAAGATAATGTTTTCTTTTTCTACTATAGTATAATATCATTCTAAAATCAAAGGACGTCGTTAAACTAATTAACTCTGTATATATTAGATTATCAGTAATAATATATGGTATTTGTTTTAACAAGATAATGGTATGGCTAATTTACAAAAGATTATATACTATCCACGTTTCAGCAATGAAAAAATTATAAAATGTTAAAGTGGCAGGGGAATGCAGTCCTGTACTACTCCTACGGGAATGGTGACAAGGTCAGCGCGCAAGTCTAGGAATTGGATTTCTATTCATTTTTCTATTTTCACATACAAACAAACATAGGAATGGGAGTGGGTATGAATTTTTCCTTCCCTTCCCCTATATTTCCCTTCCAAACAAACGGTGTCTAACTTTTGGATGACAGGGTGGTAGTCCTTGATCACGTCTAAGTAGGACCGTCTTTTATATTTAAGTTTAGATTATATATAAAAATTTAAAATATAAAAATAAAAGTTTATGTAATATTTTAACCTTTAAATGATATTATTTATTAATTTATCACATATTGATTAATAATTTTGAATTTATATAGCATTAACAAAGATAACTACTTTAAGTTGGCATGATCATAAGTTATTAAGTTTTGATTAAGAAACTTTTTCAAAAATTTATAAAATACAAGATTTTGATAAGAAAAGTTATATTTATTGGTATCATGTTTAATAAACAAGATTTTGTTTGTTTTTTTTTTGAAACTTTATACTATTTAATACGTACTCTAATAGAAAATGAATAGTAGTTACCACATTTATATTTTAAAAATTTAAGAACTAATTTTATGCATGCACTATTATACTAATATTTAGGCTGTAACACCCCTCATCCTAAACCTGTAATAACGTCGCAAGTCGTAGCATAATAAATAACAAATCGCAGCGGAAAATAAAACTATCTATCTTGGTGTTACACGCCGTTACTCACCCTTGTGAGTAACAAGGCATCCTTACTCTTTCCAACAATACAACTCCTCACGCTGTGATGAACAGATACTGAGCACTCTAATTATTACAAACCAAATCCAACTAAATGAGCAACTAACTGAATACAAAAATCTCCTTAATACAAATCATAAGTAAAACCAAAGGTGTTTGTTGAAAACACAACTGCTACCCCCGTGTCCCACACTCCGGCTTGAGTCTTCTTCAATACCTGGAATGTTTGGCTCATTGAAGGGCTCAGCAATCGAAATGCTGATATGCTAAATGTAGTCTTAAATCATTTGGATTCCTTAAGTCGTTTTAGCCATCTTGATAATAGATTCTTTACATGAAATACCGGTTTACAATAATAACAGTAATAACTGTAAACATCAGACAATTACATAACAATTCACCTGTAAACATCAATGTACAATAGTACACAACACCAATAACCACACATCAATAATCCATAGCAATAACCAATAATCACACATTAATAATCCATATCAATAACCTATAATCACACAAGATACGCGTATTAAACTGTACTTGTTAGTTGGCCACCTGGCCCTTATCCTTTAAACCAATCACTTAACCTTTTCCAATTAATTTCCACCTCAGGCGTCATGTCAAGACAACCCTTAATAACTTATTAATGGACAGTAGTCCCCTGGGTTCCAATGGAACCGTTACCAGCTGACCTTATGGCCCTGGATAATATATTTTGACTGATCCGGTTCAACCTGTGCACCAACGGCAGTGCCCTCCGCCATCCTCAAATGTGACTGATGGATTCCCTTGAGTGACTCCCCATTGAAGTCTCTCGTAGTGATCACGATGCGCAACCAGAAAGTCGAAACTGTAACACCCCAACCGTTAAACACGTCATTACCTCTTAATCTGTCACAAATTACCCATACTCACGCAGCGGATCTCTATTACAACGAAGGGTGATACAACGCCGTTAGCCACCCATATGGCTAACCAGGCCTATCTCACATACAGTAACGGTCTGATGGACTGGAACAACCGATTACACAATACAACACTATGCTCAATTCATTTCTTTACTATACCGAGTCTACAATGTACGGATGCCGACAACATATTCGGTCTTACTCCTTATTCAAATACATAAGTAATTACAATCTAACTACCCATGCAAACCACCGACCCCGTCCTACTCTCAAACGGTAACATCTTCGGTGTACCTGAAAATAAAAACGTTGCCCCTAGGGGCTCAGCTTAACGCTGCATATGAAATTCGCATACCCCGAGCGCTAACCGGGGTACGCCGACTACTTTTAACGAGAGCATGGAGTTCATTTTAATTCAACCAACATGCGTATAGTAATACATTATATGTACACTACACAAGGATTCGACAAATCAATCTTGGGATACAATCCCTAACTAACATAATAAGGTTGTTAGTTGTATCATTTTACTCTTAGGCCTTGAGGGTTATACCTCACTATGCCTTGTTTACTCATTCAATATCTCACCCGCTCTCTCGGGTTACTTATTCATATACACACCCATTCTCTTGGGCTACTCATTTTATACTCACCCATTCTCTCGGGTTACTTATACTCATTATCTCACCCACACTCTTGGGTTATTTATACTCATTATCTCACCCACTCTTGGGTTAATTATACTCAAGCTCTTGTAGATTCTCGAGACACTACAGGTCTCCTACGTCACGCTTGTTACTCTTAATACATACTTAGGCCAAAACTCACGGCTCTCAAGCATAGTCTTACTTCCCCGGTTTCGACCCTACTCTGGGTCTAGCATGGTGGGAAGGTTCAACTAGCTCACGGAACTCTCTCTTAGTTCTTAACTCTTTTACATAGGTCTGACTGCTCCCCAAGGTCGCTGCTCCGGACTACTCTCATTCCCATACACTCCTCTCTCGGGTTATAATAAATTATGTGTTTAGTCTACAAGCATCACTCTCGATGTTTCTAATGACTTTGGGAACAATACATAAGTTCGGTTAATCTTAGGTTTTAAGAGTTACCCATACGTTTATTTACTCATACTTTCGGTTATTTTCTTATATCGGGTAAAATCCTCATATAGGAGGTCGACCATGTCTCAAGGGAGCTACTAATCCCTTAGGCCTCTTTTACCATTTTTACTAGTTCACATCTTCGAACTATCTTTAATCCTCTCGAAGGAGGTTCACTTATCTTTCCACTCTCATTTGTTTCGTGGATTGTGTCATTATGGTTTACTAACCGTTATCGGGTAATTACTCAACCTGCACATCTCCTCACATTCTAGGGAGTTCGTATGTTTGCGTTATCGTTATACTTTAACGGGTTAGTTTGTGTGTTTGCACGTTTTCGTTATCATACGCATCGACCCGATCTATGGGTCTCTAGCCAAACGTTACTCACTATGAGTCGGTCTTTACTCTATGTTAGACCACACCGGCATACAAGTATGTTAGCTCATTCAACATACAACAAGACATACATAATCAAACAATGGATTATTTTCATGCTTTAGTCTTGATTAAGCCGGCACACAAAAACACAAATCAACGTAACTCGGTTAGCACGCGGAGTATGAGAAAATCATACCTTTCACCGGGGTTTTTACTTTTTACCGTGTCATCTCACCTTGCTCGGGTCACGCACGATTCTCTGGTAATGTTTCAAACATTGTTATTAATACTAGGCTCATACGGTACATAATAAAATGCTACCCCCGTACTTACCCGTTATCCCGGTATACTTAATGTTCTCATACTCTCAACCTACTTAATTACTTTCATACTTGTTCTCCTACTCACATACTTACTTCCTTACCATTGGTGTCACATTAATGGCATATTACTAAGGTCCTTTATATATGTACATACCTACATATATATACATACATATGATTACTATGTTACTTTTACTTTTTTTATAAGTTAGGGCCGACCGACACACCGACCGACCCACCCTTGGGTCGGTCCATTCTAGTAAGTTTTCCGTCCTCTGAAATTTTCCCGACCGACCCAGAATTGTTCCGACCGACCCATACACTCTGGGTCGGTCCATTACCGAAAGATTCAGTCCCGTTGTCTAAGCTCCGACCGACCCACCGACCGACCCAACCTATGGGTCAGTCGAAGTCAGAAACTTCGACAACCGAGAATTCAAGTCCGACCCCACCGACTCACGGCTCCTGGGTCAGTCGTTCCAGTGCTTTTATTTTTTGTTGCTTAAGCCCCGACCGAACCCACCGACCGATCCAGCCTCTGGGTCGGTCGGTAGCAGAACCTTGCTACAGACCTTGTTTTCATTTCCTTTCTTACCCATTTCTTCCCCAATCTTCCTACATACATCCTAACATGATTTAACACTAATTAAGCCCTCTAAATCACCTTAGTTCATCCACCAAATCCACTCACAAACTTTTTATATTTCACTCAAATTCACTTATATTTTCATAACTAGTTCTCTTGTTCTTCTAACTTTTTACCACTTTTGTACCAGATTTGGTACCCTCTTTTTACCATTCAAACTTCATTCACTAATGTCATTCCAAGCACTCAAATGACATTATTCCCACTACTAACACACTCTTCTTCTTAGTTTGGTCTTCAAACCATTAACCAACCATAACACCTCTTAAACACACCTAGTTTCTTCCATTAAATGAAACACTCAAGTCCACACTCTCCTAAACAAATTTTGACAACTTGGCTACTTTCTATGCATTCTCACCACACCAAATATGCTCACAAACACTTCTTCTCCCCTGTTGGGTTTAGACATCAAAAACCACATCAATTCCCATTTATTCACACATAAAAACTAGCTTAGTTCCCAAGCTTATTTCTCACACTTAAACAACATTAAACATCCTCATTACTCATTCAAATTGTAGTATCTTAACTACACTAAAACAAGATCCTTAATTCTACATTAAAAATCTGTTTTGCAAGCCAAACAAAATTAACTCAAGGTGAGCTTATTACCTTGTTAGTTTTCGGTTTTCTTTCTCTTCTTCCTCTTTCTCTTGTTCCTTCTTTCTCTTCTTGTTTACACACCAAACAGAGGGGGCATAGATTGCTAACTACAATCATATCCCCACACCACACAAAACAAGTCAATTAGCTCAAGCTTTCCTCACAAAACTAGTAATTTAAAGAGCTAGTTTTAAGGCTCTAACTTAGGTATTACCTTAGAATGACCAAATGGGTAGCTTGGCAATCAATTGAAGGAATTTCCAACACCCCACAAAAGGCATGAGCAATCGGCTGAAATGGAGAAAAATTTCAACGTGGGCAAAAATTCCAATTTTGCAAGAACAAGCTAGGAATGATGAACTCTTGCTTATATTTTTACCTTAAAGCATTAAGGAGATGATGGAGAGTCAAGAGAACCCCTTCAAGCTTCAAAAGGCCAAACTGCCATGGAGGTGAAGATGGAGGTTCCAAGCTTTCGAAGGGTGGAAAACGTAGCCCTTGCCGATACGAATCTAACGGTGGTGTTTTTTGTGTGATTTAGTGAAGAAATGAGTAAGAGAGAGGAGGAAGAAGATGGGGCTGTTTGCTCCTTCTCAAATTGGAAATGGGAGAGCAAAGAGGAAGAAGGTAGTACAGAGAGGGGGGGAAATCGTGAATGAGAAGAGGAGAAGAGGTGAGAGAGTACTAATACCTCATTTTACTATTCCCTTTCTTGCTTTATTTATTTGTCATCTAGTGACTTAATAAACTCGCTAGTTGTTTAAGTAAGTGTGTGTGTGTATTAAAAACCAGTCCCACATTATTAGTGAGCTGGAGCGTTTTTTCGGTTTCTGACAGAAAACGCTCGTTATTTTGCACGGTTTGACACTATTCACTAACCGGGCCCATTTTTCAGATTTTCTCGTTTCTTTATTTTTAATGGTTATTAAACTCCCATTAATACTTATTTATAGTTATTTAATCAACTATAATTTTTACGGGTTCGTTTGACCACTTAAAGTCACGTTTTCGGGGTTTTCTCGAAAAACGTGCTTTAAAACTCTGTTAGCGTTTTAATCCATTATTTGGATCTGTTTTCTTCGGGAATCACTCCCGTATACTAATTAGGCCTAACTAAGCCTTAGGAATCCATCTCCGACCCTAACGAGATCATATATCTCTTATACTTATTTAATGCTCGTTTTAGCTTTTTCACGTTTTAGGCCTTTTTTTCTTTTCTTGGTTTTATTTTCTTTACCAATACTCTTTAGGCACCATTAGGCCTTTAATAATCATATTAGAGTAATTTAATCACCATTTTTAGATCCGGTGTATTAAAATCTACCCCCCTTAGGAACTTTGTCCTCAAAGTTGGTGAATCTTATATCGTTACTCTCATGGGCACTCTAGGCCAAGGTTATAGTACATGTATAACCTTACAGACTCCACAAGTCAGTCTCATTTCACACTACACATACCACACACATCACAACATGTATAGCAATCAAAAATACTCTTTGTACTCTCTCCATGGAATCGGTCGAAGAGAAGAAGGCACTATAGTCCTCGAATCCATATTGAGTAATATACTACTGATCCCTCAGGTACCGGTCACGTTGAACACTTACTCTTTCTGGTTCACGGCCGTTTCATGACAAATGGGCACTTACTCTCTGGCCACGGTCCCTTCGATTCTGATCAAAACGTTACACATATACATATCCTCAGGCACTCTGGTTGACTCACTCAACACAGGAACGTCTCAGGTACTCTCCCCGTCCCGCTGCCCTTGGAAAAATCACACACTGTCACCGCCCCAACCGGTCACTTAGGACCGCCGCACGTACGGTGAAATGGTTTCAAAACTAATACACCCCCACCGTTCTACCGGTCATCAAGACTTAAGGCCACAGCCATCGGCGGGTGATAGCGGTTTTGAAACCAATTTTCATTTCCATATTGATACTTGAAGAAAATTCTTTTTTCAAATTCTGTTTGAAAATTCTTTTTAAAACATCACACAACTCCAAATCCATTTATGATAGTTGCCTCTTTTCTTAGCGTGATTACTTGTGACCACTTATAGGGAGCTTCAAGAATCATCCAACCCTGATGTGATCAGCATCAGTGTTGAACTATCCTTCCACCCTAATTTGTGTTCGGTTTCCCTTGATCGCTAGCAGATCAAGTTCCACCTCCCACATCAGTTTCAAACAAACAGATAGTCAAACATTTTCGTTTTCTATCTTTTACTCTTCATAGTCATATTCATAAAACAATTCATTTTAACTTATTTTATTTTATTTTTTTCATAGAACTTAAGTCATCCATTATTCTCTATTTGATTCACTTCCTTGCCTAGGCATTACATACTTATGGCCTCATTAGTCAAATTGTTACTCAATTTAAAACATACCACATACAACTCCAAAGGATGGAACTCACTCCATCAATCATTTTCAAATAAAATCACCTAGGGAACTCACTCCCTACAAGGTTACACATCGGTTCATACCGATTCATACTCTTATGTCTCATGTCTAATCTCACTAGACATATACTATAGGATTCTCATTCCCCAGGAGTCTCTCTACTCCTCGTTTCATACATATTATATACTCATTACTCGCATCTCTCATGCAAAATGCTCATACTTACACAATGAATGGGTACACATGTTTATGTAACATGAGTTCCAATCATGAAATTAATTTCTTTTGTGCCACGCACATAGTAGTTTACGCACCTATACGTAAACATACTCTAAGCGGTTTCTCGCCCTACCCCCTTTAAAAGGGGTTACGCCCGCGTAACAGACCATATGTTATCACTGAACATTGGTTCACTAATTCGGGTATTATGAAGTGTTTAACTTCAATACGGTTAATTAACTCATAGCCGGGTTCGGTTCTAGCCTCTAAGGCTTCAAAGCGTTTAGGATTAGCCAATTACTCACATTTGGTAGGTATACTTAACCTTTGAATTACGGTCCACTAGCTTCTGCTGCGTGACCTGATAACTAGAGCTTCATTCGCTCTTTTAGTATTCTCAATGTAATACACATCGTCGCGTAGTATTTCTCACCGTATGCGAATTCGATGGGTTATAGATTTTCTCTCCAGTTTTCTGGAATCTATTTCATATAACACTGTATACCTTCGTGATTATTCACTTACTTTTCCCGACTTATTGTCGGTTGAGGTCAAGCTACTACTTAGTATGTAGTGCTTCCTCGTTTAATAATGACTTCTGAATCATGTTTGTTTATTTGTTTCTGTACAAGAATTCCTCATTCGTACTACTCTGCCTTTACCATTCATCGGTCCTGGGACCTACGGGTTACGACCCACATTCTTCGTGCATCTTTGGCCAACGGCCGCACGGTTACTTCTCTAGATTCTCGCTCAACAGGTTCCGTTGACAATTCTCAAGTTCCTAGCCATCCCATAAGATCATTACCGCACAAATGCAATACCAAAGCACTCAGTCATACAGAGTGCAGAAGCGTAAACGCTTGGCAGTAAATCACCCATGAGATAGGAATGAACATGTCTCCTTTACTATTTTTCTCATCAGCTTCATATCATCATCTGACCATACTCTTACAATGGTCGCTTACTGCGTACCATGTCCTTACTCATTACAGCATTCGCTTACACAATGGCATCCACTACTAGTTTAGCTTCCACTCATGCACTCGCGCCATTTATGCTATGGCTTGCCATTCACTTGGCTCAATGTAATTCGCTACTCTTTTAAATCTCTCTGCGCTTCTTGCGCATTGTTTACTCTGCAATTCACATTGCACACGTACTGTGTTTACTTCTCAACCGATTACTCTCTCGGTTTCCTTCCATTGCTATCAAAGCATTCTATATACTATTGTGTTTATAAACTCCTTGGCAATATACACATGCTCAAGTATCACTACACCGCTCTAGCGGTCTCAC
Source organism: Limonium bicolor (assembly GCA_023374045.1). Taxonomy (NCBI): domain Eukaryota; kingdom Viridiplantae; phylum Streptophyta; class Magnoliopsida; order Caryophyllales; family Plumbaginaceae; genus Limonium; species Limonium bicolor. Next base: position 46,155,269 of record CM041779.1, on the reverse strand, counting down.
ATTACATACTCAGGTGGTAGCCTTTCTCTGGAGGGTTCACGCATTTGCCACTCCCTAGGCCCCACAATATCAAGTGGTATCCCCCACTCTAAGGTAGTGGTTCGTTCTCCACAATCCTTTTTTATGCCTTTATGCACAAGTTTTGCAACGTTTAAATCTACGAATGGTAGTTGGTTTACCGGCTTACAAGCCACCTTGCCTCGAGCCATGCTCTATTCGGCTGTTTTTATAGGTTTCTTCTTCTCCGTATTCCATTAAATGGTTTGGAGGTATTGCTGGGCTCTTTGATATGGTTGCCTCATCAAGCTTCCGTACATGGAAGGCCCTTTAAGTATCTTGATATTAATTCATGCCCTCTGGCAATCTAGGGTATCCCGTTTCATGTGGGATCCCTTCGGGTTCTATCCGAGTGTTCGCTTTAACACTTGTGTTCTCAACGCGATGTTTCGTTCAACTACTGTTGACTCCAGCACCCTTCACGGATTGCTCCTGGGTGTTACTGAATCGCGCCATTACATATGGCTTGTACTTATGGTTATGTTCAGTTGCGACTTCGCCTTGCGGCTATGTATAACTCGAACTATCCCGTTTAGGGTTGTAATGTCTCCTGTTATTGGGTAGATCATGGTTCTTTCCTTACCTTCTTGGTCAGGTTGTCATTCTCTTCAGTGAAGCATACTATGGGAATTTTATCCCGTTTATCGAACAGTAATACGTTCATTTTAGGCATTTGCCGTATTGTTTATACTGGGTATTCATTCCAGTTATCGTTTGTTTCCTTTGTGATTTCTGAGACATATCCAATGTCTATACTTATTACTCTGTGCTTCCCGCACTTCTTAACGCTACACATTTAGGCCCGTCATCTTCCTGGGTTCTTCTCCTTGATCATTCCTGGTAGTCAATTGTTCTGGTCTGAATTGGCTCTTTCGTCCGTGGTATGGAGTGGGCTACTTCCCGTGTTCCATACTCTACTTGTATACATACATGGAGTATCTTATTGATACGTTGCCACTTACCCGACTAACTCATAATTGGTCTGTCAGGCCCGCAAGCTCCTTCGGAGTGCGGTCGTTCCATGTCTCGTTATGTACACTTGTAGTGTCGGTCACACGCCTAGGTGAAGTATTCTGCTGCCAACTCCTCTTGTATCCTTATATGATAACTTACCGTGGTTCTCTGGTTTGGCTTGAAAATTTGGGGGTTTTTTGGAAAATTTTGCGTTTTAAAAGAAAATTTTGAGTCTTGAAAGTAGAATCTTCATGGCACTTCGATGCCGGTTACTTCTTACCAGGTCTAGCTTCTCGCTGACCGGTATGTTCTTAATACGATGGTTAGGCCGTTCGGCCTTTCTAAGGTCTCGTTACAGAATTCTTAGGGTTTGTGGTGCTATATTGGCTCCTTTGCCATCTTCGTACTTTGCTAAGTACTGGTAGTTAATTAAAGCTCTTCTTAATAGTCCCGTTTTTACTGCACTTGCCTTGGCAAGTGCGCGGTACAGACGGTTTTAGGTTAACTCATACCGGTCACGGTATCGTCACATTGTATTTGGTAGCCTTGTCGGCTCTTCCCTTGATCCTTTAGTTGGATATCTGCTCCTTAGAGCTGCTTCTCATTCATCTTGACATGACTGTCATTCATTTAGGTGCTTCTCCACTCACGGAGTTCCTTGGTACTCGCTCCACATATTTACCGTGCTTACCAAAACTTATTATCTAGGCACTACTTCTGTAGTCCTATTCGGGTGCACCCCGTGGTTATGCTTATAGTTGTCTAAGCTAAATTAGTCAAGTATTGCAACCACTTCGGGTGTGGTAGGGTGGGGGTATCTACTCTTGACTAGATTCTTAGTCAGTTAATATACTGTTAGTGGTATTATTTAACTATAGCGGACCGTAGACAACCGTAGTGCGTCGTTGTTATTCTTATGAGTCCGCCTTGTTGCACGGTTGGTGCTTTCCTATTGCTGCTGCTTGGCCAGCCGGGTTCTCGCGACTGCTAAGCATGTCGCCCCAAGCTGCCACAATTTCGGTCTCCTTGGATTAGGGTTTCTCGATCTTCCGCCTTTAAGTGCGGTTATTGTCGTTCCAGCGAGATCCGTCCCGGGGTTTCCGGTTCTCGGGACCTACCGCTTGACAGGTTCTGGTTCATATTGAAATATTAAATAAGTGCCATATCGGGTTCCCGGCTCTCTGACGTTCTTTCCCGAGCTTTTAATACGGGGGTTGTGGAGGGCGGGTTTGGTATTGTAGGTATCCAGATCTTTCTGGAAGTTCCTAACTAGCGCATCTCTCACGCTACCACTCAACCCTTAGCCCTAAGTCTTTAATTCCTAACTCGGTATTTCCTAAGCTCGGTATTTCCAGTCATCAGAGCGATATTTCGCTCTGATACCATTTTTGTAACACCCCAACCGTTAAACACGTCATTACCTCTTAATCTGTCACAAATTACTCTTACTCACGCAGCGGATCTCTATTACAACGAAGGGTGGTACAACGCCGTTAGCCACCCATATGGCTAACCAGGCCTATCTCACATACAGTACGGTCTGATGGACTGGAACACCAATTACACAATACAACACTATGCTCAATTCATTTCTTTACTATACTGAGTCTACAATGTACGGATGCCGACAACATATTCGGTCTTACTCCTTATTCAAATACATAAGTAATTACAATCTAACTACCCATGCAAACCACCGACCCCGTCCTACTCTCGAACGGTAACATCTTCGGTGTACCTGAAAAATAAAAACATTGCCCCTAGGGGCTCAACTTAACGCTGCATATGAAATTCGCATACCCCGAGCGCTAACCGGGGTACACCGACTACTTTTGTCGAGAGCATGGAGTTCATTTTAATTCAACCAACATGCATATAGTAATACATTATATATGTACACTACACAAGGATTCGACAAATCAATCTTGGGATACAATCCCTAACTAACATAACAAGGTTGTTAGTTGTATCATTTTACTCTTAGGCCTTGAGGGTTATACCTCACTATGCCTTGTTTACTCATTCAATATCTCACCCACTCTCTCGGGTTACTTATTCATATACACACCCATTCTCTTGGGCTACTCATTTTATACTCACCCATTCTCTCGGGTTACTTATACTCATTATCTCACCCACACTCTTGGGTTATTTATACTCATTATCTCACCCACACTCTTGGGTTAATTATACTCAAGCTCTTGTAGTTTCTCGAGACACTACAGGTCTCCTACGTCACGCTTGTTACTCTTAATACATACTTAGGCCAAAACTCACGGCTCTCAAGCATAGTCTTACTTCCCCGGTTTCGACCCTACTCTGGGTCTAGCATGGTGGGAAGGTTCAACTAGCTCACGGAACCCTCTCTTAGTTCTTAACTCTTTTACATAGGTCCGACTGCTCCCGGACTACTCTCATTCCCATACACTCCTCTCTCGGAGTTATAATATATTATGTGTTTTAGTCTACAAGCATCACTCTCGATGTTTCTAATGACTTTGGGAACAATACACAAGTTCGGTTAATCTTAGGTTTTAAGAGTTACCCATACGTTTCATTTACTCATACTTTCGGTTATTTTCTAATATCGGGTAAAATCCTCATATAGGAGGTCGACCATGTCTCAAGGGAGCTACTAATCCCTTAGGCCTCTTTTACCATCTTTACTAGTTCACATCTTCGAACTATCTTTAATCCTCTCGAAGGAGGTTCACTTATCTTTCCACTCTCATTTGTTTCGTGGATTGTGTCATTATGGTTTACTAACCGTTATCGGGTAATTACTCAACCCGCACATCTCCTCACATTCTAGGGAGTTCGTATGTTTGGTTATCGTTATACTTTAACGGGTAGTTTGTGTGTTTGCACGTTTTCGTTATCATACGCATCGACCCGATATGGGTCTCTAGCCAAACGTTACTCACTATGAGTCGGTCTTTACTCTATGTTAGACCACACCGGCATACAAGTATGTTAGCTCATTCAACATACAACAAGACATACATAATCAAACAATGGATTTGTTTCATGCTTTAGTCTTGATTAAGCCGGCACACAACACACAAATCAACGTAACTTGGTTAGCACGCAGAGTTCGAGAAAATCATACCTTTCACCGGGGTTATACTTTTACCGTGTCATCTCACCTTGCTCGGGTCACGCACGATTCTCTGGTAATGTTTCAAACATTGTTATTAATACTAGGCTCATACAGTACATAATAAAATGCTACCCCCGTACTTACCCCGTTATCCCGGTATACTTAATGTTTCATACTCTCAACCTACTTAATTACTTTTCATACTTGTTCTCCTACTCACTACTTACTTCCTTACCATTGGTGTCACATTAATGGTATATTACTAAGGTCCTTTATATATGTACATACCTACATATATATACATACATATGATTATTATGTTACTTTTACTTTTTTTTTATAAGTTAGGGCCGACCGACCCACCGACCGACCCAACCCTTGGGTCGGTCCATTCCAGTAAGTTTTCCGTCCTCTGAAATTTTCCCGACCGACCCAGAACTGTTCCGACCAACCCATACACCTCTGGGTCGGTCAATTACCGAAAGATTCAGTCCCATTGTCTAAGCTCCGACCGACCCAACCTATGGGTCGGTCGAAGTCAGAAACTTCGACAACCGAGAATTCAAGTCCGACCGACCCACGACCGACTCACGGCTCCTGGGTCGGTCCGTTCAGTGCTTTTATTTTTTGTTGCTTAAGCCCCGACCGACCCACCGACCGATCCAGCCTCTGGTCGGTCGGTAGCAGAACCTTGCTACAGACCTTGTTTTTCATTTCCTTTCTTACCCATTTCTTCCCCAATCTTCCTACATACATCCTAACATGATTTAGCACTAATTAAGCCCTCTAAATCACCTTAGTTCATCCACCAAATCCACTCACAAACTTTTGATTATTTCACTCAAATTCACTTATATTTTCATAACTAGTTCTCTTGTTCTTCTAACTTTTGTAATAGATTTTGGTACCCTCTTTTTACCATTCAAACTTCATTCACTAATGCCATTCCAAGCACTCAAATGACATTATTCCCACTACTAACACACTCTTCTTCTTAGTTTGGTCTTCAAACCATTAACCAACCACTTAACACCTCTTAAACACACCTAGTTTCTTCCATTAAATGAAACACTCAAGTCCACACTCTCCTAAACAAATTTGACAGCACTTGGCTACTTTCTATGCATTCTCACCACACCAAATATGCTCACAAACACTTCTTCTCCCCTGTTGGGTTTAGATATCAAAAACCACATCAATTCCCATTTATTCACACATAAAAACTAGCTTAGTTCCCAAGCTTATTTCTCACACTTAAACAACATTAAACATCCTCATTACTCATTCAAATTGTAGTATCTTAACTACACTAAAACAAGATCCTTAATTCTACATTAAAAATCTGTTTTGCAAGCCAAACAAAACTAACTCAAGGTGAGCTTATTACCTTGTTAGTTTTCGGTTTTCTTTCTCTTCTTCCTCTTTCTCTTGTTCCTTCTTCTCTTCTTGTTTCCACACCAAACAGAGGGGCATAGATTTCTAACTGCAATCATATCCCCACACCACACAAAACAAGTCAATTAGCTCAAGCTTTCCTCACAAAACTAGTAATTTAAAGAGCTAGTTTTAAGGCTCTAACTTAGGTATTACCTTAGAATGACCAAATGGGTAGCTTGGCAATCAATTGAAGGAATTCCCAACACCCCACAAAGGCATGGAGCAATCAGCTGAAATGGAGAAAAATTCCAACGTGGTCAAAATTCCAATTTTGCAAGAACAAGCTAGGAATGATGAACTCTTGCTTATATTTTTACCTTAAAGCATTAAGGAGATGATGGAGAGTCAAGAGAACCCCTTCAAGCTTCAAAAGGCCAAATTGCCATGGAGGTGAAGATGGAGGTTCCAAGCTTTCGAAGGGTGGAAAACGTAGCCCTTGCCGATACGAATCTAACGGTGGTGTTTCTGTGTGATTTGGTGAAGAAATGAGTAAGATAGAGGAGGAAGAAGATGGGGCTGTGTTTGCTCCTTCTCAAATCGGAAATGGGAGAGCAAAGGAGGAAGAAGGTAGTACAGAGAGGGGGGCAAATCGTGAATGAGAAGAGGAGAAGAGGTGAGAGAGTACTAATACCTCATTTTACTATTCCCTCTCTTGCTTTATTTATTTGTCATCTAGTGACTTAATAAACTAGCTAGTTTTTAATTAAAGTGTGTGTGTGTGTGTGTGTATAAAAAACCGGTCCACATTATTAGTGAGCTGGAGCGTTTTTTCGGTTTCTGACAGAAAACGCTCGTTATTTTGCCCGGTTTGACACTATTCACTAACCGGGTCCGTTTTTCAGATTTTTCTCGTTTCTTATTTTTAATGGTTATTAAACTCCCATTAATACTTATTTATAGTTATTTAATAAACTATAATTTTTACGGGTCCGTTTGACCACTTAAAGTCACGTTTTTCGGTTTTCTCGAAAAACGTGCTTTAAAACTCCGTTAGCGTTTAATCCATTATTTGGATCCGTTTTCTTCGGGAATCACTCCCGTATACTAATTAGGCCTAACTAAGCCTTAGGAATCCATCTCGGACCCTAACGAGATCATATATCTCTTATACTTATTTAATGCGTGTTTTAGCGTTTTTCGCGTTTTACGCCTTTTTTTTCTTTTCTTTGGTTTTATTTTCTTTACCAATACTCTTTAGGCACAATTAGGCCTTTAATAATCATATTAGAGTAATTTAATCACCATTTTTAGATTCGGGGTATTAAAGAACAGTCTGGATTCCTCTCTTTATAAGTTAGCCCTTTTTGTCAGTGACATAATAACCAATCCTTGAGTTAAGACTATAATAGTTGACCATCAGTTAGGTTTAATAATACCTAAAGGTCAGTTAGTCTTGTTCCAGTTTAGATGTATAAACTTCCAGTCAAAAGACGTTTTCGCATAAAAATACAACGCAACAATGTTGAGCAATACAGTATACAATATCATATACATAAAATCACAGATATCGTTCTTAAACAATTAACACATAATGTCTGGACTTAGGATAATCCTTAGGACATTCAGACCACACAATTAACATACCGTTCACCAAGTAACTGCTAGCTTGACAAATTCTGTTCAGTAGTTCCTTCCGTACGCTGTTATATAACATGCAATAACGGTAATATTAATGAACTATTACAATTAAGTCTCTGCTACAATAGTTATAAAAGTTGTACATTTATGTTTTTAAATATTTTTTTGTATTGTTTAACATTTCAATGTATTTTTAAATTTTATGTTTTAATTCATTTGTTTATTTAATTTATATTCTTTTTTTAAAATTGAATTAAAAATTTTATATGATCTTTAATTCTTTTTGGGTATTTTTATATTTTAAATTTGGAAAAATAACCATAAACCCTTAAGGTTATTACGAGGCTATGGTGTGAGGGTAAAATAGTAATATTAACAATATATACCATAATTTGAACGGAGGGGTATCTAGTAATGAAATTGAAATATTAGAGGTATGTCATATTGTAAATGAAAATCAGAGGAATATTGTAAAAATGAAAACTCAAGAGTATCTCAATATAAATAAAAGGTATTTCATAAAATTCATTCAAACCTTAGTGTATCGTGAATTTTCCTTAATCTTTTAAGATGCTCTCCCCTCATAAAAACTTGTTCCAATAACCACATTATATATTTTATCTAATTAAAAAGTAAAAATTGACCAGTCTTGCACATATCTAACAGAATATATCAAAATTATGAATATTTATTTTACATACATAAAATATAATTACCTTACTAAAGTGAAACATACTACTTCCTCCATCCCTAATTACCTTCCCCTTACTATTGGGTATGTTGTTGATTTCAATATTTAACATATAAGATAACATAATTTTATAAATCTAAGTATTGCAATGAAATCCTTATGTGAAAAACTATATGTTGTAGAAATTTATTTTCTAAAATTATTTTATCTTATATGTTAATACTGATATGAAAAAATATATCAAAAAATAAACAAGAAAGTTAAATAAGACGGAGATAGTATATAACCGGAGGGGTATGGTCCCAAGTCCAACGCTCATGGTCATCCGAAAGAGTTCGTGGTAGTGGTGCCCTCACACGTGCCGTGCATAAGTGTCCCACATTTTGTCTTCAGCTCTCCGACTCATTCCACCACCGCCAGTACCCACCTTGGCACTCTCCTCCTTGCCACGTGGCCCCAAGTGTATATATTACCTCCTCTCTTCTCTACCCTTCCGTTGTCCTTCTCCCCCTGCCTTGTTTTTTTCCGTTTCCTTTGCTTTTTGCCTTTTCCACCCGATTGGCAGAAAGAGATTTAAGAGAGATACAGAGAAAAAGACAGAGACTGTAGGACTGCAGGGTCATCATCGGTTATTGCTGGCTCCATTTCTTCCTCGACAGAGAGAGGGAAGAGAGAAATGGATGATATACACATATCTCGTCGAATTCGCGAAATCTAGGTTTTAAAGTGCTTGTTGAATTCCTCGATCTGAAACCTGGAATTTCCTACCTACCACGTTTATATTGAAAATTCTCTGGTGCCCTGGACAATAAAGTAAGTACGAAATGGCGACGCCATTGACGGGTCCTGTACATAGGGACGGAGGCGGAGTAGCGGTAATGGCGGGCCCAGCAACGGCGGCAGAACCTTCTTCGACTGCTTCGCCTCTGCGGCCAAGAATTCCGTCAAGAGCAGTTCAGTGTTGAAGTCTCGATCTGATATTCCTGTTCTTCCACAAGGCGATAAAGACCGAGTTAGATAGCTTGCATAGGGCGGCCATAGCTTTTGCCACTTGCCAGCACAGCGATATTAAGCCGTTGCTCGACCGCTATCACTTTCTCCGCTCCATTTACAAGCACCACTGCATGCCGAAGACGAGGTCTGTTATTTTTCCTTATGTTTGGTTGGTTTCTGCCCTTTTATCTTAACTGGAGTGAAAATGAAGATTTTGTATCCATAATGATTCTCATGGGCATGTGGACCATAATTGGTTGTCTACGCACTTGTGTGCTTTGGTGACGATTTAGGTTTTATTCGATAGAAGTGGTCCTGTGATGGTTCTTTTTACTATACTCTATTTCGTTGAAGTCCTCGGAAATTGACGCCCAAATTGTTCTCGGGTTCATATTACGGTCGATGTATATCTTTTCTGGATTAGCTGGCGGGCTCTGTCCTCTTGGGCTTGCCTCGACGTGGTCTTCTCGAACCCCTGATGGGCTGTTAAGACTGTTCTTATGTCATTGATGATTTTTGGCTTGAACAATGATCTTCTGCTTAAATTGCCAAACTAATTACAGCGCTTACTTATCGGCAGTAGGAATTCCTGAATATGAACTACGGATCGCTTTGCTTTGGAATCACTTTAATATGGAGTGTTGCCCTTGTCTCGTCTGCGGTCTGACTGATGAATATTGACAAATATGGGATCATCTATTGGTGCAAAATGTGCAGTGAAAAGTGGATGTGTAAATATATGCTAATTTCCTAAGCTGGAAATTCAATAGTCATGATTATTCTGTACGTGAGAGTTCTAGCTATTTCCTTCTCTCGTTGAAGCGGGAGTAAATTTAGATGCATCTTGTTCTTATATCATTAAACTTGGATATAACTCTGGGCTCTGGGCTTGAATTTGCATGCCTTCAGGGGGGAAAGGAGAAGGGGGTGGGTAGAAGATTATTAGATATTCATAGGTACGTTGTAGAGGGACAATGATATTTATAAATGCCAAAGTATGGGTGCAATATCATGTCGTTGGTTTGCAGATAATTATGATGAAAACTGTAGGCATCTGGCTGCAAAGGGTGGGATGCCTGGCTGTTTAAAAGCTCATTGATTGATGTTATTGTCTTGGGTCTAATATTTCTGAAACACTGATTATAGATCTAGATGCTGCTTGCACATTTGTATGTGGACACCCTTGAATGTAGTTCTCAGCTTCTTTAAAGATCCCGGGAACTATGAACATGAGAGTATAATACCTGACAGGTGACAAGTCCATTGGTACTGATTCATCTCTAAAATGTCATATATTCTGAATTGGAGGGAGTAATTGGTTTTCTTAGTTGTAATTTTGTTCAGGTATTTTATGTCTGTCCTAAACCATACTGAACCATTATGTATCAAGAGGTAATGGCTTTGAGGCTTTGAGGGTGTATTGAAATTCAACATGGGTGATGATGTAGCTAGTAAAACAATCTTGTTTTGAGGTTTACAGTCAATTCTGTCTTTTGTTTTATTCAGTCATGTTGTGATGTGCTCCAGTCAGCAAACTAGAAGAATCTCAATTGCATGATGTTCAAATCTAGAAAAGTGATTTATGGTCCATCTGAGTCATCAGTGAAATCTGCACTCCCTATTTGGAGTGTCAATAGATACAATAGAACTGCAAACTGTTTACCTCACACAGTAATATTATATCATATTTCAGCTAGAGAACTTGGTCCCTTATCATATGAGTTTATAACTTCCTTTTAATGATATTGAATACTGGATAGGTCATCTTCCAGCCCTTGATATCCGTGTGAAGAATGTAGCTCGGACATATTCACTTGAGCATGAAGGAGGAGAACATGCTCTTTGACCAGTTGTTTGAGCTTCTAAATTCAAGCTTGCAGAATGATGAAAGCTATAGAAGAGAGTTAGCATCTCGTACTAGGGCTCTTGACACGTCCATTAGCCAACATATGTCAAAAGAGGAAGAACAGGTGATTATTTCGAGTAATTATTATTGTCTGGTGTTTTCTCTTTGTTCCTTATCTGATATCTCCTCTAGTCTGACATTCCAAAAACTTATGTAAGCTAGTTTAGACACCATAGATCGGGGACACTTCAAGGTATATGCAATCTTTTGAAGATTTATTTGTATTGGGAAAGGGTTGTGAAGCTTGCTTCTGACTGAATGTGCAGACTTCTAGAATTTCTGATGAAATATTTGTGTTATTTACTATATGATCTGTTAGGTATTCCCTCTGCTTATTGAAAAGTTTTCATTGAGGAGCAAGCGTCTCTAGTGTGGCAGTTCTTGTGCAGCATACCTATTAATATGATGGTGGAGTTTCTCCCATGGCTATCTCATTCATCTCAACAGAAGAACATCAAGACATGCGTGAATGCTTAGAAGAATAATCCCCAATGAGATCCTTCTTCATCAGGTATGGTTAATATCAGTGAAATTTCTCTGGTACTTTTTACTGGCACCTCTTTTGGTAAATAACAATGTTTCTTTTTGGAGGTTATTTTCACCTGGAGGATGGTACGAAGAAACAAACTACTAATGGGACTCCTGGAGGCTGTTCTTCTTGTCATTGTTGTACGTATAGTAAAACCTATTGCCTCAGAAACTCAGAACCGCAAGGCATCGTGCCCATGTGAACCATCTCATACCGGAAAAAGAAAGCATATGGAATCTAGTACAACCACAGACAGATCACTGTACCCGATTGATGAGATATTATGTTGGCACAGAGCCATCAAAGTTGAACTAGATGATATAGCCAAAGATGCTCGAAAGATTCAGCTTGATGGAGATTTCTCTAATTATCAGCTTTTAACCAGCGGTTGCACTTTATTGCTGAAGTATGCATCTTCCACAGGTGTGGTATTCGATAAGACTCTGGGTAAATAGTAGCTGCCATCTGTAGTGCTTGTTTGATTTATAACTAAAGTGACATTTAGTAATGATCCTGGTTCTGCACTAGGTTTTCCTTTGGGACCTGTAACCCCTTAGGAATTCATGTATTTTGTCTTTCTTTTTAGAATGTGTATTTGCAATGTGGCCAATAATTTTTTATTTTTTTGCCTTTGGTGATCCCAAGGAGGTAAAATTCGTACTGTTTGTTTGATTACTGTTATTTTTGCATTTAAAGACAGTTAAAACAAAATCATGCTCATGTTTAACTAATTGCAGGAAAGCTTTGTTTTGGTATCTAGATAGGGGATTTCATGTAACCCCTGGGAATTCATGTATTTGGTCTTTTTTTAGAATGTATATTTGCAATGTGGCCAATAATTTTTCATTTTTTTGCCTTCTGTGATCCCAAGGAGGTAAAATCCGTACTGTTAGTTTGATTACTGTTATTTTTGCATTTACTTGAGACAGTTAAAACAAAATCATGCTCTTGTTTAACTAATTGCAGGGAAGCTTGTTTTGGTACCTAGATAGGGGAGGTTTCTGTATCTTAGATAGTAATTACCTGAACGTGGAGAAAAAAAATCCTCTGAAAATGAATTAAACTTACCTTGGAAAAATAGGTTGTCCATATGTCTCACTGGAGAATGTGGATATTCCTGCCAGTTTTACTTTTTTGCCGGGAACACATGCGAGCAACATGTACTAATTTATGCTACCATTGTAGGTTTATAAAATGTGTATACTGGATCTTATTATACTACTAAGATTTCTTATCTATAACTATATGTGATAATATTGAACTATGGCTGCAGTGTCGCCGAGGACAAGGTTATATTCCCTGCTGTAGATGCAGAACTTCTTTTGCTCAGGAGCATGCTGAGGAGGAACGGGAATTTGAGAAGCTTCGATGCTTAATTGAAAGCATCCAGAAGGATGGGGCCAAATCATCTTCTGTTGATTTTTATGCCAGACTCTGTTCGCATGCAGATCAAATAATGGACACAATAGAGAAGCACTTCCATAATGAGGAAGTTCAGGTGGTATTCTGCTATTTGGAAAGCTACCATTTTTCTCATTTTATTCTTAGTTGTGATAACTAACGAAAAGAAATATAGATGCAATAGTGTAAACTAGCCAAGAACATGCAGGACCATATGTTAATATTGCAAGCATCTTTGAATATGTAAAATGTCATTCTAGGTTCTTCCTCTAGCTAGAAAGCTGTTCAGTGCTCAAAGGCAAAGAGAACTTCTGTATCAAAGCTTGTGCATGATGCCATTGAGGTTAATTGAACGTACCTTGCCGTGGGTGGTTGGATCATTTGAAGTGAAGTTGAAGCTAAATCATTTCTCAAGAACATGCATTTGGCAGGTACTGTATCATGTTTATGTTTATTTTTGTGATGGTAAATTATTACCTTTCTACTTGGGCTCCATTGTTCACAAGGTAGTTGGTCTCCCTCTGGTGCATCTAATTGACCCTCTTTGGTTAGCAGCACCTGATGCAGATAAAGCTCTTGTTACACTTTTTCTGGATGGGCATGCAAAGGCTTTCCAAGAGATATTTGCTTGAGCTCAACTGCGATTGGTTGTTGTCCAGCTCGATTGTTAGGCGAAACAAAGGAAGTTCTTGTGCAATCATGTCAAAGATGTCCTATGGATTCTGCTGGGGATGAAGCTGCTGTATCTGATGAAGATGGTAACGACCGGCCAGCAAAGCGTGGAAACTTAATTCAAAATGAGAATGGTGATGGTTATGAGCCCAAGGAAGTGATCAATACCCAGAGGTCTTGTGGCTCTCAGTCTTGTTGTGTCCCTGGTTTAGGTGTTAATGGTGGTAATCTGGTGGTCAGCTCCCTGACTGCTGCGAAGTCATTCCGCTCCTCTTCTTTAAGCCCTACTGCTCCTTCGCTGCATTCCAGTCTTTTCAATTGGGAAACAATGATAAGCTGTTCCAGTGATGGATCTGTGAGTAGACCAATCGACAACATATTTAAGTTCCATAAAGCTATTAGAAAAGACTTGGAGTATTTGGATAGTGAATCAGGGAAATTGAGGAACTGTGATGAGACATTTCTAAGGCAGTTCTGTGGTAGATTTCGTCTTTTATGGGGACTTTATAGGGCTCATAGTAATGCAGAAGATGATATAGTATTCCCAGCATTGGAAGCTAAAGAAACTCTTCACAATGTGAGTCACTCTTACACCCTGGATCATAAGCAGGAGGAGAAGCTATTCAAGGACATATCTTCTGCACTTTCTAAACTCACTCAACTCCATGAGCTTCACAAAAAATCTTCCGTGTCTAAAGATTGCGTGGGAAGCAATTCTGAATCTTCATTGCAAGATGATGCTATGAAGTATGACGAATTTGCCACAAAGCTCCAAGGAATGTGTAAATCCATAAGAGTAACACTTGATCAGCATGTAATAAGGGAAGAACTTGAACTTTGGCCACTATTTGACAAACACTTTTCAGTTGCGGAGCAGGATAAAATTGTTGGTCAGATCATTGGCACCACAGGTGCAGAAGTGCTTCAGTCTATGTTGCCATGGGTTACTTCTGCTCTTACACAGGAGGAGCAGAACAGTATGATGGACACATGGAAGCACGCAACCAAAAACACTATGTTTAGTGAGTGGCTTAATGAATGGTGGGAAGGATCTCCTCCTCAGAGCTCAGCATCCGAAGCTGGTATCCAACAAGGTTGATTTAACTACACTCTGTGTGCTCATTATGTCATGCTCTTTTAGCCTGCATGACCCTCAGCATCACCTTTCTTCTCATGTTCTTAGAATTCAAAATTGGACTGTGTTTCATGTGGTTATTTGGTGACTCTTCAGTTAATGATGTCCATGAAAGTCTGGACCAAAACGATCAAACCTTCAAGCCTGGATGGAAAGACATATTCAGAATGAATCAAAGTGAGCTTGAAGCTGAGATAAGGAAGGTTTCTCGTGATTCCAGCCTTGATCCTCGAAGAAAGGCGTACCTTATACAGAATCTGATGACTAGGTTGATTGCCTTCTTTAAACTTCCGTTAAACTTGTATTTACTTTCTGAACTAATGAAAAATTTGGAATGTTTTAGTCGGTGGATTGCTGCTCAGCAGAAGTCTACTCATGAAGGATCTGGTGAACCTTCTGGTGGTGAAGATTCGCTGTGTGCTCTCCTTCATATCGTGATGTTGATAGAAAGATATTTGGATGTGAACACTACAAGCGGAACTGTAAACTACGAGCTGCTTGCTGCGGAAAGTTGTTTACATGTAGGTTCTGCCATGATAAAGTTAGTGACCATTCGATGGACAGGTAGGTCTTGGTGGCATAATTTTCTAGTTTCTGTAATTATATTGATTTATAAAAATCTATGTAACTAAAATGCAGGAAAGCGACAACTGAAATGATGTGCATGCAGTGTCTGAAAATACAACCCGTTGGACCAGTTTGCACGACACCTTCTTGCAATGGACTTACTATGGCCCAATACTTTTGCAATATTTGCAATTTTTTGACGATGAAAGGTACTGCCTCAACGCTTGGGCTATTGATATATTCCTCTGTCCGCCTTTTGCTCTATGCTGTTAGAATTGCATGGATAAGAGTGGAATGCCAATATTGCGACACTCTAATCCTTTGGGATGGGAAGTTGCACTTTTTCTAGAACCGACTCCCCCATGACGTTGGGTCATTCAGATCAGATGATACTCTTTGACTTTTTTGCACGTGGCTTGTCTGTATGAAGCAAAAATGTTTGTTCTTTCAGAAATTTGAGTCAAGGATATTATAAACATACTTAAAATTGGATTTTCTCTTTGTGCCTGTCTATCTCCTGTTTGTAGCCTCTGAACCATATTATTTTATGTCATCTGTCAGGACCGTTTACCATTGCCCTTTTTGCAATTTGTGCCGCCTTGGAAAGGGACTTGGTTCTGATTTCTTCATTGTATGAAGTGCAACTGTTGTCTCAGTGTGAAGTTAGTCGATCATAAATGTTGGGAGAAGAGTCTGGAAACAAACTGCCCTATTTGTTGTGATTTTCTCTTCACATCCAGCGAATCTGTCAGAGCTCTCCCTTGTGGGCATTTCATGCATTCTTCTTGCTTTCAGGTATGTTCTTATCTATTTGATTTTTTTAGTGTTTATCTTAAAATCCCTCGGTTGTTCTGAATGAGTTGACAATGAGTCGGTGATTGCCTATGAGTCGTCTAACAACTCTTGGTTTTATCTCAGGTCTACACTTGTAGCAACTATACATGCCCAATTTGTAGCAAATCACTTGGAGACATGGCGGTATGTGATTTTTATTGTTTTTTAATTTTCCTGTCCTGAATATGTTGTCTTTTTCTTGTTATTCAGATTATTTGTGTACATTTTGCTGCATCGGTTGTAACTTGCCACAGATATGTGGGATTAAATTTTGAATGCCACTGCTTCTGCAACATGTTACATAGTTTCCATGTAAGCCTGTTTTCTATATGCGTGAAAATACTAGTGTAGGCACAGGTGATTGGGTACAGTTGCCAGCTTATGTTGCCTTTTAGAATAGGCATCTGCATCATATGCTGGTTATAGTTACAGAATTAGAAACAAGGATCAGTGAACAAGAGGAGTGCGTGTAACGGAACGTTCCTCTTCTGTAAAAACGTATTCATTTTAGGGAGTAGGATGCGAATTATGTGGGAAGAAGTCACGATTGTTTTGTTTTTGTTGATAAGTTATATTATAGCAACCTTGTGTTACTATTTACTAGTATATCAAGTGATGCGGTTCTTGTCATTTCTATCTATTTGCATTATACATAATTATTTGGTTGTAGGCGCTTGATTTCTTTGTTGTGTTGTGATGGAAAAACAATCAGAAACAGCCTCTTCTGGGCAGTGGCGGTGGAGGCCTTCGCTTTGATCTTCCTTTACTACCGACTTACATGTGCTTAAAGTGTATTTGATACTGTGTTGGAGGCAGAGATGCAAACTTTCTTTGTCTAGATATTCTTTGCATTTTTTCCCTCTTATCGCCATGAAGACTTGAGGAGTAAGGCTGCTGCCATTGGGTAGTGGTGCTCGGCTAGGTCGCGCTTTTCTCTGTTTCATGGCTTAGAGCTGTGGCCGATCGTCCTATTGCAAACTTAGATTAAAAAAAACTCATGGTGTTGTTGAAAATACATGTTCAGGTGTACTTCGGGATGCTTGACGCCTTGTTTAGCTTCTGAAGTACTTCCAGAAGATATAGGGATCGGACACAGTGTAGACAGTTCAGTTCCCCCTCTTCTCTTAAATTTCCTGCTTTTAGTCACATCTTCCCGTGTGTATTTCATTGTGCTCTTCTTCTGTCTAGCAACATACATTTTGACAAATCATGGATTGGTGGATACAGACATCTCTGCAATGACTGTGATAAAAGAGGTGCTGCTCGTTTTTTCCACTGGCTCTATCACAATGTGGGTCTTGTGGGTCGTATAATACACGCGTCATCAAACTAAACCCTTCTGGTGGCAGACTGCTCAGCTTCAACGTACTAGAAATCTCCTCTTGGCACATTGGTCGTGTAAATACATAAAAAAAAATAGGTGTCTTTCTATTCTAGTTTGCAGCGTTTCTGTTTCGTTAGAAACTGCTGCCAACAGTGAAAGTTCATCGACATGAAGATATATAAAAGAAGAGAATCCTAGAGTGAAAATTTTGTAAATTACCAGTGCCACGACCTAAATCTTGGAGGGGGCGTTTGTCCTGGGTGCATTTGCTTGTCTGCTACCCTAGGAATGTCTCGCTTGTATAAAAGGCGAGGACAGTATTTTTGAGGAAACAACAGCATTTACTTTTGTTGAGATTGGATACGCAAGTATTTATCATATCAGAGACTTGTGGGCTTCTGCAATGATTTCTACAGTCTCTTTCCCCTATCTAAGCATCTTGGAAAGACTCTTTGTGTGGGAAACTTGGTACTGAAATAATCCAGTTTGTGGTGTTCAGTGGTGGTCAGCGGCTAATGGTTCGTTTTAATGGACGACTTTGTATTTTTGGGATAGCAATCCATAGGCTATTATTTAGCCGGTTGGTAATTTATACTATGTTCAGTTAGCAGAAAACATTCTCTGATGACGTCTTAAAGATTACTTGCATGCTTCAACAGAGTCGAAGCCTCAGTTAGCTTAGTTCCAATCATATCAGCCTTATCGATCGAGGAATGACTATTTGACGGTAATGAACAATAAACGGTCAATTTGCTTTGCAATGTGTATTCAGAAATTTATTTTTTGTTCGTTATTTTTTTTGTTAAATTGCAATATATATTCCCACATGATTGCAATGATAGATATTACTCAAAACCTTTTATAAGGATGTGAAATTTGTTTTCTTCCAGTCACTGTAACCTTGAATTTTAAAAATCACAATTTCTACAAATTTACTTGGAAAAAGAGAGTATTAAGATTCAAGTGTCGATATCAGAGTTAGATCAACTAATAAAGAGACTTCAAGGAAAGAAGTTGTCCTTCGATAAGGAAAATATTCAATTACAAGAAAGATAGGTTACCTTCAAAAAGAGAGCATTCAAGGAAAGTTGTCCCTCATTAGAAAAACTACAAAGAGACATTTTCAGTCTAAAGAGAAACTAAACCAAAATTTTATTATCATAAGGGATTTGGCTTCTGTAGGCTCTCTTGTACTTCAGAAGTGGATATGGGAGGGATGATTTTTGTAACCTTTTTGCTGATACGGTGCAGTTGACCTCGTCTTAACCTAGTCATAAGAGAGCTAATCATATTTTCATACTCCAAATATGTACGCTAATGGGAAGTTGATAACCAAGAAGGAATAAAGCCGGCATCCAGATCTCATGCCTGAGAACCAGATCCCAACAGAACCCGCCGGTTTCCCTAGCGGAAACCCCAACCTACTTCCTGTTACAAGCGAATACCGGCTCAAACCACAAAACACTCATGACCTACCACAAGCGACTCTAGCACACCCTGTCCCATAAATCTCGCCAGACAACCCATCACACCAAGCCACCCATCCCCCTGACACATCATTAATACCCCAAGACTGATGTGACCTTTTCATGATCAGCAAATACCAAGCGTGAGGAGGAAGCTTCATCCCTGATAGAGCTACATCGGGTGCCGTCAGCCCCCTACTCTACATGGTAGTAGCCCGTGTCATCAATCTGGCTAGAAAAGAAGTGGCAAGCCATGAAAGCGAGGCGATCCTCCTTTCTTTTTCCTTGTAAATAACAATCAATGCCCCCATTTATTACGGACGCACACAGGCACATTAATATCTCTCCTTATTTGTATTCCCTCCATCATACTAAAATCACAATCAACTCCCATGGACTAGATCATTCACATAGAACCACCCAAATCCCAGTGTTATCTCACTTACTCCTAAAATCACTAATCATAGCATTATCTTTAATTAAGAAAGAGTTAATCTAAACCTACAACACAAATTACACTCGAACATTTTGCGCCATTTATGGGAACTTCCTCATTAACATTGCAAAATTGCTTTACTCTCTCCCAAACCGTCAAGAAAACCCCCTTACATGACCCTTGCACCGCCACCCCAGAGGGAAGACGCCTTCGATAGTACCCCCTCGCCCGTGGTCATCAAGTGATGTATGTAGAACAAAGAGGACAACCTAGGCTTTATAATACGACACAAGTCAAGACCAAAAGCGATCCCTGCACGAGCCACTATTGTGCAAAATATAAATGAATATATTTGAAAACTATGGGCAGTGAACCCAGTCGTTGTAGTCCAACAAGGTCATATCCACAGGGACTTCGCAACTATTAACTAATTATAGATTTAGTAAATGTGCATAAATATATAAAAAGTGCATAAATGTAAATTGTTTGGGTTTTTGGTTTGATAAACAGAGAATAAAGAAAGACAATAAAATAAGCTAACTATCTAAGATAGATGTACCGCGGGATGGATATTTGCCCCTTCAACCTTTACTACTGATTGTCGATTCTTGAACTTGCTGTTAAAAACAACATATTAACTAGCAGCCAAACCATGACCTACTAATCCAAACCAATTTAGTTGGAACCCGAATGCTAGTTCAAGCATCCGATTCAATCAATAGAACTAAGCACAAGTTCCCCATAAGTTGCAATGCATCTATCTCAGCGACCTTCGATAAAATACCATTTGTTTAGCCCCCAACGATAGAGATCTCTACTTTCAGAAACCAGTTCATAGAAACCCACACTAATGCTAAACTAATCTCCAAGTTAAACCAGCCATTTAACACATTTATAATAAATTGAGAAAACCTAAGCAAATCCTATTTTCTCTATAGACAAGCTTAATCATCTTTTATTAAGCACAATGACCAAAATAAGCATTAAAACAAGTTCAAGGTTCAACAATAGAGTTAGGGATTTTGGGACAAATCCTCATCCCTAGGTACACGAAGATTACTCAAGTATTAGAGTATAAAAATGAGAAAAGGAAGAAGAAATAACCATGAAAGAGGTTGGAGAAGAGCTTTAATGATGGGGAGGCCTCTCCTCTTCTTTCCCTACTTCTATCTTTTTCCGTGCGGCTCTGGTCTCTCATGAATCCCCCTCATATTCTTTTCCTTTCCAACTTTTAATATGCGATTTTGTTTTGCGTTTGGGAGCGTCCAGGTCTCTAGACCCGGACCAGACTGACGTGGTTGATTTCTGATGCTATGATGGGTGCGTCTAGACATGTGTCCAGACTTGTATATCCGGACATCTCACAAACGTTGGTCCGGGTCTTTAGGTCCGGACAAATACCAGAACCAAGATCAAAAATAAACTAGAAACTTCCTCCCTGCTTTACTTTAGGTCTATAAACCTGGATAAACTCGGACCCAACTATGCTGCACTCTCAACACTTGTCCAGACATGCAGGGTCGAACAAATGTCCGGACATAACTTGTACGAACCCTAAATTCTTCATTTTAACTCCGATTTAAGATCCGTTTGTGCCCACATGTTGCTCTCTTTGTCTACTTTGCTCCTAGATGTGTTGATCTCGTGTTTAAGAAATAAATTGTAAGAACATCAATGGAACACAAAACTAGAAGAAAGCTAGCTAAAGTGGAGAAATGAGCGTGAAAAATATTGATAAAACATATGAAATACACCCCTAAAGCATGCTGATTTGTGCACTCATCAGCCACGAAACTCCGACTTAACCGTGCCTGTCAAGAAGAGTGTGCCAACCATAAGCATCTTCGACAAGGACTTGGAAGACATTGCCTTCCCGTACAACGACCCGCTGGTCATCTCAAAACTGATGTACTACTAAAATGTGCACCAAATCCTGGGGGACAATGGTAGAGATTTAACCTAATGACAACAAATGAAAAAGTGACCAGACGCCCCAAAGAAGAGAATAAACGACTTCAGCAATAGTCTTTCCAGCTTCTTGGGGGTGGAGTCCTAGTTAAAGGGACGGTCGTGCTGTGAATAATGCTTGAAGATGAGGCTTAGTTGCACAGAGGACAATAAATTTCTCTTGATGGTTGATATCCCTGGCTACAATGCCTTCTTAGGATGCCCTGGCATCCACGCCTTCTGATCCGTCTTGAGCATGATGTGCTTCAAACCAAAGTTTGAAGGTAGCCATGGTGAAAGACCACCAGACGATAGCTCCGAACGGGCGTTTGAAGAAATAAAAAAAACAATCACTAACCTTCCCCGAATCAGCGTACCCCTCCCATTAGAGGACCTCATACTTGATAAGTGCGAAATATATCTACTTTTAGGGCTATAATTCTTCAATTTCTATAACAATTCATGTCATATTTCTCACTTATCATATGCTTTTCATTAGATTTATGTTTTGATGTGAACTGATACATTTTATATCTATTATGCAGTGAACAGTCTTGCAAATGCATAGATTATCATAAGGATTCCAACGCAACAAACGGGGAGCAAAACGGAGTAAAAACAAAGAATCTGGAGCATGTTGAAGTCCTGTCCGGACTTACGTCCGGACTAGTAAGGTCGGACGACAGTCAGAAGAGAAAATCAGTCACTTCCGGACTTACGTCCGGACCAACTGAGTCGGACAAGAGATACAGGCGTCCGGGTGACTTACCCGGACATATATTTGGACGCACCACCACAGAGAAAACCTCGCGCGGACATTACAGAGGTGTCCGGACTTGGTCATCCGGACGCAAGTCCGGACGCAGCAAATCTGACGGTTCTTGTGATGATTTTTATCAAATTCAAGATAAATATTTTAGATCGACGCAGGCCAGTATATAAACGAAGTTAATGTTGAACGAAGGGGTCACGCCTCCTGGCAGAGGCTTATGCCTCCCAACAATCCTCCTCATTTGATCATCCATATCTCTATACTTCCCATCATTCACCCCAGCTCATATACTCCCGACGTCCATCGCTGCTCCGCTCCACACTCACCACCATACCCCCGTCCATCACCATCCATAGGCTTGTCAAACGGGTTATCCGTTCGGGTTTTGGGTCATATCTTTTCGGGTCAATGTCCGTTCGGGTCATTAAACTTTCGGGTCATTTCGGGTTCGGGTCATTCGGGTTCGGGTCATTTTGGGTTCGGATTGTAATAGTGTCAAATAGAATTAGGTTTCGATTATTTTGGGTCATGGTTAATATTTTTTGAAAAATTATAATATAAATATATAGCTAACTTCTATAAGAATATACAACATATAGATTGCAGAACTTTCAATACAATGACTATTCTGAATTTCATTCGGATATACTAAGTTTAAATCAAATTTTTTGTCATATTTATTTGGGTCATTCAGGTTTGGGACAATTTATGGTCACTATTATTTCATATTATTCGAGTTTGGCTAATTTTTAATTACTATTATTTCGGGTCATTTCGGGTTCGGGTCGGTTTCGGGTTATAAATTTTTCGGGTCATTTCGGGTTTTACCCAATTGGGTTTCGGGTTTATTATTTTTAAATATTTTCGGGTTCAGTCGGGTTCGGGTTCGGATAAAACAGACGGGTTTTCGGGTTGGGTCAAATTTTGACAGTTCTAACCATCCAGCCTACATGCGATAACACCCATACCTCCATACTCCCTCTCGTCCCAGCCATCTCCACACACCGTCACCATCTCCACACATCATTCACATCTCCTCGTGCACACCACCACACCAGGCCACCACACCCACACCATTACACCACCACTCCATATATTATTATTACATTTTAATGTTGTTCTTTATTATTTTTGTTATTTTATAATTATGTTTGAGTAGTTAGTTTAGCTCCCCGGGTTGGGGTAGCAAACTGAATATTTACATTTATTTGTAATCTTTTCTCTGGTTATAATTGTAGTAGTTTAGTTCATGTTCTTCATGTGCTTTGATTCTCTAGCTAATTATTAAAGCAATACTTGTAGTTTTATAATCAAAATGCGGCACTGAGATTAGTTAACAAGACATAGGAAGTTAAACCGGATTAACGACTAGAAGCATGGTTTGCCTATAGGTTAATCTGTCTCCAATAGGAATTGTTAATAATGTGATTGGTTAGAATTGACTTGGGCATGGTTTGCGGCTTGTTATTTCTACCAGTTAGGATTCGTTGTATAGGGACTGGTCACCGGTTAATTAAGATTCCTGAGTTCATTGCAGAATTAGGGAAGAGTTTATAAATAGATTAATAAAGTGAAGGTTTGCAGAACAATCCAAGGTGCTTCCTTAGATTTTAGTGTTTTAATCTTTATTTCTTTATTTAGTTTATTTTTACCGTTTTATTATTTCGTTATTTTATATTTGTTTGTTGAGTTATTCACTTCATTAAATTAAGTAAAACTTGAAAAAGTGACGTTTCCTGTTTTCTTAGTTTAATTTAGTTTCTCAGTTAGATTAATAATTTTGTCAGTTAATTGAACGAGGTCCCTGAGTTCGACAACCCACTTATCACTATACCCGCAAAACGATAGGTACACTGCCTAGGTAAAGATAGTAATATCTTTTGCTAACAATACTGTACTTATATGTCTTCGATTGGTGCAAGCCTTAGCCTTGGTCAAGGATGATAAAAGAATCTAGAACTTGGGTGACTTCACCAACAAAATCCTACTCGACGCCGAGTCCAGCTACCCTCACATGCAGAAAATGGTCCTCGCACTCATCATTACCGGTTTTAAGCTTTGGCCCTGAAATACCCCAAACCTAAGTATGTTAAGTAAACATCAATATATGATGTAGTAAGGCTAAAATAAGCCTTATAAAGATTGGTAGACATTTAAACCAAGGAAAACACAAGAAAATGCCTTAAGGGCAATTTGGGCAAAAACGTGCTCTAAGCTTGGAGTGACTTTAATTAGCACCCAAATACCTTTATAAGACTTTAGTAATATGCTAATGGACATTTTAAATCAATTAGCAAAGAAAACCAAGCTCAAAAACAAGCTTAAACACAAAATGTGCTTTAAGAAGTCTTAAAGCACATTTTTGAGAAATTGTCTTAGAATTGAGTTTTGAGTGGCTAAATGCCCATCATTACTCTTTAATCAACATGTGTACTAATTAGTATCACATTAGGAAGCCTAAATCAATGGGAAATCAAAAATTTCAGAAATATGTGCACTAATTTGTGAATAGTGCCAAATAGTGACTAGTTTAGTCTTTAATCACTTAAGTCTAATTAGTTGGTCAAACAAGACCATGACTTGCCTTAATTAATGGGGGGCCGGTTTTCTAAGGGAGGATGAGTCACCATGAGTAGTCAAATAATGTTATAAAGAAGAGGAAAAGTAAGAAGTTACTATTTGCTTTTAAAAGCAAATATCTCTTATAAGCTACCTTTTCTTCTCTCTCTCTCTCTCATTTCTCCTTCCTTCCACGATTTCTTCTTCTCTTCTCTTGCTCCAAAACCGAGAGAGCTCCATCCATGGGTGCTTCACCTTCAATTGCTCACCAAGTGTTCATCTTTGCTCCAAATAAAAAACCAAGTATAGATTTCTCTTAGTTAGGCCAGACCTATCTTTCTATCTTTTCAAATCCTTCAAAGCTCCATTTCGGTGCCAAGAGAAAACTCCATTGATGGAGGAAATTCAAGCTTGGAGAGTTCATTGGCTTCTCCATTCTCTTAAGGTGGGGAAAATGTAAGAAAAACC
Organism: Limonium bicolor; assembly: GCA_023374045.1. Taxonomy (NCBI): domain Eukaryota; kingdom Viridiplantae; phylum Streptophyta; class Magnoliopsida; order Caryophyllales; family Plumbaginaceae; genus Limonium; species Limonium bicolor. The sequence continues at coordinate 46,130,443 of CM041779.1, read as the reverse complement.
ATGTTTCCATCATTCCTTCCACATGGCCGAAAATCACTACTCATGGGGCCTTGTTTTTATGCCTTGTTCTAGCTTGATTTATTCACCAAGGACTATTGGAGGTCCTATTTCATTCAATGCCCAAGTCTACCTTGAGACTTCAAAGGTAATCATCCACTTTTATGCCTTAGAACACATTTCTAACCTAGGTTTTCATTCCTTGAGGTTAGTGTATTGTTTAGTACTCATGTGAGTCATTGAATATTGGTTAGAACATTGGCAAAGGAAGTTTAAGTGGTGGCCGAAATTCATCCAAGAAGAAGGTCTAAGGAGGAAGATAAGATAAGCTTGAGAAAACAAGGTAAATTACTTACCTAATGGTGGTTTAAGGTTTAAGGAATGAGTTTTAGGTGGGTACCAATGTGGCTTAGAGCTTACATTATGCAATGGGTTATATAACCTAGGAAAAACAATTTGAACAAGCTTATGAACTTGTGACTAAGGAGCCAATGGGAATGAGTTGATAATATAAGTTTAAGATGAGTTTTAAGAGCATTATAATTGCTATGAGATTGATGGGTGTATTTGCAGGTTGAAGGCTTTTATATGTGGGAAATTCAGTGTTTAAGTTTAAGTTATTTAAGGGCCTAAGAGCCATGTCATTTAAGAGCCTTAGTGCTATGCAATTTAAGATTATTGCAATATATTGAGTTTGTTTTGATGAGTTGGTTTGGGTGATGAGATATGATGAGGAAGAATTTGATGTGTGTGAGATGGTTGAATGAGGAAAATAATGTGGTTGGGCATGATAAGATACTAGAGAAGCTATGGCGAAATTTGAATAGAAAACAAAGTGTTTAAGTGGTGGTGGTGAATTAATATGACCTAGGATTTACTAGGAGTCATAAAAAGGAATTTGAGTGGAAATGAGTTAGCTAAGGAGTTCTTGAGGTTTAGAATGACCTAGAATGGTCTATGAGGAAATTAGAGTTTAGATGGGTGCATTGAACACACCAAAGTCATGGTATGAGGAATGGTAAGACTTGTGCAAATCTGGAGGAAATGATGTATAATGCTTTGAGATGATTTAGGTATGAACTAAGAGAAGAACAATGAGAGTTCGGGAAGTTTGTGTAAGAGGTGGTGATGTTAGTGGTGGACTAGTAAGGTTTAGTTGAATGGAAATGTGTGGACTTGGGTGATGGAAGTGAAAATGGTAGGAGAATGTTGTAAGTCGTCAAGGAAAAAGACTAGAAACGTATAAGAGGTTATGATCATGAGAATGGCGAGTAAGTTGCATAAAAGAAGTGGAAATGTCTAAGGAGGGCGTTGCATGGTTAAGGTAAATGAAGAACAATGTCAAGGTATTAAGGTAATGGAAAGAAATGTATAAGCAAGATTAAGGGGTTAAGAGTGATGAGTAACAAGTGAAAAGAAGAGAAATTGTGCATGGACATGCAAGATGACCTTGGAAGGTTTAACAAGCAAAGATGGAGTGCAATGATGTTAAGGAGGAGTTATATGGGTAGAAAAGAAACACTTTGGTTAGTTGAAGTTTTAGACAAAATGTACATGTTAGAAATATAAGGAATTAGTTAACAAGTGTTAGGAATTTCTCGCAAGAATTGAGCAAAAGGTTAGGATGATCTTTGGAGGTTATTTTCATGAGCTTGGAGGATGATCTAAGGTGGGTTTAAGGGTCTAAATGATGGTAGAACACATTGGAAGGATTGAGGAAAAATTTAGTGAAGATTTGACAATGTTTGGGCATGTTCTGGTGGCGTCCGACCCAGGGGTCCGACCCAAGTTTGGGTCGGACGGCCTCTGTTAAACGCCAGTGAAAGGTTCTGGAATGGTCCGACCCAGAGGACTTGGGTCGGACATAGGTCGGACGGGTGAGTTTGAGAGGGCGGTTAAGTTTCTGTAATGGTCCGACCCAGTTGGTTGGGTCGGACATGGGTCGGACATAGGAGGTTTAGAAGACGGAAAATTTCTGGAATGGTCTGACCCAGTTGGTTGGGTCGGACATGGGTCGGACAAGTGGAGTTTCTCAAACCCGAGAGTCTCTGGAATGGTCCGACCCAGTTGGTGGGTCGGACGGTGGGTCGGACGACCCTTAAGACTTAAAAAAAAAAGAAACCCTAAGAGAGTTTGTGGTATTAAGGGTACCCCAATGAGGGGGCAAAGATTACTAGAGGTATAAGGACCTAGGGGATTAAGTTAAGTATAAGCTTAAAAGTTTAAGATTAAGTTTGTAAGATTAAGTTGTAAGACTTAAGAGGTGTTAGGTGGGGATCATTAAGGGTTAAGTAAGTTAAGTAAGATAAGTAAGTTGAATTGAGTTAAGTGATTAACAACCTAAAACTGAATGAATGTTTTAGGACTTGCAAATTGGACTCCGGAAGAGATTAAGCAACCGAACGACCAACGGTGAACGGTACAGTTCTTCTTGTGACCTGCTTGCTAACGAGGTGTCCCTCGGCTTGTGTGCTATTTGTTTTTGTGTGCTCACTAAACAAGATAAAGCATGCAACCGGAATATTATGTTTATTGTATTGTTGTGTGATGTTTGAAAACTAACACAACATACCGTGAGAACTTACTAACCAACGTTTAGTAAGGAATTGAGTGAGACTAAGGAACACTCCCTAATATGAGAGTGATATAAACCGAAAGAGGTTAACCAACAAACATGGTCTTGAGACTACTACTAACTGGAACTTGAGTGAGGAAACCCGGGACTGACTCAGGTCATGCATGCTAAGGAAAGGGGGTCGGTATCTATAGCAGATTCGACTTCCGCTTAAGGACTTGTCTTCGGACTTGTAGCCTAGGGCCGGTTGCCGGCTCAGCTACGCTTGACTCCTGTCCAGGGTAGGTGGCATTAAGATGGTGCGGTGGGATCACCTAAATCCCAGGTTTGAAATTAAGCTACAACCATTCCCCTCCAGGAACGGTTTGTATACTGAGAATAAGTTAAGGTTAAGATTAAGGTAAAGTTAAGATAAGTTGCAACCATTCCTCTTTAAAGGATGGTTTGTATTATTAAGACTAAGGTAAGCTACATCCACTCCTTATTAAAGGATGGTTGTTTCTAAGATTAAGATAAGACTAAGATTGAGGTGAGATAAGGATGGACTAAGATTAAGAGGAAATATAACTTAAGGAGTTAGATAGTTAACTCTCTAATTAAGGGAACGCATTTAAGTCGTTCGTTATGTTTGAACTTTGATTGTTCATATTTGGTTTGTTGTTTACTGTACTTTCTATTATGTTGTGCATCTAATCAACCTCCATGCTATCGACAATTAGTCGTCGTAGCCACGTTAGCTTGGGGGCCATGAGAGGATCGTACCAGCATTCGTGCTGACACCCTTTGGGGGTTGTTTTTACTACACAGGTGAACATCAGGAGGCGGCCGTCGCGAGAGTAAGAAGGGGTACAAGAGTTGCAGGTTAAGTGTGGCCTACGAGTTGTGCATGTACACTCGTATGGCAATTGAGTTAGTAAGATGTATAGGATGTGAGGGGATTGTAAGAAGGAAATGTATTTGGATAAGGTTGTTATGTACTAATGTTCGGTATATTCTGTAGTCAGACCGTGGCAAGGTTCTGGAGTGTAAAGAATTCCGCTGTGACATGTTTATATGTAAGCTGTTAAGTTGCGAGACCACATTTGGATTGAGTTGGGGTGTTACTATTTTCAAGCACACCATATTCTCGTTTGCACCAATTGCCCACTCAAGCAGATAAGTCAAAAGTTGAACCAGTCTAGTCAACTAGTCAAGAGGGCAGTGTAGTTATCCGAGTTTGACATTGTCTACCACCCGCGCTCATCCATTAAAGGTTAGGCCCTTGTAGACGTTGATAAGGGTGAAATTGATTTGGTTTTATAGGTGCTAAATTCTTATTTATGCAACCTTTTTATACTCTTTCTCACACTTATCATATGCTTTTCATGACTCTTACTCTGGGCAAGAACCGATGCCAATTAATATGTTTAAAGCAGGAAATGATGGCAGAAATGCATAGATCTCCTCACGAGCTTTCCAACGCCGTAAACAGGGAACAAATCGGAGGTCATACGAAGTATTTAAACCTTGTCAAAGTTGTGTCCAGTGCAATATATGGGGCTCGGAAAATAATAATAAAAAGGGAGAAGTCTGCTTTTGCAGACTGAGCAGCGCAGAGAAAAAAAAAGAAAAAAAGAAATGAAAAAAAAAAGAAACCAAACGTGTGCAGGAAAGATAATAAAAGAAAAAAAAGAGAGAACAAGAAAGAAAGAGGAGAAGAGGGGGAGGTGCAGAGCGGCAGAGGAGAGAGGAAAAGAAAAAAAGAAAGAAAAAGAAAAGAAAAGAAGAGAGAGTGGCACTGAGAAAGGAATAGAATAAAGAAAGAAAAAAAGAGAAGAGAGGGGGGATGGACGGTTTTTAAAAAAGGATAGAGATGAACAGAAATAAAATAGACAGAGACGGATGAGGGACGAGAAGGACAAAAAAAGAAGAAGACATTCATAGACAAAGTACGCCCCGCGGCTCTTTCTCACCCTTTCTACTCTACGTGACTATATTCAACACCGGAGAAGAGGATTTCTGCTCCAAATTCCATCAATCTGCTCAATCTTCCATCTGGCAAATTTCAGAACTAATATCAAGATGATTTCTACTCTATCTTCTTGTGTTATTTCTTTAATTATGTTAGGCTAAAGGATTAAATCTTGGGTGATGGGGAATTCGTAGTTAGACTGATATTAGGATTATTTTACCGGTTGATTGGGATAATTATTCGGATTGTTCAGGTTGTTGTGTTTATTTACTCTTTTAATAAAAGCTGCAGATTTTTATTATTAGCTTTGCGAATTTCTATCAGGATCTGACCGGTGAGTGATAGAAAGGTCATAGCAACCTATTAATCTGTGGAAAATTGATTAGATTAATTAATTGGACCTTCATATGTAAGAATAATTCTCACACTTAATCTTTTTATTTGTATGACATTAGTTCGTGATTCGGCCTAACGTGTTATGGATAGAAGAGCTCAATTTGACTAGGATTTAGTCTTAAAGAGATAAAAAGAATTTGTCAATCCAAGTCTCGATTAACCGGTGATTAATTATATAATCTGGATAGCTAAGAATTCCCCTGAACCCAAGGTTCCGCTTTATTCATCTTTGTACACACTTTTATTTAATTTCCCCACTTGCTACTTTTAGCTTAAAAAAACAAAACAAAACGACCAACAACCCCTTCAACTTTTTCTCTTTAATTTCCTAGGACTAGAGTTAATTACTAAGTCCCCGTGGATTCGACCTCGGTAACTTGCTTAATTTGCTTTATTATTGCGACCGGGTATTTTGCAACCATTAGGGATTTAATTAATTAATTTCTTAGCTTTTAGTAGGTTAAATTTCTCATTTGCAGATGTCCTGATGTATACAAAATTCAGAACCACCTCACCTTCCTTGAAGTTGGTCGGTACTACCCCTGTACACACGCTTTACACATAAGGCTCCAGCCAGAATGCTGGATGCGACACCAACATCCTCATAAAGTCACCAGACGGGGGAACTATGAGGTATGCCATTTGTCTTGGGTTCACAATCACTAACAATGTGGCCGAATATAAAGCACTCATAATCCCTCACCCTTAGCCTGAGACACGTCTGAGTATTCAGCGATTTTAAGCTAGTCACTGAGCAACTGTCCAACAACTTCAAGGCAAGAGACGAAGAAATTCAGAAGTATCCGGCCCAAGCCGCTACCCTGAAGGACAACTTAGAAACCCTGATGGGACAACTTAGATGCAAGCCCTCTTGAAGATGGCTAGTTCTTGCGTGGGGGTGACCGGCAAAGTCTTAGTCATAACTAAGAGCGCCCTGAGTACAGTTGCCTTAGACATCCAGAGCATTGACGGACCAAGTAGGTATGACAGTTGGATGATGCCAATCATGGATTACTTAATAGACCATAAGATAGGGACGAGGAAAAAAAGGTCATGAGCCAGGAAAATAATGTCTTCCTACAACAAGGCGAGTTTTACAAAAAAAGCTTCTTTGAACTGGCCATCTGGTGTGTCCTCCCCGAGGTAGGCGCCCCCTAATTGAAGAATTCAATTCAAGAATATACGGGAACCACCTAGGACACCGAGTCTTAGCTAAGACGATCACCTACGCCGACTATTTTTGGCCAACCATCATCTGGAACTGGGAGCAACAAGTACAAACATGCACAACATGCCAGATCCATTTCAAGAAAATCAATGCCCCTCTCTCGTAGAATTGCAGCCATCCTCAACCCATGCTCGTTCGCGTAGTGTAGAATGGATATAGTAAGGGCCATGTCGACTACCTCCCTGAGCGGAATGCGCTTCATGGTCATCGCGATGGAATACTTCATAAAGTGGATCGAAGCCGCCCCACTGCTAACCATAACAGTAACACATCGAGGATCGTGTGAAAGAACATATTATGCCAGTTTGGGATATTCAGACTCTTTGTCACTGTCGTGCAAACTATAAATGGATATACTTTGCTAACTATTGGCAGTGAACTTAGTCATTGTAGTCCAACAAGGTTGTATACATAGAGACTTTGCAACTATCTAAATTACAAGTTTAGTAAATGTGCATAAATATACACAAAAGTGCATAAATGTAAATTGTTTGGGTTTTTATGGGGGTTTGGTTTGATAAATGGGAAATAAAGACAGTAATAAAGCTGAACTAGTAAACTAGGATAGATGTACCCCGAAATGGATCTTTACACCCATTATCTCTTTAGTATCGATTGTCAATTCTTGAACTCATAGCTTAACAATAGGAACACTTAATTATCTAGCAGCCAAACCTTGGCCTACTAATCCTAATCAATTAAGTTGGAAATCGGACGCTAGTTTGAATATCTGGTTCAATCGAAAGCCTTAAGCACAAGTCCCCCTAAGTTTCAAAATAATCTGTCTCAAAGACGATTGATAAATAACATTGATTTAGTCCCCAACGGTATAGATGTCTACTTTCGGGAACCCGTCCATAGAAACCCACACTAATGCTAAACTAATCGGCAATGTTAAACCTTAATAAAACACATTGATAATAAATTGAGCAAACCTTAAGCAAATCCCTAATTAACATGTAGACAAGCTTAGAATCCATAAACACTCAGTAATTAGTTTAAATTTAACACAAGGACTAAAATAAAGGATTAAAACAAGTTCAAGATTCAACAATGAAGTTTTAGGGATTTAGGAAAAATCCCTATCCCTAGGTACAAAGAGGATATTCCTCCATTAGAGCATAAATAAGAGAGAGAGAGAGAGAGGAGAAGAAATAACCATGGAGTTTGAAGAAGAGCTTCTAAGGAGGTGAGGTTTCTCCTCCTCATCCTCAATCAAAGTTTATATTTCTCTAAAATGTTGTATGGGTGACACTTTAGGTTGTTCGGTTGAGCTGTATGTTGTGAGCTGTCAGGGTGTGTTACCCGGACACATACCTAGACAGTTGTAACTAAGGAGTTCCCGACTTCCCTACCCGACTTCTGGACTTGTACACGACCTAGATTCTTCATTCTAGCTCTGTGTTGCGATTCGTTTTCACACATCTGTTGATTTCCTTGTCTACTTTGCTCCTATATAGTCTTTTTTCCCTCGTGTTTAAACACTAAATGTGTAATAACACCACTAAAACACAAACCTAAAGGAAAACTAGCTAAAGTTAAGAAATGATCATTATAAGTGTTGATAAAGCACATAAAACCCCTAAAATATGCTAATTAGAAACTCATCACACCTCCAAACTTATCTTTTTTCTTGTCTTTGAGCAAAGCTAAGAACCCAAGCAAGTAGGAAGTGCTCAAAGCTAAGAAATACTAGCATGAATTGTAGGATAAGAGAAGAAGCAAAAGGTGATTACCTTTTGAGGAGTGTGAACCATCACCTACTGGTGGCACGGGTGTGCTTAGGACAAAATAAATATAGAGTTTCGGGGTATGATCAGGAGTGCTTAAAAGCTTTGAAGATTATGTAACTTGAGGAACTTTTACGAAGGCCAACTTCTCTCAAGAATGGGAATTGAGGAGAACACAAAAGGAAAAATAGATTTATACTTTTGTTTCACTTTTTCATAAGGATGAGGTGATAAGATTTTGGCATTTGGCCTTTGCATTAAAGAACACTCTACTCTTATTGTTGGTTGCCAATGGTGTCTCTCAAGGCCCTTAAATATTTTCACAAAGAAGAACCCTTTAGCAATCCCTAAGAGAGAAGACAAAAGAACTCTTAAGCAATAAAAATTCAACCATTACAGATTATTTTGTCACACAGCATGAAAAGTGCTCCTCAAAAGTAATCAAAACAAAAAAATTTGAGCATTTATAGCATAATTCATAATAGCATTTGTTCTCAATGAAAACATCCCACAACACATTGATCCAACTTTTTGATTTTGGGAAAATACAAGATAAGCATAAGGATTGAACATTTAAGCACAAATTCACCAAAAAGATCATTCCCCCACAATTAGATTGAGCAATGTCCTCATTGTTCACCAGACAAATCTGAGAAGGATTCAGAAGACCTTTTCAGGAAGTAAACAAGTGAGAAAACAAAAAGACGAACAAGGATTATAACACAAAAACTATCCCCAGTGGTAGAATAAGCAGAAACAAAATGAAAGAGAAAAAGATACAAAATGAAACTAATACTCCCTTGTCAGTATTGTCGCTTGCATTAGGAAATCCCCCACACTTGATGTTTATCCTCATAGGAGCATAGCTTGGTTGCGGTATAGACATGAAATGGCACCTGCATAAAACAATAGAAACAACCAAAACATGGAGTTAGTAAAAACAAAATCTAGGACTTAAAAACTACAAAAAAATGTAAGAAGTCCTGGGTTGCCTCCCGGGATGCTGCCCATGTTTAAGGTCTTTGGCTAGACCATACCACCGTGTGAAGTCCTCTAGCATTGAATATGAATGTTGAAGTGGGCTCCAACAAGTGGGTTGGACGGGCATCATTTATCCTTGAAGAATGGCCCAAAATTTGCGGTTGATGGTCCTTGGTCCAAGGATCATATTGTGGTGGAAATCCTCTTAAAATGTAAGGATGTAGACACCCTTATCATCATTGAGTGGTGCAGAAAGAATTGTGGAGTGGAATTTGTTTTCACACTCTGGTCCTGGATCAAATGGGAATGTGGCTTTCACACTTAGCGGGTGTTCATTGAGCTTCCACCTTACATCATTTGAGCACGGGTGAGGTGGCCTTGACCCTCTAGATGAAGATCATAGTGTGATGGATCCTCATTCCCAGTTTCAAGGATGTAGGAATCCTCATCTTTGGGTTGAGGCTCATAGGAAGATCCTTGATGGAAATCAACTTCAGTGGGAGATGGCTCCTTGAACTCGATGGTGACACTTTCCTCTGATGACTCAGAGGGAGGTGGTGGATCTTCCTTCTCAAAGTTGGGGATATAGGAATCCTTAAAGTCTTAGTAAAGCACGAAGGGGGGGACATATTGGTATATGACTTTAGAGGGAGGAAAGGAGTCGATGAAGTCGATGATGGTGCTGTCCTTTGATGATTTATCAATGTAATCAGGCAGGATGGAGGTAGAGTGGTGGTGGACTCTCATGCTCAAACAAAGAAGAATAGGGAGAGTAGCTCAAGTCCTCAGTAGGTTGCTCCGCCTCACGAGCGGCTCCATTCAGCTGCTGCTTTATATGTTCTAGCTTAGCTAGAATTCTACCATTGCTTTTCCGTTGGTTCGTGTTGAAGGTTTCAGGAATATAGGTAAACTCTGCCATCGTGTCAATCAAACTGGCGGTGTCTCTCTTCATTGTGATCAGAGGATAATGAGAAATCTCATGGTCTTCTCCACATTCTTGGCACATAATCTAATGGTTGGTGTTTTGTTTGGTAGAGTTTGGCTTGACGGATGCGGTGAATTCTTCCATAAGAGCCTTCAATCTAGAAATCGTAACAGGGCAGGAAGGACTCTCAGGGTATTCTTCGCACTTCTAACACACAAGCCACTGATTGTAGTTCTCTGTGCCGTAGGACTAGCCATACCAACCTTCTACTTGATTGTATTGACCGTCCATCAGATTTAAGTACCTACAATGAAAATAAAAAAATTATACACAAAAGGGCAAATTAAAGAAATGACAAATATGAACAAAAACTAAACTAACTATGAGCAACATAGTTGGACCAAAGTCCCAGGAAACGACGCCAAACCTTGTTTGCAAAATATAAATGAATATACTTTGCTAACTATGGGTTGTGAGCCCAGTCATTATAGTCCAACAAGGTCGTATCCACATAGAATTCACAACTATCTAACTAATTACAAGTTTATAAAATGTGCATAATATATAAAAAAGTGTTTGGTTTGATAAACGGTAAATAAATAAAGCAAAAAAAAACTAAACTACTAAACTAGGATAGATGTACCTCGTGATGGATATTTGCACCCATCATCCCTTTACTACCGATTGAAAACTTTTGAACTTATAGCAAAACAACGGGAATACTTATTTAACTAGCAGCCAAACTCTGGCCTACTAATCATAATCAATTTAGTCGGAACTTGGATGCTAGTTCAAATATTCAGTTCAATCAAAAGCATTAAGTACAAGTTGCCCCTAAGTTACACAAGCCCCCCCCCCTTTGATAAATAACATTGACTTAGCCCCCAACGGTATAAATCTCTACTTTCAGGAACCCGTCCATAGAAACCCACACTAATGCTAAACTAATCGGCAAGGTTAAACCAACTAATTTAACACATTGATAATAAATAGAGCAACCCGTAAGAAAATCTTCAGTTAACATGTAGACAAGCTAGGAAGCCATAAACACTTAATAATTATCTTAAATTAAGCACAAGGACTATAATAAAAGATTAAAACAAGTTCAAGATTCAATAATAAATAACCATGGGAGCTTGAAGCAGAGCTTGTAAGGAGGTGAGGTTTCTCTTTTTCAACTTCTTCTCTCGTGCCTCCCTCCTTCTGTTCGAAGCCGAATGTTCTGTTTTATACAACTGCATGTGTGTGTGCTTCAGTATCTCGCACGAGTGAAGTTAAGTCGTGAGTCTTCTCTTGTACAACAATCCACGTACATGCCCTCTTCTTTTGAAAACAAAAACCTAACTTTCGTTTTCTCTAAAATGTTGTACAAGCGACATTTTAGGTCTTCCAAGTGAGCTGTATATTGTGAGTTGTGTGGGTGTATTAGCCGGACACATACCCAAAAAGTTTTAGCTAAGGAGTTCCCTGCTAACAGGGAAATTGTAGGGGAGAAGGATGTACAAAAAGAATAAAATAATAAAATAAATATAAAATAATTCTACAACTCTACTACGGGTAGCAAAAAATCCCGGTTGGAATATAGTGTGAGTAGATTACGACCAAGAGTATCAAACCCAAGGGACTTAATATAAAATTAGTCATAATCCTCGGTAACTACCTATTCAAAACAAGGGGGAAAATGTAAGTAACAACTTAAACTTAAAATAACTAACTAAAATCCTAACTAAATGGTATTTACAATGATTTGTCCTAGATTTGGGATTATATCAACCAAGTACCAATATGATCTCATAATAGAATTACAAGACTCGAATTTAACCAAATAAAATGAATGCGCCGGGTGGCCTGCCGAACATAAGATGCACGACACATTCAAGGACTTTGAATGTGCCGGACACCAGACACCTGGCAGTGTACCCGACTTATTCAAGGCGTCAATTGTATTTCTAGTTTTGGGTCTGACAACAGGAAACTCACTACCCATTGTTGAATCGAACATATTTCATGCCACAAAATGAACAGGATAGTGAGGGAAAATGGGATAAATTCGACAATCTTAAGTGTTGCTTCCACTGATGCGCAAAAGAAAACGATAAAGATGAACTAAGACTCCTTCTTTCCAATCCTACTCTTGACTGATACAATCTCAAGTAGAACCTTGAATGAGAAGAATAAGCGATCAGCATATTCAACTGTAATGACCGAAATCTTAATGTACGCTTGTATTTATATTGAGATGATCATATTGTTTACAAGGAAATAATCATCCCTAACCAAGAACTAACAAGGTTTTCAATTTCACCATCCACACAAATGAAAGAAAAAGAACAAAGGGAAGAAGGAAATAGGTCATAGCCTTAACCCGGCAAAGATCTTCTTCTTCTCTTCGCGTGGATGGATCTGTAGACTTCCTTGGACACCAACAGTGGAATGATGCGGAATTTGGCGTGAGAATGGAGTGTATGGGTGTGTTGGAATGTGTGGAAAAGTGCAGCCCTTCAGCCTATTTATAGGCGTCATTTCCCTTGTGTGCCGGGTGGAATGCCGGGTCAATGTGGTCCGGCACCATACAAAACACGTGCATAACTGTTAACGATCGAAACCACCAAATTGGAGCAAATCGATGCATGTGCCGGCCAGGAGATGTCCGGCACTGTACCCGGCATCAGTTGAGTCATCAACGGTAAATAACTGCTATCGTTTGGTGAACAGTGATGACTTTTTCACTTGTGCCGGATAGGGAGTACCCGGCACTGGATCTGGCAAATACTTGTTTCTGCTCCATACTTGTGCCGTGCAGAAGACTCCCGGCATCATATCCGGCATCACTCGGCCCTTTTGGTTAGAAATTTGTTCCTTGCATGAAAAACATATAAAAACATAAGTCTGAACAAATAATACATTTTATACATAATATAACATAAATACTAGCCATTTTAACCCGAATTTGACTAATATATCTATAAATCTAGCATATGAAATATGATAAGTCTGCGGCTTGTCAAGGCCCTACACTTACCTTTTGCTAGTCCTCGAGCAAAACTTAAGTAGAAAAGAATAACTGCTTATGCACAAAACAGATAAACTTAATAATGACGACTAGATGATCATTCCCAACTACCTGGCTCTAATTCATAAGCATCACTTAATCAACCTTATTCTATCAAAAACATACTAATGGGTATAAAATAACACATTCAAATTCCAGAACCTTGGGCTATTTTTTATAAGGGATTTTGTAGCCTCTCCTTTTTCTCGTTTCCATATTCAGCCCTATTTTTCAAGGGTTTCTGAATGTACCCAATACTTTCATCAATGGTCTTCATGATTCAGCCCTATTTTCCAAGGGTTTTTGAATTTGACCATGATTTTTTCCATTAAGAACAGGGAATTTAGGAGAAAACAAATAGAAAAACTCTCGGATGTTCTTTGTTCAGGAAGCAATTTTGTAACCTCATAATGCTTCATTTTTCCTTTTGAGAGAAGATTTTTTTCTTGTTTATTCTCTTTTCTCAACAAAACCCTTTTTAAGATTTTTTTTTACCCAAAAGACTTTTCACCATTTCGAAAAAGGAAGTAAACATATTACCCAGAAGTAAATCAGAGATAAAAAATAGGAGTAAGGTCATATACTCATGTTAATAATAAGAATCAAGAAGTTAAAAACAGGAATCTAAAAGTCATTAGAAAGCCCACCTTTTGAGAGAACAAGCATTTATTCTTCCCTAATCATAATTTGATCAAAGACACACAAAAGCTGAGTAAAAAGTCAATAAACTTTAAGCTTACTATATTAAATATACTAGAAATGCTTTTTTTTATATTAACATAAATATATTGAAATAAAATAATTAATTTTTTTAAGGGGGAACCCCTGCCCTACACTAGGCAGGAACACTGTCTCTAGTGTTTAAAAATAGAAAAATAAATAAATAATGCGAAAAAGAAGACAATTAAAAAGAAAGAGTTAGGAAAGGAAGGACTCCCCTGTGGTGAAAGAAGACCAGTTGTGTGAGAGGGCCCGCCCTACACTTAGCCTTTGGCTTACCGGTGGAATGATTAGAGATCTTGGTGACCGATTTCACATGCTCCCTCGGATTGACTTGAGTTTAAGACGGGAGTTGACCAGGTTCCCTTGGTTGTGCCAGAAGTTGCTATAGTTGCAACTGCATTGATTTATGCTCCTTGCGAATAGTCTAGATCTCGTTAAGAGCATCCTGAGTCTTGTTCATCAGAGCCGACATCATATCGCGTAATTCAGCCATCTCGGCCTCTGATGAAGATGCAAGTTGGGATGGTTGGTTTGAAGGGACTCCTCCATAAGGAGTCTGCATGAATTGCCTTTGACCTCCCTGGTAACCGGCACGGTTTTGAAAATTCTGAGGGGGCTAGCCCCCGTGCTGCCAAGGCTGCCTAAACGTAGCATTATTGCTCACATAATTGACTTCCTCAGCATTCTGAAATCTTACAATTCAGGGCCCTGAGCATGTGGTCGTGCACTAACCACATTCGCTTGCTAAAGGAAGATTATTCATTGCCATTTGCTCCACCACCTTCTGTAGAGCACTCACCTTCGTTGACGTTTGAGCATTGCTCTCCAACAATTGCTCATGACTCTTCATTAATCTGTCAAATTTGGCATCACCCTCGCCCACTTGATATAAGCCCGCGGTACCACCCCTAGATCCACCTGTGGCTCAATCTCAAATTTCTTCGCAAAGAGATTCAATCCCCTCCAGGAATTGTTCTCTAGGCTTCTTCAGGATATCAGCACCAAGGGAGAATAGGATCATGGTTTTACATTGGTTGACCAATCCTTTGTTGATCAACTGGGAAAGTTGTTCCTTGGTGAGGCCATGTCCGGAGCAACCCTTTGAATATGTCCCAAGTCTCACAGATGTTCTCCAAGCCCGGTTGTCTGAAATTGTAAATCTCGGCGATCATCTCTAGGGTGCGACTTGGTGGCAGGAACTTGACATAGAATTTGGTTGCCATGTCCTCCAAAGTGGAAATAGTACTTGGTGTTAGACTATGGTACCATTTGCTGGCGGCCCCTATAAGACTAAGGGGGAAGAGGGAAAATCTGGCATATTGTAGGACATTGTTTGAGGAAGTTAGGCTATTTGTGTGTTGCAGGAATTTGGTTATGTGGAGCAAGGCGTCGTCTGGATTCAACCCATCGAACATGCCCAACTCTTTGACACAGCGAATCTGATGATATGGCTTAAGTTTTTACCATTCATTGTACTCGTTTTGTGCGAGGAGAGGGAGGTCGATCGCTGGTTTTTGGCCTTGATTGGAAGGCCTATTGATGTTGTGGACGGTTGGGGTTGCCAATGGTGTAGGGGGTATGTTTTGTTGGTTTCTTCGTTGTCTCAAAGAACGAAGCAGGGTCCTCTCGATCTCGGGATCAAAGTTGGATAAATCTTCTGGAAGACTATTTGATCGGAGATGCATTCACCAAAGATAACTTCAAGAGGAGCAAAACAACGTTAATCTAATTTGTAACAAATAAAGAATAAGACAATTATGTAATTAATTTTACAAAAATTAAAAGAAGAAACAAAATTTGGTCAGGCCGGGTATAATGCCGGTTGTAGCCTGTCCGTTTCGGACTTCCTCCAATAGTGCCGGATGTGTCATACCCGGCATTAGGCATGACACACTTACTAATAAAAATGGACGAATTTATACACGAACAAAGAATAAACATAATGTGACAAATACAAAATTAATTTGAATATACCGGGCATAGTGCCGGGCGTGGAGTCCCCGGTATTTGGACTTCCTCCAATAATGCCGGATTGTTCTTACCCGGCATCGTACACGGCCTATTCAAACTCAAAAGGAAAATAAATGAATAAAGAATAAGAGAAGGGAGAAAATAAAACGAATGGTATACAAATTAAAGACAAATTATATATGACTCTAACTCTTAACGAAAAAAAAGATAGAAAAGGATAATGTAATTGAATGTGCCGGATAGCGTGCCGGATGTTTCTTGTCCGGCGTCGGACTTCCTCCAAAGTGTCGGAATTAGTGTATCCGGCAAGATGCATGGCACATTCAACTTAGTAAAAACAAAGGACGAATTAAATCAAAGAATAAAGAATAGGGCGGTTTACCGATTTTAGGACTTGGACTAATTCCAAGTCCCCGACAACGGCGCAATTTTGCTAACAGGGAAATTGTAAGGGAAATGGATGTACAAAAAGAATAAAATAATAAAAGAAATATAAAATAATTCTACAACTCTACTACGATAGCAAAAAATCCCGGTCGGAATATAGTGTGAGTAGATTACGACCAAGAGTATCGAACCCAAGGGACTTAATAGAAAATTAGTCCTAATCCTCGGTAACTACCTATTCAAAACAAGGGGGAAAATGTAAGTAACAACTTAAAATAACTAACTAAAATCCTAACTAAATGGTATTTACAATGATTTGTCCTAGATTCGGGATTATATCAACCAAGTACCAATATGATCTCACAATAGAATTACAAGACTCGAATTTAACCAAACAAAATGAATGCACCGGGTGGTCTGCCGGACATAAGATGCACGCACATTCAAGGACTTTGAATGTGCCGGACACCAGACACCCGACAGTATACCCAGCTTGTTCAAGGTGTCAATTGTATTTCCAGTTTTGGGTCTGACAACAGGACACTCACTACCCATTGTTGAATCGAACATATTTCATACCACAAAACGAACAGGATAGTGAGGGAGAATGGGATAAATTCGACAATCTTAAGTGTTTCTCCCACTGATGTGCAGAAGACAATGGCAAAGATGAACTAAGACTCCTTTCCAATCCTACTCTTGACTGAAAGAATCTCAAGTGTGGAACCTTGAATGAGAAGAATAAGCGATCAACATATTCAATTGTAATGACCGAAATCTTAATGTACGCTTGTATTAATATTGAGATAATCATATTGTTTACAAGGAAGGAATCATCCCTAACCAAGAACTAACAAGGTTTTATACTTCACCATCCACACAAATGAAAGAATAAGAACAAAGAGAAGAAGGAAATTGGTCATAGCCTTAACCTGACAAAGATCTTCTTCTTCTCTTCGCGTGGATGGATCTGTAGACTTCCTTGGACACCAACAGTGGAATGATGCGGAATTTGGCGTGAGAATGGAGTGTATGTGTGTGTTGGAATGTGTGGAAAAGTGCAGCCCTTCGGCCTATTTATAGGCGTCATTTCTCTTGTGTGCTGGGTGGAATGCCGGGTCAATGTGGTCCGGCACCATACAAAACACGTGCATAACTGTTAAAGGTCGAAACCACCAAATCAGAGTGAAATGATGCATGTGCCGGACAGGAGATGTCCGGCACTGTACCCGGCATCAGTTGAGTCATCAACGGTAAATAACTGCTATCGTTTGGTGAACAGTGACGACTTTTTCACTTGTGCTAGATAGGGAGTACCCGGCACTGGATCTGGCAAATACTTGTTTCTGCTCCATACTCGTGCCGTGCAGAAGACTCTCGACATCATATCCGGCATCACTTGGCTCTTTTGGTTAGAAATTTGTTTCTTGCATGAAAAATATAAAAACATAAGTCTGAACAAATAATACATTTTATACATAATATAACATAAATACTAGCCATTCTAACCCTAATTTGACTAATATATTTATAAATCTAGCATATAAAATATAATAAGTCTGCGGCTTATCATTCCCAACTTCCCAACCTGACTTCCGCACTTGTACACGACCTAGGTTCTTCATTCAAGCTCTGTTTTTAGATTTGTTTACACCCAGACGTTGCTCTCCTTATCTACTTTGCTCCTAGCTAGTATTTTTTTATCATGTTTTAACATTAAATGTGTAAGAACACCACTAAAACACAAACTAGAGGAAAACTAGCTAAAGTTGAGAAATGAGCATGATAAGTGTTGATAAAGCTCATAAATTACATCCCTAATACATGCTCATTTAGACATCATCGGTCACTGACATCAGCCTACAGTTCAACTGCAAGCATTTATCAAATTCTGCAAGACTCATGCTATTAACCTCATGTTCACCTCTATCTCGAACCTGCAGGCCAACAGCCAGGTCAAAAATGCCACTAACCAACTTGTGTGAGACCAAAAGAAAGGGCTCATGAAGCATAGGCGTTCGGACCAAACTCCTGCCTCAAGTGCTCTTGTCTCATTGAACCACCGAGTGAAAGCTGGCCAGAGAAACTCTCTTCAGACTAGTGTATGTCACTTAAGCCATCCCGACAAAAGTAATGTTCGCCAACACACAAATACAAATTTCAATGAGAAAAGCAATGACGAACGAATTCGGGCCAAGCTCAACCTCACAGACATAACCCGGGAGATTGCACTCATATGATTGTAATGTGACAAATAGCAAGTTGCTCGGTACTACAACAAAAAGGTCTGACCTAGGGAGTTCACACAGATGGACTTAGTTCTGTGAACGGTTGACAAGTCCTTCAAACTATAGCCCAAGTGGGACGACCTGTATACTATTTCTGAGAGAAACAACCCCGCGTCATGCCGGCTTCTTGGTTACGACAACCAGGTCATCACCAAATGCTGGTACACCGAGCGGCTCAAAAAATTGTATTATTAAAATTCTGCGAGACTCATGCTATTGACCTCATGTTCACCTCTATTACGCACCTGTAGGCCAACGGCCAGGTCAAAAATGCCAACGCCTAACTAGTGCGAGACCAAAAGATAGGGCTCTCAGGAAGCATGGGTGTTCATACCAAACTCCTGCCTCAAGTGCTCTGGTCTCATTGAACCACCGAGTGAAAGCCAGTCGGGAAACTCCCTTCAGACTAGTGTACGTCACTGAAGCCATCCCAACAAAAGTAATGGACGACATCACACAAATAAAGATTTCAACGAGAAAAACAACAATGAACGAATCCGGGCCAAGCTCGACCTCATGGACAAAACCCAGGAGATTGCACTCATACAATTGCAATGCGACAAATAGCGAGTTGCCCGGTACTAGAACAAAAAGGTCTGATCTAGTGAGTTGACACATAGGGACTTAGCTCTACGCACTGTTGACAACCCCTTCAAGCTATAGCCCAAGTGGGATGACCCATATATCATTTACAAGAGAAACAATCCCACGTCATATCAGCTGCTTGATTACGACAACTAGTTCATCGCCAAATGCTGGCACAGAGAGGGACTTAGTTGTAAACGGATGACAACCCCTTCAAACTATAGCCCAAGTGGGATGCCCCGTATATCATTTCTGAGAGAAACAACCCTGTGTCATGCCGGCTGCTTGATTACGACAACCAGGTCATCCCAAATGCTGGCACACCGAGCAGCTCAAGAAATTTTATTCTTAGGTAACCTTTCATGCCCTTATACATTTACATCGTTACTTGTGACTACCCGGTTAGAATGCCATTAATAAAGTCTAAATGATCTCTTCCAAATTAATTTCCAGTCAAAGTATCTCTACACAAATCTGTGGGACGCCCGGGGCTCGCCACTCAAACACGCCTAGTGTTCAAAACGTGACAAGCATTCAAGATCTCAAACATGACTAGTGTTCAAAATGTGTCTCTGATCAAACCTAATATGTCGTTAGGCTGGCCAAGGCTCCATGTGAAAATACCTCTAACAGGAGGCCACAATCCGGTCCAAAGAGTATTCCTCAAAAACCAAAGGAAGAAACCATCTTTCCCTCCTTCACTATAAATTGACTTGAACGCCTCACCGGGTTCAAAGAAACTAGCTTTCTTTCCTGTACACAAAAATTGAAATCACTAAAAGAAAACAAGTAACAAAAACCAGGTTTAAAGAAACCAGCTTTCTTTCCGGCACAAGAGATCAGCTCAACACCTCAATACCAAAAAATGTAAGTAAATACAGAGACAATCTACCGCCTAGACATGGGGAAAATCCTGAGAGAAATGTAATTGGTTACTTTTTACTCATCATAAATGTTTACATGACCTACAACCCAATTGGCTTACAAATAAGTATGAGTCGGGAAAACTACTAATGATTACAAAAGAACAGATCTTGTGTGTTAAACATTGACCGGGTCGTGCCCCGAAGACTCCTCCTCGCTTGGCCCCAGGTGAAACCGGCTGGCTCGTATGACAACTACCAACAGAGCTACCTTATGGTCAAACTATCGAAAGAAGCTGGTCATCACCACAACTGGTAGTACTTCTGGTGAGAAGATCTTGAGACTGAAGCCATTCAACTTTGGTGTGTGAATGCTCCAAACAAAAGCCCCGCCGTCCCACCAACATCACCCCCTTAGGTGATGTGCTTGACCTAGGCCCCACTTCACGCTCCTCCAAAGCAGGTTGATCGAGGTGTCATAGATCTCTCCGTGGTGACCTCCACCTCCCCTTCTCAAAGCCAGGCTCGATACAGAATCAACAATGTTAGTCAGCCCCGGCTAATGCCACAACTCAGGATCGAGAAGGAGAAGCCACGCTTGCCACCTGCGGATTCTGGCACCAATTTTAACAGAGGATACTACATTTCAAAACCAAATCCCCTTTCAAAGTAGGGGAATCTCTGTCGAATTGCCTATTTCAAATTTTAAACTCCTCATAACTCTTCATTATCCTAATCCTTGCCACCACCAACCCCCTTCATCTCTACCACCTCGTTCTCAACCATGTAGACCGCTGATCAGAGAATTCTAAGTCAGGTGGCCTCCTATAACACCAGGAACTGGTCCCATCAGACTAGCAACAACCTCGATCCTTTGGGTACCAGCCGAAGAAATCATTTCTAAAACAAAAACAGAGAAGAGAGGAATTGAAAGGTGAATAGTCCACAAGGGCGATGAAACAAAGGTGCGAGTATCTCCCCTCACCTGTTAGAATTAATTGGCAAAGAAGCCCAATGATCGCCTACCTCACTCACGCAACCTTCCTATCCACCCCCTAATGCTCCAACAACCACCAGGTGTTAGAAATGTGTGCTAGTTACTTACAAAAGTAACACTTGGAAAACATCGAAAAGTCACAACCATTATTACCCATGCCTCACCATACCTCAGTATCCCTGGTGCTCCCCTTCCCAATGTAGAACTAGATCATTACACGTGGCATTGATTTACCACCCCTACATGCTTGAAACATTTCAAAAGTTTAACTTCCCACCCATGACTGCCAAAAGTTGAACTTAGGGAATAGTGGGGATACCCCGGTAAAATCTCTCAACCCTTATTTTCTGCACTTTAACTTATTCCCCAAGTATAAAGCAAGAAACCTAAGTCCCGCTTCTCTTAAAAAACGCCAAAAGTGATACTTGGGGGACTAGTGTTGGTACAATGTGATTGACCTCACCTTAACCCTGTCTTTAAGAGAGCTAATCATGTTTTAATACTCCAAGCATGGCACTAATAAGGAGCTAGCAACTAAGAAGGAAGAAAACTGACATTTAGACCCTGGGCCCGAGAAGCCAAGCCTAATAGAACTCACTGGGTTTCCCCAGAAACCTCGACCTACTTCTCTTTACAAGCAACCCCAGCTCAAACCACAAAACACTCATGACCTGCTACGTGTGGCATTGACACCCTGTCCTATCAATCTCGTCAGACAACTCATCACACCAAGCAGCGCATCCCCCTTGATACATCATCAATACCCTAAGACTGATGTGTCCTTTTCATGATCAGCGGGTAACCAAGCGTGAGAAGGAAGCTTCATCCCTGACAAAGCTTCCTCGAGTGACATCAGCTGTACTCTAGACGGTAGTATCCCACGTCATCAATCCAGCTAAAAGAGGAGTGGCAAGTCGGGAAAACGAGCCAGTCCTCCTGTCTTTTTCCCTATAAATAACAATCAATGTCTCATTTATTACGGACATACACAATCACATTAATACCTCTTTCTCTCTCTCTCTCTCTCATTTATTGTATTCCCCCACCATACTAAAATCCTCTATTAACCCCCATGGACTAGATCATTCAAGGTAGAACCATGTAAATCCTTGTGTTATCTCACTCACTCCTAAATCACTAATCATAGCATTATCCATAACATAAGAAAGAGTTAATCTAAACCTACAACAAAGATTACACTCTAACACTTTATTTTACATTTTTTGGAACTAACTTTCTCTATTTCCACATGTGGGATTTTCTTTTACCCTTTGGATCATAGGTGGGAACAACTCAAGGGGAACAACTTCTGTTGGTTCCTTATCGAGTTCCCAGAAGATATTCATCATCGTCTTTCAAATGGAATGACATTTCCTGCCAAATTAGAAGCAGCATTACCTTCTAAAGAAGATGTACGATTATGCAAGAAAAACATAAGACAAATTTATTACTTTTGCGGAAGAAACAAATCTTAAAAAGTTAAACCAAATTTCTCAGAACTATGTTATAGATGTGTATCTTGATCAAACCCCATTCAGAATTGAGTCAAATCAAGAATAAAAGTATATAGATTATGATTGTAGTATGTTATGTTCTTCATAACCTTGAGCCAGATTCCTTCTAGGATTGGGAAGGGTATGTGTGGCTTCTTGGGAGGAGAAGTTGAGTCTTCACTGAATTTGCTTTCTGAAGAAGACTCGAAAGACAAGTTAGATCCATAGGTGATTGGAAGAAAAAATTGCCTTCTAGAATCTGGATTAGTATACTAAAAGCCAAGGTCAGAAGGTATACCTTCAAGCTTCTTGGAAACCTTTTGGGAAGCCTTGACAAGTCCTTGCTTCTTAGAGGTGGATGATTTGGGTTTTCCTTCCTTTTCTTTTATGGAGTGGTGTCATGGATTCTAGGCGCTGTAGTAGCTCCAAAACTTTGTCTGAGGTCAAATGTCTTTTTTCCAGCCTCCAGGTAGTATAGTTCCACTCGTCCTAACCGGTAGATTTGAAACCAACGAGAATGAAATATGTAGAAAAACACACTTATTGTTAAATTTGGCATGTAAACTAGTAATAATGAAAAACAAAGTTGATAAGGTAGATTCATTCCAGAAAAACACTTGTTTATTCAAGAAAAATGTTTATTTATTATGTAAACCATATATTTGTTCTGAAAGGAGTCTTACTCTTGAGGTTTTTTTCTTAGTAGGGCGGGTCTGGCATTTGTGAAGTAAGTCTCCCGCTTTGAGGGATTATCATTGAGACTTAATAAATCTTGTCCCAAATTCTTATGGTCTTCTTTTTCAGGTTTGTGAGTAGATGATTTTCCTGAAAGGTGAGTGGTGAATTTGTTGGAATGTACCGTTGAAACATATTTTTGTCCTTGAGTGTTGTCCGGATCCAGACAAGTTAGAGTTCACCCAGACAAGACGAGATGATGGAGAAACATATATCGGTACTTGGCAACGTCTGGATGCGGACATCCATCATTCTTGCCCGGATGTGGTGAAGATGGATACGGAGCATTGATGCAGTTTCATCTAACAGGGAGGAACATATGTCGGTCCTTGGGAGGTGTTAGGACCCGGACGGGCAATTGTCTCGCCCAGACACAACGGTTCCATGTATTTTTAGCTTCGTTCAATGTATAAAGTGTGTGTGTGTAGTCGTGTTGTTTTAATGTCATTGTATACAAAAAAACCAGAGCCTAATAAAAACAAGAATGTTTGTTTTCTTCGAATGTATGCAAATTCAATTTCTTTAAATTCTGTTATGGTATCAGAGCAATAAAGATCCAAAAATAATGGCAGAAGATGGTATTCCGAAGGCGAGTTCAACTGGGACGAAGACTTCTTCAGTGGATCCGGGAGAAGAAATATATGTTCATACCTCAAAACAACCAGGTCAGGTTCTTGCACCAAATTTTAGTGGAGTAGGGTTTCAAACTTGGAAGTGGACAATGGAGGATGTGATTCTGACTAAGAATAAATACGGTTTTATTGGCGGTTCTATCGTAAAACGGGATGAGTCAGATCGTATTCGTTACATATCCTGGAGGCATGCTAGGTCTTTGATAATATCTTGGTTGCCGTCAGCGCTCGAGCCAAACATTGCGTAGAATGTGATGTTTTGTAGTGATCTGAAGAAAATATGGGACTGTCTGTGTCAACGATTTGAACCAAACAATTTAGTTATGTTGCACAATCTGAAGAAAGAACTGGGGAATTTGAAGCAGAATGAACATTTAGTCACGGTATAATTTACCAAGTTAAGAAGTTGGTGAGCTGAAATTGATTTAGCATATCCCGCGTCTAAATGTGTTTATATAGCAAAGGAGGAAGAGCAGAAAAAGAAAGATCTTGATCGGTTAGTACATTTTCTGATGGGGCTTAACAAAAGCTTCGTTCACATCAGAGGACAGATTTTGGCCATGAAGGATCTTCCAACTCTTGAACGTGTTGTTGCTTTGGTTGTATAGGAAGAATATCAGATGAATGAATAAGGAGTTAATGTTCAGTCCTTATCTCTCTATAGCGCCATTACTGATAGTAGTGGAAGTTCTTCTAAGAGGACTGGAAACACAAGGTCTGGGAGTGACATAAATAAGAAGATCTATATTGTGTGTAAAAAGCCAGGACATATTTCAGAGAATTGTTTTCAGCGTTTAAAATGTTCTCATTGTAAGAAGACTGGTCATCGGGTTGAAGATTGTTATGATCTTCATGGCCGCGATACAATTCAGAATAGGAGAAAAAAGGGTGTAACGGGGTTAGTGACGTAGGAGTGCAGTTCGAGTGGAACTAGCAATCCTCTCAGAGGACTGACTCAGGAGCATCTAAATCAGATTGCCAGTATTGTTCAGGCTGTTGTTTGATCGTCTAAACCAATAGATGAATCATATTGTAATTCCTCAGGTGAGAATCAAAAATTTCTTTCCATTTGTATGTGTTTTCTTGGTAAAAATTTGCCAACTACACCAAGTCTTTCTGGAAAGTGGATTTTGACACAGGAGAGATAGACCATATGTCAGGAGTTAAAGGGTTGTTTGAAAAATTCAGAAAATTGCCTTATTCCAGAGTCGTTGTTTTATCTGATGATAGACCGCAACAAGTTACTACAGGTGAGGATGTCAGATTAGGTGACAACTTTTGGCTTTAGGATGTTTTGCTCGTTCCTAGATTTATGTTTAACCTAATCTATGTTTGGAAGATGGTTGAACAAGATTTGCAACCATTGGTTTTTGACTCTCAAAAGTGTTTTGCTCAGGACCCTATTACAAGGAGAACATATGAGATTGGTGCTGAGCAATATGGTTTATACATTCTTGACAAAGAGTGAGCCTGTCGTTGGATCTAGTTGGTCACATCGAGACAAGAGTTACGAGCTGGTGGGTCGGAGTAGTGCTCAAGTTTTGTTGTAGAGTTAATGCGAAGGTTGCATATTTACATATTAAGTTAGGACATGTTCCGTATCAAAAGCTTGTAAACATGGGTTTAATAAAGTCTGTCAATGTACCAAGAGATTTTATTTATGATATTTGTTCTATGTGTCGAGCTCAGCGGTTACCCTTTGGGAGTTCAGAGATCAAGACAATGAAACCTTTTGAATTATACATATTGATGTTCGGGGACCGTTCAGTGTTCCTACTTATAATGATTGCCGGTATTTTATCTGTTTTGTTGATGATTTTAGTAGAGTTACGTGGTTGCAACTCTTGCAAAATAAAAGTGATGCTTGAGAAGCTATTAAAAATTTTCTCGTGATAGTTGAAAAACAGTTTGAGGAAAAGGTTAATATTGTCCATACAGATAATGCTAGGGAGTTGGGTTTTCCCAACGAGGGGAAAATCTTCACAGGCTGGTATTATTCATCAGACTACTTGTGCTTATACGCCTCAACGAAATGAGCATAAACATAAGTGAAATACCCTAAATATTTATTACCTTAATTAATAAGGATTAATTTGAATCATGAGCACTAATTGCTATAAATATCATTGTATAAATATATAACCATATATTATATCTCTAATCAAAGAGATTACTTTATTAAGGAGAAATCAACTCCTAAAATTAATATCACATGTAACACATTATTACATGTATTAAATATCACAAATAACACTCACTAAACTATATAAACTCTTTTATATAGTCAGGACAAATCGAAAGTGAAATATACACTTATATACACCCATTAAACCAAGAAACATTATAGGTCACAACTTGACCCACAACTAAAGTCACAAGTGTACAACTTAATGTCTTAATATTAAGCTTTAAAAAAATTCAAAAAAATTCCCTTCCAAGTCTTGTATAGCCGGCTGCATATATATGACATGAAAAAAAGGAAAATAATAATAAATAAGATTAGAAAACAAATATTAAAGTACACCAACCTTACATAAGTTAATGACTAAGTTGTACCTTATCCCACTTTTCCCTCCTTCTTTTTCAAAACTTTCCGATGATCTAGCTCCATTTCCCTTTTGCTTTTGGCTGTTACAAACAAAAGAATAAAAAAGAGGAAACAAGACTAGACATAAAATAAGGAAGCAGGTACACTTGACCACCTAGAATAATGGCTATTGTACCTCACTCTATTTTCTTCCATCCTTTCTCAATCTCGGTTAATTCACTCATCTCTCCCTCTTCCATTTTTTCCCTTGAATTCTCGGTAAACAAACCCCAACCTTCCTTCCATTTGGCTGCTACAAGACATGAAGAAGGAAAAAGAAAATTAGACTAGACATAAAGTAATCTAGCCAAGTACTACCGCTAACACCTATTCCTTCCCTTCATAATTCATTACTGTTTTGCAAATCTCTTCCTCCATTCCCTCTTTTTTTTTGATAATTTGTGCATATAGCATATCATTTAAATATGATTAAGGATGGGTTAAGCACGGGCCTCATTAAAACCTTTCTGAGCAAAACCCAATGGGAAAAAACTTAGAAAGGAAAAAGAGTACCCTACCACAACCAAGAAACAACTTACTACCCTTCCTGCTCATCACTCTCAAATGCTGCTGTTAAAAAAAAAAAAGAGACCAAATGCAATAATGGAAAACAAATCAAAAGAACAAGCTACAGACTAGCTATTAACTTTATTTTCCCCCTTCTTATAACCATATTTCCACAATCTTCCAACCTACCCATGCTCTCGGTACAGTCCACCTATCTCCCCCTCTGTTGCCTTCTTTCCTTCCTTCTTTTCCAACTGATAGCAACTGCAAAGAACACCTCCATGCCAGCCGAGAAACACCTGAAAAATCAGCAATAAACTCCTCCTTTCCCAGCTTGCAAACAACAAGTGTCTTCCCCCTTTCCAGATCGTAAATAGCAGCAGCTCCAACTGATAAACAAAGGAACAGAACACACAAAACTCTGTTTCCAACGTAAAACAGCAGCAACTCCAGCTGGAAACCACACTCCATAACAGCAGCAAGAACCTCCATCTCCATCCTCTTTTCTTCTACATTGAGACTTCCATGTACTGCTGTAAACCGGCACTAATTACTTATTTCATTGTGACCAAAAACTCCTTGAGCATGGGTCATTAAGAAGCTGCAAAACAAGAACAAGAAATCAGCGCAAGAAAGAAAGGTAAGATATATACAAAAAAAAAAACACATCTTCTCTTTGTATATGTTGACAGCCTCTCTTAAGAACACCTTATTCTATCCTTCTTTCCATGCGCATGGAGCTGAAATATAGCCCTTATACTGAACCGAAAATCCTCCATGAATGCACATAGAAGTAGACCTGGCAATTTTGACCAACCCGAAACCCAACCCGAACCCAACCCATATTTTGCGGGTTAGGGTCTTGATTATTGACCCATCTATTTTTTTGGGTTGGGTTAGGGTAATAAGCTAATTTTGTGGGTTGGGTTAGGGTAGAGATCTTAACCCATGACCCAACCCGAAACCCGAAAATATTTTATTAATAATGAAAAATAAAAATATTAATTCACAATTATATATATATATATATATATATATATATATATATTATTTTCAGATCAAGCTATACCTTAACCTTAAGCCCAAGTGTAGTTGGACTATTCCACCTTTAATAATATCACATAATATTAACTAAACAAACGGCCTAACCTGCTGCATATCAAACAAAGGGCCTAACCAGACCTTAACATAATGTTGAAATCCTAAATGCTCTCGTCTTGTAGACTCGCATCCATTGTTCTTCTCTTTGTCGTTGTTCATGTCTATGTCGCTCTTCATCTCTGCCCAAGGTTTGTTTTTCTAATTCTCACTACCATAGTTGTTCTTGAGAACATATGTACGTTTAGATTATTTAGAAAGGTGAACAATAGTAGGTGATATGTATTTTGTAAGTAGGATCTGATTGTAGACCTCTTAGTGAATTCTGAAGCCAACAATACAGATAGTGTGCTGCATAAAAATTCCTTAACTGTTGGTAACAATTAAGTTATTGTGATTGTACTTTTCTCAGGCATGAGCACTCAATTTAACAAGTGTAATTATTTTTAAAACTATTAGTCATAGTTGAGGCTTTGAGCTCTCAGTTTAAATTATTTCTAACTTTAGAAGATTTGTCTTTAGTATATTCTCTAATGCATAATGAAGATTTTCATTTTCATTCCCCCTTTTATTAAGGGCAATAGGATCATGTGCATATCTAGATAGGATTCCTCCCCAACAGTGGTAGAGCTTTAGGCTCAGATTGATAAATATAAACTTATGGAAAAAGTACGTGTTATTCTATTCATGGGAAATTAGTGCAGTACTTTTACATTCTTTGTATAACATGGAGTGTTTAAGTTGAGTCGATCAAGCAAGATTACTTCTCTTCCTTTTGTGTCATCCTAATTAGATTTTTTTATTAATTTCTACTCCTAATCCATCTAAATTATGTATGCTTAAAAAATGGGTTGGGTGGGTTGGGTTGGGTTGAAGGATTTTAAAGGGTTGGGTTAGGGTCATGATTTACTGACCCATCCATTTTGGGTTGGGTGGGGTTGATGATATTTAAATGGGTTGGGTTAGGGTTGATATCAACCCGACCCAGTGACCCAAATTGCCAGGTCTACATAGAAGGGCTGCTCCAAAGCTCCATTGAAGAAGCCAAAGACAAGGTAAAAACCGGCACACTTACCATGGCTGTTACAGCTCTATTTCTCCTAGGTTTCTGCACAATATCTGAAGCTACCTTCCTTGTACAGTTAACCTGAAACAGAACTGAAAAACCCCTCCAAGAACACTCCTTGGAGAGCTCTTAAACTAAGGTAAAGATCATGCCATTACATGGCTGTTTAGAGCTTTAACTTCAATTGCTACTTTCTGTACAAAATTGAAACCATACCCTTCTTGTTGTAGAGACTGAAATGAAGGCTCAGCAACCCTCCTAAAGCACCGAAGGTTGGGAGCTGTTTTACAAAAAAAAAACTGTTGTGATTATACAAGGTAATTGTGTCTACTACCTTGCTATACTCATATTTCATTACCGTATAATGATGGGAGGGTACCGTAGAGATTATGCATGTATGTAGGTAGATTAAACGTTAATTAAGGGCATGAAATTAGTGGGTAAGTGCCTGGTAAAAAAATGCTAAGATGAAAGAAAAGTACCGTGAAGCTAATATACATGATCTGTAGAGAACCAAGCGTATAGGTGAGTAAATAGGCTGTTTAGATGTTAATTATCCGTAGGAAATTAATGGTTGTGAGGCTGGGTATTAAAGACTTATTAAAGTAAATGATATGTTAACGATGAAAGGAAGAGGATTTGGAAATGTTAAAAACAATCTGCATAAAAACCGAGAGGGTAGGTTGTTGTGAGTGTGCTATTTAAATCCTAAAAATGTGTAGAAAGTTAATGGTTAAATAATTGGTTAGGGAGACTAAATACTAATGGCTTATTTAAGTCTATTTTATAAGTAATTAATGAAAAAATGATTTAGTGGTGTTAAAATAAAATCTGTACAAACCGTGAGTTAGTATGTGTGTGGAACATTTTAAAGTCTTTTTTTTTATAGTTAACATTATGTTATGTTTAAGGCAATATGTTAGGCCATTTTTATTATACTTATTTTAAGCTTAAAATATTGATTATTGAATTGTAAAGTGATTAAATGAACTATATAAAAATTCTGGTGCAAATATATATATATAATTTTAGTGAATATAACCACCTAGGAATATTTTAGGTGAATATTAGTGGATTTAAGTGTTACTTAAATTAGATATAATGTTGCAATATAATTTAAATAGACTTTATAAATATATAAATAGATAAAAGATCATTTATGGGGTCAAAATGAAATTTAGTAAAGATATGGGGTGTTGAACCAAATTAAAACCGAGAAGGATACCTCTAAGAATTTTAGAAAATATAAAATACAATTTTATAGCATTAAAGTGTTAAATGTAAGACTAGAGAAATAAAAAGGGGTATTTTGGAATTATAGTAAATATGGGTCAAAGAGGATATTTGGGGTGGTCAATATTGACCAAATATGACATTTGACCAAGTTAGCAAATTAAATAAATTATGGGGCAATTTAATGAAGTATTAAATTAAAAATGAAATTTATAAAACTATATGGGTGTCCTTGTAAATTTCCGAAAGTTCTATGGCCTAGAGTGAAATTAACTTGACTACTAAAGGTTTGTTGTGAATCGGAGGAATTTTGGGCTAATTGGGGTAATTTAATTAATTAAGGGATATAACATAAAGTTTAAGTATTAAAGTATAACAATTATAAAAATTTAGTGGGTTAGTTCGTAATTACCGAAAAGATTCAGTGACATTTGAGAATAAATTAAATGGGTGGTGTTGTACGCAATTTGAGAAAAATTTTGGGTTAGAATCGTGATTTAAATAATCAATATGTATAATATAAGATTTTGGTATTAAATTGAAAGTTTATAAAAATAAGGAGGGTAATATGTAATAAAAAGAAAGTGTGAGGAGAAAGTATAAAACCGGGAAAATTTAGGGTGCCGTTCAAAATTTAGCATATATGTATATATGGGTATATTACAATACTGAAAACCTTAGGTTATAAATTAAATAAGGTGTTGAATGTAGCAAATCTTATATTCGGGTTGAAATAGTAATTTATCAAAATTAAGTGGGGAAAGTATGAAGATTCCGAAAACTATAATGGTTGGTTTGGAATTAGTAGACAGATTGTAATATAAAATTACAAGGTTATAATGTGACATTTTGCTAATTATGGAAAGTATATCGTTAAGAGATTATCATGGTAAGATTATACCTGGTAAACAATTATGCAAAATGAAAAGTTAAGTTAGGAATTATTAGAGAGTATATTATATACTAGGAACCTTATATTGTAAGATGCATTGTTATAACCGTATATTGTAAAATCGTGAAATCAAGTTTTAATAAGATATGTAGGGATAAACGGTACAAGTGAACAATATACATTCTACATGGAATGACGAGATAAGATTAATATGAAATTTTAGCATGGGAAGGGAAATATCACGTGACTTTGTAAGATATATATATAGTTAGCATATATGTGCAAGTGTAATATATGGGGGTTTATAAGACAACGTGACATGAAATATGATACAAGTAAATACGAAAACGTATAAAAGTTGTATGTAGGTATACACATGCATAACCGTACGAGGAATGAATAACATCGACGGCTAAGTAATTACCGTCACGTAACGTGCAACAAAATGACGATGAGTATTACATATACGTACGTGCGAATCTATAATCGTACATGAATACAAATCTGTATACATATAAATATATATACACATGTGAGTATTAATGTATACACGTAATCATAATTGTACGTGATTATACGAGAACGAATAACCGCATTGGATGTCATGATAACCGAGACTCCAATCCTCATGTGGTGAATAAAATACAGTACTGATTAATACATACTCGTAAGTTAAACCGTACGACGGAAGTATAAATCATGAAGACTCACGAAAACCCGAACTAAACAACCAACCGATTAAGGGGTTAGTTACGGGTTACGCATCAAGAATGACTATGGCTAGTTAGGTAAATCCGAAACATGGATACTAATAGTAATTACATATCTCAGTAGATCAGGTTGCGGGATTCGAGTTCCGGGAACGTAGAGGATAGGCGTGCGCTCGCCACGCTAACGTTACTCGTCGGTGTACGGTATGTTCATTGTGTGGTCTGAACCCCTGAGGGAAGCCTCGGGTTCGGGTATTACTTGTGTATATGACAAGAGTGATATGCGTGAAATGCATGATGTGTGTGGATTAATTCCTTGATTGTCAAGTGAACGTTATGGTGTGCTTAAGAATTTTACATATGCTTATATGCATGTATGTTTGGGTTGAAATGTATACTTGACCGTTTATATCGCATTATCATAATTGTATACGAACGTCCTTTCGGACTAATACTACGTCGACTATAGATCGGCTTATATAAACATACAAATACGATCAATGTGATGAAGTTGTTGTTACTTAATAATATACCTAGTATTATAATTATATACACAGTTACCTAAGAAAATACTTAGGTACGAGACACGACTATGTCGGTCTCTAGAACATGGACCTCAAATGTGAATACGACTTAGATTATTTCTAGGTGTGCGTAAGACCCTTAGGGCAGCCGTATAATGAATGAGTACTCTATAACCCAATAATAAACGTGTCTAGATAAATCCTGGTCTGCATTCGTTCCAACAGGTTGCGCATAGTGATCACTGAGTGTTCTTCCCGGATCGGGGTTCCCACTCTATTAAGCCCACACGAGCCTACATAGATCGTTGGCCGGAGTGTACCGCTGTTGGTACCAGGCTTCTTGCCACCAGGACGACTGTCCATTAATGAATAAAAAATTAGTGGTTGTCCCCCAAGTATTGTCTCTTCTTCACCCTGTCCTTCGACCTCCCTTTAATACTTACTTTCTAACTTGACACCCAACAAGCGATAAGGTTTACAGAATGATGAGGACCCGAGAGGTCAGTGGTATATAACGAAAATAAGATCGTTTGCTGAATGACTATGCACTCCAGTGCTTTATTTCATTTGTTGTGATTACGCATGTATCGTGTTGTATGTGAATGTAGTGACTGCCTTGATTGTGTTTAAACGTTTCCATCCATGTATTTACAGTTTCAATATATCTGTAAACCGGTACAGCATGTAACGAACCTCATGTTAAGACGGCTAATTGACCTAAGTGACCTAAAGGGTTTAGGACAACATAGTTAACATGCCCGGCCAAGTGCTGAGCCCTCCATGGGCACCGATATTTTATGTTTCAGGTAAATGATGATCGGCACCGGAGCGCGGGATCGTGGGTAGACGACCTCGACCTTTATTTATTACGCTTCTAGGATTAATTCTTGTCAGTACGTGTTAACTTTGGGAATACTATAAGTGCTCACTTGTCATAGTTATTGAGTTGTATTTAGGATGATATAGTTAATATCTCGTTCGTCACTGCGGTTATTTACTGTCGTTGCTTGTTATATTTCGTTTCTACTTCATTACTCGCATGGGCGAGTAATGACATGTGACACCCGAGTGAGGATTATTAGTATTTCAACTTCTGTTGTAAGACATCTTTAATTCTGCTACGCGAGTGATTATTACGACCTTATTGTGAGGGGTGTTACAATAAGTATTTATTGGAAACAGCGCGCGCTTTATTCTTCTACTCACATGTACCAGTTATTCTTTGGGGTGAATGTATCTTGCATGCTACCTATTTGATTAATAGGCTGCCTACAAAAGCGTTGCAAGGGCATTCTCCTTTTGAGTGCCTTTATGGTATTTGGCCATCGTATGACGACATTAGACCATTTGGTTGTTTGTGTTATCGGACTCTTGTGGGTGACAAAGGAGGGAAGTTTTCTCCTCGAGCCGAAGCTTGTATTTATCTGGGAGAAGATTCACGTAAGAAAGGGCATAAGCTTTTCACCCTGGGAATCAGAAGTTGGAGGTTTATTGGGATGTAAAATGTTGTCCTACAGTTTTTCCTCTTGTAGAAGACAAGACTGGGTCACCTAATCCTCCTTCTCAGGTTGTTCCAGACAGGGTTTATGATGAGTCTTTAGAAGTTTCTCCTTTTTCGTGTGTTGATGATCATGTTACTCCACTTGTCACAGTTGAGCCTACTTAACCTGTTGATACCGCTGCACAGGATGATTTGGTGAGTGCGCCTCAGAGAACTAGGCGTGATGTTCATTGACCTAGTTATCTTGATGATTACGTTTGTACAACTAGTTTTCAGGAAATTGTGGATAAACGTGTTTATTCTAGATGACGTGGAGAAAATTTGTTGGAAGGGTGTGAAAGACTCATAAATACTCAACTTGCAGTTTCTTGTGCCTTTTTGGTAGCAGTTAGTGGTGAGCCTTTTGACCAAGTTTTGAAAGAAGTGGAACCTGAGTCATATAAAGAAGTAGTGCTTTCTGCTCACTGGCGAGAGGCCATGCAAAAATACTGATATGCTCTCGAGGCGAATGACATTTGGGAGGTTGTTACTTTGCCACAAGGAAAGAAAACTGTTGAATGTAAATGGGTTTATAAAATTAAGGGAAATTTCATGAAATGCCACTATATTTTTCACTAATTCATGAAATACCACTAAAATGTCAAACCACCGTCACACTGTCGATCAACAATTTTCAAAACAACCACAAATATACCAACAGAAAACAGCCACAAAACAACCAGCAGTTTATGCTGCAAAGAAACAAATACCGTAAACAGAGGTGGCCAGAAAATTGTAATTAAAGGGGTGAGAATATTTTAATAATATTATTAATTTTTAATAAATTAATTTGAATTTTCAATATTTATAATTATATTTTAAAAATGATATTATATATATTAAATTTGACACAAAAATTAAATTAAAATTGAAATATATAAATTAATATATAAAAAAGTTTGTTTTTTCTTTTTTCTTTTTTAGTTTTTTATAAAGATTGGTATACTAAATTATAAGTTAATGACAATAATATAGAACAATAGTTTTAAACTAGTAGTGTTTTTCTAAAAACTTATACTAAAAATTATTTTGAGTAATTCTCATATTTTATAATTGATAGAATCTGTAATAAAAAATTTAAAAAATATTTGTATTATGGATAGAAGGGGTACATAATTACTAAGAATGACATAATAATCAGTTTTACTTTTGACTATATTGCTAAAATAAGGTATAAAATCTGAATATTTAATTATATCTACATACATTAATATATAGGTCATATATTTTAACAACTAAATTGTTTATTTTTTTGTATGATGTAAACATTAATAAAGTTCACTAATTAATTATTATATTTTTCTTTTATTCAAATGTGAACAAGTAGTCTGGTGTGTTAAAACCATGTATAGTTACAATTGTTGTTATCTATTGATAGAATTATGTTTGATAATAGTGGAATTATTTGTATAGACCTAAATATAAATGTTAATAATTATTTATTGTAATAAAACTTTGTTTGTTTTTCTCATTATGAATTATGTATATATTAATTTACATATACGTTAGTAGCTTCTTTATTTAGATCTTTAAAAAAATTGTTTTAAAATGTAATATAAAATTTGTAATTGTAGCACAGATATCGGTAAACGCACTACACGTAACTAACTTATTCAAATACGCCAGACGAAACCGCCACAATGCCAAACAGCAGTATTCAAAACAACCACAAAACAGCCAGCACAAAACAACAAGCAAAATACCACAAAACAGCCAGCCAAAACAACCAGACCAAAACAGCTACAAAACAACCACAAAAAAGCCAAACCGAACAGAGCCAAAATGTCACTAATTTTTGTAAAATTCCATGAAATGCCACTATGTCATTGACCAGAAGCAAAAAGACATAAGTACCCCTACTAGTTAACAAAGTACTTTTAAAGTTCATAACATACCCCTAAGTGTTAAAAAATCACTAAAATTCACAAAAAAATTAAAAATATTATAAAAATATACATAAATATAAAAAACATTTAAAATTTTTTTAAAATAAAAAATGTATTAAATATCATAAAACATTGAAAAAAGTAAATATTTCTTAGATTTTTGGAAACAATATTTAGTACCATAAAAAAGAATGAAGAGTTTTAAACACATAATTTATACTAATTTTTCTCCAAATTCAAACCAATATATTAGCATAATTTATACCAATTAATTACCATAATTCCATACATTTTTATATTTTTTTTCTGATACTTTAAATTATTTATTCAAAAAATTATTTTTAGTATTTAATTAATATTTGGAAAATTATTATTTTTAAATTTATATTCTATTTTGAGGATCACTTTATGACATAATATAATTAATTTTGAATACATAATTTAAATTGATAAAAAAACATGATTTGAAAAATGTATGGTACAATTTACGGTAATTAATTGATACTAGTTATGGTGCTTCATTTGTAGAAACATTGGTATAAATTATATTAAAAATTGATACTAGTACCAATTTTCTACCAATTAATCACCATAACTTGTACCAATTAACAACCAGAATTTATACCATATATTTTTTAATTATCTTGTTTTTTTATCAATTTAAATTATTTATTCGAAATAAATTATATTATGTCATAAAGTCATCTGCAAAATAGAATATAAATTTAAAAAATTCCAAATATTAATTAAATATTTAAAATATTTTATTTTGAATAAATAATTTTAAATTTTAAAAATAATTTTAAAATGTGTGGTAAAAACTATGGTAATTAATTGGTATAAACTACGGTATTTAATTGGTATAATTTATGGTACTATATTAGTCTAAATTTGTAGAAAAATTAGTATAAATTATGTGTTTAAAACTCTATATTCTTTTTTATGGTACTAAATAATTCTGAAAAGAAAAATCTAAGAAATATTTACTCTTTTCAATGTTTTATGATATTTTAATATATATTTTATTTATTTTTATGATTTTTAATAAATTTTTAAATATTTTGTATATTTATTATATTTTATAGTATTTTAATTTTTTTTTTGTGAATTTTAGTTAATTTTTTAACACTTAGTGGCATATTGTGAACTTTAAAACTACTTTGTTAACTAATATGGGTATTTTTGTCTTTTTTTGCTTCTGGTCAATGACATAGTGGCATTTCATGGACTTTTGTAAAAATATAGTGGCATTTTGTGACTTTTTATTAGTGGCATTTCATGAATTAGCCAAAAATATAGTGGCATTTCATGAAATCTCCCTAAAATTAAACTCAAGTATGATGGATCTCTTGAGCGATACAAGACACATCTGGTAGACAAAGGTTTTACGCAGAGCTATGATCTGGATTATCATGGGACCTTTTCTCCTGTTGTTAAAATGACTACTATTCGTGCCCTTTTGACAGTTGCTTTTCATAAAGGGTGGATTGTCAGCCAACTGGATGTCAACAATGCTTCCCTGCATGGTGACCTAGATGAGGAAGTGTATATGAAAGTTCCCCCAGGTTTGGATGTTCAAGGGTGTAACAAAGTGTTCACTTTATGGTTTAAAATAGGCCTCACGTCAGTGGTTTTCCAAACTGGCTGGGTTTCTTAGACTCTTGGGTTTAGTCAATCCAAAAATGATTATTCATTGTTTCACAAGAAAAGTGGAGCTCGATTGTTTTGCGTAGTAGTTTATGTTGACGACATGCTAGTGATTGGGACACATCAAGAAGACATTGATCTTAAACAAGCTTTGGATGACAACTTCAAAATTAAGGATCTGGGGCGGTTGCATTATTTCTTGGGGATTGAGTTTTGCATACACCCCATGGTGTTGTTTTGTCTCAACGGAAGTTTTTTCAAGATCTTTTGAAGGAAATTGATGGTGACTCTAGTAAAGTGGCGGCTGGTCCGATGCAAGGTGGGCTTTCTTTGCACAGCACTGATGGAACACCGTTGGGTGGCCCTTTTGTCTATCGGTGTTTGGTTGGAAAGTTAAATTATTTATCTAACACTCGACTCGACATCAGTTTCATTGTTCAAGTTCTTAGCAATTTATGAAATGTCCAACTGATGTTCATATGGAGGCGGCTCTTCATGCTTTGCGTTATGTGAAAGGTACTATGAACCATGGTATAATACTTCGTAAAGGACTGCTTATTGTGATTCTGCTTGGGCTGCTTGTCTAGATACCAAGTGGTCTGTGTCTGGTTATTATATTTTCATGGGAGACAGTCCTATTTCTTGGAAGATAAAGAAACAAGGAACAATCTCTTTGTCCAGCGCAGAAGCAGAGTATCGATCTCTTCATCGTGTTATAGTGGAGCTTACATGGCTTACACATCTTCTCCATGAGCTTGATGTGGCAAATATTTTTCATGTTCCAGTGAAGTGTGACAATCAATACGCTATTCATATTGCTAGGAATCCAGTTTTTCATGAGCATACGAAGCACATTGAGATTGATTGTCATTTTGTTTGGGATAAAATTCAACAAGGGCTCGTGGATGTTATATATACGCCTACTACTACTCAGTTGGCTGATATGATGACAAAGGCATTACCTAACACTCGTTATTGTGAGTAGCTACCTTGAATGGGCATGGGTCATAACAATCTTCCAAGCCTACGCGATTCAGATGGTGTGTACGGCTTGCCGGGGGGTGGGGGTGGGTGGGTGTTGGAATGTACCGTCAAAACATATTTTTGTCCTTGAGCGGTGTCCGGATCCGGACAAGTTGGTGTTCACCTAGATAAGATGAGACAATGGAGAAACATATATCGGTACTTGGCAACGTCCGGATGTGAACGTCCATCATTCTCACCTGGACGTGGTGAAGATGGATAAGGAGCATTGATGCAATTTCATCTAACGACGGAGGAACATATGCCGGTCCTTGGGAGGTGTTCGGACCCGGAAGAACAATTGTCTCGCCCAGACGCAGTGGTTCCGTGTATATTTAGTTTCATTTGATATATAAAGCATGTGTGTGTGTCATCGTGTTGTTTTAATGTCATTGTATACAAAAACACCAAAACCCCAATAAAAACAAGAACGTTCATTTTCTTCGAACGTATGCATATTTGATTTCTATTAGAATTGGCAAGAGCCCAAGTACCTTATGAGGGAGGCACGATGATGTACCAAACCTTCTCCTGCTTGTCTCATATGGCATAAAAGCATGCTTTGATGTGGTAGTATCTAGTATGGACAATCCATGTGAATTGTCCCCAAGTTTATAAAGGGAAAGGAATGAAATGGTTGTGGGCCCACCATTGTTTTCCTTGTGTAGGGTTACAAAGGCTAACATGGGAGTGAGGAATTTGAATTAAGGTTAGCAAAAGTGATGCAACAAAAGTTTAAGAAGATTCTTACAAATATGGAGAGAAATAGACAAGCAATAGAAGAAAAATTCTGAGTAGACCACATATCCAATGGAAAAGTCACTATAAGGATGGACGTCTTCGGTTTAGAGATAAAATTTGGTTCTAGTAGGAACAATATTTCCTTCCATAATACGTTATAGTTCCTCGAAGTCGAGGTTGGACGAACCAGAATTCTCCAATTCGCAAAAAGAGTGATGTGAAAAAACAAACAAATGCCCATGGTGGCACTAGATGTGTGGACGATAACAAAAGAGGCAACTATTAGATCAAGAATGGTAGTGGAAGCATAATTGGGGAAAAGAAGAGAATTCTAGAAGGCAAGGAAATTCAGGCACAATGAAGATTATACTACAATGATGACAAAAAACCCCCTACTCGATGGGGAGCGTTTATTAAGCAAGCTATAATCTAGTTCTAACGCTAATAACTCTTCATATTCTACTCGGGGAGAATGTGAAAAGACATATAAGATGTCATCATAACATGCAAAAAGATAGAAAGAAAACAACAACCTTTAAAATTTTCAATTCCGAAAAAGTTGGGATTTTTTTGTTCCATTTTTTTTTCAAAGGTTCAAGTTCGTTTTCCATTTTGCAAAGGAAAACATGTTAAACAGGGATAAGAGAAGTGTAAGGAAAAAAAGATAATAGGAGAAATATGTGAGTTTTTGCTTTTCAAGAAGTTTCTTTTTTTGAATTTTTTTATGACATTTAAAATTTTTTATAATTAATAAAATATCACGTTTTAAACATTTGTCTATATCTCATAATTTGTTTATTCACAATATGCCATAAATCCCTAACAAACATTAACTTTGTGTTATATAGTCATGTGAAATGACATTTAGTCCCTGTCTTTGTTATACCACACAAATTTTCAACCACTACTTTATTGTAAGCTGCTTAAATATGAAAAACCACCATATTCCACTAAAAATTTAAATTCATAATATGCTTAAAATCACTTAATCTTAGATTGTACCATCTACAATTTAAATGAACTTATATTAAAACAAATTAATACCAAACATAAGTTATAACTCTCAATGTAAAGTAATAAAATATTTTTTAGGTACCTTAAATGAGAATCGATTGTGTATTGACTTATTCATTTTT
Source organism: Limonium bicolor (assembly GCA_023374045.1). Taxonomy (NCBI): domain Eukaryota; kingdom Viridiplantae; phylum Streptophyta; class Magnoliopsida; order Caryophyllales; family Plumbaginaceae; genus Limonium; species Limonium bicolor. Next base: position 46,090,344 of record CM041779.1, on the reverse strand, counting down.
ATTGAATATTTTTTATCGCTAAATTATCTCTAGTAGTATTTAGATTGGAAAAAATGTTCTTATAAATCTTAAAATAAGCGTGCAAACTTGACCTATCTTACAAGTGGCCCTGCATTATGTGAATAACCTCTTTCTATTACTGAGAGGTAAGTGATAAGGATCGCAATATGAGGAATGGGAAAAAGAGTTTTTAGCAAATTACCTACTTTTAATTAATGTACTAATTTAAATTTTTAGAAGCTGAATAAAGCTACTATTTAAATTTAAGTAAAACATTTTTTAACTTTTTTGTGTGGCATATTATAAAATATTGAATTCAAGCAATTGATAATAAACTTGTGATGTATTATGAATTTTTTTAACTTGCTCTGATCAAACAAGGTAAAAATGTCATTTTGCTTGACTATTTAACGATAGAGTTAAAGTAGGTCAAATATGTGTGTCATGCTGTGAATAAAATACTTTTTAGGTGGCATAGAGAAAACATGTTTGACAATTGTGGTATTTTGTTAAGTACAAATTTTTTTAGTGAAGCTGAAGTGTGTTCAAAAAGTAGAATAAAGAAGGTTTCTTCAGAAAAAAAGATAGCTTCCAAAAATGATGCTTTCCACAAAAGAAAGCCCGTTCCCAAAAGTGGTAGAGTCGGGTTCTGGTCAAGTGAAGCATCACCCAGACCCATCACCCGATTTAGATATTTCACACGAACCCGACTCATCACCCGATCCCCGAATAAACGGGTGAAACCCATAACAAATTAAAATTTTAACATTTTTTTAAAGTAACTGGACTTTATATTATATGTTACGTATTTCACAAACATATAAAATATTTGATGTTGTAACTAGGCCGGTCAACATTAACATATTGATTAGACCAAACCTAAATTATTTTGTCATGTTCAAGTTATTATTTATAAGGAAAGAACCTCACTCTTTATATCTAAGATTTCGATGTGGGAGGTTAGCTCCTTTCTAACATGAGTGCCTCTCCTCCCGCATCATCTTTGAGTCTAAGAAAACGTGGGCTGTTTGAATATATTTCAAATTTCACTTAAGCTAGTCATCCATATTAGTTTATTATAACAAGCCATGAAATTTTAATACTTGAATGTAGAGATGAGTTGTTTATAAGTGGGAAATTCTAATCTATGAACTAAACTTCAACGTGGGATGTAGTTGTTGAACTCCCTCCTCCCAAGCTCCCACATCATTTTTGGGTGCAAAAAAGTAACCTGTAATCACTACATATATACACTATCTGAGTCCTCATGTTAAACATTGAGACTCACCAAGTCAATCCAAGTTTTATCAAATTTTATGGATATAAGACTTGAGCTTATTAGTATAACAGTTGCAATACAACAACGTTATTCGACAATGCAACAAGTGAACCATTGATGCTTTTATAAGCATTGAAAAGTTGCTTACGTTTAACTTATTCGATGCGGAAGGTAGTTCCACTGTCTAACCTCTGGACCATTCACCCCACATCAATTTCTAGTTGAAACTATAATTGCTTTATAGAGTATTGTATAAGGAGCTTTCCTAGTGTAAAGTCCACTAACGGATTGGATATCTGATTGGTGGGTGGTTGTACTCGTTTTAATAAAAATTGTAAGTAACTAATATCGACTAAAAGCCATCTTTTTTTTGGTAATTAGTAGTATATTAAACTAAAGGAAAATATCCAACATTACAACCTATAGGTTGCTGCAGCCTTTCTAATTACAAGGTTAGCATGTGCTGTACAAAAGGAGCTTCTAAAGATTCTATTGTTTCTTTCCCTCCAAACAAAGTAGATAAGGTAGGTGAAGACAAAAGAGAAGGTTCTATGAGTATTACAATTCTTCCTCCATCTATTGCTAACCCATCTAGGCCAATCCCTAGGTGCTCTAATACCCCCGTAATGATTCCAAACTGAATTCCACATATCTGTAGTAAACCTGCATCTGAAGAGCAGGTGCTTCAGTGTTTCCTTATCTCTATCGCAGAGAACACATGTTTCATCTGTGGGGATGCCCCATTTCCTCATACGGTCTTTGGTAGCCAACCTCCCTTTGGCAGCAAGCCATGAAATAAAAGAGCACCTGGGAAAATTCCCTTTGCTCCAGATCACCTTGCTCCAATGGACTTTTGGGGTAGTCACATGCAGCTTATCATAACACTTTTTAATAGAGAAAATGTTGCTCAGCATGGGCCATGCAATTCCATTACCATCAGAGAGATGAGTAATGACGTACTGCCTCAGGTTCAATAAATTCCTCCAACACCAAGAGCTATCACTGGGGATGCTTACATCCCAAATAGAGTGGTTTTTTAGGTAGTAACCATTAATCCATTTCACCCACAAAGTGTCTTGCTTGGATTCGATTTGCCAGATTTGCTTGAAGATGGCGGCTTTGTTCCAGGTAGCTAGGCACTTAATGCCGAGGCCACCTCTCCCCACTGGCTGGCACACAGTCTTCCAGGCCACGCTTGCCTTCCTGGAGTCAGTGTTACCCGCCCATAAGAAAGCTCTACAAACAGAAATGATATTCGTGATTACTCTCTTAGGTAGGGCAAAAATACTCATCCAGTAGATCTGCATAGATAAAAGGACAGATTTGATAAGTTGGAGCCTTCCAGCATAGCTGAGGAATCTAGAGGGCCAGCTCTTAATCCTACCAACCAGCTTATCTATCAAGTCTTGGCAGTCAACAGCAGTGAGCTTGGTTGGGCTAAGGGGGACCCCAAGGTATTTGATGGGCAGCTTGCCTTCCTCAGGCTGAAGTTTGAATTGAGATATGCCTTGAAATCATCGTCAACGCCAGCCATGAAAGACTAAAAGCCATCTTGAAGACTCATTAGATTGGAAAAAATAATCATGTGTATTTGATAAAATTGAATAACCAGCCTCGCATATAAACTCTTCAGTTTATATACCTACAGTTTTTTTGGATATCGCTCACTCATCACCCAGAGCCCAACTAACTAGGCCTGTCGAATAATGGAAGTCCAAACCATAAAGGCCCAGGTAATTAGTTCTTCGAGTTCGAGGACTAGTTTTTGAACTGTAAAAAGTATTCTCTAGCTCCTGAAATTAGAGAAGACAAGGAAAGCCATTGCTCCGTCGCACGACCAACACCACCAAGAAGAAGAAGTCGAAGCAAAGGTCGGAGGTCGATTATTATCAGGTCTCCTCGACTCCTCTATCTCCCTGCCCGACAGTGGAAACCCTAGCATTTCCCGTGTTTAAATTCTTATGCTTATTATCTATCTTTGAAAAGCTGAAATGTTTGTTGAACGAAAAGCTGAAATTTATCGATTCTCTCAATTGTGAAGAGAGGGGAGATCCAATACATTGGATATTGATTTTCATCTTGTGTTTCGTTTTGGTGTGGACTTCTGTGCTCTGGTTGTAGTGGGGTGCTAGCGATTGCTGTTGTCTGCCTATTCGTCGAATCATCTGGGCGTAAATTTCCATGGCACACGGATAATTTGCTTGACGGTGGATCCGGGAAAGAAGCTGTTTGGTTTATTCTTTTCGCTTAATTCGGCGCGCTAATTCTGTACATGAATGGAATTTTGAGCTGGTAATTGTGGACGAGTAGAGAGAGTAGAGGCGTTAGATAAGCCACAGTACGAGAGGCAAAGGTGTTGTAGGATGAGTTCTAAAGCGGTGGGAGGGACGTCGGCCCCTCCTCCTCGAAGAGATCCGTATGAGGTTTTGTCTGTGAGCAGAGAGGCAACAGACCAAGAGATCAAAACCGCGTATCGGAAACTAGCTCTCAAGTAAGTTGTGTTACTGGTTGGTCCGACCGAATCTCTTTATTTTTCGTTAGCTGTTTAGCTCGTTACAGTACAGACCTTAGTTTTCCTAGAGCATGACCTAGTGGATGTAATCTAATTAGAATTTAGCACCGGGTTAGTACTAAAAAAGTTTGTAACTGGAGATATGAGCTGCCCTGCTGATCAGTGAGTCGTGAAACATGTAAATGAATGTTCGATAAAAATGGTTGTATGGTTTAGTAACTCATGGTGTCAGGTCTCTGTTCCGTTTATGTGAATATTTTAGTTGTATTGTCACTTGTTTGTTAGTACCTATTATTCAGTACTGTGATTACTTTTTTGCTGGGAAGCGCTTCTGTTTTTTGTTCAATTGGTTCATGCTCTTTCAAACAATAATCGGGTAAGCCAACAGATACCATCCTGACAAGAATGCAAGTAATCCTGAAGCTGCCGAGCTTTTCAAAGAGGTTGCATATTCTTATAGCATCTTGTCTGACCCAGAAAAGAGAAGGCAATACGATGCAGCAGGGTTTGAGGTGATTTGTTGTTTGTGTCTGAACTAACATCCTACTTCTCTGGTCTGAATAAATTAAATTTCATTTTTGTCTTTTTTTTTTTCCTGATCATAGCACCTAATATCTCTTTCAAAATTTTATGTAAATGTTGGTTCAGGGATAGCAAAAATTTGTGCTTTGCCATATTCCTTAGTTTAATCCTGCACCATCCTTATTCTCTTTAAACTAACAGCTTTTGCTAATTTAGTTCTCACAAAGACATGCCAGAAAACTTAGTCCCATCTGTAACGGCTCTTGACGTGATAGGTCACTAGTCAATTTTTTTTATTAGCATAACGGGCTAAGATGTTTTGATTGACACAATGAGGGAGGTGCCTCATATGGTCATCATGGAGATCTTGATTGCAGAACCTTTAATCAATCAGGTGCTTGTTTGGTTCAGTTGTTGATTTTGGTTTTTGTTTCTTGTTGCCTATAATAGAATATGGGCACTATTTTCTGGCATTTTGAGAAACCTGAAAAAGTGTTTTCCTCTATAGTATCCTGTTGTATCTCTTATATTTTCCTGCCTCATTTGGGTGAAGAGATTATAGCTGAAGCTGATAGGTAAAGAAGTTAATTTATGTGTGAAAAAAAACATGTTTGGCTAGCTTACAGCTAGTTCTGAGCAATGATCATGATTGGCCATTTTATAGCTGATTCACCCAGATGCAGCCTCTTATCTTGTTTGGTTCAGCTGTTGATTTTGGTTCTTTTTCTGTTTTCAGCAAACTGAAGACACAAACTTGGCTTGGTTCTTTGCTGTCCTGGTTTGGAAATAAGCAACAGTATTTTGAAATTTTGAGAAATCAGAAAAATTGGTTTCTGTTAATCTGATAAATAGAGCTGTATTAAGGATCACAACGATCTCCAAAACTTCTATACAATCTATCTGCTGCAAGCAGCACCTTTCGTTATTACAACATTTTGTACCTGATGGTGCTGTAAAAAGAGAATCCCAAAAGTCCTATTGTTACTTGCTCTGTTCCTCTTCACAAGTTATGAATGAGTGAAGTGAACATAAAAGAGTTCTTCAATCTCTATTAGAACTTTTTTTTTTTCTATCATCAACTAACCCACCTTACTAACCTAGCCAATCTCAAGGGGCTCTAATACCTCAAGAGTGTTTCCACCCTCTTATCCTCACACATCAGCTGTATAGCTACATCTGAAGAATAGATATTTCACAGTTTCTTTTTCTTTCTGATGAAAAATACACATCTCATCCAATGTCACCCCAATTTCAACATCGTACTTCCATTAACAGCCTGCCTAGTGGCTTCTGGTTTTGGTTTTCTAATTATTGATTATTATTTTTGTTTGGTCCAAACTCAAAATTCGTTTTCCACTTTCATTTCTGATTTCTGTTTTGATCTTTGGCTTTCTATTCGCAGCTATTACCTCATTCAGAATAGTAATTGCAAATGTTCTATTCATTGAAGGTGGTGTGCACCCTAGCTTTGACAAATGTTTGTGGATATCATCACATGCTTTTGATTTTTTTCCCTTCTATTAATCAGGCTCTTGATGCGGAAGGTTTGGACATGGAAATTGATTTATCAAACCTTGGAACTGTGAATACTATGTTTGCAGCATTGTTCAGGTATGCAGTTATGTTTGAGAACGTTCTTTTTACTAAATCTCTTCTTTGACTTCATTTCCTCTATCTTTTCCCTGGGTGTTTAGCAAGCTAGGTGTTCCCATTAAGACAACTGTTTCTGCAACTGTCCTTGAAGAAGCTCTAAATGGAACAGTGACAGTTCGACCGCTTCCGATGGGAAGTTCAGTTAGTGGAAAGGTGCTGACTTTTCTATTTGCCAGTGATTCCGCATTTGTTTCCCTTCATTATTTGCTTTTTTCTTTCAACTTCAGGTTGACAAGCAATGTGCACACTTTTTTGGGGTTACTATAAATGACAAGCAAGCAGAGGCGGGGATCGTTGTGAGAGTTACTTCTGCTGCGCAAAGCAAATTTAAGGTATCCATAAATTTTCATGTAAATATGAACAAATAATAGACATTTGGATAATATATCAAGAAGCATAACATTAAAAAGCCGGAATAGTAATGAAACTTTACAACTGAGCTGGCATTAGAAGATTCCACCAAAATAAAGAAATGTGCATATGAAAATGTGAAGCCTAAATATAAGCACCATACAAAGGAGTTGTATAGGTCTTTGGTTGGTGGGTGCAAAAGAGATGTTAGTTGTATTATTTTGCTGATGTATTGGAGACCCCACCCAGTGTTACAAGAAATCGGCTGATACAGGCTGATGACATCAAGAGAAAATTGGTCTCTACGCCATCACAAGGTGTTGAAAACAAAGAAAACATATATGCCAACTTCCACTCTCAAATAAATCAAGGCACTATTTTGATGTAATGTTGAGGAGACATGACATGAAATGCCAACTTTATGGAATGTGCAAAAGGCTTAGGATGCTGGTCTATGCAATCTGATAAGCTAGGAAAGACCTTTATTATTCATCTGGAGGCAAATGATTGAGGAAACATGTGAATTTTTGGATGTCCTAATTTTCTTGGACGGGCTCGCTTGATTGTTTGCAAATTTGTCATCTAGGGAAAGTGAAACTTTAGGATATGAAGAAGGATCAATTATAGGAAAAATTAAGCTTGTCCTTACGGAATTAGGAGCTAGAAGTGAAAGACAAGTGGAAATACTTCTCTCTAGCAAAAAAGTGATGTTCAGGGAGCTAGTTTTTCATAGGACTATGGAACTAAATGAAACAGTTATTGTGAAAAGGAGAATCTCATCCTCCTATTGAACAAATTTTAATGGAAATAGGATGTCTGTCGTTGATTGCAATTCATTCTTGTTTAAAAGAGATGAAAGGATGGGTGTTCATTCACATTGAAAGGACAGTAGTGACAAGGTTTTTTTTTACTAAGGATCATACGATATGCGCAGTATATCTGTATTCTCTTCTGTTGTTTTGAGATTGATTTGATTGAAGATATGCTGATGTCATTTTGCAGCTACTATATTTTGAACACGATATAAATGGGGGATATGGTCTGGCGTTGCAGGTATTTTTTTTGGTTTCTCTTGTTTCATGTGGACAGAAATAAGATACAGGCACTATTAATTTTTCAATATTTTTTTGTTTTCTTGCTCTGTCTGCATGTGTGAAAGGCGTCAGTAGATTTGACATGATGATTGCCAGGTGTTGTGTGGTTCAAAGAGCAGATATAATTACATCAAGTTCCTTTGGTGCTTTTTGCTTGTTGACTGTCTCATTTTTCATGATGGTTTGTTGGTTTTGTATTTATCTATTGCGTTCCAGTTAATTAAATTTTTTGCCTTTACGTCAATGTACCATTGGCGAATCTAGTGCCGTATGTGCTTTGAATTGTTGTTCAAAATAATGCTCAAAATTCCTGCTTTATTAGGCTGTTGCAAATTCAAGGACAGCTTTTGAGTGTGAACCTGATACCTTTCTGTTTTTGCATTAGTTGCATTATAAATTTGTTAATATGTGATGAACTTGTATATTTTCAATTTCATAATCGAATAGAGATTGGAGCAACTGATAAATGGGTAAATAATTCTTGTTTGCGCTGTTCTTCACCCTTTTATATTTTAGTCAATGCTGCCTTCTCACTCTTCTTGCTTTGAAGGGATTTTGAGAGAATTGATGCACCGCAAGGTTGATGTCAATGGATAAGTGAAGAGGGGTGATTCTTGTGAAGCTAATCTTTCTAGGATTTAGCTAAGTGTCAATATGTTCGTTATCCTGGCCTTTGTCATTCTTGGAATCTGTTCCCCTCGGGATAATTTATTGTTGTTCAATACAACAGTCTAACCAATGATCTGTTGTGCCCATTCTTGTTCTTTGTTTGGCAATAGTTGATTCTTGTTGCAATAATGATCTAGATTGAGTGCATTTATCTTGTGTTTATACTAAATACGCTTTCAGTTGCATCTACATTTCAGGGCCTAGATGTCCCTTGCCTATGTAAATCATAAAAATTGTCCATATTCTTTTCTTTTTACTCAATGTAGGAGGACAGTGAAAAGACAGGAAAAATTACATCAGCAGGGATGTATTTCTTGCATTTTCAAGTGTACAGATTGGATTCCACTGTCAATGCAGTACGTGATGTCCATAATTTTTTTTTTGTTTTTTCTCTTTTGGAATGTTCGATAGTGTTTACAAATTAATATAAGTCTCGTTCTTGTACCAATATGTAGTAAGTTGGGTTTTTGTGGTGATGCAGTTAGCAATGGCAAAAGATCCTGAAGCTGCTTTCTTCAAACGATTGGAGGGCTTACAGCCATGTGAAGTTTCTGAGCTCAAGGCTGGGGTTCATATATTTGCCGTTTATGGTATGAATCTTTTTTGTTATCTCGAAGTAGGATTAAAGTTGCTTTGAAGTGACTTCATTGCTATTACTACTACTATTAATTATGTTTTGTCTTACTTCTCTGATGTCTACCTGGGGATTATGCGCAGGAGACAACTTTTTCAAGCCTGCTTCCTACACAATAGAAGCGCTATGTGCGGAGACATACGAGGAAACTACAAATAAGTTAAAGGACATCGAGTCTGATATATTGAGAAAGAGGAATGAGTTGAGGCAATTTGAAGTTGAGTACAGGAAGGTGTGGGCTCTAATCTTTGACGTTCTTGTTAATACTGTTCGATTTGTGATACAACACCTATTGTTATACTCTATTTATATCCATTACCAACTTTGTGCAGGCTCTAGCTCGTTTCCAAGAAGTGACAAACCGATACGGTGTAGAAAAGCAAGCTGTATGTCATCTTCCCATCTCCCCTTCGCTCCTTGAAATAAAAGTTTGGCTGTTTTATAATATTTTTTTTTGTTGAGATTATAGTGTCATGATGGTGATTCATTTTTTGGTTGTGGAGAATAGGTTGATGAGTTGCTAAGACAGAGGGACAACATCCATGCTTTATTCACAGTGGCGAAGCCTACAAGTTTGAGTAATGGGAGTACGAGCAAAGTTCCTGCAGAACCGGACATAAAGATCGATACCAATCATAATGGCAGTCCAGGAGAAGATGGGGGAGGATCATCTGATGGAAAAGATAAGTCAGGAAAGAAAAAGTGGTTTAACCTCAATCTCAATAGATCCGATAAAAAGGCTTGACTGTGAATAAATAGCTACCATTTGGACCCTATGTACTGTTGGAGAAGCTTTCTTGGTCCCTTGGGGGATCCCTAGCCAGGAGAAACAACTACGTTTGCCTTCTTGATGCTCGGTCAGCCAAAGCATCCTTCCAAGAAACGAAATGGTCACAAGGAAATCATTGAAGGGAAGGGATTGACATTTACTGTTTCTTTTTCATTTCTCCCATATCCTATATATTGAAGGACTTGTGAAATCATTTAGACGAAGTGAATATCATGGTTTATTATATACATCTTGTGTTATTTTTTCATTGATATATTCTTGTTAGTACTACATGCTTGCATCAAAGTTCGTTTTTGACTCTTACCTTTTTCCTTCGTACCAGTGTATTAAAGGAATTGAAGTCTGTAATAATACAACAGGTTTCTTGGGTGTTCTCCTTTATTTTCCATAAACCGTTTTATAATTTGCACGCATTCATATCATATATGTGTATGTGGACGCTGTAACCTTATCCTAGACAGAGGCACTTTGGTTATCAGTAAGCATTGTTCTATCGTTCAAATTTTTTTTTTTGAAGAATATCGTTCAAAAATGTTATGTATTACAGTTTCTAGATATTTTTCATAATTTGAAGGTTTTCGACCAAAAAAACACATAATATGTACATTCTTCCTTTGTGACTCTATTTTTCTTGTCACACTCCTGTTTCATACTGCGATATTCTCTCTGTCTTGTCCATGGTCTACCTCTCTTCTTTTGGGTTTTTCTAAATCTGACAGAATGAAATTCTTACGTTTAATATTCTTTGGGTCTATAGGATGAAAGATGCTATACTTTCTTGCATTCCTTCCCGTGCCACGAATCTGGTCGACTAATATTGTCAGTCATGGCGCTGTGTCAAATTACATACAAGTATCAGAGGTTAGGTCTTTGATATAGTGTGGTGGTGTGCCGGTGGAGTTGGTGGTCGTGCGCAGATGCAAGGTGCTATGTCATGTTAAGTAATTCTGTTTATTTTTCTATTTCTGTTCCGTAGTTGATCTGAAGCCTTATGCTTTTGTAATACTTTTTGTTTGCCTTTGGGATGTTTGCACTAAGACGAACCACGTGCCATCCAACGAGGGCAAGCAAGAGAAAGCGATAGAAGAAGGCGTGACGAGGGTGAAATGCAGAACTCGTTGAGAGCTCCTTGACAACAAAGGGTGAGCAAGGAAGAAAGAAGAGCATGGCAAGGGGTGGGAGCATCGAAGATAGAGAAAGAGTGAGATGACACAAGCCTAAAAAACAGTCGTACCAACTAAAGAAGTAAGACGGACATCCATGTGAGGAAGTGTCGGAAAGAGAGTATGAAAATAGAACGTGATGAATACTCTAGGATGGTCAAGAATCTGAATGAGGAAGGGAAGGACCATGGGGATGTGATAGGTTCTTCCATCAGGGTGAGCCCTGATAGTGGCGGTGCGATGGAAAACAACCATAATGCAGTTTCAGAAAGATGACGACGACGAAGCACTACGTCGATATTCAAGTGATGCGTTTGCTGCATACTGTAAAGTGCGTTTTCACTGGTCTTGATTTTGGTAAGCCCACTATGGAAATTTTGTAATACTTCATATGAGTAACTAAGGCAGAGCCGTTGAAGCGTTGTCGGGTTGGCATAAAGCTCGAAGTTGTGATCTGGGGTGGGTGGGGGGCGAAGGAGGGTGACAAGGCCCAAGGTCATTGTCCCCGAGGGAGAGAGGAAGGGAAGATGATCGTTGATGAAGATGCAGCATATCTGGATGCTTTGTTAGCGGATGGCTATGTGAGTAAGGTAGGGGTAGAAGTGCTGCAGGCGACCGGGTTAGTAAGTCCTTCGGTTGGTGAAACTAGCTAGCGCTCTTGATGCGTCCCCGATCGATCGTGGACGTATCTTTGACTTAGATAAACTTTGATAGTTAAGGAAAGACACGAGATAAACTTGAACCGGAAACTCCATTTCAATTGAGAATTTACACACATGAATTTCACTCAATCTCCCTCGCCAACATATCCCAAAGTCCTCTACCCTCTCCTGACAGCCGGCCTACTGTTCCCCAACCGCTTCCTGACTGATCAGTCTACCAATTACAAAGTGTTGTCACACAACTCCAGTCCTAACTAGCTCACCAACTCTCTAGCCTTTACATACTTAAGTATGATTCACACTTGCTTAGATAATCTCTCTTTTTCTCTCTTGTACAGACTTGCTTGCATATGACATTAATGCAAATATATATATGGTTAGTTAATATGTAACTACCGTCCTATAAGTTTCTAGACCCAAGGAGTCGATTATAGTTTTGACCTATCACATAACAACCACACTAAAATTGTAGAGAGGCTTCAACTTGATCTAGAGTTTTCGGAACACGTGTCGCCTTACTACTGGACACCTCGGCGGCAGCTCTCTTGATTGGTTGAGCTCAACTTGTGTGCTCAACTTGTCTGGTTCGTTAATGCTCATAAATGCTCCTTTAGACTTCATTATAGCTAAGTAATCTTTCTGATAAATAGCCCTTTACTTATCTTGTTCATTTGCACATTAATGAGTTATATTCTTGTCGTGTGCTAGTTGAATATGAGGATGTGTGAGTCTGAATGAGTATGTTGATCTTTTTGCAGTCTTTGTCTTTGATTTACTCCTAAAGCATAAAAGATACCTTCGTGTGATGCCTGACTTCTTGTATGTGCTAGAAGTTCTATCGTGAGCTCTCCTAGGCAGGTGCCCGACTGGTTGGGCACATGTCATGAATTGAGTGCGCTTGCAACCTTGCGTGTGAAGCCACTCCTTTGCCTATCTATCTGAATATCAAAGCTTAACAAACATGTTAAATACACAATACAAGGTTTGCTATCATCAAAAATGATCTTGACTTAACAATTTCCTCCTTTTTGATGATGGCAACCTATGCAAAAATATATGTACTTGGCAACTTAAAATTTCGAGAGATCCCCCCTAAGAAGAATTCCCCCTGAGTTTGTTAAAGGTTGAAAGATTTGTATGAACAACAAATGATAACAACTTTTATACCATAAACCATAGTAGAAAGTTTTCTTAAGATGGTTACATAATACAAGGAAAATAGTCATAGGTCACAAGTATATATCTTTCTTTTCCCCTTTGCCATACAACAAAAATAGGGAGCAACTACACGACTTAATTTATTGAAAAGGCCATGACATTCCATAGATTACAAACTACAACTATGATCGAGATAGGCTAGATAGAGTGACGTGTTTAGGTATCCCATTCGGTGGCATCTAGGCCATAAGGTCCATCCTCTGAAAAAGCTTTGAACAAGGGTGATTTAGTTGTGGTGGAGAGGTCTGACTCCTTAGAATCTACTGTGAACTCCATGCAGTGAGGAGTTTGAGACTGAGATGGAGTACCACTTGATGTTCTAGACCAAGTTGTGAATGATCGGAGTTTGGTTGGACATAGCTTTGGGCGACGTATTTCTTTGGATGTTTTGTAAACATTAATTTTCAAATGGCAGAATAGATTGTTTTCTCATTTGAGCTGTAGGAGCTTTATGGAGTTTATGCCATTTTATGATAGATAAAGTGATGATCGTGATTGGCAAATGAACTGAGCAAGTATATGTAGACATTTGAGGATATGCTCGACAACTGCTCGGTGAGTGGTAATAAATGAGGTGCTACGTCTTGTGGGCTATGTTTGTAGGCTTTTTAGGTGTCAAGTTTGGAGATAGGATTAGTGGCATGGATTGGACTAAATATCTCTGACCAGTTGCAATTTTTAATCAAGGAAGAAGCAGCCAATGCAATAAACTATTTCGTAAACAAAGTTTTGAACATTCAAGTCGACAAAGTAGCAGTTGCATTTTCATTTATATCAAAAGATTGACTTAGAAACAGATAGTCAATGGCAGCAAAACATTAATGGAAATAAATCTAACTAAAAACTAATTTTGCTCACGGTTTCACTTATGTCTCTAAGAGACAAAGAACACTCAAGCTTAGAGGTGGGACTTTGTAAAGTCTATAGCTCCTTGAACCATGTGATGAACACTTGGTTCTCTGGAGATGGCCTGCACAGCAGTGAGAGTAACTCTCACACTCTTTAGAACATCCCGGTGAGAGACTTCTCTTCCTCTTGAGTGCCGATGCTCTTGCAGTTGGTCGAGGCTCTGACCTTGAGTCCTTACTCTTTGTGGGCTTCTGAGTGACCACTAGCTTGTCTCCATTCGTCTTGATCCTCATCTTGGACAACATTTCTGAACAGATGCTATCCTGAGTGGTGCGCGTTCAGTTGTGGAACCTGTTGGTGTCCACTCTGTTCTGTTACAGAATCTTCGTGACCACTCCCCCATGAACTAGACCTTGGTTGACATGGCGACTCTCCTCAATTGTGAGCAGAATCATTGCTGGGAGATCGATCTTTTCCTTGGTCTGAGCGCATATAGTAGTCTCACATCTCGTGCATTAACGATGTGGGTGTGTCGGGGATGGACATCTCCACTGCTTGGAAGTTGTTCACGGTGGCCCCTTTGTTGAGCAGCTGGACCATCCTCCCTCCTTGATGACCCAAGTCATTCCAGGTTGTGTCCTTTCAAACAATCAACCCTTCTGATTCTAAGCCAAAGGTCTTACATATCGATGATTTAGTGATGTTGATGGTGACGCCCTGGACTGTGAAGATGAGGTATTCGTCGTTTTCATCAATCTAGAGCGATCCAAGATACGTCATCTGCTCTTTGAGCAGCCCAGTGTAGATGGGGATAGGCTCCTGAAAAAAGTCTACCCATCATTGGAACTGCAATAGCTCCTGGATCTTTCAAAGACCCATATGCTCCATCCATTCCAAGTCTAACGTCTTTGGTAAGACGGGACAAGACTTGTCATTGACATTCTCAGCTCTGAACATTGCTGGCTCCAATTCTTTGAGCTTCTTCAGACGTTTGAGAGCTTGGGGTGGCTGTGGCTTCCCAGCCTCCTTCTTGGCTTGGAAGAGCTCTTTGAGCTCTTGACCATGTGGTGAGAGCACCATCTTTTGCTTCCCTTTGGCCTTCTCTGATTGCTTTCGTTGCTCGGCTGTTGGTATGATTGGTGAGGACTCTGTGTTGCTATCATTATTATGACTAGATCATTGAGGTGTCGGTGACCGGTCTTTGACTAGTATCACAGTTTGAGCGACTGGTTCCACTTCTTCCTCTAAGTCTTGGGCGGTCACACCTTCTTCGTGACCCCCTTCTTCTGCTGAAACCTCCTTCTGTGACTTCTCGTCACTTTGCACCTCCTTTTCCTCTATCTATCGAACGACAGCCTCGACGACTGCCAAGGGAGTGGTTTCCTCATCGTCGGTGAAGTGAAACTTGCGAGTTGCTCCTTCTGGTATGGAATGGGCTTTTTGTAGAGTTTCCTCTTTGGTTTTGGCGCGTTTGGAGGCACGAGTTGCGCGAGTTACGCGGCTCGTTGTAGTAGTAGAAAGATCTTGGTTTTTAGGGACTTTGGGATTTTTGGCTTTGGAGTGTTTGGTGGCAACTTTCGGTGATGGAGCGGTAGAAGACATGATTGGCTTTTTGGTAGAGGTAGGAGTTAGAAGTATTTTAGGTTTGAGAATCTTAGCTTGAATGAGATGGTGAAGCTTAGGCAGATGGAGGCTTATATAGAGTACCTCTTCTTGTTGCAGTTCGCCTTCATCTGTCACCCTACGTACAAGTTGATCTTCCATTTCTTTGGATAGGCGAGGGGGCGGCAATTCTCTGATGGCTTCTGTTGGCCGCATGTCGGCCACTTGTTGTGATGAAGCCTCCTTGAGGACGGCTTTAGCCTTTGATAGAAGAGTAGTCTTGGGTGCCATTTGGTTTAGGGGATTTGTACTGGAGTTTAGAAACATATTGCTCGAGAATTCTTAGAGTAGCTGTGAGGCAAGGATCTTTGGTCTAGGCTCACGATATTGTTGTAAGAGAGAAGAGAAAACACTTGAATGCTCAGAGAGTTTAGAAAGTGAGGGAAAATAGCGTGATGAAAGCAAGACTCTCATCGCCCCTTTATAGTTATCGAGTACGGTCGGAGACCGCTCCTCGTCCTCTCGTTGACATGTCCCAAGAGTACTATTCATAATGGGCAGCGTTCGTGACGATTGTCATCGATCCGTTGCGTTTTTCCCGTTTCTATCTATTGCACTCTCTCTAATCTATCCTTACTTTTGTGAAAATGCTAACATATCTGTTTCAAGTAGTCGTTTGACATGTTTTCCATGCACTTAACTGTACGTTGACTACTGAACTACCATGTTAAAGATGTTGCTCACGTGTCGGTGACCAATCGTGGGAATCAAAAGACAGTCTAATCGTGATTAATGAATATCATTCCAAGATCATGAACAATCTTGTTGATTTTTTCTCTACTTAGAGGCTTAGTAAAAATGTCAGCTAGTTGGTCTTCGGTAGATATGTACATTAAACCAACTAATTCCTTTTCATAACAATCTCTAAGAAAATGATGTCTAATGTCAATATGCTTGGAACGAAAATGATGCACATGATTTTTAGAAATAGAGATGACACTTGTATTATCACACATAATTGGCAGCGTACCTGTTTTGACTCCATAATCACCAATTTGCTGTTTAAGCCACAAGAGTTGAGCACAACAGCTTGCTGCAGCTATGTATTCAGATTCAGCAGTTGAGATTGCTACGTTTTGTTGTTTCTTTGATCCCCATGCGATCAAACATGATCCAACAAAGAATGTTGTCCCTGCCGTGCTTTTTCTATTGGTGATAGATCCTCCATAATCTGCATCTGAAAAAACTATAATATTACAATTAGTGAACTTAGGATAAAAGAGACCTAGGTTCATGGTCCCTTTGAGGTAACGTAGGATTCTTTTTACAGTTGTGAGGTGACTTTCTCGTGGATCTGCTTGAAACCTTGCACATAAGCAAACACTATACATAATGTTAGATCTACTATCAGTTAAATAGAGTAGAGAACCAATCATCTCCCTGTATGATCGCTGGTCGACCGGTCGGTCACCAGTCGTGATGCCCATTTTTATGCCAACTGCCATAGGTGTGTCAAACGGCTTGCACGCCTCCATTCAAAATGTTTTTAGCATATCCTTCACGTACTTTTGCTGGGATATGATTGTTCCTTCGTTATCTTGCTTGACTTGAAGTCCTAAGAAGAACTTCAATTCCCCTAGATCACTCATCTCAAATTCCTTTTTCATCAAAGCCTCAAACTTCTTGCAATATTTCTCATCAGAGGCTCCAAAGATTATATTATCAACATATACTTGCACAATTAAGAAGTCCTTTTTGTTGTTGTATACAAACAGGGTTTTATCCTCCTTTCCTCTCTTGAATTTGTTTTCTAAAAGATAGGAGGATAGACGATCGTACCATGATCTTGGAGCTTGTTTGAGCCCGTAAAGAGCTTTGTCAAGCTTGAGTACCATGTCTTTTCCTTCTTGTGTTTCAAAGCCTGGAGGTTGTTCAACATATACTTCTTCCTTGAAGTACCCATCGAGAAAGGCACTTTTGATGTCAAGTTGGAAGAGTTTGATTCTTTTATGTGCAGCAAATGTAATTTGTAATCTGATGGACTCCATCCTTGCTGCTAGAGTAAAGGTCTCTTGGAAGTCTATCCCTTCTTGTTGATGATATCCTTGAGCTACCAGACGAGCTTTGTTCCTAACGACTTCTCCCATCTCATTTAGCTTGTTTCTAAAGACCCATTTTGTGCCAAGTACTCCTTGATGTGAAGGTCGAGGCACAAGATGCCATACTTTGCATCTTTCAAACTGATTCAATTCTTCTTACATTGCTTTAATCCAGTCTGAGTCTTAAAGAGCTTCTTTGATATTTTTAGGTTCGATGGGTGAAACTGCCATTGAGAATGCTAGAAGATCTCGAGTTTGTGTTCTAGTTTGAATTCCTTTGGAGATATCTGATATGATGTTCTCCAATGGATGATCTTTGTCCAGAGTACGAGATTGATGAACGACTAATGGTGATAGAGGGTCTTCGACATCATTGTTCTCTTCATTAACCAGTTGTCGACCTGTCGCTGACCTGTTGGGCAAGTTTTCCCTGGTCGGTGATTCATCTTTGGATTTATCAGTGCGATTTTGATCGGCTAGATCAAATCCAAGTTCTTCATCTCCTTCATATTCTTTGACTTTGTGAACTTCAGCTTCATCAAAGATCACATGTACACTTTCCTCCACCTTCAATGTTCTTTTGTTGTAGACTTTGTATGCCAGCTCCTTTCAGAGTACCCAAGGATGATTGCCATGTCGCTTCCGACATCAAACTTTCCTAGGGGATTCTTTTCATTATTGTGGACATAACATTTACAACCAAAGATTCCGAAATGACTTATGTTTGGTTTTCTTCCCTTGATTAGCTCATAGGGTGTTTTGTTGAGGATAGGTCGTATGAGCGTTCTATTTGTGATATAGCATGCAGTCGCCACTACTTCTCCCTATAAGACCTATGGAAGACTGCTCCCCAATAGCATAGCTCTAGCTACCTCTTGTAATATTCTATTCTTAAGCTCAACTACCCCATTTTGTTGGGGTATCCTTGGTGCTGAATATGTGTGATTGATTCCATATTGTTTACACATATCCATGAATTGTTGATTCTCAAATTCTGACCCATGATCAAACCTAAGCGCCTTGATCTTATGGTTGAGTTGTACTTGGATTTTTCCTTCAAAGACTTGAAATTTTCTCAAAGACTTCGTCTTTGGAAGCAATGAAGAGTGTCCAAACAAATTGTGAGTAGTCATCAACAATTACAAACACATACCAATTTCCTCCAAAACGTTTGATTCTCATTGGTCCACATAAGTCCATGTGAAGTAATTCTGGTTGCTTGGATGTACTTACTAAGTTTTTTTATTTGAAAGAAATCTTAGTTTGTTTGCTTCTAACACAAGCATCACAAAGATTGGTCTCAGATTCTTTAATCTCAGGGAGACCTCTTACCAACCGTTTCTTGAAAAGCATTCTTAACAAGGAAACGCTAACATGCCCTAGTCTTTTGTGGCACAGTGTGGAGTCATCTATTGAATCATTCAAGCATGGAACATTTGGACTGTCAATATCCTCTAAACTAGTTACATAAACATTTTTACACCTTTTTTCTTTTAACAACTCTTTGCCATTGTCCTGACTTACTATGCTACAATGTGTAGAATAGAAGTGAACTGAATTACCTTTGTCACATATTTGAGATACGCTGAGCAAATTGAATTTTAAACCATTAACTAAATTGACATTATCTATGACATAGTCTGAGGTAAAACCAACCTTACCTTCACCGATGATTTTTCCTTTCTTGTTATCGCCAAAGGAAATGGTTCCTTGGCTTCTTGGTTCAAGTGAGAAGAACTTCATCTTGTCTCATGTCATGTGCTTAGAGCACTCACTGTCAATGTACCAGCAGGGGTGCATTCCCCTCGATTTTGCACTTAACAAGTTAGCGGTGTAGGGTTAGGGTCCACAGAAAGGTTGGACCCATTTCCTCCATCAATCATTGTTCTAGGATCATTTTTGACTACCCATTTTAAGCCTATCTTCTTGAGTTGCCAACGCATAATGAATCGTGTTCTATAGCATTTGGCTTCATAATAACTAGGTTGTCTACACAGATGGCAAACACCTCTACCACTGGTCCCTGACTGATACCCGACCTGTCGTTTGTTTCTCCACATGGGTGTCCTAGGAATAGCTTCTAGATTTGCATGTTTTTCATTGATTAATGCTACTTCTTTTTCTTTTGTTTTAAGGGCAGTAATCAGCTCATTTATTTTAGGTTGTTTTCCTAGTTTCATTTTTTTATGAGCGAAATGAACTTCACTATAGTCGATTTGCAATTTTATGAGTTCTTTCATATGGTTTTCTACCTTATCCTTATCGGAATTTTTCTTCAATTTCTCATTTTCCTCCATGAGTTCCTTGTTTTCATTTTCCAAAGCCTCTAGTTGATCAACTAGTATAAGAGAAAAATGTCTAAGTCCAGGAAGTTTAGCCTTTAGAATTTTCTTTCTAAGTTTAAAGTAGTTTACCTTGTTTTGATCTTCTTCTTCTTCTTCTGATCTGACGTGTCCTTGTCTTGGGCCATCAAACAAACTTCCTTAAGGCATTGGTGAGCCTTCTCATCCTCCGATAGATCGCTATCTGAGGTTTGATTGTTGTGTCTTAGCTCGGAGTCTCCCTATGCAGCAACAAACGCTTCTTTCCTTGGCCCTTTGTTGAGCGACCTCCGGACAGGTTTCCTGACCTTGTCATTGTCCTCTCGGGATAGTTGAGGATAGTCTTTGATGTGATGCCAACGCTTTGAACACCCGAAACACCTGTCATTGTTCTTTTTACGATGATCGTCAGTCTCCTTGGGCTCTCTTCCTTTCCTCATGTTGTTTCTTACGAACTTTCAAAAGTACCTCTTAGCCTAGAGGACCATCTCATCATTGTCTTCTCCTGTCTTGGAGTTTTCAGCTACTTGAAGGGCCATGCCTTTCCCCTTTTCTTTTGTTGAACTTTCTGAGTTTTGTTGTAGTAGTTTTAACTCAAACACCATTAGGGAACCTAACATGTCCACCAAAGAAATCTTAGATTGATCATGAACTTCTTGCATGGCATTGACCTTGCTGTCGAAGGAGGTAGGAAGAGATCTAAGGAATTTCCGAATTTGATCCTCATTCGAGATAGTTCTTCCAAGCACTAACATTTTGTTGAGCAGCTTGGTGAACCTTGTATGCATTTCAGAAATGCTCTCTTTTTCTTCCTTCTTGAATAGCTCCCAATGAGTGAGTAGTAACTTAATGCGAGTCTTTTTGATCTCATCATTCCCTTCATACGTGACTTCAAGAGTTTTCCAAATCTCTTGAGCTGTTTTAGCTGAGGCTATTTTGGAATATTGCTCAGGTAGTAGTGCACGGTGTAGAATCCTTACGACTCGAGCATTGAATACCATCTTCTTTATTTGATCATCCATCATGCTGTGAACAGATATGTCTTGTCCTTGAGCATTTTGGAAGGTGTATTCACCGTGTGATATAACCCTCTACATCCTTGGATCATCAGACTTGATGTGAAACTCCATTTTATTCTTCCAGTGAGTGTAGTTATCTCCATTGAAAAGTGGTGGTTGGTTTGGTGCAGAATCTTCTTCTGACGCTATTAGGCTTGTGTGAGACATTTTGATCATCTTCCAAAGCAGTTAGCTTTCTAGAAGAGACCTACTCTGATACGAATTGAAACTAGCTAGCAGTCCTAATGCATCCCTGATCGATCATGGATGTATCGTTGACTTAGATAAACTTCGATAGTTAAGGAAAGACACGAGATAAACTTAAACTGGAAAATCCATTTTGATTGAGAATTTACACACACGAAATTCATTCAATCTCCCTGGCCCACACACAGCCTCTGGGACAGTTTAGGACTTTATCCCAAAGTCTTATACCCTCTCTTGACAGCCGGCCTACGGTTCCCCAACCACTTCCCTACTGATCAGTTTACCAATTACAAAGTCTAGTCACACAACTCCAGTCCTAACCAACTCACCAACTCTCTATCATTTACACACACTTAAGTCTGATTCACACTTGCTCAGATAATCTCTCTCTTTTTCTCTCTTGTACAGACTTGCTTGCATATGACATTAATGCAAGTATATATACGGTTAGTTATGATGTAACTACCGTCCTATAAGTTCCTAGACCTAAGGAGTCGATTATAGTTTCGACCTATCACATAACAACCACACTAGAATTGTAGAGAGGTTTCAACTTGATCTGAAGTTGTCGGAACACGTGTTTTCTTGCCACTGGACACGTCAGCGGCAGCTCTCTTGATTGGTTGAGCTCAACTTGTGTGCTCAACTTGTTTGATCTCTTGCCTGGCTCATTAATGCTCATAAATACTCCTTTAAACTTCATTATGGCTATGTAATCTTTTTGATAAATATCCCTTTACTTATCTTGTCCATTTGCACATTAATGAGTTATATTCTTGTCGTGTGCTAGTTGAATATGAGGATGTGTGAGTCTGAATGAGTATGTCGATCTTCTTGCAGTCTTTGCCTTTGATTTACTCCTAAAGCATAAGAGATACCTTCGTGTGATGCCTGACTTCTTGTATGTGCTAGAAGTTCTATCGTGAGCTCTCCTAGACAGGTGCCCGACTGGTTGGGCACATGTCATGAATTGAGTGCGCTTGCAACCTTGCGTGTGAAGCCACTCCTTTGCCTGTCTATCTGAATATCAAAGCTTAACAAACATGTTAAATACACAATACATGGTTTGCTATCTTCAAAACTAATGGATCTTGACTTAACAGATTGGACAATGTAGGGGGGGAGAAGTGTCATAGGAATGAGGGGTTGATGTCGTGGGCGAGACAAAATGTAGCGAAATGACAGGCCTACGGTAGATGAGGCATTCTAGTGTGGGGTCGGGCGGCGATGATGATGATGAGTCTTCTAATGACTCATTGGATACAGGGACCAAGCCCGAGGGCGCAAGCGCCACTCAAGGGGAGCTGTGGGCGAGGAATGCCTGACAAGTCGGGAGTACATGAGGGTTGGCCGCTCCTTTAGGGGTTACCCGGGGCTTGAAGAAGGCTTCAACCACCAGAGCCTTGACCCGTGTGAACCGGGTCTTCTTGAAGAAGTTGTCCACCAGTTTTGTGCTGGAAAACTTAGAGCATTTTATGGTGCAGGTACACACATATTGGTTAAGTAAAGTGTTTAGTGAAGTTTTAACTGGAGGGTTAATTTTGACTTTGTCATCCATCTTGCAGGTGATGGCATTTGGGGAGAGACTGAGCTGGCAGGCTTGGAAGGTTGTTCATCTCTGAGATAAGTTGCACTATACCCGGTTACAGCTTCGTTCCGCTACTCATTGACTTTCCGTCGTTGAGGCAGAGAAGGAGGCTGCAACCCTAAGAGTGAGGAACAAACTGGCGGACATCATGGCACGGGCCGAGAAGGCCGCTCAGGAGAGTGTTAATCTAAGGGTGAAAGTAGGCTCTTGAAGTAGATTTGGCTCGAGTCCAAAAGGTAAGGGAGGAGGAGCGGGTAGCCAAGGAAAATACGCTTGAATAAGTGAACCGGTTGAGTGAGTGGGAGTTCCAAGACGCTCGAACGATAGGGGAGGAAATCAGGAGGGAGCTCCAAGCCATATCGAAGGCAAGGGAGGAGTTCAAGAAGGCGGAGATAGAGACCCGGTTAGCTGAGAAGGAGTCCCAGGATGCCATGGAAAAGGTCAAGGAAGAGGTAGAGGAGCTTCATGGTACAGAGATGGAAAATATTTAGAAGAGGTTGGAAGACTCCTTCGTGGCAAGGGGTCAGTTAGCCGGGCTATAATTGAAGAAGGTGTGGCTTGAAGTGGATGCGCTACGTAGCCATCTAAAGGTTGAGGAATCATGGAGCTTCACACTAGAGTCCCAGCTGAACTCGTTTCGGGATTTGGGGGGGGGGGGTCAATATAAGCTTATTGTCATGAACCTGGGGAAAAAGTTACGGAGTCTGAGTAAAGGTAGGTGGATTAGTAGGAAAAGCTGGGTGAGCTACAAGCCGTAGCTAGCTCCTAAATCCTTGAAGTTGGTGGCTTTGTTCGTAGCAGGGTGGTGCAGCTTTGCGAGGAAGTCAGGGTGAACCTTGACTTATCGTTGCTGAATCTGAGGCGGGGGGCCGGGAGTTCGGTGTGAGAGAAGCGATGCCGGCCTTCAACCCTGCCCCTAAGAGTTTACCTTTTGCATCAGTGGCTTTCAGTGGAGTGGCGTCATGAAAGTTGGATCAGGTGGAGAGATCCAAGGAGCCTAACCCGGGGAAGGCGTAGCTGGATTCCTCTTTATATCTTTTTTGAAGTACCTTGTTGACTTGCCTCCTGCTTGTTTATAAACCCATCGGGCGGTACTTTATGTATATGCAATCTTAATGGAAATAACAACCGGTTACCTTTTTTGAGACTTGGGGTGTGTTTTTGGGCTTGTGCTGAACCGTCTTGTGGGTGGAGAAAGAAGGCTGGCTTCTTTACGACCCGACTTCTTGGGTCGAGATCCTATTTAGGAGGGTTCGGCTTGTTTGTGGCGGGTGCCGGCTTCTGGGATACATCTGGTTGGGGGGGGGGGGTTGGTAGAAATATGATTACTTTTCTTAATGACAAGGTTAAGGTGGAATTATTTACCAACAATAACAATCTTTTATTGATTGGTATATGCATGTTACACTAGAAAATGGATTGGATTATTGTTATTTGGATATATTTTATGTTAAGAATATGTAATAATTAGTTAAATGATTGTATATATACTATATATATAAAGAGGGTGAAAAATATGACACTAAGACAACCTTACCAGTTAGGTTGATTATTATCAATAATGTTCATTGTAGTATGGATGAACCCTTATAAAGCTTTCTTGTGATGTGTGTTGAATGAACCGTGAATGGATGTAAGGTTCAAGTTATAATTATTTTAAAAGCAAAGCGAAGAACGAATTTTGCAAAGTGGCGACCGATCACCAAAAAATGGATGAACAAGTCACACATTTCGTGTCCTTGTTCTTAGTACGAAATTCGCAATAAGTTCTCTAGCATACATGCAATTAAATTTCATCTTCCAAGTTGTAGGTTTATGCCGAACTATAAGATACAGTTCTTACATGGCGAGTTTGCAAAGGCTAGTAGCAAAGTACAGACTTCTAATAAAATGAACAGCCAACTAAGGGTGGAAACAATCATTGATGCAAATCCCAATGAATGTGATAGAGTGGCACTAAAATCAACGACGACAGTCAAGAAGTTGAATAGTTGGACTATATGCTGCAAGATGTTGAAAATAATTTCACTGACAAGCCAGATGAATATCAAAGACTGGTTGACACATCAAGATCCCCTCTGCTTCCCAGTTGTGTCAAATTTACAGAATTGGCAGTCATACTACACTTGTTCAATTTGAAAGGAAGATTTGGCTGGAGTGACAAGATTTTCTTAACACTACCGAGACATCTTCATTACATGCTTCCAGATGAGAATGTACTCCCTAATTATACTCATGAGGCAAAGAATATGATGTGTCATATGGGAGTGGAGTATAAAAAGATACAAACATGTCTAAAAAAACTATATACTATATAGAGGAGTGAATGCACATTTGGATCTATGAGCCCAAGTTTGTTTGAACCTTATCCTATGTTGATTAAGATCTGGTCAGGTTCTAGGTCCACTTATAACCTAAGTTAAATAACTATGTTATAAAACAATAATCATTATAACCTAAGTTAGATCACTGAAACCTATTATGAGTCGCTACCTAAGTATAAACCTAATTAAACTCGGAAAAGGTAAGAATTCGGGTTCGAGGG
Organism: Limonium bicolor; assembly: GCA_023374045.1. NCBI lineage: Eukaryota > Viridiplantae > Streptophyta > Magnoliopsida > Caryophyllales > Plumbaginaceae > Limonium > Limonium bicolor. The sequence goes on along the minus strand of CM041779.1, from coordinate 46,065,528 downwards.
CTTGGTAGTATAGCTTTTCCGGGTTCAAATTGCTTTCACTGCCCTTGAAGCTATTTCCTCCACTTATATCATTAAAGGCTTATTATATAGTATAATTAATCTAAATGTGCAAGCTTCTGTATTTTTGAGTTTATTGACAGGAATTGAAGCTGAAAATTAAATCTACCTGAATTAGGATTTCAGGAGTCAAATTAGGTCAAAAATCTCTAAAATATGGGACCATGGACCTAGTTTCCGTGACCATGGACCCTAATATACCAAATTAATCAAAAAATTTGAAATTGCAGAAGATGAAATTTTTAGGTGTCTGCGGTCGCGGATAGGGTGTCCGCTGGACGGTGATTTTGACAGTGTTAAGTAAACACATAGAAAACTAAGAAAACTCAAAATTACACAATTCAAATTTTTTGTTTTGCTAGAGATTGATGTGGAGAGTGTGTGGAGTTTGTAGTTTTAGGATTTTATGATCTGTAACCTATTTTGAAAGCTCCAAGAGGCGGTTCCTGTTTAACAGGATTCTTTGATCGGTTTGTCGTTGTCCTCCGGTTAGGCAACAACTTCAAGCTTCCGAATCCTTCTTCCTTGTGTTACCTTACACATTTTCCATGGCATTTGAGGTGTTTGGTTGCTTAAAACTTTGTAGGAAGAGTAAAGTCAGAGTTTTTAGTGATTTAAAGGCAATTTGGGCAAAATTTCAGCTTGGTAGGGTTGGAATACATGGGAGGCAAGTTAGGAAAGGTTTTTGTCCTCAAAAGAGTTATGATGTGTCCTAGGTTGTTTGGCAAGGTCTCGTTTTATAGAAAAAGTGTGGCAAATTGATAAAACAATTGTTTTTTTTATCAAGAATCTTTATTGACTTTAAGTGAATCTGATTTTTTTGACTAACCTACTGGTTAAATCATGAAATTTTAACCACAGGTAAAGAATTATTTTTAGGAATTTTAAGAGTTGTAATTGTATTATTTTGATAAATAATCAATTTTATAAAATGTTACAATTTGGCACCTCTCTCAGTTTATAAATAATTACCGAAAATTTGAAAATTTAAAATACCAACGTGTTTATTCTCCAAATATCATCCCCTATCATGTGTTAAATTTCATGACATTTTGACTCGATTTGGGTATTTTCCATAGGAGAGACAAAATTTCAAGAATGTTTGAATTTCTCTTTAAAAACATGGGGTTCACGCTCCAAATAAAAATTTTCAGGTTTATGACTGTGTGTAGCCATGTTAACCATATGAAAATTTTATTTTAATATGTGAAGGCCTTTCTTTATTCTTTTAGGAAATTATATGTATTAATTATTAATGAAAATAGCTTATAATATGAATTAAAAGCGATATTTCCAAAATAAAAATTATCAAAAAGTTGTAAGAATGCCCGTCATAATGACTGTAATGTTTGAGAGTAATTTGAGATGATGAATGGGTCATACGAAAATAGAAAGTCCTGAGAATATCCTTGGAAAATCCCGACTTTATGCATTTTAACCATTTTACCCTTACTTTCACTTTTACGCACTAAGGCCTTTCCCGAGGGTCAAAATTTTAGGTATAACAAATTCCCCCCATCAACTAGTGAAATACCCCAAACCTTGATATGTGGTTTAAACATTTAAACTATGGTATTTAGAGGCTAAAGAGGGCCTTGGAAACGTCAGTGTACAATTTAAAACCATAGTAAAACACAATAAAGCACTAAGACACAGCTTGAGCAAAAATATGCTCTAAGCTTGGAGTGAACTTGGTTGGGACCCAAAGGACCTACCAAGACTTGGTAATATTCAATTATGATTTAATAAGGCTAATTAAGTCCTTAGGAAACTTTGGTAGACAGTTAAACCAAACAGAACACAAGAAAATACCTTAAAGTCAATAAGAGCAAAAATGTGCTCTAAGCTTGGGATAAATTTGTATAAGACCTAATGGTCATATCTATACCTTATAAATATGTTAATGAACATATTAAATCAATTACCAAAGAAAACCAAGCTTGAAAACAAGTTAAAACACAAAATGTGCTTTAAGGAGTCTTAAAGCACATTTTTGAAAAATTGTCTTGTAAATGAGTTTTGAGTGGCTAAATGTCCATCATTACTCTTTAATTAACATGTGTACTATATAGCATCACATTTGGAAGTCTAGATCAATGAGAAATCAAAAATTTCACTTCTATGTGCCTTGTTTTTGTGAATAGTAACTTTAATAAGCTAGTTTGTAACATATGATATTATAAGTTATGTTAATGGTCAACAAAGACCAAAACACCCTTATTATGATTATGGGGGCCGGTTTTTGTAGGGTGAGTCATCACCATTCATAAATCAATTAAAGGAAAGGAAAGTGAGTAAAGTAAAGTACTATTTGCTTTATATGTAAAATATCTTAACAAAGTGAACTCTCTCACCTCATTCTCTTCTTTCCTTTCATTTCCCACGGTTTTCCATCTTCTTCCTCCTCTCTCCATCGGTTTGCTACAGCCATATACCATCCTCCATCTTCTTCCACTTGTAACTTATGATTCCATGCTCCAAATTCAATTTCAAGACCACCATTCTTCTAGTTGGAGCAAGCTCTACACTTCTATCTTTTCAAATCTTCAAAAGCCTCATTTCGGTGCCAAGGAGATTCACCATTGATGGGGCTTGACCTCATCTTTTCACACCTTGTTGTTCTCCTTTGCTTCAAGGTAAGGAAACTCAAAGAAAATCCATGTTTCCTCCATGTTTTTATGTTGACCGAAAATCACCATTAATGGTGTAGTTACCTTGCTTTGTTCTAGCTACATTCCAATCAGTCAAGGGCTTGGTGGAGTCCTCTCTTGATACTTATTCAAGCTCTCTTCCAATTCCAAGGTAAAACAATTACCTTAATGTATTAAGACAATATATGTGCCTAGGGTTTACAATGAGATGAAGCGTAATGCTTGAATACTCATTCTATTATTTGTACATTGTTTAGAAGTGGACAAACAACCAAACATCCTTACCGGTTTTACAAGGAAACAAGAAAGAAGTTTGTGAAAAAAAGAGGTAAACAAACTATCTCAATGTAGTTTAAATGCCTTAGGAAAATGAGCTTGATTTGCTTGATAAAAATACCTAAGGAGCCAATGGTGAATGACCTAGTAAAATGCTCTCAAGGAAACTATTAAAGGGCATATGTGTTGTTGTATGTAATTGCAGGTCAAAGGCAATATTTATGTGGGAAATTCAGTGTTTAAGGTTTATGCAATTTAAGGGCCTAAGTGCCAAGCAATTTAAGTTTATGCACTATATTGTGATGTAGTGTAAAATTTGGTGAGTGTGTGTGTGAGAATACTCTTGATGGATTTTAGGCGTTCTTGAATGAACTAAGGTAAAAACCTAAGGGTTGGATGTGAGAATATACAAAAGGAGCTATGGCAAAATTTGGAAAATGTATAAGAAGTTCTAAGTGATTTAAACAAGTTTTGGTGAACTAGGAAGTGTTAAAGGTGAACAAGTGTTTTACTAGGGAAGAAAACATGTATTAAGGTGATTTAGAGTGATGCAAGGTTTTGGTATTATCTTGGAAGTTCTAAGGATTCAATGAGTGTTTTTGTGGATGTATTAAAGTCTTGGAGAAGTTTGTTTAAGTTTTAGGAATGTTGATGTACAAGGAGGAAATGATGTTTAGGTAAGATGTGAAAAGGAGATTTAGTTAGTGAGAAAAGAAGTTTGCGAGATGATGTTAAGGTGTAGAGGAAACACCTTGGTATAGTGGTCATTATAGGTGAAATACCACTTAGAGATCTTAAGGAGAAAACATTCCAAGTGCTAGGAATTTTGTGAATGATAAGATGGTTTTGGTGGGTGATTTAAAGAGTTTAGTACATGGCTAAAGGTGTGTTTGATGTGCCAAATGATGTTAGAACAAATTAGGAGGCTTGAGGAAAAGTTTGGAGAAAGTTTGACAAGTTTTTGTCAATTTCTGATGTTGTCCGACCTAGTGGTCAGACCCAGGGTGGGTCGGACAACCTTGTTAATTCAATCGTTGGAGTTTCTGGAATGGTCCGACCCAGAGGTCTTGGGTCTGACATGGGTCGGACATGTGTGCTCTAAGTCTCTGGAATGGTCCGACCCAAATGGTTGGGTCGGACATGGGTCGGACAGGTGTATTTAAAAGACGGGAAAAGTTTCTGGAACGGTCCGACCCAGTTGTGGGTCGGACGGTGGGTCGGACGGCCCAAAGTATGTAAAAAAAAATTGTTTAATGTTATAGAATGGTGGGGATTATTAAGTAATGATGTTATAAGATTGTTAAGGACATGTTAAGTGAGTTATAATGACAATTTAGTGGGGGAAAAGTTGTATTCAAATGTAAAGGCAAAATAAGTTAAAATGTGAAGTTATTTAACTAAGTTAACGGGGACAAGTTATAAGCATTAGACTTTAAACAATCATGTTACCCCGATGTTAATAATAGTACATGTAATGTTATCAGTTGTTTGAGAGTTGCTCGAGGAACATAAGTGGACATGATAAAGTGGACTCCGGTGACAGGTATGGTTTTCTTGCAACTTGTGTCCTACCGGATTACATCGGCTTGTATGCCAATGTGTTTTTCTGTATGTTTGCCACGTTGTAAGATAAAACATGTAATGAGTTTACAGTAATTCATTTATGTGGCGTGTTCAACTCCGATACCATTTAACCTCGGAAGTGTTAACCTTAGTTAACTGAGTCTAGGATACATGAGAGTTCGGTATTCGGATTAAACGACCCGAACCATGGGACGTTCTAACCACGGCTATGCGTGTGTTAATTGTGTGATATGTGTATGTGAATGTAGAGATCTCCCTTGTATGGTTAACCCAGTTGTAATACTGTATGGTGTGTAGATGTGATAGACTCCATAGTGGGGTTCTAACTATTATCTAAAAGTAAGTATGTACTAACATTGGTGAGGATTCCGGTTGGCCGGTCGCGCGTTGTTTGGGAGTGGGTATCCTTTTTAGCCTTACCCTTCTCTCTATTATGGTTGTTTCTCTCACGGGTTATGATCTCCCATTAGCTTACTCCAAAGCTTAGCTATTCTGACTTATGATCGGTTTAGGGGGAACATGTGTTTGTGTGGTGTGTTCGGGTCACCAAACCCGAACCATCTTAACTTAAGTTACTCGTCCGACTATTAGGACGGTAATGAGTGTTGTATAACAAGCTTACCATGAGGGTGACATCATCCTCTAGGCTCACCAGTGAATTAACAATGTTTGGGTCGGTTCCCAAGAGAGCCGCTCCCGTTATGTGTTGTTTGTAATGTAATGCAATCTCTATTGCGATGTTGTTATGTGCACGTTGAAACGTGGAAAGTGTTGTTATGTGTTGTTATGTGATGTATGTTATATGTTGTAAAATGTGGAATATGTGGATCATGGATATGAATCCCAGTTTGTGATAAGAGACGTTTAAGGATAACCCGATTAATGGGTAAGTGTCGTCTATTAAGGAAGTAGCTCTACTAGAGGAGAAACACTTGGGGTAATGAATACCATGAGTGACCTATCAAGTTTGGATATATTATCTGTTTGTTGATCCCATTGAGGCGGAATGATTCGTGTTGTGTGTTTTAAGTTACATGCATGATTTAAATATAATCAACCGCATGCTAAGACGACAATTAGTTGTGCGTGGCCCGGTAGCATGTGGGCTGCGGGATTACCATACCAGTAAAGGTGCTGAGCCCCTTGGGGGCCACCCTTTCTTTCTTTTCCCTATTTCAGGTTCAGAGAGCTGGAAGCCGTTCGAGAGTAGGACGGGGTAGTCGTTGTACATGGGTAATCATTTAAATTGTATATGTACTGTAGGTGTAGTAAGACCGAAATTATTATCGGCATTAGTTTGTGAATACTCGGTACAGTTGGAAGGTGTATGTTGTTTCTATTGTTAATGGAAGGGTCAGTAATGTGTAGTCGCTCGGGAATCTAGTCCATCAGACCGGTACAGTGTATATGTAATAGCCTTGTTAGCCACGTGGGTGGTTAACGAGCGTCTAACACCAACGAGTTAAGTGATGTGATGAAGTTGTTTTTCCATGCAGTTTAATTGTAAGTATGTTAATGTTGGATGGGGTGTTACAAAAAGTGGTATCAGAGCGAAGTATCGCTCTGATGACTGAATTACCGAGCTTAGGAAGTACCGAGTTAGGATTTTAGTACTTTGGGTTAAGGGATGAGTGATAGCGTGAGAGATACGCTAGTTAGGAGTAACCAGTGTGTACTGGAAACCTACAATATCCTTCCCGCCCTCCACAATCCCTGTTATATAACTTGGGAAACAACGCCAGAGAGATGGAAGTCCTCTCTTACTCGGGAATACCCGATCTGGCTGTTATTAAACACCTCTAAGGTACGGAGAACCTGTCATACGGTGGATCCCAAAAACTGGGAATCCCGGAGACGGTTTCCATCTGAACAATGTTAACCGCATTAAATAGCGAAGAATGAAGAATTTTGTGTATATGAGAATAGAATTTCCGGCAACCTGGGTCGACATGCCGAGCAGTCGAGAACAACCAGCTTGCAACGCACCGACCGTGCAACAGGCAAGAAGTGGAGTAATGAAACCGGGACAAGTGTCTACGGAACACAGTTGTTAAATAATACACCAACGGTATACCAACCGACTAAGGAACTACAACGTAGTACCCAAACAAGAGACAAGTCTCAGTAACCACGATAATGCGTGGAACGGGCTACGAAGAGGAAACAATACTAAGTAAAAAGGAGTCTCCAAGAATGGGAGACACCCTAGTTAATAATTATCATGTGAATACAGTGAGAAGCCGCCCAGAGGGTTAATTGTCAAGACTGTAAGATCAAGTGAGGGCCAACAAGGCCACTGATGACAGTGCGGGTGAGAACAATACCGCAACCGGTGTGTGTGTTTAACCGAGAGCCAGTTAGCATGGCGCACTTGCCATAGCAAGTGCTGCTATAACAGGGCTGTTCGGGGAAGTTTTAACAAATACGAAGTACTTAGTAAAGTACCATGAAGTTAAGTGAGATCATCATAACCGTGGAAGGGCTGGATAGCCTAACCTCTATAATTGGATGTACACCAGTCAGCAAGAAGCTAGACCTGGTTAAGGTAAGATGTTATGAAACCATGAAAAGTTTTCTTTCACACTCAGATTTATTTCAAACTCTTTTCGTCCAAAACCAAGATTTCTTTCAAACCCATACTCATTTTCTACCTTCTTTTAAAACCAAACCAGAAAAGCCAAGGACAGTGATAAAGATACAACAGTGGATAAACTTTCCCTCGATTAAGTTCGGGAAGCACGGAACGCATATTGTCACAGGACAATATAAGGGAGTTGACAACAGAATACTTCACCTAGGCGTGTAACGGACATTACGAGTGTACCAACTGTAATGTGGGACGACCACACTCCGTGAGGAGCTTGTGGGCCTGACAGACCTTTATGGGTTAGTTGGGTAAGTAGTAATGTATCAGCATGGTACCCCACATATGTATACGAGTAGAGTCCGGAACACGGGAAGTAGTCGACTCCGTACTACGGTCAGCAGTATAAATCAAACAAGAGCTAAGGATTACCATGAATGGTTGTTGAAGTAAAGGAACTCAGTTAAGTTAACGAGACTAAAGGAATTAGTGAATTCCTTTTAAGGAAATGTTTAGGAGTCAGGAGGTGCGAAGTGCACTAACTGTAATGTAAAGACATCGTATATGTCTTAAGGATCCTCAGGGATAAACATGATAGCTGGAATGGAGACCCTGCCTGTACATGACGAGGCAAATGCCTAATGTGGACACATCAGTGTGCAACAAACGGGATGAAACTTCCGGAATGAGTACCTACACTACCAGGAAAGGTTGATCTTCATAGAAGGAGATAATAAGCCAGTTAAGAACGCAAACGGCGTGGCTAACGGAATATACCAATAAGTGTGAACCAGATGTAAAGGCATAACTTAGCAACACCCAGGAGCAATCCTTGAAGGGTGTTCACATCAACGATAGTTGAATGAAGTAACGTGACAGAAACACAAGGGTTGAAACTGACACCCAGTTTAGAGATAAGTTGTCAGGAGACGGACTGACAATCCAAAGGGGCATCCCATGAAAGGAAACGTGATGCAATAACCTTGTCATGGAGCCCGATATGACGTCCAAACCATGCAATGTTGTACAGAAAAGTACATGTGTGTGGACAGCCTACCATGAGCAGAGTTCGAGGCAGTAGGGCTACTAAGCCACAAGCAAATGTGTTATGTAAATTTAAGTCAATTGTGGAAGTCTAGGTTGTACAAGTAAGTAGAGCGGAGAACAAACCACTGCTTTATGAGTGGGGATACCTCTCAATAGTGTAAACCGTGCAAGCGGTAGTAATGCGAACCAAGTTCAAGAAATATGTTAAGGATCGACCATGTTGATATTGCGAGAGAACAGTTAGTTTAGTAGCTTGTGAAGCACCCGGCTGAATAACAGCGGCTTGTAACTCGAGTGAGCTATGCTCAAGGAGCATTCAGTAGTCATCCAAATGAATGATGAACCATAATACGAATGATGTAAGTATATGTGTGGAAGTTAATGTGACAGTAAATACCATGTGAGTTAGTGTTATACAATAAGTGAGAGCACAGTGCGCAGTAAGCGACCGTTGTATAAGTGTTGTTGAATAATGATATGGCAGATAAGAGCAGTTATGAGTTAAATTCAATGGTGATGCAAGGTAAGTGATGATAAACAGACTGGGCAATAAGCCAGTAGTTAGTACTATGTGATAAGGAACTCAGTATGAATTCCATGGCGAATCGCATAAGAGATTTACTGTCAAGAGTTTACGCCTCTGCACTCTGTATGACTGAGTGTTTTGGTATTGCATTTGAACAGTAATGATCGAGTGCGATGGAAAGGGTTTTGGAAATGTTAGTTGTGGAGGAAATAGAAAGCGGCTTATAATGTTATAGTGGCCGATGCATAGGAAATGCAAAGACATACCAATGAAAGAGTACTTGTACAAAACCAAATGTGGAGGCATGATTAACAGTAAGTGACTACAGTAGCACTAACTGCCAAATATCGGTATGAAATATACCCCAAATGTTGGAAATAACCAAGAGAGCGCTACATTAGGTAGCAGCTCAATCTCAACCGACAATAAGTCGGAAGGGAACAAGTCAATCATTGTGAAATACGTAGCAGTTTACGCAGTAAGTTATTAGAGAAGTGGATGGAAAGTTTTGTAACTCACCGAGTTCGCTAACGGTAAGAGATACCACGCGTCGGTTGAGAAACCATTGTTACCAAGATAAAGGTGATAAATGGGAGATGTACAATACAGTAAGAATAACGAGTGGGGCAAACTAAGCTCTACAGTTATTAGAGTTGCGCAGCAGACACTAGTGAACCAGTGATTCAAGTGTACAACGTGAATAGCGAATATGAGTAAATGGCTAATTATTAACGCCTAGAAGCCTCACAGGCCAGAACCGAACCAGTTAAGAGTTTAAGCAAACTCCAATGAGAATTCTTGGTTTAGGGACTAAACCGCCAATATGGTCAAGATCCTCTAACCAGAACACATTGTATAACAGACCGATGATTAAGTGACTGATTACGTGGGCGTAATCCCTTTTAAGGGGGGTAGAGCGTAAAACCGCTTAGTGTGTTTTACCGTACAAGTGTACGTGAGCTATGTTGTGCATAGCACAAAATGATTTGTTTGGATGATTGGTGTGTGCGTTACATAAACATACGCATTCATTCATGGTTTAATTGTGGTAATTGCGCATAGAAGATGCGAATACCATTGTGATAAGCGTGTTTATTTGTTAACAGTTGTGTGTGATAGTACAAGGGTGGGGAGTAGAGAAACTCCCAGGGGAACAAAAACCCCGACAGTGTATAAATGTGAAACTGTTGTGTTGTATTTTGATAAAATGTATGTGTATATATATACTATATAGTGATTCATGAAAGGGTATGATGAAACCGACATAGAACCTAGTGAGAATAAGATTCCCTAGGCAACAGGATTAAAGTGAATGGAGGTAACTGATAGACGGAGTTCTATCCTTTGGAGGTTATGATCATGATTAGAATGATTAAAAAAGATAGAAAATTGGAAATGAGTGATTTATTTGATGCTTGAAAATGAACGTGGGAGGGTGGAACTTGATTTGCATGCTATCAAGGGAAGCCGAACACAAATTGGGGTGGAAGGATAGTTCAACACTGATGCTGATCACATCAGGGTGGATGATTCTTGAGGCTCCCCTTAAGTGGTCACAAATAACCACGCTAAGAAAAGAAGCAAAGAGCATAAGTTGGACTTGGAGTTGTGTGTTTTCAAAAGGATTTTCAATTGGTGTTTTCAAAACAATCGATTATATTTTGAATAAAAGGATTCTCTTAACTTAACCTAGTAAAGAATATTTTGTAGTACTTGCTCACGAGCTGAGGACGTATGAGCCTTTGTTTTCGGACCGGCGACATGAGAAGTACATATGTTAAAAAATTAAGTGATTGTTTTGATCTCCCAAAGGGACGGGGACCAGAAGGTGTCCATCGCGACCGGGTTCTGCGGGATCACAGTGTATATAAAAGATATTTTTGATTGTTATACATGCTTATGACATGTGTGTGGTATGTGTAATAAATATTTTGACATTGAGTTCCAAAAGTGTATGTTATCAAGACCTATGAGTCTAAATGTTGCTGTGTTACATAGACCTATGTGTCTAAAGGCGTGTTATGTTATCAAGACCGTGGTCTAAACGTTGTTATGTTACCCAAGACCAGAGAGTCTAAGGGCTGTTATGTATGTGCCAATATTGTTAAGATACCCGGACCATTGAGTCCGAGGTTATCATGTGAGTATGTTATGTTATGTATGGATGTGAATATGTTACCCGGACCATTAAGTCCGAGGTTGTGATGTAAAGTATGTTTGGTTATGGAAGTTTATTTCAAGTGATTCCGTGTTCTAAACCAAAAGATGTGTGGGAAGTGTAAACTTCGAGGACGAAGTTCTTTTAAGGGGGGTAGATTGAAATACCCCAAACCATGATATGTGATTTAAACATTTAAACTATGGTATTTAGAGGCTAAAGAGTGCCTTGGAAATGTCAGTGTACAATTTAAAACCTTAGTAAAACACAATAAAGCACTAAGACACAGCTTGAGCAAAAATATGCTCTAAGCTTGGAGTGAACTTGGTTGGGACCCAAAGGACCTACCAAGACTTGGTAATATCAATTATGATTTAATAAGGCTAATTAAGTCCTTAGGAAACTTGGTAGACAGTTAAACCAAACAGAACACAAGAAAATACCTTAAAGTCAATAAGAGCAAAAATGTGCTCTAAGCTTGGGATAAATTTGTATAAGACCTAATGGTCATATCTATACCTTATAAATATGTTAATGAACATATTAAATCAATTACCAAAGAAAACCAAGCTTGAAAACAAGTTAAAACACAAAATGTGCTTTAAGGAGTCTTAAAGCACATTTTTGAAAAATTGACTTGTAAATGAGTTTTGAGTGGCTAAATGTCCATCATTACTCTTAATTAACATGTGTACTATATAGCATCACATTTGGAAGTCTAGATCAATGAGAAATCAAAAATTTCACTTCTATGTGCCTTGTTTTTGTGAATAGTAACTTATAAGCTAGTTTGTAACATATGATATTATAAGTTATGTTAATGGTCAACAAAGACCAAAACACCCTTATTATGATTATGGGGGCCGGTTTTTGTAGGGTGAGTCATCACCATTCATAAATCAATTAAAGGAAAGGAAAGTGAGTAAAGTAAAGTACTATTTGCTTTATATGTAAAATATCTTAACAAAGTGAACTCTCTCACCTCATTCTCTCTTTCCTTTCATTTCCCACGGTTTTCCATCTTCTTCCTCCTCTCTCCATCGGTTTGCTACAGCCATATACCATCCTCCATCTTCTTCCACTTGTAACTTATGATTCCATGCTCCAAATTCAATTTCAAGACCACCATTCTTCTAGTTGGAGCAAGCTCTACACTTCTATCTTTTCAAATCTTCAAAAGCCTCATTTCGGTGCCAAGGAGATTCACCATTGATGGGGCTTGACCTCATCTTTTCACACCTTGTTGTTCTCCTTTGCTTCAAGGTAAGGAAACTCAAAGAAAATCCATGTTTCCTCCATGTTTTTATGTTGACCGAAAATCACCATTAATGGTGTAGTTACCTTGCTTTGTTCTAGCTACATTCCAATCAGTCAAGGGCTTGGTGGAGTCCTCTCTTGATACTTATTCAAGCTCTCTTCCAATTCCAAGGTAAAACAATTACCTTAATGTATTAAGACAATATATGTGCCTAGGGTTTACAATGAGATGAAGCGTAATGCTTGAATACTCATTCTATTATTTGTACATTGTTTAGAAGTGGACAACAACCAAACATCCTTACCGGTTTTACAAGGAAACAAGAAAGAAGTTTGTGAAAAAAAAGAGGTAAACAAAACTATCTCAATGTAGTTTAAATGCCTTAGGAAAATGAGCTTGATTTGCTTGATAAAATACCTAAGGAGCCAATGGTGAATGACCTAGTAAAATGCTCTCAAGGAAACTATAAAGGGCATATGTGTTGTGTATGTAATTGCAGGTCAAAGGCAATATTTATGTGGGAAATTCAGTGTTTAAGGTTTATGCAATTTAAGGGCCTAAGTGCCAAGCAATTTAAGTTTATGCACTATATTGTGATGTAGTGTAAAATTTGGTGAGTGTGTGTGTGTGTGAGAATACTCTTGATGGATTTTAGGCGTTCTTGAATGAACTAAGGTAAAAACCTAAGGGTTGGATGTGAGAATATACAAAAGGAGCTATGGCAAAATTTGGAAAATGTATAAGAAGTTCTAAGTGATTTAAACAAGTTTTGGTGAACTAGGAAGTGTTAAAGGTGAACAAGTGTTTTACTAGGGAAGAAAACATGTATTAAGGTGATTTAGAGTGATGCAAGGTTTTGGTATTATCTTGGAAGTTCTAAGGATTCAATGAGTGTTTTTGTGGATGTATTAAAGTCTTGGAGAAGTTTGTTTAAGTTTTAGGAATGTTGATGTACAAGGAGGAAATGATGTTTAGGTAAGATGTGAAAAGGAGATTTAGTTAGTGAGAAAAGAAGTTTGCGAGATGATGTTAAGGTGTAGAGGAAACACCTTGGTATAGTGGTCATTATAGGTGAAATACCACTTAGAGATCTTAAGGAGAAAACATTCCAAGTGCTAGGAATTTTGTAAGAAATTTGTGATGATAAGATGGTTTTGGTGGGTGATTTAAAGAGTTTAGTACATGGCTAAAGGTGGTGTGTTTGATGTGCCAAATGATGTTAGAACAAATTAGGAGGCTTGAGGAAAAGTTTGGAGAAAGTTTGACAAGTTTTTGACAATTTCTGATGTTGTCCGACCTAGTGGTCAGACCCAGGGTGGGTCGGACAGCCTTGTTAATTCAATCGTTGGAGTTTCTGGAATGGTCCGATCCAGAGGTCTTGGGTCGACATGGGTCGGACATGTGTGCTCTAAGTCTCTGGAATGGTCCGACCCAAATGGTTGGGTCGGACATGGGTCGGACAGGTGTATTTAAAAGACGGGAAAAGTTTCTGGAACGGTCCGACCCAGTTGTGGGTCGGACGGTGGGTCGGACGGCCCAAAGTATGTAAAAAAAATTGTTTAATGTTATAGAATGGTGGGGATTATTAAGTAATGATGTTATAAGATTGTTAAGGACATGTTAAGTGAGAGTTATAATGACAATTTAGTGGGGGAAAAGTTGTATTCAAATGTAAAGGAAAATAAGTTAAAATGTGAAGTTATTTAACTAAGTTAACGGGGACAAGTTATAAGCATTAGACTTTAAACAATCATGTTACCCCGATGTTAATAATAGTACATGTAATGTTATCAGTTGTTTGAGAGTTGCTCGAGGAACATAAGTGGACATGATAAAGTGGACTCCGGTGACAGGTATGGTTTTCTTGCAACTTGTGTCCTACCGGATTACATCGGCTTGTATGCCAATGTGTTTTTCTGTATGTTTGCCACGTTGTAAGATAAAACATGTAATGAGTTTACAGTAATTCATTTATGTGGCGTGTTCAACTCCGATACCATTTAACCTCGGAAGTGTTAACCTTAGTTAACTGAGTCTAGGATCACATGAGAGTTCGGTATTCGGATTAAACGACCCGAACCATGGGACGTTCTAACCACGGCTATGCGTGTGTTAATTGTGTGATATGTGTATGTGAATGTAGAGATCTCCCTTGTATGGTTAACCCAGTTGTAATACTGTATGGTGTGTAGATGTGATAGACTCCATAGTGGGGTTCTAACTATTATCTAAAAGTAAGTATGTACTAACATTGGTGAGGATTCCGGTTGGCCGGTCGCGCGTTGTTTGGGAGTGGGTATCCTTTTTAGCCTTACCCTTCTCTCTATTATGGTTGTTTCTCTCACGGGTTATGATCTCCCATTAGCTTACTCCAAAGCTTAGCTATTCTGACTTATGATCGGTTTAGGGGGAACATGGTTTGTGTGGTGTGTTCGGGTCACCAAACCCGAACCATCTTAACTTAAGTTACTCTGACTATTAGGACGGTAATGAGTGTTGTATAACGAGCTTACCATGAGGGTGACATCATCCTCTAGGCTCACCAGTGAATTAACAATGTTTGGGTCGGTTCCCAAGAGAGCCGCTCCCGTTATGTTATGTGTTGTTAATGTAATGCAATCTCTATTGCGATGTTGTTATGTGCACGTTGAAACGTGGAAAGTGTTGTTATGTGTTGTTATGTGATGTATGTTATATGTTGTAAAATGTGGAATATGTGGATCATGGATATGAATCCCAGTTTGTGATAAGAGACGTTTAAGGATAACCCGATTAATGGGTAAGTGTCGTCTATTAAGGAAGTAGCTCTACTAGAGGAGAAACACTCTAGGGGTAATGAATACCATGAGTGACCTATCAAGTTTGGATATATTATCTGTTTGTTGAGCCCATTGAGGCGGAATGATTCGTGTTGTGTGTTTTAAGTTACATGCATGATTTAAATATAATCAACCGCATGCTAAGACGACAATTAGTTGTGCGTGGCCCGGTAGCATGTGGGCTGCGGGATTACCATACCAGTAAAGGTGCTGAGCCCCTTGGGGGCCACCCTTTCTCTTCTTTTCCCTATTTCAGGTTCAGAGAGCTGGAAGCCGTTCGAGAGTAGGACGGGGTAGTCGTTGTACATGGGTAATCATTTAAATTGTATATGTACTGTAGGTGTAGTAAGACCGAAATTATTATCGGCATTAGTTTGTGAATACTCGGTACAGTTGGAAGGTGTATGTTGTTTCTATTGTTAATGGAAGGGTCAGTAATGTGTAGTCGCTCGGGAATCTAGTCCATCAGACCGGTACAGTGTATATGTAATAGCCTTGTTAGCCACGTGGGTGGTTAACGACGTCTAACACCAACGAGTTAAGTGATGTGATGAAGTTGTTTTTCCACTGCAGTTTAATTGTAAGTATGTTAATGTTGGATGGGGTGTTACAAAAAGTGGTATCAGAGCGAAGTATCGCTCTGATGACTGAATTACCGAGCTTAGGAAGTACCGAGTTAGGATTTTAGTACTTTGGGTTAAGGGATGAGTGATAGCGTGAGAGATACGCTAGTTAGGAGTAACCAGTGTGTACTGGAAACCTACAATATCCTTCCCGCCCTCCACAATCCCTGTTATATAACTTGGGAAACAACGCCAGAGAGATGGAAGTCCTCTCTTACTCGGGAATACCCGATCTGGCTGTTATTAAACACCTCTAAGGTACGGAGAACCTGTCATACGGTGGATCCCAAAAACTGGGAATCCCGGAGACGGTTTCCATCTGAACAATGTTAACCGCATTAAATAGCGAAGAATGAAGAATTTTGTGTATATGAGAATAGAATTTCCGGCAACCTGGGTCGACATGCCGAGCAGTCGAGAACAACCAGCTTGCAACGCACCGACCGTGCAACAGGCAAGAAGTGGAGTAATGAAACCCGGGACAAGTGTCTACGGAACCACAGTTGTTAAATAATACACCAACGGTATACCAACCGACTAAGGAACTACAACGTAGTACCCAAACAAGAGACAAGTCTCAGTAACCACGATAATGCGTGGAACGGGCTACGAAGAGGAAACAATACTAAGTAAAAAGGAGTCTCCAAGAATGGGAGACACCCTAGTTAATAATTATCATGTGAATACAGTGAGAAGCCGCCCAGAGGGTTAATTGTCAAGACTGTAAGATCAAGTGAGGGCCAACAAGGCCACTGATGACAGTGCGGGTGAGAACAATACCGCAGCCGGTGTGTGGTTTAACCGAGAGCCAGTTAGCATGGCGCACTTGCCATAGCAAGTGCTGCTATAACAGGGCTGTTCGGGGAAGTTTTAACAAATACGAAGTACTTAGTAAAGTACCATGAAGTTAAGTGAGATCATCATAACCGTGGAAGGGCTGGATAGCCTAACCTCTGTAATTGGATGTACACCAGTCAGCAAGAAGCTAGACCTGGTTAAGGTAAGATGTTATGAAACCATGAAAAGTTTTCTTTCACACTCAGATTTATTTCAAACTCTTTTCGTCCAAAACCAAGATTTCTTTCAAACCCATACTCATTTTCTACCTTCTTTTAAAACCAAACCAGAAAAGCCAAGGACAGTGATAAAGATACAACAGTGGATAAACTTTCCCTCGATTAAGTTCGGGAAGCACGGAACGCATATTGTCACAGGACAATATAAGGGAGTTGACAACAGAATACTTCACCTAGGCGTGTAACGGACATTACGAGTGTACCAACTGTAATGTGGGACGACCACACTCCGTGAGGAGCTTGTGGGCCTGACAGACCTATTTATGGGTTAGTTGGGTAAGTAGTAATGTATCAGCATGGTACCCCACATATGTATACGAGTAGAGTCCGGAACACGGGAAGTAGTCGACTCCGTACTACGGTCAGCAGTATAAATCAAACAAGAGCTAAGGATTACCATGAATGGTTGAAGTAAAGGAACTCAGTTAAGTTAACGAGACTAAAGGAATTAGTGAATTCCTTTTAAGGAAATGTTTAGGAGTCAGGAGGTGCGAAGTGCACTAACTGTAATGTAAAGACATCGTATATGTCTTAAGGATCCTCAGGGATAAACATGATAGCTGGAATGGAGACCCTGCCTGTACATGACGAGGCAAATGCCTAATGTGGACACATCAGTGTGCAACAAACGGGATGAAACTTCCGGAATGAGTACCTACACTACCAGGAAAGGTTGATCTTCATAGAAGGAGATAATAAGCCAGTTAAGAACGCAAACGGCGTGGCTAACGGAATATACCAATAAGTGTGAACCAGATGTAAAGGCATAACTTAGCAACACCCAGGAGCAATCCTTGAAGGGTGTTCACATCAACGATAGTTGAACGAAGTAACGTGACAGAAACACAAGGGTTGAAACTGACACCCAGTTTAGAGATAAGTTGTCAGGAGACGGACTGACAATCCAAAGGGGCATCCCATGAAAGGAAACGTGATGCAATAACCTTGTCATGGAGCCCGATATGACGTCCAAACCATGCAATGTTGTACAGAAAAGTACATGTGTGTGGACAGCCTACCATGAGCAGAGCTCGAGGAGTAGGGCTACTAAGCCACAAGCAAATGTGTTATGTAAATTTAAGTCAATTGTGGAAGTCTAGGTTGTACAAGTAAGTAGAGCGGAGAACAAACCACTGCTTTATGAGTGGGGATACCTCTCAATAGTGTAAACCGTGCAAGCGGTAGTAATGCGAACCAAGTTCAAGAAATATGTTAAGGATCGACCATGTTGATATTGCGAGAGAACAGTTAGTTTAGTAGCTTGTGAAGCACCCGCTGAGAAAAACAGCGGCTTGTAACTCGAGTGAGCTATGCTCAAGGAGCATTCAGTAGTCATCCAAATGAATGATGAACCATAATACGAATGATGTAAGTATATGTGTGGAAGTTAATGTGACAGTAAATACCATGTGAGTTAGTGTTATACAATAAGTGAGAGCACAGTGCGCAGTAAGCGACCGTTGTATAGTGTTGTTGAATAATGATATGGGATAAGAGCAGTTATGAATTAAATTCAGTGGTGATGCAAGGTAAGTGATGATAAACAGACTGGGCAATAAGCCAGTAGTAGTACTATGTGATAAGGAACTCAGTATGAATTCCATGGCGAATCGCATAAGAGATTTACTGTAAAGAGTTTACGCCTCTGCACTCTGTATGACTGAGTGTTTTGGTATTGCATTTGAACAGTAATGATCGAGTGCGATGGAAAGGGTTTTGGAAATGTTAGTTGTGGAGGAAATAGAAAGCGGCTTATAATGTTATAGTGGCCGATGCATAGGAAATGCAAAGACATACCAATGAAAGAGTACTTGTACAAAACCAAATGTGGAGGCATGATTAACAGTAAGTGACTACAGTAGCACTAACTGCCAAATATCGGTATGGAATATACCCCAAATGTTGGAAATAACCAAGAGAACGCTACACATTAGGTAGCAGCTCAATCTCAACCGACAATAAGTCGGAAGGGAACAAGTCAATCATTGTGAAATACGTAGCAGTTTACGCAGTAAGTTATTAGAGAAGTGGATGAAAGTTTTGTAACTCACCGAGTTCGCTAACGGTAAGAGATACCACGCGTCGGTTGAGAAACCATTGTTACCAAGATAAAGGTGATAAATGGGAGATGTACAATACAGTAAGAATAACGAGTGGGGCAAACTAAGCTCTACAGTTATTAGAGTTGCGCAGCAGACACTAGTGAACCAGTGATTCAAGTGTACAACGTGAATAGCGAATATGAGTAAATGGCTAATTATTAACGCCTAGAAGCCTCACAGGCCAGAACCGAACCAGTTAAGAGTTTAAGCAAACTCCAATGAGAATTCTTGGTTTAGGGACTAAACCGCCAATATGGTCAAGATCCTCTAACCAGAACACATTGTATAACAGACCGATGATTAAGTGACTGATTACGTGGGCGTAATCCCTTTTAAGGGGGGTAGAGCGTAAAACCGCTTAGTGTGTTTTACCGTACAAGTGTACGTGAGCTATGTTGTGCATAGCACAAAATGATTTGTTTGGATGATTGGTGTGTGCGTTACATAAACATACGCATTCATTCATGGTTTAATTGTGGTAATTGCGCATAGAAGATGCGAATACCATTGTGATAAGCGTGTTTATTTGTTAACAGTTGTGTGTGATAGTACAAGGGTGGGGAGTAGAGAAACTCCCAGGGGAACAAAAACCCCGACAGTGTATAAATGTGAAACTGTGTGTGTATTTTGATAAAATGTATGTGTATATATATACTATATAGTGATTCATGAAAGGGTATGAAACCGACATAGAACCTAGTGAGAATAAGATTCCCTAGGCAACAGGATTAAAGTGAATGGAGGTAACTGATAGACGGAGTTCTATCCTTTGGAGATGTTATGATCATGATTAGAATGATTAAAAAAAGATAGAAAATTGGAAATGAGTGATTTATTTGATGCTTGAAAATGAAGTGGGAGGTGGAACTTGATTTGCATGCTATCAAGGGAAGCCGAACACAAATTGGGTGTAAGAAGGTCAACCACTGAGCGATCACATCACGTTGGATGATCGAAGCTCCCCTTAAGTGGTCACAAATAACCACGCTGAAGAAAAAGCAAAGAGCATAAGTTGGACTTGAGTTGTGTGTGTTTTCAAAGGATTTTCAATTGTTGTTTTCAAAACAATCGATTAATATTTTGAATAAAGGATTCTCTTATACTAACCTAGTAAAGATATTTGTGTACTTGCTCACGAGCTGAGGACTTGAGCCTTTGTTTTCGGACCGGCGACATGAGAAGTACATATGTTAAAAAAATAAGTGATTGTTTTGATCGCCCAAAGGACGGGGACCAGAAGTGTTCCCTCGCGGACCGGGTTCTGCGGGATCACGTGTATATAAAGATATTTTGATTGTTCTATCATGCGACATGTTTGTGGTATGTGTAATATATTTTTTGACCTTGAGTTCCAAAGTGTATGTTATCAAGACCTATGAGTCTAAATTTGCTGTGTTACATAACCTATGTCTAAATGGCTGTATGTTATCAAGACCGTGTGTCTAAACGTTGTATGTTACCCAGACCAGATCCTAAGGCTGTTATGTATGTGCCAATATTGTTAGATACCCCACCATTGAGTCCGAGTTATCATGTGAGTATGTTATGTTATGTATGGATGTGAATTGTTACCCCTACCATTAAGTCCGAGGTTGTGATGTAAGTATGTTTGGTTATGGAAGTTTATTTCCAAGTGATTCCTGTGTTCTAAACCAAAAGATGTGTGGGAAGTGTAAACTTCGAGGACGAATTTCTTTTAAGGGGGTAGATTGAAATACCCCAAACCTTGATATGTGGTTTAAACATTTAAACTATGGTATTTAGAGGCTAAAGTGCCTTGGAAACGTCAGTGTACAATTTAAAACCTTAGTAAAACACAATAAAGCACTAAGACACAGCTTGAGCAAAAATATGCTCTAAGCTTGGAGTGAACTTGGTTGGGACCCAAAGGACCTACCAGAACTTGGTAATATTCAATTATGATTTAATAAGGCTAATTAAGTCCTTAGGAAACTTTGGTAGACAGTTAAACCAAACAGAACACAAGAAAATACCTTAAAGTCAATAAGAGCAAAAATGTGCTCTAAGCTTGGGATAAATTTGTATAAGACCTAATGGTCATATCTATACCTTATAAATATGTTAATGAACATATTAAATCAATTACCAAAGAAAACCAAGCTTGAAAACAAGTTAAAACACAAAATGTGCTTTAAGGAGTCTTAAAGCACATTTTTGAAAAATTGTCTTGTAAATGTTTGAGTGGCTAAATGTCCATCATTACTCTTAATTAACATGTGTACTATATAGCATCACATTTGGAAGTCTAGATCAATGAGAAATCAAAAATTTCACTTCTATGTGCCTTGTTTTGTGAATAGTAACTTTAATAAGCTAGTTTGTAACATATGATATTATAAGTTATGTAATGGTCAACAAAGACCAAAACCCCTATTATGATTATGGGGGCCGGTTTTTGTAGGGTGAGTCATCACCATTCATAAATCAATTAAAGGAAAGGAAAGTGAGTAAAGTAAAGTACTATTTGCTTTATATGTAAAATATCTTAACAAAGTGAACTCTCTCACCTCATTCTCTTCTTTCCTTTCATTTCCACGGTTTTCCATCTTCTTCCTCCTCTCTCCATCGGTTTGCTACAGCCATATACCCTCCTCCATCTTCTTCCACTTGTAACTTATGATTCATGCTCCAAATTCAATTTCAAGACCACCATTCTTCTAGTTGGAGCAAGCTCTACACTTCTATCTTTTCAAATCTTCAAAAGCCTCATTTCGGTGCCAAGGAGATTCACCATTGATGGGGCTTGACCTCATCTTTTCACACCTTGTTGTTCTCCTTTGCTTCAAGGTAAGGAAACTCAAAGAAAATCCATGTTTCCTCCATGTTTTATGTTGACCGAAAATCACCATTAATGGTGTAGTTACCTTGCTTTGTTCTAGCTACATTCCAATCAGTCAAGGGCTTGGTGGAGTCCTCTCTTGATACTTATTCAAGCTCTCTTCCAATTCCAAGGTAAAACAATTACCTTAATGTATTAAGACAATATATGTGCCTAGGGTTTACAATGAGATGAAGCGTAATGCTTGAATACTCATTCTATTATTTGTACATTGTTTAGAAGTGGACAAACAACCAAACATCCTTACCGGTTTTACAAGGAAACAAGAAAGAAGTTTGTGAAAAAAAGAGGTAAACAAACTATCTCAATGTAGTTTAAATGCCTTAGGAAAATGAGCTTGATTTGCTTGATAAAAATACCTAAGGAGCCAATGGTGAATGACCTAGTAAAATGCTCTCAAGGAAACTATTAAAGGGCATATGTGTTGTTGTATGTAATTGCAGGTCAAAGGCAATATTTATGTGGGAAATTCAGTGTTTAAGGTTATGCAATTTAAGGGCCTAAGTGCCAAGCAATTTAAGTTTATGCACTATATTGTGATGTAGTGTAAAATTTGGTGAGTGTGTGTGTGAGAATACTCTTGATGGATTTTAGGCGTTCTTGAATGAACTAAGGTAAAAACTAAGGGTTGGATGTGAGAATATACAAAAGGAGCTATGGCAAAATTTGGAAAATGTATAAGAAGTTCTAAGTGATTTAAACAAGTTTTGGTGAACTGGGAAGTGTTAAAGGTGAACAAGTGTTTACTAGGGAAGAAAACATGTATTAAGGTGATTTAGAGTGATGCAAGGTTTTGGTATTATCTTGGAAGTTCTAAGGATTCAATGAGTTTTTTGTGGATGTATTAAAGTCATGGAGAAGTTTGTTTAAGTTTTAGGAATGTTGATGTACAAGGAGGAAATGATGTTTAGGTAAGATGTGAAAAGGAGATTTAGTTAGTGAGAAAAGAAGTTTGCGAGATGATGTTAAGGTGTAGAGGAAACACCTTGGTATAGTGGTCATTATAGGTGAAATACCACTTAGAGATCTTAAGGAGAAAACATTCCAAGTGCTAGGAATTTTGTGAATGATAAGATGGTTTTGGTGGGTGATTTAAAGAGTTTAGTACATGGCTAAAGGTGTGTTTGATGTGCCAAATGATGTTAGAACAAATTAGGAGGCTTGAGGAAAAGTTTGGAGAAAGTTTGACAAGTTTTTGTCAATTTCTGATGTTGTCCGACCTAGTGGTCAGACCCAGGGTGGGTCGGACAGCCTTGTTAATTCAATCGTTGGAGTTTCTGGAATGGTCCGACCCAGAGGTCTTGGGTCTGACATGGGTCGGACATGTGTGCTCTAAGTCTCTGGAATGGTCCGACCCAAATGGTTGGGTCGGACATGGGTCGGACAGGTGTATTTAAAAGACGGGAAAAGTTTCTGGAACGGTCCGACCCAGTTGTGGGTCGGACGGTGGGTCGGACGGCCCAAGTATGTAAAAAAAATTGTTTAATGTTATAGAATGGTGGGGATTATTAAGTAATGATGTTATAAGATTGTTAAGGACATGTTAAGTGAGTTATAATGACAATTTAGTGGGGGAAAAGTTGTATTCAAATGTAAAGGCAAAATAAGTTAAAATGTGAAGTTATTTAACTAAGTTAACGGGGACAAGTTATAAGCATTAGACTTTAAACAATCATGTTACCCCGATGTTAATAATAGTACATGTAATGTTATCAGTTGTTTGAGAGTTGCTCGAGGAACATAAGTGGACATGATAAAGTGGACTCCGGTGACAGGTATGGTTTTCTTGCAACTTGTGTCCTACCGGATTACATCGGCTTGTATGCCAATGTGTTTTTCTGTATGTTTGCCACGTTGTAAGATAAAAATGTAATGAGTTTACAGTAATTCATTTATGTGGCGTGTTCAACTCCGATACCATTTAACCTCGGAAGTGTTAACCTTAGTTAACTGAGTCTAGGATCACATGAGAGTTCGGTATTCGGATTAAACGACCCGAACCATGGGACGTTCTAACCACGGCTGCGTGTGTTAATTGTGTGATATGTGTATGTGAATGTAGAGATCTCCCTTGTATGGTTAACCCAGTTGTAATACTGTATGGTGTGTAGATGTGATAGACTCCATAGTGGGGTTCTAACTATTATCTAAAAGTAAGTATGTACTAACATTGGTGAGGATTCCGGTTGCCGGTCGCGCGTTGTTTGGGAGTGGGTATCCTTTTTAGCCTTACCCTTCTCTCTATTATGGTTGTTTCTCTCACGGGTTATGATCTCCCATTAGCTTACTCCAAAGCTTAGCTATTCTGACTTATGATCGGTTTAGGGGGAACATGTGTTTGTGTGGTGTGTTCGGGTCACCAAACCCGAACCATCTTAACTTAAGTTACTCGTCCGACTATTAGGACGGTAATGAGTGTTGTATAACGAGCTTACCATGAGGGTGACATCATCCTCTAGGCTCACCAGTGAATTAACAATGTTTGGGTCGGTTCCCAAGAGAGCCGCTCCCGTTATGTTATGTGTTTTAATGTAATGCAATCTCTATTGCGATGTTGTTATGTGCACGTTGAAACGTGGAAAGTGTTGTTATGTGTTGTTATGTGATGTATGTTATATGTTGTAAAATGTGGAATATGTGGATCATGGATATGAATCCCAGTTTGTGATAAGAGACGTTTAAGGATAACCCGATTAATGGGTAAGTGTCGTCTATTAAGGAAGTAGCTCTACTAGAGGAGAAACACTCTAGGGGTAATGAATACCATGAGTGACCTATCAAGTTTGGATATATTATCTGTTTGTTGATCCCATTGAGGCGGAATGATTCGTGTTGTGTGTTTTAAGTTACATGCATGATTTAAATATAATCAACCGCATGCTAAGACGACAATTAGTTGTGCGTGGCCCGGTAGCATGTGGGCTGCGGGATTACCATACCAGTAAAGGTGCTGAGCCCCTTGGGGGCCACCCTTTCTCTTCTTTTCCCTATTTCAGGTTCAGAGAGCTGGAAGCCGTTCGAGAGTAGGACGGGGTAGTCGTTGTACATGGGTAATCATTTAAATTGTATATGTACTGTAGGTGTAGTAAGACCGAAATTGTATCGGCATTAGTTTGTGAATACTCGGTACAGTTGGAAGGTGTATGTTGTTTCTATTGTTAATGGAAGGGTCAGTAATGTGTAGTCGCTCGGGAATCTAGTCCATCAGACCGGTACAGTGTATATGTAATAGCCTTGTTAGCCACGTGGGTGGTTAACGACGTCTAACACCAACGAGTTAAGTGATGTGATGAAGTTGTTTTTCCACTGCAGTTTAATTGTAAGTATGTTAATGTTGGATGGGGTGTTACAAAAAGTGGTATCAGAGCGAAGTATCGCTCTGATGACTGAATTACCGAGCTTAGGAAGTACCGAGTTAGGATTTTAGTACTTTGGGTTAAGGGATGAGTGATAGCGTGAGAGATACGCTAGTTAGGAGTAACCAGTGTGTACTGGAAACCTACAATATCCTTCCCGCCCTCCACAATCCCTGTTATATAACTTGGGAAACAACGCCAGAGAGATGGAAGTCCTCTCTTACTCGGGAATACCCGATCTGGCTGTTATTAAACACCTCTATAGGTACGGAGAACCTGTCATACGGTGGATCCCAAAAACTGGGAATCCCGGAGACGGTTTCCATCTGAACAATGTTAACCGCATTAAATAGCGAAGAATGAAGAATTTTGTGTATGAGAATAGAATTTCCGGCAACCTGGGTCGACATGCCGAGCAGTCGAGAACAACCAGCTTGCAACGCACCGACCGTGCAACAGGCAAGAAGTGGAGTAATGAAACCCGGGACAAGTGTCTACGGAACCACAGTTGTTAAATAATACACCAACGGTATACCAACCGACTAAGGAACTACAACGTAGTACCCAAACAAGAGACAAGTCTCAGTAACCACGATAATGCGTGGAACGGGCTACGAAGAGGAAACAATACTAAGTAAAAAGGAGTCTCCAAGAATGGGAGACACCCTAGTTAATAATTATCATGTGAATACAGTGAGAAGCCGCCCAGAGGGTAATTGTCAAGACTGTAAGATCAAGTGAGGGCCAACAAGGCCACTGATGACAGTGCGGGTGAGAACAATACCGCAACCGGTGTGTGTGTTTAACCGAGAGCCAGTTAGCATGGCGCACTTGCCATAGCAAGTGCTGCTATAACAGGGCTGTTCGGGGAAGTTTTAACAAATACGAAGTACTTAGTAAAGTACCATGAAGTTAAGTGAGATCATCATAACCGTGGAAGGGCTGGATAGCCTAACCTCTGTAATTGGATGTACACCAGTCAGCAAGAAGCTAGACCTGGTAAGGTAAGATGTTATGAAACCATGAAAAGTTTTCTTTCACACTCAGATTTATTTCAAACTCTTTTCGTCCAAAACCAAGATTTCTTTCAAACCCATACTCATTTTCTACCTTCTTTTAAAACCAAACCAGAAAAGCCAAGGACAGTGATAAAGATAAACAGTGGATAACTTTCCCTCGATTAAGTTCGGGAAGCACGGAACGCATATTGTCACAGGACAATATAAGGGAGTTGACAACAGAATACTTCACCTAGGCGTGTAACGGACATTACGAGTGTACCAACTGTAATGTGGGACGACCACACTCCGTGAGGAGCTTGTGGGCCTGACAGACCTATTTATGGGTTAGTTGGGTAAGTAGTAATGTATCAGCATGGTACCCCACATATGTATACGAGTAGAGTCCGGAACACGGGAAGTAGTCGACTCCGTACTACGGTCAGCAGTATAAATCAAACAAGAGCTAAGGATTACCATGAATGGTTGAAGTAAAGGAACTCAGTTAAGTTAACGAGACTAAAGGAATTAGTGAATTCCTTTTAAGGATGTTTAGGAGTCAGGAGGTGCGAAGTGCACTAACTGTAATGTAAAGACATCGTATATGTCTTAAGGATCCTCAGGGATAAACATGATAGCTGGAATGGAGACCCTGCCTGTACATGACGAGGCAAATGCCTAATGTGGACACATCAGTGTGCAACAAACGGGATGAAACTTCCGGAATGAGTACCTACACTACCAGGAAAGGTTGATCTTCATAGAAGGAGATAATAAGCCAGTTAAGAACGCAAACGGCGTGGCTAACGGAATTACCAATAAGTGTGAACCAGATGTAAAGGCATAACTTAGCAACACCCAGGAGCAATCCTTGAAGGGTGTTCACATCAACGATAGTTGAATGAAGTAACGTGACAGAAACACAAGGGTTGAAACTGACACCCAGTTTAGAGATAAGTTGTCAGGAGACGGACTGACAATCCAAAGGGGCATCCCATGAAAGGAAACGTGATGCAATAACCTTGTCATGGAGCCCGATATGACGTCCAAACCATGCAATGTTGTACAAAAAAGTACATGTGTGTGGACAGCCTACCATGAGCAGAGTTCGAGGCAGTAGGGCTACTAAGCCACAAGCAAATGTGTTATGTAAATTTAAGTCAATTGTGGAAGTCTAGGTTGTACAAGTAAGTAGAGCGGAGAACAAACCACTGCTTTATGAGTGGGGATACCTCTCAATAGTGTAAACCGTGCAAGCGGTAGTAATGCGAACCAAGTTCAAGAAATATGTTAAGGATCGACCATGTTGATATTGCGAGAGAACAGTTAGTTTAGTAGCTTGTGAAGCACCCGGTGAATAACATCGGCTTGTAACTCGAGTGAGCTATGCTCAAGGAGCATTCAGTAGTCATCCAAATGAATGATGAACCATAATACGAATGATGTAAGTATATGTGTGGAAGTTAATGTGACAGTAAATACCATGTGAGTTAGTGTTATACAATAAGTGAGAGCACAGTGCGCAGTAAGCGACCGTTGTATAAGTGTTGTTGAATAATGATATGGCAGATAAGAGCAGTTATGAATTAAATTCAGTGGTGATGCAAGGTAAGTGATGATAAACAGACTGGGCAATAAGCCAGTAGTAGGTAGTACTATGTGATAAGGAACTCAGTAAATTCCATGGCGAATCGCATAAGAGATTTACTGTCAAGAGTTTACGCCTCTGCACTCTGTATGACTGAGTGTTTTGGTATTGCATTTGAACAGTAATGATCGAGTGCGATGGAAAGGGTTTTGGAATGTTAGTGTGGAGGAAATAGAAAGCGGCTTATAATGTTATAGTGGCCGATGCATAGGAAATGCAAAGACATACCAATGAAAGAGTACTTGTACAAAACCAAATGTGGAGGCATGATTAACAGTAAGTGACTACAGTAGCACTAACTGCCAAATCGGTATGGAATATACCCCAAATGTTGGTGAAATAACCAAGAGAGCGCTACACATTAGGTAGCAGCTCAATCTCAACCGACAATAAGTCGGAAGGGAACAAGTCAATCATTGTGAAATACGTAGCAGTTACGCAGTAAGTTATTAGAGAAGTGGATGGAAAGTTTTGTAACTCACCGAGTTCGCTAACGGTAAGAGATACCACGCGTCGGTTGAGAAACCATTGTTACCAAGATAAAGGTGATAAATGGGAGATGTACAATACAGTAAGAATAACGAGTGGGGCAAACTAAGCTCTACAGTTATTAGAGTTGCGCAGCAGACACTAGTGAACCAGTGATTCAAGTGTACAACGTGAATAGCGAATATGAGTAAATGGCTAATTATAACGCCTAGAAGCCTCACAGGCCAGAACCGAACCAGTTAAGAGTTTAAGCAAACTCCAATGAGAATTCTTGGTTTAGGGACTAAACCGCCAATATGGTCAAGATCCTCTAACCAGAACACATTGTATAACAGACCGATGATTAAGTGACTGATTACGTGGGCGTAATCCCTTTTAAGGGGGGTAGAGCGTAAAACCGCTTAGTGTGTTTTACCGTACAAGTGTACGTGAGCTATGTTGTGCATAGCACAAATGATTTGTTTGGATGATTGGTGTGTGCGTTACATAAACATACGCATTCATTCATGGTTTAATTGTGGTAATTGCGCATAGAAGATGCGAATACCATTGTGATAAGCGTGTTTATTTGTTAACAGTTGTGTGTGATAGTACAAGGGTGGGGAGTAGAGAAACTCCAGGGGAACAAAAACCCCGACAGTGTATAAATGTGAAACTGTGTGTTGTATTTTGATAAAATGTATGTGTATATATATACTATATAGTGATTCATGAAAGGGTATGAAACCGACATAGAACCTAGTGAGAATAAGATTCCCTAGGCAACAGGATTAAAGTGAATGGAGGTAACTGATAGACGGAGTTCTATCCTTTGGAGATGTTATGATCATGATTAGAATGATTAAAAAAAGATAGAAAATTGGAAATGAGTGATTTATTTGATGCTTGAAAATGAAGTGGGAGTGGAACTTGATTTGCATGCTATCAAGGGAAGCCGAACAAAATTGGGGTGGAAGGATAGTTCAACACTGATGCTGATCACATCAGGGTTGGATGATTCTTGAAGCTCCCCTTAAGTGGTCACAAATAACCACGCTAAGAAAAGAAGCAAAGAGCATAAGTTGGACTTGGAGTTGTGTGTGTTTCAAAAGGATTTTCAATTGGTGTTTTCAAAAACAATCGATTAATATTTTGAATAAAGGATTCTCTTATACTTAACCTAGTAAAGAATATTTTTGTAGTACTTGCTCACGAGCTGAGGACGTATGAGCCTTTGTTTTCGGACCGGCGACATGAGAAGTACATATGTTAAAAAAATTAAGTGATTGTTTTGATCTCCCAAAGGGACGGGGACCAGAAGGTGTCCATCGCGACCGGGTTCTGCGGGATCACAGTGTATATAAAAGATATTTTTGATTGTTATACATGCTATGACATGTTGTGTGGTATGTGTAATAAATATTATTTTGACTTGAGTTCCAAAAGTGTATGTTATCAAGACCTATGAGTCTAAATGTTGCTGTGTTACATAGACCTATGTGTCTAAAGGCTGTTATGTTATCAAGACCGTGTGTCTAAACGTTGTTATGTTACCCAAGACCAGAGAGTCTAAGGGCTGTTATGTATGTGCCAATATTGTTAAGATACCCGGACCATTGAGTCCGAGGTTATCATGTGAGTATGTTATGTTATGTATGGATGTGAATATGTTACCGGACCATTAAGTCCGAGGTTGTGATGTAAAGTATGTTTGGTTATGGAAGTTTATTTCCAAGTGATTCCTGTGTTCTAAACCAAAAGATGTGTGGAAGTGTAAACTTCGAGGACGAAGTTCTTTTAAGGGGGGTAGATTGAAATACCCCAAACCTTGATATGTGGTTAAACATTTAAACTATGGTATTTAGAGGCTAAAGAGTGCCTTGGAAACGTCAGTGTACAATTTAAAACCTTAGTAAAACACAATAAAGCACTAAGACACAGCTTGAGCAAAAATATGCTCTAAGCTTGGAGTGAACTTGGTTGGGACCCAAAGGACCTACCAAGACTTGGTAATATTCAATTATGTTAATAAGGCTAATTAAGTCCTTAGGAAACTTTGGTAGACAGTTAAACCAAACAGAACACAAGAAAATACCTTAAAGTCAATAAGAGCAAAAATGTGCTCTAAGCTTGGGATAAATTTGTATAAGACCTAATGGTCATATCTATACCTTATAAATATGTTAATGAACATATTAAATCAATTACAAAGAAAACCAAGCTTGAAAACAAGTTAAAACACAAAATGTGCTTTAAGGAGTCTTAAAGCACATTTTTGAAAAATTGATTGTAAATGAGTTTTGAGTGGCTAAATGTCCATCATTACTCTTTAATTAACATGTGTACTATATAGCATCACATTTGGAAGTCTAGATCAATGAGAAATCAAAAATTTCACTTCTATGTGCCTTGTTTTTGTGAATAGTAACTTTAATAAGCTAGTTTTGTAACATATGATATTATAAGTTATGTTAATGGTCAACAAAGACCCAAAACACCCTTATTATGATTATGGGGGCCGGTTTTTGTAGGGTGAGTCATCACCATTCATAAATCAATTAAGGAAAGGAAAGTGAGAAAGTAAAGTACTATTTGCTTTATATGTAAAATATCTTAACAAAGTGAACTCTCTCACCTCATTCTCTTCTTTCCTTTCATTTCCCACGGTTTTCCATCTTCTTCCTCCTCTCTCCATCGGTTTGCTACAGCCATATACCATCCTCCATCTTCTTCCACTTGTAACTTATGATTCCATGCTCCAAATTCAATTTCAAGACCACCATTCTTCTAGTTGGAGCAAGCTCTACACTTCTATCTTTTCAAATCTTCAAAGCCTCATTTCGGTGCCAAGGAGATTCACCATTGATGGGGCTTGACCTCATCTTTTCACACCTTGTTGTTCTCCTTTGCTTCAAGGTAAGGAAACTCAAAGAAAATCCATGTTTCCTCCATGTTTTTATGTTGACCGAAAATCACCATTAATGGTGTAGTTACCTTGCTTTGTTCTAGCTACATTCCAATCAGTCAAGGGCTTGGTGGAGTCCTCTCTTGATACTTATTCAAGCTCTCTTCCAATTCCAAGGTAAACAATTACCTTAATGTATTAAGACAATATATGTGCCTAGGGTTTACAATGAGATGAAGCGAATGCTTGAATACTCATTCTATTATTTGTACATTGTTTAGAAGTGGACAAACAACCAAATCCTTACCGGTTTTACAAGGAAACAAGAAAGAAGTTTGTGAAAAAAAAGAGGTAAACAAACTATCTCAATGTAGTTTAAATGCCTTAGGAAATGAGCTTGATTTGCTTGATAAAAATACCTAAGGAGCCAATGGTGAATGACCTAGTAAAATGCTCTCAAGGAAACTATTAAAGGGCATATGTGTTGTTGTATGTAATTGCAGGTCAAAGGCAATATTATGTGGGAAATTCAGTGTTTAAGGTTTATGCAATTTAAGGGCCTAAGTGCCAAGCAATTTAAGTTTATGCACTATATTGTGATGTAGTGTAAAATTTGGTGAGTGTGTGTGTGAGAATACTCTTGATGGATTTTAGGCGTTCTTGAATGAACTAAGGTAAAAACCTAAGGGTTGGATGTGAGAATATACAAAAGGAGCTATGGCAAAATTTGGAAAATGTATAAGAAGTTCTAAGTGATTTAAACAAGTTTGGTGAACTAGGAAGTGTTAAAGGTGAACAAGTGTTTTACTAGGGAAGAAAAACATGTATTAAGGTGATTTAGAGTGATGCAAGGTTTTGGTATTATCTTGGAAGTTCTAAGGATTCAATGAGTGTTTTTGTGGATGTATTAAAGTCTTGGAGAAGTTTGTTTAAGTTTTAGGAATGTTGATGTACAAGGAGGAAATGATGTTTAGGTAAGATGTGAAAAGGAGATTTAGTTAGTGAGAAAAGAAGTTTGCGAGATGATGTTAAGGTGTAGAGGAAACACCTTGGTATAGTGGTCATTATAGGTGAAATACCACTTAGAGATCTTAAGGAGAAAACATTCCAAGTGCTAGGAATTTTGTAAGAAATTTGTGAATGATAAGATGGTTTTGGTGGGTGATTTAAAGAGTTTAGTACATGGCTAAAGGTGTGTTTGATGTGCCAAATGATGTTAGAACAAATTAGGAGGCTTGAGGAAAAGTTTGGAGAAAGTTTGACAAGTTTTTGACAATTTCTGATGTTGTCCGACCTAGTGGTCAGACCCAGGGTGGGTCGGACAGCTCTGTTAATTCAATCGTTGGAGTTTCTGGAATGGTCCGATCCAGAGGTCTTGGGTCGGACATGGGTCGGACATGTGTGCTCTAAGTCTCTGGAATGGTCCGACCCAAATGGTTGGGTCGGACATGGGTCGGACAGGTGTATTTAAAAGACGGAAAAAGTTTCTGGAACGGTCCGACCCAGTTGTGGGTCGGACGGCCCAAAAGTATGTAAAAAAAAATTGTTTAATGTTATAGAATGGTGGGGATTATTAAGTAATGATGTTATAAGATTGTTAAGGACATGTTAAGTGAGTTATAATGACAATTTAGTGGGGGAAAAGTTGTATTCAATGTAAAGGCAAAAAAAAGTTAAAATGTGAAGTTATTTAACTAAGTTAACGGGACAAGTTATAAGCATTAGACTTTAAACAATCATGTTACCCCGATGTTAATAATAGTACATGTAATGTTATCAGTTGTTTGAGAGTTGCTCGAGGAACATAAGTGGACATGATAAAGTGGACTCCGGTGACAGGTATGGTTTCTTGCAACTTGTGTCCTACCGGATTACATCGGCTTGTATGCCAATGTGTTTTTCTGTATGTTTGCCACGTTTAGATAAAACATGTAATGAGTTTACAGTAATTCATTTATGTGGCGTGTTCAACTCCGATACCATTTACCTCGGAAGTGTTAACCTTAGTTAACTGAGTCTAGGATCACATGAGAGTTCGGTATTCGGATTAAACGACCCGAACCATGGGACGTTCTAACCACGGCTATGCGTGTGTTAATTGTGTGATATGTGTATGTGAATGTAGAGATCTCCCTTGTATGGTTAACCCAGTTGTAATACTGTATGGTGTGTAGATGTGATAGACTCCATAGTGGGGTTCTAACTATTATCTAAAAGTAAGTATGTACTAACATTGGTGAGGATTCGGTTGGCCGGCGCGCGTTGTTTGGGAGTGGGTATCCTTTTTAGCCTACCCTTCTCTCTATTATGGTTGTTTCTCTCACGGGTTATGATCTCCCATTAGCTTACTCAAAGCTTAGCTATTCTGACTTATGATCGGTTTAGGGGGAACATGTGTTTGTGTGGTGTGTTCGGGTCACCAAACCCGAACCATCTTAACTTAAGTTACTCGTCTGACTATTAGGACGGTAATGAGTGTTGTATAACGAGCTTACCATGAGGGTGACATCATCCTCTAGGCTCACCAGTGAATTAACAATGTTTGGGTCGGTTCCCAAGAGAGCCGCTCCCGTTATGTTATGTGTTGTTAATGTAATGCAATCTCTATTGCGATGTTGTTATGTGCACGTTGAAACGTGGAAAGTGTTGTTATGTGATGTATGTTATATTTGTAAAATGTGGAATATGTGGATCATGGATATGAATCCCAGTTTGTGATAAGAGACGTTTAAGGATAACCCGATTAATGGGTAAGTGTCGTCTATTAGGAAGTAGCTCTACTAGAGGAGAAACACTCTGGGGTAATGAATACCATGAGTGACCTATCAAGTTTGGATATATTATCTGTTTGTTGATCCATTGAGGCGGAATGATTCGTGTTGTGTGTTTTAAGTTACATGCATGATTTAAATATAATCAACCGCATGCTAAGACGACAATTAGTTGTGCGTGGCCCGGTAGCATGTGGCTGCGGGATTACCATACCAGTAAAGGTGCTGAGCCCCTTGGGGGCCACCCTTTCTCTTCTTTTCCCTATTTCAGGTTCAGAGAGCTGGAAGCCGTTCGAGAGTAGGACGGGGTAGTCGTTGTACATGGGTAATCATTTAAATTGTATATGTACTGTAGGTGTAGTAAGACCGAAATTATTATCGGCATTAGTTTGTGAATACTCGGTACAGTTGGAAGGTGTATGTTGTTTCTATTGTTAATGGAAGGGTCAGTAATGTGTAGTCGCTCGGGAATCTAGTCCATCAGACCGGTACAGTTTATATGTAATAGCTTGTTAGCCACGTGGGTGGTTAACGACGTCTAACACCAACGAGTTAAGTGATGTGATGAAGTTGTTTTTCCACTGCAGTTTAATTGTAAGTATGTTAATGTTGGATGGGGTGTTACAAAAAGTGGTATCAGAGCGAAGTATCGCTCTGATGACTGAATTACCGAGCTTAGGAAGTACCGAGTTAGGATTTTAGTACTTTGGGTTAAGGGATGAGTGATAGCGTGAGAGATACGCTAGTTAGGAGTAACCAGTGTGTACTGGAAACCTACAATATCCTTCCCGCCCTCCACAATCCTGTTATATAACTTGGGAAACAACGCCAGAGAGATGGAAGTCCTCTCTTACTCGGGAATACCCGATCTGGCTGTTATTAAACACCTCTAAAGGTACGGAGAACCTGTCATACGGTGGATCCCAAAAACTGGGAATCCCGGAGACGGTTCCATCTGAACAATGTTAACCGCATTAAATAGCGAAGAATGAAGAATTTTGTGTATATGAGAATAGAATTTCCGGCAACCTGGGTCGACATGCCGAGCAGTCGAGAACAACCAGCTTGCAACGCACCGACCGTGCAACAGGCAAGAAGTGGAGTAATGAAACCCGGGACAAGTGTCTACGGAACCACAGTTGTTAAATAATACACCAACGGTATACCAACCGACTAAGGAACTACAACGTAGTACCCAAACAAGAGACAAGTCTCAGTAACCACGATATGCGTGGAACGGGCTACGAAGAGGAAACAATACTAAGTAAAAGGAGTCTCCAAGAATGGGAGACACCCTAGTTAATAATTATCATGTGAATACAGTGAGAAGCCGCCCAGAGGGTTAATTGTCAAGACTGTAAGATCAAGTGAGGGCCAACAAGGCCACTGATGACAGTGGGGTGAGAACAATACCGCAGCCGGTGTGTGTGTTTAACCGAGAGCCAGTTAGCATGGCGCACTTGCCATAGCAAGTGCTGCTATAACAGGGCTGTTCGGGGAAGTTTTAACAAATACGAAGTACTTAGTAAAGTACCATGAAGTTGTGAGATCATCATAACCGTGGAAGGGCTGGATAGCCTAACCTCTGTAATTGGATGTACACCAGTCAGCAAGAAGCTAGACCTGGTTAAGGTAAGATGTTATGAAACCTTGAAAAGTTTTCTTTCACACTCAGTTATTTCAAACTCTTTTCGTCCAAAAACAAGATTCTTTCAAACCCATAATTTTCTACCTTTTAAAACCAAACCAGAAAAGCAAGGACAGTGATAAAGATACAACAGTGGATAACTTTCCCTCGATTAAGTTCGGGAGCACGGAACGCATATTGTCACAGGACATATAAGGGAGTTGACAACAGAATACTTCACCTAGGCGTGTAACGGACATTACGAGTGTACCAACTGTAATGTGGGACCGACCACACTCCGTGAGGAGCTGTGGGCCTGACAGACCTATTTATGGGTTAGTTGGGTAAGTAGTAATGTATCAGCATGGTACCCCACATATGTATACGAGTAGAGTCGGAACACGGGAAGTAGTCGACTCCGTACTACGGTCAGCAGTATAAATCAAACAAGAGCTAAGGATTACCATGAATGGTTGAAGTAAGGAACTCAGTTAAGTTAACGAGACTAAAGGAATTAGTGAATTCCTTTTAAGGAAATGTTTAGGAGTCAGGAGGTGCGAAGTGCACTAACTGTAATGTAAAGACATCGTATATGTCTTAAGGATCCTCAGGGATAAACATGATAGCTGGATGGAGACCCTGCCTGTACATGACGAGGCAAATGCCTAATGTGGACACATCAGGGTGCAAACGGGATGAAACTTCCGGAATGAGTACCTACACTACCAGGAAAGGTGATCTTCATAGAAGGAGATAATAAGCCAGTAAGAACGCAAACGGCGTGGCTAACGGAATATACCAATAAGTGTGAACCAGATGTAAAGGCATAACTTAGCAACACCAGGAGCAATCCTTGAAGGGTGTTCACATCAACGATAGTTGAATGAAGTAACGTGACAGAAACACAAGGGTTGAAACTGACACCCAGTTAGAGATAAGTGTCAGGAGACGGACTGACAATCAAAGGGGCATCCCATGAAAGGAAACGTGATGCAATAACCTTGTCATGGAGCCCGATATGACGTCCAAACCATGCAATGTTGTACAGAAAAGTACATGTGTGTGGACAGCCTACCATGAGCAGAGCTCGAGGAAGTAGGGCTACTAAGCCACAAGGCAAATGTGTTATGTAAATTTAAGTCAATTGTGGAAGTCTAGTTGTACAAGTAAGTAGAGGGAGAACAAACCACTGCTTTATGAGTGGGGATACCTCTCAATAGTGTAAACCGTGCAAGCGGTAGTAATGCGAACCAAGTTCAAGAAATATGTTAAGGATCGACCATGTTGATATTGCGAGAGAACAGTTAGTTAGTAGTGTGAAGCACCCGGCTGAATAACAGCGGCTTGTAACTCGAGTGAGCTATGCTCAAGGAGCATTCAGTAGTCATCCAAATGAATGATGAACCATAATACGAATGATGTAAGTATATGTGTGGAAGTTAATGTGACAGTAATACCATGTGAGTTAGTGTTATACAAAGTGAGAGCACAGTGCGCAGTAAGCGACCGTTGTATAAGTGTTGTTGAATAATGATATGGCAGATAAGAGCAGTTATGAATTAAATTCAGTGGTGATGCAAGGTACGTGATGATAAACAGACTGGGCAATAAGCCAGTAGTTAGTACTATGTGGTAAGGAACTCAGTATGAATTCCATGGCGAATCGCATAAGAGATTACTGTCAAGAGTTTACGCCTCTGCACTCTGTCTGACTGAGTGTTTTGGTATTGCATTTGAACAGTAATGATTCGAGTGCGATGGAAAGGGTTTTGGAAATGTTAGTTGTGGAGGAAATAGAAAGCGGCTTATAATGTTATAGTGGCCGATGCATAGGAAATGCAAAGACATACCAATGAAAGAGTACTTGTACAAAACCAAATGTGGAGGCATGATTAACAGTAAGTGACTACAGTAGCACTAACTGCCAAATATCGGTATGGAATATACCCCAAATGTTGGAAATAACCAAGAGAGCGCTACACATTAGGTAGCAGCTCAATCTCAACCGACAATAAGTCGGAAGGGAACAAGTCAATCATTGTGAAATACGTAGCAGTTTACGCAGTAAGTTATTAGAGAAGTG
This sequence comes from Limonium bicolor, assembly GCA_023374045.1. NCBI lineage: Eukaryota > Viridiplantae > Streptophyta > Magnoliopsida > Caryophyllales > Plumbaginaceae > Limonium > Limonium bicolor. Next base: position 46,028,051 of record CM041779.1, on the reverse strand, counting down.
GATGGAAAGTTTTGTAACTCACCGAGTTCGCTAACGGTAAGAGATACCACGCGTCGGTTGAGAAACCATTGTTACCAAGATAAAGGTGATAAATGGGAGATGTACAATACAGTAAGAATAACGAGTGGGGCAAACTAAGCTCTACAGTTATTAGAGTTGCGCAGCAGACACTAGTGAACCAGTGATTCAAGTGTACAACGTGAATAGCGAATATGAGTAAATGGCTAATTATTAACGCCTAGAAGCCTCACAGGCCAGAACCGAACCAGTTAAGAGTTTAAGCAAACTCCAATGAGAATTCTTGGTTTAGGGACTAAACCGCCAATATGGTCAAGATCCTCTAACCAGAACACATTGTATAACAGACCGATGATTAAGTGACTGATTACGTGGGCGTAATCCCTTTTAAGGGGGTAGAGCGTAAAACCGCTTAGTGTGTTTTACCGTACAAGTGTACGTGAGCTATGTTGTGCATAGCACAAATGATTTGTTTGGATGATTGGTGCGTGCGTTACATAAACATACGCATTCATTCATGGTTTAATTGTGGTAATTGCGCATAGAAGATGCGAATACCATTGTGATAAGCGTGTTTATTTGTTAACAGTTGTGTGTGATAGTACAAGGGTGGGGAGTAGAGAAACTCCCAGGGGAACAAAAACCCCGACAGTGTATAAATGTGAAACTGTGTGTTGTATTTTGATAAAATGTATGTGTATATATATACTATATAGTGATTCATGAAAGGGTATGAAACCGACATAGAACCTAGTGAGAATAAGATTCCCTAGGCAACAGGATTAAAGTGAATGGAGGTAACTGATAGACGGAGTTCTATCCTTTGGAGATGTTATGATCATGATTAGAATGATTAAAAAAAGATAGAAAATTGGAAATGAGTGATTTATTTGATGCTTGAAAATGAAGTGGGAGTGGAACTTGATTTGCATGCTATCAAGGGAAGCCGAACACAAATTGGGGTGGAAGGATAGTTCAACACTGATGCTGATCACATCAGGGTTGGATGATTCTTGAAGCTCCCCTTAAGTGGTCACAAATAACCACGCTAAGAAAAGAAGCAAAGAGCATAAGTTGGACTTGGAGTTGTGTGTGTTTTCAAAAGGATTTTCAATTGGTGTTTTCAAAACAATCGATTAATATTTTGAATAAAGGATTCTCTTATACTTAACCTAGTAAAGAATATTTTTGTAGTACTTGCTCACGAGCTGAGGACGTATGAGCCTTTGTTTTCGGACCGGCGACATGAGAAGTACATATGTTAAAAAAATTAAGTGATTGTTTTGATCTCCCAAAGGGACGGGGACCAGAAGGTGTCCATCGCGACCGGGTTCTGCGGGATCACAGTGTATATAAAAGATATTTTTGATTGTTATACATGCTATGACATGTTGTGTGGTATGTGTAATAAATATTATTTTGACCTTGAGTTCCAAAAGTGTATGTTATCAAGACCTATGAGTCTAAATGTTGCTGTGTTACATAGACCTATGTGTCTAAAGGCTGTTATGTTATCAAGACCGTGTGTCTAAACGTTGTTATGTTACCCAAGACCAGAGAGTCTAAGGGCTGTTATGTATGTGCCAATATTGTTAAGATACCCGGACCATTGAGTCCGAGGTTATCATGTGAGTATGTTATGTTATGTATGGATGTGAATATGTTACCCGGACCATTAAGTCCGAGGTTGTGATGTAAAGTATGTTTGGTTATGGAAGTTTATTTCCAAGTGATTCCTGCGTTCTAAACCAAAAGATGTGTGGGAAGTGTAAACTTCGAGGACGAAGTTCTTTTAAGGGGGGTAGATTGAAATACCCCAAACCTTGATATGTGGTTTAAACATTTAAACTATGGTATTTAGAGGCTAAAGAGTGCCTTGGAAACGTCAGTGTACAATTTAAAACCATAGTAAAACACAATAAAGCACTAAGACACAGCTTGAGCAAAAATATGCTCTAAGCTTGGAGTGAACTTGGTTGGGACCCAAAGGACCTACCAAGACTTGGTAATATTCAATTATGATTTAATAAGGCTAATTAAGTCCTTAGGAAACTTTGGTAGACAGTTAAACCAAACAGAACACAAGAAAATACCTTAAAGTCAATAAGAGCAAAAATGTGCTCTAAGCTTGGATAAATTTGTATAAGACCTAATGGTCATATCTATACCTTATAAATATGTTAATGAACATATTAAATCAATTACCAAAGAAAACCAACTTGAAAACAAGTTAAAACACAAAAGTGCTTTAAGGAGTCTTAAAGCACATTTTTGAAAAATTGTCTTGTAAATGAGTTTTGAGTGGCTAAATGTCCATCATTACTCTTTAATTAACATGTGTACTATATAGCATCACATTTGGAAGTCTAGATCAATGAGAAATCAAAAATTTCACTTCTATGTGCCTTGTTTTTGTGAATAGTAACTTTAATAAGCTAGTTTGTAACATATGATATTATAAGTTATGTTAATGGTCAACAAAGACCAAAACACCCTTATTATGATTATGGGGGCCGGTTTTTGTAGGGTGAGTCATCACCATTCATAAATCAATTAAAGGAAAGGAAAGTGAGTAAAGTAAAGTACTATTTGCTTTATATGTAAATATCTTAACAAAGTGAACTCTCTCACCTCATTCTCTTCTTTCCTTTCATTTCCCACGGTTTTCCATCTTCTTCCTCCTCTCTCCATCGGTTTGCTACAGCCATATACCATCCTCCATCTTCTTCCACTTGTAACTTATGATTCCATGCTCCAAATTCAATTTCAAGACCACCATTCTTCTAGTTGGAGCAAGCTCTACACTTCTATCTTTTCAAATCTTCAAAAGCCTCATTTCAGTGCCAAGGAGATTCACCATTGATGGGGCTTGACCTCATCTTTTCACACCTTGTTGTTCTCCTTTGCTTCAAGGTAAGGAAACTCAAAGAAAATCCATGTTTCCTCCTGTTTTTATGTTGACCGAAAATCACCATTAAGTGTGAGGAAACACCTTGGTATAGTGGTCATTATAGGTGAAGTACCACTTAAGATCTTAAGGAGAAAACATTCCAAGTGCTAGGAATTTTGTAAGAAATTTTGAATGATAAGATGGTTTGGTGGGTGATTTAAAGAGTTTGTACATGGCTAAGGTGTGTTTGATGTGCCAATGATGTTAGAACACATTAGGAGGCTTGAGGAAAAGTTTGGAGAACGTTTGACAAGTTTTTGACAATTTCTGATGTTGTCCGACCTAGTGGTCCGACCCAGGGTGGGTCGGACAGCCTTGTTAATTCAATCGTTGGAGTTTCTGGAATGGTCCGACCCAGAGGTCTTGGGTCGGACATGTGTGCTCTAAGTCTCTGGAATGGTCCGACCCAAATGGTTGGGTCGGACAGTGTATTTAAAAGACGGAAAAAGTTTCTGGAACGGTCCGACCCAGTTGTGGGTCGGACGGTGGGTCGGACGGCCCAAAGTATGTAAAAAAAAAATTGTTTAAGGTTATAGAATGGTGGGGATTATTAAGTAATGATGTTATAAGATTGTTAAGGACATGTTAAGTGAGTTATAATGACAATTTAGTGGGGGAAAAGTTGTATTAAAATGTAAAGGTAAAATAAGTTAAAATGTGAAGTTATTTAACTAAGTTACCGGGGATAAGTTATAAGCATTAGACTTTAAACAATCATGTTACCCCGATGTTAATAAAAGTACATGTAATGTTATCAGTTGTTCGAGAGTTGCTCGAGGAACATAAGTGGACATGATAAAGTGGACTCCGGTGACAGGTATGGTTTTCTTGCAACCTGTGTCCTACCGGATTACACCGGCTTGTATGCCAATGTGTTTTTCTGTATGTTTGCCACGTTGTAAGATAAAACATGTAATGAGTTTACAGTAATTCATTTATGTGGCGTGTTAAACTCCGATACCATTTAACCTCGGAAGTGTTAACCTTAGTTAACTGAGTCTAGGATCACATGAGAGTTCGGTATTCGGATTAAACGACCCGAACCATGGGACGTTCTAACCACGGCTATGCGTGTGTTATTTGTGTGATATGTGTATGTGAATGTAGGGATCTCCCTTGTATGGTTACCCCAGTTGTAATACTGTATGGTGTGTAGATGTGATAGACTCCATAGTGGGTTTCTAACTATTATCTAAAAGTAAGTATGTACTAACATTGGTGAGGAATCCGGTTGGCCGGTCGCGCGTTGTTTGGGAGTGGGTATCCTTTTTTACCTTACCCTTCTCTCTGTTATGGTTGTTTCTCTCACGGGTTATGATCTCCCATTAGCTTACTCCAAAGCTTAGCTATTCTGACTTATGATCGGTTTAGGGGGAACATGTGTTTGTGTGGTGTGTTCGGGTCACCAAACCCGAACCATCTTAACTTAAGTTACTCGTCCGACTATTAGGACGGTAATGAGTGTTGTATAACGAGCTTACCATGAGGTGACATCATCCTCTAGGCTCGCCAGTGAATTAACAATGTTTGGGTCGGTTCCCAAGAGAGCCGCTCCCGTTATGTTATGTGTTGTTAATGTAATGCAATCTCTATTGCGATGTTGTTATGTGCACGTTGAAACATGGAAAGTGTTGTTATGTGATGTATGTTATATGTTGTAAAATGTGGAATATGTGGATCATGGATATGAATCCCAGTTTGTGATAAGAGACGTTTAAGGATAACCCGATTAATGGGTAAGTGTCGTCTATTAAGGAGTAGCTCTACTAGAGGAGAAACACTCTAGGGGTAATGAATACCATGAGTGACCTATCAAGTTTGGATATATTATCTGTTTGTTGAGCCCATTGAGGCGGAATGATTCGTGTTGTGTGTTTTTAGTTACATGCATGATTTAAATATAATCAACCGCATGCTAAGACGACCATTAGTTGTGCGTGGCCCGGTAGCATGTGGGCTGCGGGATTACCATACCAGCAAAGGTGCTGAGCCCCTTGGGGGCCACCCTTTCTCTTCTTTTCCCTATTTCAGGTTCAAAGAGCTGGAAGCCGTTCGAGAGTAGGACAGGGTAGTCGTTGTACATGGGTAATCATTTAAATTGTATATGTACTGTAGGTGTAGTAAGACCGAAATTGTTATCGGCATTAGTTTGTGAATACTCGGTACAGTTGGAAGGTGTATGTTGTTTCTATTGTTAATGGAAGGGTCAGTAATGTGTAGTCGCTCGGGAATCTAGTCCATCAGACCGGTACAGTGTATATGTAATAGCCTTGTTAGCCACATGGGTGGTTAACGGCGTCTAACACCAACGAGTTAAGTGATGTGATGAAGTTGTTTTTCCGCTGCAGTTTAATTGTAAGTATGTTAATGTTGGATGGGGTGTTACAACTAGACTTTGTAATGAACATGAAAAGACTACATGATGCTGAGTGACATCCCAAAATTTTGCCCAACCTTGAAGTTTGTGCTCTCTGCCTTGAGTTTCCACCGAAGAGCACTTAGTTGTGCCGAGCTATTCTGAGGCACTGGCTACCTGATAGAAGGTTATGGAAGTTGTGGGGATATTTGGAGGTGCCAACCACCTAAACGTGAAGGAAGTTGATGTTTCTCAGACACCTCGAGGGGCTTGGACCTGGCCCGATTGAAATGTGATGTGATTTGGATGCTTCTAGGGACCGATACCCATCCATGCGAAAAGGTGACTCGGATGCTTCTGGGGACCAAAACCTATCCATGCAAAAAGGATGTCTCGGATGCTTTTGGGGACCTAAGCCCGTCCATACAAAATGAAGACTCATATGCTTTTGGGGACCGAAACCCATCCAACTCGAAATGCTTATGGAGACCGAGAACTGTCCAACTCGGATCGCTAATGGAGACCAAAACCCGTCCAACTTGGATTTCTTATGAATACCAAGACCCATCTAACTCGAATTGCTTATGGAGACCGAGACCCATCTAACCCAGATTGCTTATGGAGACCGAGACCTATCTAACTTGGATTGCTTATGGAGACCGAGACCCATCTAACTCAGATTGCTTGTGGAGATCGAGACCCATCTAACTTGGAATGCTTATGGAGATCGAGATCCCTTTAACTCAGATTGCTTATGGAGACCGAAACCCATCTAACTTGGATTTCTTATGAAGACCGAGACCCATATAGCTCGGATTGCTTATAGAGACCCGAACCTGTTCCAAAATGTAAGATATTGATTGTAGAAAATTCCAAACGTGGCAACGGTTTAGAACTTGTGCATTGTTCTAAAAAGACAAAATGCTCTTTGAAGAAGGTATGTGGTGCTTAAACCTTTTATGTGGTGGTAATCAGGACTTATGACAAGCCTAGGGTAGAGTGGTGGTAGTCAGGGCTTATGACGAGGGTAGAGTGGTGGTATTCAGGGTTTATGACGAGCCTGGGGTAGAATGGTGGTAGTCAGGGCTTATGACCAGCCTGGGTTTCGGTGTTGGGGTTGTAAGTGGTGTTCTGAACTTATGACGAGCCTGAGGTTTAGTCTACAACTACGGTGAGTTCTACAACTTGGGGTACTTCTACAACTAATGTGAGTTCTACTACTCGGGTGCTCTTGGTTGGACTTCAAGGGGACTTATTGCCATTGCCCACCAACTGGGTGAGAATCTGTATCTCAAGGTGAGAATCTGCATCTCTAAAGAATCGGTATCTTTGATGAAGAATGTGTAAATCTGAAGAATTTGTATCTTTGGTGAAAAATCTTTATCTCTAAAGAATCTATATGTTTGATTTTGCACTGAAAAGTCTTATATTAAAAGATGTTATAATGTAATGGTGCAAAGTAAGTAAGTTTGATGTAAAAGTTGTGTTGACTCGGTTGTCAAAGTTGAACTAAATATAAAAGAGCTGACTCGACATCAAGATGGGATTGACTTAGTGTCAAAAAGGTGTTGACTCTATCATAAAAAATGGGTTGACTCGGTGTAAAAAAATAGGGTTGATTAAGAAGTCAAATAAAATTGATTAGGTTATCAAAAAGAGTTGGCTTGATGTCAAAATGAGGTTGACTTAGTGTCAAAAATGGTGTGATTTATGTGTGGAAAGGACACTGTTTGATCACTTGTAAACAAAACATCTTTCTCAGTAAAAGCTCATGGAACTTTAATTTCCTGACATGGTTTTCCAGACTAGAATTTCATTGTTTTGAATTCGAGCATGCTTTCGAGCTTTGGAATTAGTGGTATCTGTGGTGGTTAGGGCTGATGGATGGAGGTCAGGGCTTATGACAAGTATGAGGTTTTGGAAGTAGTGTTTAGGGCTTATGACGTACATGTGGTTTTGGAATTGTAGTGGAGCTAAAGACTTATGGGATGGGCAATGGCCAGGGCTTATGACGAGCTTGGGATAAGTGGAGTTCAGGCCTATAGTGTTTTTGGTAACCTTCAAATTGTTGTATATGTGGCAATCGTTGAAACAATAATTGCCCCCACTATTTCCTTGAGTCATATGAGTTGGAATGGTTCATGGCAATCGGTCGGAATGATATATTTCCCCCAGTATTTTCTGTTAAACATGTGAACAAATCTCGTCCTCATGGGGTGAAGACTTATATGATGTGGTGCTTTTTCTACCTACACTCTGTGTGTTTGGTGTTTGCACTCATTCCTCACTTACATTCACAACTTTGTGAGTATTGAATTTGATGTTTGATGGATTTACGCGTTTGATTTGCTGCTTTCAGTTGATTAGACACACAACTATCAAGTCATAAGTCTTTAAAGTTTGTAACGGGGCTATAGGGTGTGATGAAAGACAAAGGGACCATGAAGGGATATTTTGGTTATGAGAAGGTTAGGGGTGACCAAGGCTGCAACTTGCACCTTCTCCCGGATTTGCCTTTTTGTCCTTTCAAGTGAAGTTGTCTTGCTACTTTGGGTTGTTTTGCCTTCAGGCTTTGGACTTCAAACTTTTGGGAGTTGCCCTTCTCGACATTTGGATATTTTGAGACTTTAAGATTTGTCTTCTTCTCATATTTGGGGTTCTTGTGTTTCCCACTTTTGGCATTGTTGAGCTACTTTTCTCGTTCTCAGGGTTCTTGTGGCTCCCGTCTTTTGAGTTTTCAGAGCTTTTTTGATGTGCGCTCTTTGATCCTAGGTTGCTTTGGGAACGTTTATGGATTTCTATCACTCTTGTTGAAGCATTTCTTCTTCTAGACTGGTATAGTAGTTATCTAAGAGTTAGGCTTCTCATTTCCGTTGGTTATTGGATCAGATAATCATCACGAGCTACCTTAATTTGTGAAGCTTATTGATTCAAAAAGAGGATATATGAAAGGCTCAACGAGGGTGCCTAGGATTTAGTGTCAGGGTTTCAAAAACTTTTTGGCTATGTGGTGGTGTACCTAGGTGCTTTGTCATTCCTGATGGTTGTGTGCCTATTCTTGTTACTTTCCACGGGTCTAAGCGTAAATCTATAGGCTTTCTCTTTCAGTCAAATTCATACAATTTACCTCACTTTTGTATGTGGCCTCACCGGAGTCGTGTAAGATGACCCACTCTTTCACTCATAGGTTTCCTCTCAAGGCGTTGTCGCACCTTTTCACTCAGAGAGTTTTGTTCACACGTTCTTTAGAAAGAAATTTCAAATAAGCAATCCTAACTTAGATTGCCCCCAGTATAATTTCAACGTTTTTAACATTGATTTGAAGGTTGTTTGTTTTCATCACATATGTGGGTTACTTGAATTCTTTAAGCATGGGTTGTGGTGTATCGTAAAGCATGCTCAACTTCTCAAAAACAAAGGACAAGTATTTATGTTTTATTGCTAGGAAATGATCATTTCATGAACTCTCGTCTTAAAAGACAATTGAAGAAAACTGATTCTGGTAAAAGTTGACGTTCTTTAAAAACAAATCTCATTTTGTCTTTGTTATTTCAACTTAAAGAGTTTTGAGCTTGAAAAAGCCGTTTTCTTGTGAACTTGAGGAAGAAGATGATTTGACAATACCTGCTTCCTATTTATTCATTTTCAAAAAGTTATTCCTTGAAACTCTTAAACTTGAATTTTCATGATGGATGCATGACAAGCTACGCAGTAGAATGCATGTGAACCTCAGACTCCTTATCAAACTCGAATATTACCAATTTGTCTGGCGTTCAGAAGACTCAAGCTTTCAACTGTGATGTGCCGTCGAGAGTATACAGAGATGATCGTGATCTTCTTCTTCAATCTTATTGTCCACAACAAATGAATCTAATGAACTCTGGGTGGGCTCTTGAAAAGTTTAAACTAGGAATCTTTCTAGAATGTGGACGAGGCACTAAGGGCCCGAACCTTTTTAAACTGAAAGTGAGGCGCATGGGCCAGAATGGTTTCATGAATGTGGATAGGCACTTGGGCCTAGATATTTTGAGAATGTGGCATTTTGGCCAGAATGTTTGTGGACAGGCGCTTGGGTCTAAATGTTTTGCATTGAGAGTGAAACACTTGAGCTAGAGTTTTTCCTAGAAGGTGGGACTTGGGCCGAAATGTCTATAAACTATGAATTGGCACTAGGGCCGAAGCACTTTGAGTTGTGTGTGGCACTTGGGCCAGAATGTTTTGAGAATGTGGCATTTGGGCTGACATGAGTGTGAGCTAGAAATGAGGCACGGTCCATAATGGTTTCTAAACAGCAAATAGGTGTGTGAGCCTAAATACCCTTGATCTGAAAACTAGACATATGGGCTAGAGAGAAACTTCAGTGTCTGAGTAAAATCAATTTTCAAGCTTTTTGAATTATTTCAAATTCAAATGAATTTATTTTTTATGGGCTTAAACCTAAATGAGTCAATATGGATGATTCAAATGTAGGAATTTTGGGCCGAATGGGAGACCACCTAGATCTAGGGTTTCTGGGCTGAAGCCTAAACGAAGGGCCCACCTTACTAAAATGTGCCTTTGGGCCGAAGGACTAATCCAATCAAAATGAAATTTAGCTAAGCTATAACCAAGCTTGAAATATCAATTATAGAAGCATTGAAACATAGATTTAAGTCAAGAAGTGAAATCACACAATGGTGAGTAAGCATGTCCTCGTAGATGTTTCGATCAATTGGGTAAGGATCGATCTGAAGAAATGCTTAGGGCTTGGGCCCAGGTAACTACAAAAGAATAGGGTTTTACGTGCTATCCTCTTTGGGCTTCCCCACTTTTCACGTCACCGTGAGGTGGGCCTCTACTATTAGGTCATTGACTAACCAAACAATGGGCTTGGGTAAGGGTACTGCCGGAGAGGTGCTAGGGGTTAAGCCCAGGTATTAAGGGGATGTAGTTTACACGACATCATCATCTTTCCTTCCACTTGTTTGCATCATCAAAAGCTGTGAGTCTCAAACAGGGACCACCTAAAGTGGGTCGGGATAAAATCGGATTGCGTGGACCCTGGATGCTCTCATGGGATGAATAATAACATAAAGAAAATAGTGCCCACGAAAGTAAATCAAACAATAGAATAAAGCCTTAAATGACATTTTCGAGTAAAGTCCTCTTATCTTAAAATTAAGCTAGTTAAAATTAAGAATTATATCCCCAGCGGATTCACCAGTCTGTGAGCCCGGGTTTTTTCAAACCTGATCTTATTAAACGATAATCATTATAACCTAAGTCAGCCCACTGGAACCTATTATGAGTCCCCACCTAAGCTTTAACCTAATGAAACTTGGAAAGGTAAGAGTTCGGGTTCGGGGGCTTGGTAACATAGCTATTCCGGGTTCAAATTACTTTCACTACCCTTGAAGTTATTTTTTCTCTACTTATATCATTAAAGGCTTATTATAAAGTCTAAGTAATCTAAGTGTGCAAGCTTCCGCATTTTTACGGTTTTGACAGTAATTTAAGGTGAAAATTAAATCTTCTTGAATTAGGGTTATGGTAACCGAATTAGGTCAAAATTATCTAATGTCCGTGACCGTGGACCAAATGTCCGTGACCACAGACCCTAAGCCACCAAATTAATCAGAAAATTCGAGATTGTAGAAGATGAAAATTTTTAAGTGTCCAGCGCACGGATAGGGTGTCTTGTTTGACGGGATTCCTTGATTAGTTTGTCAGTTATCCTCCGGTTGGGCAACGACTTCTATCTTCTGAATCATTTTTCCTTATGTTACATACACATTTTTCCTCTGGAATTGAGGTGTTTGGATGCTTGAAACTTTGTTGGAAGAGTAAAGTCGAAGTTTTTAGTGATTCGAGGCAATTTCAGCAAAGTTTCAGTTTGGTAGGGTTAGAAAACATGGGAGGAAAGTTGGGAAAGGTAGTTTCTCACCTTGGGAGAGTTATGATGTGTTCTAGGTCGTATGGGAAGGTCAGGTTTTATAGGAAAAGTGTGGCCAATGAATAAAACAATTTTTATATGAAGAATCTTTATTGGCATTAAGTGAATTTGAATTTTGTTGACTGCCTACAACTCGAATTAAATCATGAAATTTTACCCATGGGTAAAGGAAAATTTATAGGAATTTTGATAGCTAGAATCGTGTTATTTTGATAAATAACCGATTTTATAAAATGTTATATCTGGCACCTCCCATAGTTCATAAATAATTATTGAAAATTTTGAAAGTTTGAAATTCTGACGGGGTTATTCTCTAAATGTTATCCCCTATCATGTGTTAAACTCTCATGACATTTTGACCTGATTTTGGTATTTTCCATAGGAGAGAGAAAATTTCATGAACGTTCAAATTTCTCTTTTAGATTTGGGTTTAGGCTCCCAATACAAATTGTCAGGTTTATGACTGTGTGTAGGCATGTTAACCATATAACAATATTATTTTAATATGTGGAGGCCTTTCTTTCTATTTTTAGACAATTCTAAGTATTAATTGTTAAGGAAAATAACTTATAATATGAATTAAAAGCTATATTTCTAGAATAAAAATTATCTAAAAATTGTAAGAATGTCTTTCATAATAACTATGATGTTTGAGAGTATTTTGAGATGATGAACGGGTCATATGAAAATACAAATTCCCAAGAATATCCTTGGAAAATCCTGCCTTTATGCATTTTGACCATTTTACCCTTGTTTTTGTTATTCACTAGGGCCTTTCCCGAGGGTCAAACAGTATCAATCTCGACAATGTAATGTGTTACGCTATAAACAGGATGGTCAACCTTCTAATTCTAAGAAAAAATGTCCTTCGACAAAAGTCGTCTGGTATTTACCCATAATACAAATATTCAAGCGTGTGTTTGCATATGTCAGAGATGCAAAAAGTGTAAGGTTTCACGTAGAAGGAAGAAAAAATGATGACAAGTTGAGATATCTAGTCGATTCACCACAGTGGAGGAACATCCATAGAAGATTTAAAGATTTCGTTAGTCATAACCAAAATTTGAGGCTTGAGTTATGTACTGATGGGATGAACCCGTATGACACACTATGTAGTCAACGCAACACTTGGTCGGTTCTACTAGTGATCTATAATCTGCCATCATGGTTGTGTATGAAGCAGAAATACATAATGCTATCATTATTATTTTCTGGACCGAAACGACCTGGACATGATATAAATGTCTACCTTGCACCGCTGATTTGACTTGAAACTGTTGTGGACTGGGTGGAAAGTGGAGCATGACAGTTATGCTTAACAAAAATTCACATCGCGTGCCATGGTGTTTTCCGCAACTAATACTTTGCTGTGTATGGGAACTTATCTGGGCATGAAGTGAAAAAAGCATTTGCTTGCTCAATATGTGAGGACGACACTTTTTCTGATTGTCTACAGTTTTGTGGCAAGAATGTTTACATATGTTATCATAAATTACTACCAGCAGAACACCCGTGTCACAAAAAAAAGCTTTTCAATGGAAAGACTGAGATATCTGTGGCTCGTCTACTGAGTTATGAAGAGATCTATAAAAAGGTGAAGGACATTAAGAATTTTTCCAGTGATACATCTAAGTCCGCCTAGAAAAAATTTTGTAAAAAGTGTTTAATATTCCGGGAACTTCCATATTAAAAGCATTTACCGGTTAGGCATTGTTTAGATTTCATGCATATTGTCAAGAATGTTGGTGAAGTTGTTGTTGGGACACTGCTTAACATAACTGTAAAACAAAAGAATGAATAAAGGTTCGAAAGGACATGAAAGCTATGACATACGTGAGGAGCTGCATCCCCGTGAAAGGGGCAAACAAACATATCTACCTCCAACATATTACACTTTGCCTAAGTATGAGAAAATCAGCTTTTGCTGGTATCTTCGCTATGTGAAGGTTCCTACAGAATATTCTTCTAATTGGAAGATTCTTGTGTCAATGAAGGATTTTAAGTTAGTCTAGTAGAAGTCCCATGACTATCATATTTTGATGCTACACCTCATTCCTGTTGCCATTCGGGGTATTTGTCGAAAGATGCGAGAAAAGCATTTATAAGATTGTGTTTCTTTTTTAATGTTTTGTGCAATTAAGTTGTGGATGCTGATACACTAGATGTCAATGGGTTCACATATTGGACTAAGCGATAAGATGACATTATGTTTAAAGCAGAACAGTAAGGTGAAAGTTGAAGCAACAATAACTGAATATGCTAGGGGTGATCAAGCTTTGCCCGCTTCAACATCAAGTTAGTATTATGGCTTCATTGAAGACATTTGTGAACTTGATTATAAATTTCAAAAGTTTGTTACATTCAAATGCAAATGGGTGGAAAACAGACACATTTACCGGGTTCATGATAAACTTGGTAGATCTCTCATGCCTTAGCAGACAAGATTCGTTCATATTTCCTAAAGAATGTGAACAAGTATTTTACATTGAAGATCCCACCGATTCCTGATGGTCAATGGTTTTACCATGAAAAAATTTGTCAACCCAAGTGTTGATCACAGTGAAGATGATGATGAGTTGCTATTTGATGAAACACCACCCTTTCCTAATAGTATTGCTATTATAGACAATGACATTCTGGACGATGTATTTTATACCAGGTCTGATCATGATGAGGGTTTCTAGGTTGAAAATAAAAAATGATTTTATTCTCTATTAGGTAAATGAACTAATGATTCTCTTGTGTTATATGATTAATGTTGATTCATAACATTGTTTTACATATTGAGTTACTTCACAAATGCATAATTTTGTTGTGTTATTATTAATTTATTTATGTTCCTTTATACAGGAGTAAATGGACATGGATGACCCTATCGATGAGCTTCTAACTGGTTTATCCTGGTCATAGAAAAAGTACACCCGCGGTGGGAAAGGTCACAAGTGACAAGATCGAAGTGAGTAAGGCCTCGATGATATCAATGTGTCCAATGAGCTACTTGAGGGTACACAAGGAGGTGACAAGCATACTCATGCAGACTCATTTGATTCACAAGCCCACAAGACATGAAAGATAGCACCTCAGGTCCATCAAATTCTCTCAAGGCCAAGAAGATAGAATCAAAATTATTAGAGTTTAATGAGTATCTTCTTCCAACTAGTGAATGGGTTGTAGATTTCAGCACCGAGGTGGGCATTACATTGAGGGAGTATTTTGATATTACTCTGAGTTAGCCTTAGATTGACGCAGGACCGAAGAGACAGTTCTTTGAGATTGTTCAGGTACGTGTTCCTATGATAGTAATTTTTTATTATCAAGTCTTTTATTTTAAATACAACTTGTACATGATTTTAACACTTGTGTCACTATGTAATATGCATAAACGATATCAAATACCTGATGATGACCGATACTACAAATTGGTGAAAGGGATAATGAGCCAAAAGTTTAGGATCACGAGCATGATCTTGTCTAGTGGTTTACAAGGTGCGAATGAAAAAATAATGAATATCATCACGTCTTTGGTGATAAAGGGGTTGCTAGAAGAATGAAGAAATGAGATGATGAAGGGGAGTTTACATCTGATAAGATTACAATGAATACCCACCAGCTACGTACCATTTGGAAGTTTCCACGCACTAAGAAAGACCTTGAAACTGGAGAACAAACATATATATATATATACAAAATTGTAAGTTATCTCAACCTTTTAATTGTCTTAAGATTCACTTTTACAAGTTACATTGTAGGATTTTTTTTACATTTAATTTACTAGGGTGAGTTGAATGAGTAAGTTACGCAAGGGACTTGAGCTCCTGTGAGACATGATGATCTACTGTCTTGTGCGTTTATAAATAAAGATCATCCAGGGCGAGTGGTGGGGTTTGGGGGAGGGGGGGTTAACGTTTCAATATAAACTTCTTTTGGAAACCCTGGGTCAAGAAAATTGAATAGTCAAGGACCCTGAGGACCATATGTGTATTTTAAATGAAATACAAGAGAAGTGGAAGCTACTGAATTGTGCCAAGGTAGTGCTGCAGCCTAGCTAAGTTATCATCCTAATTGTTAACCAAGTTATCATAATGATCCCTCACCAATCGCAACCCATGAGAGTACTCTAGTTGGACCGAGCACAAGTGTCAAATCTGTTGACCCATACCCTTACGCAAATTTACAGGTAATTCATGCTTTTTCAATAGTAAATCACATCCCCACCCATGACGTTTGGCGAAATTACACACTCCACCCACGAGGTTTCAAAAATTACTTTTTCTATCCATATGGTTTCCCACCTTCTACATCCGACAACTTTTCTAACTTTCATTCAACTTAAAAGATGCTTAAATGTTGTCCAAAATTTATGAAACTTTACATGGACCATATTAAAGTGTTATATTTTGGTTCAGTAATAATCCAAAGTTTATAAATCTCAAATGTGACCTATGGGAACCACTTAAGACACGCTCACATGTCACATGTTTCATTGGGTCCCACGTTAAAAGCATTGGATTTGACATAAGATCAAAACATAACACTTTAGCATCATCCATGTAAAGTTTCATCAATTTTGAACAACATTTAAGTATCTTTTTTAAATTGCACAAAAAATAGAAAAGTTACTAGATGTAAGACGGGGGAACCACTAATTTTTAAAACCTCGTGGATGGAGTGCGTAATTTTGCCAAACGTTATGGGTGGGGCATATAATTTTCCCTTTAATTTTTCATATCTCTTAGTATACATTTTGTATGTTAACCTTTTAATATTTTGATGAAATTGTAGGAACGGTTAGAATGTAACCTTATGCTCCCACACAACAATAAAGAAGTTGTTGTTCGATTGGGTAGACTATACTCCTTAGGCCCAAATGATCAGACTCATAGGAAGCTGTTAGAGCCTTATCAAGTGAGAGTATCCGTCGACGAACCGGACTATCCGTGTCCAAATCTCCCACTTCAAATACCTCAATTTAAATACATTATGGTTCATTATGCGAAAGGTAGCTTTGTTCAGTGACCTGTTTGCTTTATTCATAAGTGTGTAAAGGTATGTTAAATACTATCCAGTATAATTATGTTTAATATTCATTTCTAGTATGTGTTGAGGCAGATCAGTTTATGAATAATGACACTTGTATTTGAATAGGCAATGAAAAAGAAATACTTTCTTTAGAGAAAAAAAGTGAAGTCGGGAAGTAAATCTTCAAGATACAAGTCATCAACCGATGTTGTTCAGAAACAAAACTTGGTGGATGATTACTTACTACCACTGTTGGCTCCAAATATGAGACACTTGCATGACATAGTGCTAGACTTTCTAGCTAGTAAGGAATCAATTGTATTAATTTCCATGACGAACTTCTACACTATGCGGATGGCGTAGAAGTCGCATTGTACAAGGGAGATGCATTAGATAATGATAAGTGGTGAAATGATGTATTTTTAAGGTCTTTATTTACCTTTATTTCGTGCAACTATTGACTTATTTCACCACTTGATAGAGTATTTCGTTAATATAGTTGAACTCATGCAGTTTTGATTTAAATTTAGGTAAAAGCTCACTTGAGCAATGGTTTTTAGGAGACTCTCAAGACTTTGTAGCTGAGCTTTAATGCCCCGAGGAGTGTGTCAAAGACGAGGGGTCAAACGGGACAATTTCGGTGCAGAATAAGCACTTCTGGTGTGGACCCACTAGTGGAAAAAATGTTTTTAACCACGGTTATTTCGCCTATATACCACGGTTAGGAACCGTGGTTTATGCTCGCGTCGTATATTCACAAATTGAGATAAACGACGGTTCATAACCATGGTTTAAAGTGAGCGAAAAAACCACGGTTTGTCGAAACCGTCGTTTAAGACCCCTTCTCCCGCGAACATTCACTGACTTTATACCACGGTTGTGAGTCTGAACCGTGGTATATAGTGCATTATAAATGACGGTTTTACTTAAAACCGTGGTATAAAGTCTATAGAAATCAAAAATAAACCACGGTTATATGTAGAACCGTGGTTTATAGTCTGCGATTTTTTTTCCCAGTTCGCCGGCGCTTTAGCGCCGCCGCCTTCGATGTAATTTCTCAATAGAGAGCGCAAACAGAAGAGAATGAACAGGCCAGAACATGTATGTTACTTGTTTGTGTATTAGGGTTGCTAAATAATGAGTGAAGTTACATTATGTTCCTTGTTCGTCGGTAGGTTGCAAAATTACCGTGAAAGAGAATGAGAGAGGGCGATTTACAAAAATTACAGAGGCGCAGACCATGTCCTTGTTCGCCGGTTAGGTTTGCAAAAATTACAGAGGCGCAACATGTGTTCCTTGTTTTCCAGTATGGCGAAGAGCATGCATGTTCGCCGGTGGGTTGAAAAAATTACAGAGGCGCAGAAGAAGGAGGAGAAGAGTTGCAGAGCTTCCTTGTTCGACAGTGTAGGTTGTAAAAGAGTGAGGAGAAAATATATATAATAAGAGAAAGAGAAAGAGCCGCGTTACTTTTCGGCGAAAATTTGAATTCCCGCTTAGACTATATACCACGGTTCTAACAAGGAACCGTCATTTAAAGTTTTTTGACCACGACTAAAAACGACGGTTTTGACAAAACCGTGGTATATAGAAACCCTATATATGACGGTTCTCCAAGAACCGTGGTATATTCACTCCGGGATGTACTATATACCACGGTTGCCCTGAAAACCGTGGTATATAACTAACCTATATACGACGGTTCCGGAAAAACTGTGGTATATGCGCTCTGGTATGCACCTTAAACGATGGTTTCTTTTAAAACCGTGGTTTATAAACTTTAAACCACGGTTTTCCATTTAACTGTGGTTTAAACGCCGTCATTAAAAACATTTTTTCTACTAGTGACCGCCCCTGTGGACCGCCCTACAGGGGCGGTCCCGACGGAAATTTGCCCAGAACAATCGTTTTAAAGACGGGAAAACAGAGGGGTTTGGCTCACTTTTTACATTCTACACTTCCACACACACAAGAGAAGAGAAAGAACGAGAAGAAGGAGAAAGAAGAGGAAGAAGAGGAAGAAGAGAAGAAGGAAGAACTCACCTTCTCCAAAGCTTCCAAACTCCAACAATGGCTTCTTCTTACTCTTTCCTAGTTTTTCTTTCCTCTATGCTTGAGTAGTACTCTATTGTGCTTTGGGATGGGTCTTTGAACCCAAACCCTAGAATGTGCTTGTGAATCTTGATTATGCTTTAATATAGTTGTTTCTCTCTTAATTATCATTCAATGTTCTCAAATTGATCTCTTGAGTGCATTTGTGGTGAACCCTAACTACAAATTGGTTTTGAGTTAGGGTTTGTGACCAAATTGAGAGAGAACTCTTGATTTATGCTCCTAGGATTAGTGAGTATAATTTGGGGCTTTGTTCTAGAACTTGCTTAATGCTACTTAGTGAGTTTAGTCCTAATTGATTTTGAAGGCTAAAATTAACTAAGTAAGAATTAACTCATCTCTGGTTTAGAGAGTTATTACTATTGTTCTAAAAGACAACTATGGCATAAGAAGAGTTGCTAGCATATCTAGGTAGTTTGGGTGATTGCCAAATTCCCAAAGTACTTTTCCATCAAATCCATTAAACTATCACCTTTAGTTTATTTGTTGTTCTTGCAATTACTCAACCAACACAATCAAGCTTGCCGCCGGCTGAACCCCAATTTACTGTTTTCATTACAATTACTAAGTACCGAGACTAGGAAGTTAGGACCAATTTCCTTGTGGATACGACACTTGTTGTACTACACAGATTAGGTGCACTTGCCTATTCCTTGCATTTATTTATATACCTTGTTATATAGTTTTTGCACAACAGATAACATCATACATGAATGGTTGAATATACCATTGCTCCACTCATGCATTCTATAAGTAATTAATTTTGTTTATAAACTAAGTTTGATGCAAAATTACTAGTAATTACCTTGCCACTTTTTTTAGGAACATGTTCTTGGACAATAAAATGAAAACATGTAGTCTTACCCAATATGCCTTCTTGTTTCCTGAGAGAGGATCCTACATTGCTTTGAAAAGTGATTCACAGTCAAGTAAAGACTACTTGCAGCGTGTGATCACTAACTGCTTACCATATCCCAAAAAGTAAGTATATAATTCATCATAGTAATTGGATTAATGTTGTATTTATTAAGGCTGATCATATATAACATATTAGTGATTTTGCATTATATAGTGGTCATTTGATTTTGCTCGTGATGTGTTTGGATCATCTTCGGGTACTATTTCTTGATCCTTTTTAGTCCGGTTCCACGAAAAATATCTCAATAAAGTAGTGCCTTAACCTGTGAGTAGATTGTGAATATTTATTATTATGTATTTCTACTATTTCATTTAACTTCATTTGTACATACGTAAATGTATTTAATGTATATATGATATAAACTCTAGTACATTACAAACTGTTATGATATTGGAACGTGGGGTAAAGTTGAAAAGTGTGGTCCCATGGCATTCGGTGAAGGTATGAGACGTCATCAATTACAAGTTTCTTATCATTATTGGTATTCACTAGTAGAAAAAAGATTTTAAATGACGCACTTTAAACCACGGTTAAACATACAACCGTCGTTTAAATCTTTTAAATCACGGTTATTAAGCAAACCGTCATATATGTTGCACGCCTCATCATATAAATGACGGTTTTTTATAGAACCGTCATATATAGTTCGTCCGCCTAGAAGATAAAATGACGGTTCCGTGCTAACCGTCGTATAAAGTCCATATAAACCACGGTTCAATTCGAACCGTCATTAAAGGATTTACCCCCAGACATTATAAACCACGGTTTTTTGCAACCGTCATTTATTTCTCCCGACACATAGGTCTTAAACGACGGTTTCTTTATGAACCGTCGTTTAAAACTCCCGACACATAGGTCTTAAATGACGGTTTCTTTATGAACCGCCGTTTAAAAGTCTTCTGATTTTAAAACCCCGACACCTCCTTTCTTCTTCCTCCTTTCCCCGCGCGCGCGTTCTCTGGTTTTTCCTGCGATTTCGACGATTTTCCACCCCCGTCCTGTCACCATCCCAGTGTGGTGCCCTCCTCCGCCGTCGAGTACTACAAGCCCCATCCCGCGTCGATTAATCCAGTCACCACCTTCACCGTAGCTCCTCCGCTTGTCGAAGCCGCGAACATCGCCCACAGCTCCACGCCCGTCATGACCGTCATCCCGTCGCCAGTCTCCTCCTTCTCCTCAGCCACCCACTGTTGCTTCTCTGGTGAAAAAACCAGTCGCCTAAAGAGCTGTTGCGCCCCCGTCGTCCGCCGTGCTTTGCCGTGGTCCGCCCGAAGTTCCTCCTCCACCGGTAATAATCTGAAACTGGAAAATTTTGTTTGTTTGTGTCTCTCATATGTTGTTTGTGTAGTATTTTATCGTATTGATAGGTTAGTATTTTATCGTATTGGAATAATGATAGAATTTTTTTATTGTTTGAGTTGTAACATTGTCTTGAAACTGGTTTTGGTTTAGGTTATTCAATTATATATAAATATATATATTGTAGTCGTTTTTCTTGGATTGAAGTATAGCTTCTATTTGTTATCTCGTAAGAGATGCCCACCGCTGAAATAAGCTTCTTCCCCATGAGTAACAGCCTCTGTTCTGCTATTGTTTAAACATTTCACACTAAAGCACTATACTTTTCAGTTCACAGGCTGATTTGAAGACATTTAGAGCTTCACTTCTTGGTGTTTCTTACTATACTAAAATAACATGTTAATAAGGGCATAAAAAACCTGTTTGGATCTTTAGTTTTTTTCCTAAATTCATAGTGATGTATGAATCAACTTGGTTGGTGATAATGATGCTTAATGTCTGTGGGTTTTGCTGTTATTGAACAGAACCATGTTCTGATGTTGCTATTATGTGTGGCTATGCGTAAAAATTGTGGAGTGTGTAAAAATACGTAAAGGTCATGCCAAATTTTTCCTAAAATTATTAAATTGTGGAACCAACTTATGTTCCTCTTCATGGTTTCGCCATATCTACATATCATATGTGCTTCTCCCTTGAGAGTTTTGGTTAGATAAATAGCAGCAGAAACCAATTAGTCAACCATCTTCTTCCCTAATTGTACGTTCTTATTTGGCTTCTCAAACACACTCTTGCGACTCTTATGATTAATAGTAATATATTACCTTATTATATTTTCTCGAATTTGATTGGATTTTTCTTCATTTTAAACAGGTTCTAAAAATCGTCGGAACTGACTCGCACACACCGGTTTGAAGTCGGGGCTGAAAAACTTCATTAATTAGAACTGGTAATACACTCGAACTTATCTATTAAGTCATGGTCATTTTACAACATAAGTTTTTTATTTCTTTTGTCGCACCTTGTGAAGAAACGGTAGTAATTTTGCAATCCTTACTGCCGAACCAGGAACATATACATTTACACATGCTCTGCACCTTGTGAAGTGGTCTCTCGCACACTAGAACAAGGCTGGAAATTTCATTTCATAACCGCCGGTAATATACTCGAACTTATCTTATTAACAATAGAAGTTTTCCATTTCTTCGGTTGCATTTTGTGAAGAAAACTCATGATAACCGGTGAATTAAGGAACATATTAAGGAACATACATGTTCTGCCCCTCTCTTCATATATTCTGGTTGTGTCTATTGTGTTTGTTTTTGCCTAAATATTATAATTTCATTGGATATATAGGTGTTACTACGGTTGGAACTCATTCAGTTGTCTCCCTCCCCATCCCATGTCGTGAGTTGACCATCATTACTTCTTCAAACGCCCGTACCGTCGCCGCCTTCACCGCCCTGCTTCCGCCCCGTCATCTTCATCCTCCACCTTCGCGGCCCATCCACCACCTGAGCTACTCCCTCATCTTCACTCCGGTACTTAATCTGTAAAATTTCAGCATTTATTGTAGCCCTCGACACGGGTTTGTTTTTGATCATATATATACATTTAACATATGCATACTTGCCTGTCTAATGATGCCTAATTTGTGTGGTTTGCTAAGAATGGTGTGGTGTTGCTATTGTGTTTGTTTTTGCCTAAAAAAGTGTGGAGTATCTAAAAATACGCAAAGGTCATGTCAATTTTTTTTCTAGAATTTAACTTTATTCTAATTTCATTGAATAGGTGTTATATATACTATGCGTAAGAGCATTTGCCTACTTCTCCTTCTTCTGTGTTGTCTGCGCTAGCTGACCATCCAGTACTCATCAGGTTGGTATTTTTTAAAACATTCATTTATTTTGTTTTTCTATTAAACAATGGAAAATCAATTCAAACATAGAATTACCTGTATTAACCTTGTTAATTATTGATTATTTTTCAGATTATGGATCTGACAATAGAGTCGAAGAGGACTTACTGTTGGGGTTGGATGATATTGACGATGACGTCCCTACTGAAGAACCACCAGCTGCATCTACTTCACAAAACCCTCGGAAGGACGTGGGACCGACTCGTGGGTAGAAGGTGAAGAAAGATTCTCCCATCGATTTGATCTGGGACAAGTACCTCCGACATTCTGGTGGGTCGAAGCAGCGCATTTGCTTCTTACTTGGGATTGATGGTAAAATCCCATTGCTCGATTAATAAGGATTGGAAGGAACAAGAAAAGGCAGACAAGGACATCATGTGGCAGATGGTGCAGAAGAAGTACACAGTCACGGATGAACTTCGAACGAAGATTGAATCACTTCTAGCGACATCGCTGTGACAATTCAAGCATCGGTTGGTAGATGATTGGATTACCAAACCGGGCTCCAAGAGGTCACCGCCGTGGGTAGTATGATGGTATGATGATAAGTGTCCAAATGAGCATGTTTTATAGGTGTATTTCATATATTATATTAGCACTTTTTCTGTTCATTTCTCCACTTTGGTTAGTTTTTCCTCTAGTTATGTTTTATTGATTATCTCACAAATTTATTGGTTAAACATGAGGAAAACCAAGCTAGGAGCAAATTACACGAAGAGACGAACGCGTAGGCGAAAACGGGGATCAAATCGGAGCTCAAACGAAGATTTTAGAGGCAAAACAATTTCGTCCAAACACCGTCCGGACGTACTGGTTCGACGCGCGCATCGACCTCGTCCGGACCACCTGGTCCGGACACTGGTCCAGACACTGCTATTTTGACAGCTAGAAAAGAGCCGTGTGAAGAGATAAAAGCCTTATCTCTTCACACGCAAATACCACCGCCTTACACCCCATTTACCCTATATTTCTCTATAAATACACTCCAAACCTCCATAAAATCATATCTCATTCCACCCCAAACTTATGCCATTTTCCTTCCATAAAAATACCATAAAACTCTCCACAAAATCACTCATTTCATCCACATAAATCCATACTACATCTCATCCCATAAATCATTCCACTTCATACCGTTATCCTGTCCAACCTCTGTCAAAAATATTAGCAGATAAGATAGCGGAGCGGAATAAACATCTTTTCAGATGTATTCCTCTACTTCTTATTCTGTCTTTAATATGTCATGCTAAGGAGGATTTGCTCCATGCAAAGGTTTTAATTATGGTTTGTTTAATTATGTAATCAAATTTCTACGGTTAAAATAAATACAGTTTGTTACGCTTAAAGGTTTCTCTCACCATTTTAATAAAACATGAATTTATTAAAATGCTTTCCTAAGTCTATTTTGATCAGACCAGGTGATAAATAGACAGGTTAATTAAGCCGTAAATCTGGAGAAAGCTTATTATGATTTAATAGGTTAGTATTTTCATATGCATTATAATTCCTCGAATTTAACGTCCGTTTACATACTATTGCTCGAACCTTGATTAGACCGAGCATTTTCTGGTGAACGAGTTCTTAAGGGTCTATGACTTAGTCCTTAGGATAATAACAGGAATTTCGCCAAACTAATATATTAAACCGGTAAGATAGCATAATTATCAGATTATATAAAACCTAAACCCGGAGTTCCATTTAATTCATCTGCACTCAGTAATTTTAATCTGCTTAATATTTTCTCTAAAACAAGTCAATTAACTTCCCCCCTTTTGACAAGCTTAGGAACTATTTTATCTCGCTATAAGTCCCACGGTTTGACCTCGGCCGCTTCTGTCTTCTATACTACTGCGACCGGGTTTTTATTTGCAGCCCGACGGATATTTTGAGTATTAATTTCTTTTCTTTTATTTTTTTACACTGTTTAAACCACTCACGATATACTGTAACCCCGGCGTGGTGTTACTCCCACATCGATCGGGAGAGAGCACGAACCATACCTTATTAGGGTGGGGATACTCTTCCCTTGTGTGACGCGTTTTGGGGCGAAACCCCAGGAACAAATCCGTGCGGCCTGCGTGCCAAAGCGGACAATATCACACATGTGGGCTGTTTGTCTGGGCTGTCACAGATGGTATCGAGCCAGACCCAGGTCGGTGTGGGTCCAGTGAGCCCGTGAGGGCACTGGGCTCCTTAAGGGGGGTAGGGTGTAACACCCGGCGTGGTGTTACCTCCCACATCGATCGGGAGAGAGCACGAACCATACCTTATTAGGGTGGGGATACTCTTCCCTTGTGTGACGCGTTTTGGGGCGAAACCCCAGGAACAAATCCGTGCGGCCTGCGTGCCAAAGCGGACAATATCACACATGGGGCTGTTTGTCTGGGCTGTCACATACAGTCTGCAAAATGGCGCCGTTGCCGGGGACTTGATTTATTCTAGTCCCTAAGCCCCGGTTAATTCACCTGTTATATTATAATAATCTGTTAATATTAATTGGACACCTGACTTTGGACATCTGACTACGCATCTCTGACATCTAATTACTAACTCTTATTATTATTGTCATTTAATTTCCATTGTCCTTAACATTTAATTTCCATTGTCCTTAACATTTAATTTCCATTGTCCTTCAATTTCCAATATACTAACTACTAACTTTAATTTCCTGTCATTTCTTTCCATTGTCATTTCAATTTTTTGTCATTTCGTTCATTGTCATTTCGTTCCATTGTCATTTCTTTCCATTGTCATTTCAATTTTCTGTTATTTCTTTCCATTGTCATTTCAATTTTCTGTTATTTCTTTTCATTGTCCCTAACTACTAACTTTAAATTTCTGTCTACTAATTCCTAACATTTTTATTATTCTAACCCATAACAAGTTTCTTTTCTCTGTTTTGAGTGGTGAATGCCTTTTACCAGGTCACACAGCTACCCAGAAAATATTAATAACCACGGTTGGTTATAATCCAGAGATCGAGAGAACCTTTCTGCGTACCCTAAGGCAGAGACGAACTCAACGAAATACCACCACAGTGATAGATTCTGACCCGGAAGCTAACATGGCATCTACACCAGCAACGGTTCGAAATATTAACAGGCCGTCTAACCAAGGACAACAGCCTGCTATCATCCTTCCTCACCTTAGCCCATCTGAATACGATGAGTGGCAGAAACTGAAGCCATATCATCAAATCAGATGTGTGAAAGAGTTGGCCATGTTTGATGGAACCAGTCCAGACGAAGCCCTGTTACATGTTACAAAATTCTTGCAACACTCCAACAGCCTTACTGCAACCGACGCAGTACTTCAATATGCAAGATTGTCATTATTCCCTCACAGCCTGACGGGAAACGCGAGCAAGTGGTATCATAGCCTAACACCAAGTACCATCGGTACATGGGATGACATGGCCACCAAGTTCTACGACAAATTCCTACCCCCGAGCCGAACATTAGAGATGATTGCTGAAATCTATAATTTCAAGCAACCAGGGTCGGAGAATATTTGTGAAACTTGGGACCGTTTCAAAGGTCTATTACTTACTTGTCCTCACCATGGTCTGACGAAAGAACAAGTATCACAATTGTTCTACAAGGGCTTGATCGGTCCGTGCAGAACAATGGTGTTATCTTCGTTAGGGGCTGACATTCTGAAAAAGCCAGGAGCACAATTTCTGAACAGCATGGAATCTCTCTGTGAGGAAATCAGAGACTGGGCCTCCGGTGGATCAAGGAGCGGTACTCCAGGATTATATCATGTTGGGGAGAGTGATAACAAGTTCGACCAATTGATGAAAAGCCACGAGCAACTCATGGAGAGCAATGCTCAGCAGGCAACAAAAGTCAGTACTCTACAAAAAGTGGTTGAGCAGATGGCTATGAATTCCTTTCCCCAGTAAGCTAAGTCGATGATTTCCCAATCATCTGCAACTATTTCTTGTACGCAATGTGGCGGGCCTCATGATTATGAACAATGCCCCCAATTACAGAAATTAAAAGCAGCGGAGGAAGCAAACTATCTCACCAACAGTTCAGGATACAGACAACCTTGGCAACGTAACATGCAATCCGACCTTCGCTACTCAAACACAGAAAATATCCAGAACCCACATACCCTACAAACATCCCAAAACTACAGACCTCAGTCCAATTTCCAAGGAGGCCAAAGGCAATATCAACAACAGCCTTATGGCAATGAAGCTTCATCGAGTCGATCAACTCAGCCTCCTTCGAATCCTGAGTCTGAAATGTCTCAAATGCAAGAGATGTTTAAGGCAATGATGGGTAAGTCCAGAGATACGCAAGAGGAGGTCGCAGCTCTGCGCAAAGACCAAACAGCCTTGCAGTCTCAGATTCAACAACTCCTAACTCAACAAAGACCTCCTGGCCAACTCCCCTCACAAACCAATCCAAATCCAAAGGAGTATGCAAAAGCAATCTACGTAGTGGACTAGCCCATCACATTAGCTCAAAGGGAGCAACAACCCGAGAGTGAAATGGTCCCTGAAGTGGAGCAGCAGGCCGAGGAAGAGTACCTCGACACAAACCAACTGAAGCTCTATGCCAAATTAGTGGCGATAAACGAAATGATGGAAGGTCCACTAGACCTACATCACAGCAACCTGAGAGCAAACTGGTTCATGTAGTGGACGATTTACCTGAGGATTTAAGTTACTC
The DNA here is from genome assembly GCA_023374045.1 of Limonium bicolor. Classification (NCBI taxonomy): domain Eukaryota; kingdom Viridiplantae; phylum Streptophyta; class Magnoliopsida; order Caryophyllales; family Plumbaginaceae; genus Limonium; species Limonium bicolor. The sequence continues at coordinate 46,000,852 of CM041779.1, read as the reverse complement.
TATATCACCACCCCCGTTCGAAAATGAGCAAACGGTATCAAGCCTTCTGCTTGAGCTTGAAGACAAGCCATCAGAGGACAACTTCTACCTTAACTTCATGGAGTCTCCTCCCTCTGAAGTCAATTACCGTTATTTTCCCTCCTTCTCTGTGCTATACCCAGACAATGAGGATTGTTACATCCTCAAGAATGAAGAGGAGGAAATGCTCGCTCCCGCCAGAACATCCAAACAAAATACCAATATCACCTTTGAGGAACCACCTCCCTCTGAAGTTGAATTCAAACAAGGCTCTTCCTATGAGCCTCTCAAAGAAGACGAGGATTATTACATCCTCAAATTTGAAGAGGACAAGCCATCCAACTTTGATCTTCATCTGGAGGATCACAGCCTTCCCCTCTTGTGCAACAAAGAAGTAGGGTGGAAACTCGAAGTCAGCTCGCTGAGTGAGAGGGCCACCTTTCCATTTGATCCAGGGTCAGAACTTGAAGATACAAATTTCCCAGAAGTTCTCCCTGAACCACTCAACGCAGTTAAGGATGTCTTCATCCTTAAATTTGAAAAGGATGATACTCACACTAAGGATCATCCATTGGAAAATTTGGGCCCTTCGACAAAGAAAAATAATGCCCACCCAACCCACCCGTTGAAGCCCACTTCCACCTTCATTTACATTCCAGAGGAGAAAATTTACATCCTCGACTATGAGCAAACACCACCACTACCATCTTCCATGCATACGGCTAAACAACAGAGGGAGAATGTTTACATTCTCCAATTTGAGGAAGCACTACAACCATCACCCGGTTTTCAATACAATATTAATGGCAGCAAACACCTCCTTCAAAACCAGGTTTTGTGGAGTTTGTCTTTTCCTACTTTAATTGTTGCAGTAATACTTTGTTTTGATCCAGGTGGTTCGATCCTACTTATTGCCAATTTCCTATTCCCGGTACTACCATTGTCAACTTTCATTTATGATCCGGCTAATGACGAACAACTGCCTAGCTATAGACGTAAACCCGGTAGCTTGGTGGAAGGCAACCCACTATCTATCTTTTGTCTTTCCTTTAATTTTAATGTTGTTTCTTTTTTGTAATATATTTCCCTTTTATATGTTATATAAAATGCAGGTTTACTTGAGTTTCTTCTGCTGTGTAGAATATTCCTTACAGGTACATTTCATGACATTCCACAGCTGCACTCAAGTGTGGGGGAGCTCTACCCTACACACTCTACGAATTTAACGGAATTTGGGAGTACACCTCTTTCCTTTATTTATTGCATGCCCTGTTAATTTAATCCCTCTACGCAATGAGGGCATTGCTTGAGCTTAATTGTGGTGGAAGAGCCCTTTTCGGGGCATTTTTGTGCTTAAAATGTTTTTAAATCTCTCTGCTTATCTCGCATGTGTTCAAAAAATTAAAATTATGGACCCTGCTAATATAGTTGTTCTCTTTATGAATAAATAATATTATGAATTGTGGGATAAATGGTACAATTTAAAAAATTTTCAATTGATCACTTTTGAGGAGCATTTTTATGCGGTGTGACCAATAATCTGCAAATGGTTTGGATTTTTATTGCTCAGGGTTTCTTTCTGTCTTCTCTCTTAGGGATTGGCTAAGGGGTGCTTCTCTGTTAAAAAATACAAAAAAATAAAGAAGGGACTTGCGAGACACCATTGGCAACCAACAAAAAGAGTTGAGTGTTCTTAAATACAAGGCGTGATGCCTACATTTTTATCTTCTCATCTCTTATGCAAAAGTGAAACAATGCATATTCTATTTTTCCTTTTGTTTTCTCCCCTCAATGCCCATTCTTGAGAGAAGTTGGCCATGGTAAAAGTTCTCAGAGTCACCTAAACAAAGAAGCCATTGAAGTACCATTGGATCATACCCCCGAAACTCTATATTTTATTGTTACCCTGAGCCACACCTATGCCACCACAGTTGAATTTTTCACACTCCTCAAAAAGTTTAAAGGTCGTGTATTGTTACCCTCTTTATCCTACCCTTCATAATAATATTTGTTAGTATTGAGCATTCCCTACTTACTTGGGTACATGGTTTTGCTTGAGGACAAACAAAAGATAAGTGTGGGGGTGTGATAAGTGTCCAAATGAGCATGTTTTATAGGTGTATTTCATATATTATATTAGCACTTTTTCTGCTCATTTCTCCACTTTGGTTAGTTTTTCCTCTAGTTATGTTTTATTGATTATCTCACAAATTTATTGGTTAAACATGAGGAAACCAGCTAGGAGCAAAGTACACAGAGACAACGTAGGCGAAAACGGGGATCAAATCGGAGCTCAAACGAAGATTTTAGAGGCAAACAATTTTCGTCCGAACCACCGTCCGGACGTACTGGTTCAGACGCGCGCATCGACCTCGTCCGGACACCTGTCCGGACACTGGTCTGGACACTGCTATTTTGGACAGCTGAAAAGAGCCGTGTGAAAGATAAAGCCTTATCTCTTCACACGCAAAACCCACCCACCCCCCCCACCCACCCAACCACCGCCTTACCACCCCATTTACCCTATATTTCTCTATAAATACACCTCCAAACCTCCATAAAATCATATCTCATTCCACCCCAAACTTATGCCATTTTCCTTCCATAAAAATACCATAAAACTCTCCACAAAATCACTCATTTCATCCACATAAATTCCATACTACACTCATCCCATAAATCATTCCACTTCATACCGTTATCCTGTCCAACCTCTGTCAAAAATATTAGCAGATAAGATAGCGGAGCGGAAATAAACATCTTTTCAGATGTATTCCTCTACTTCTTATTCTGTCTTTAATATGCCAGGCTAAGGAGCATTTGCTCCGGGCAAAGGTTTTAATTATGGTTTGTTTAATTATGTAATCAATATTTCTACCGGTTAAAATAAATACAGTTTGTTACGCTTAAAGGTTTTCTCTCACCATTTTAATAAATTACATGAATTTATTAAAATGCTTTCCTAAGTCTATTTTGATCAGACCAGGTGATAAATAGACAGGTTAATTAAGCCGTAAATCTGGAGAAAGCTTATTATGATTTAATAGGTTAGTATTTTCAGATGCAATTATAATTCCTCGAATTTAACGTCCGTTTACATAGTATTGCTCGAACCTTGATTAGACCGAGCATTTTCTGGTGAACGAGTTCTTAAGGGTCTATGACTTAGTCCTTAGGATAACAGGAATTTTGCCAAACTAATATATTAAACCGGTAGAGATAGCATAATTAATCAGATTATATAAAACCTAAACCCGGAGTTCCATTTAATTCATCTGCACTCAGTAATTTTAATATGCTTAATATTTTCTCTAAAACAAGTCAATTAACTTCCCCCCTTTTGTGACAAGCTTAGGAACTATTTTATCTCGCTATAAGTCCCACGGTTTGACCCCGCCGCTTCTGTCTTCTATACTACTGCGACCGGGTTTTTATTTGCAGCCCGACGGATATTTTGAGTATTAATTTCTTTTCTTTTATTTTTTTACACCTATTTAAACCACTCACGATATACAGTCTGCATATGACCACGGAGGAGGACTGGAAGATATTCTACGACCATCGCCAGACTGAAGAGTTTAAGTTACTTTTACAATTATTCTTTCTTAATTATTTAAGGAATAAAATTTAACAAATATTTTTTTATTATGTATAAATTACAAATATACAAATTTTGTAACAGTTACGTCAAGAACAAGCGAGACGTAACCGGGCGAAGAATATATATAAGCACTACATGGGGCGAGCTGGATATACGGGGCGGTTGGAGAAGTGGAAGAGCGAGGGCTTACTGACGAAAACTAATGAAGACGACACTCAGTCAGTTGTTGATAATGTTGACGATGCAAGTAGGGTGCAGACATTTATGCTGGGTCGCATGAAGAAAAATGACGAGGGAGTATATGTGTTCCCGCAGAGCGAGACTGCTGAGTTGGCTTCAAAGATTGTAAGTTTATATTTTTAAAAGTTGTTGTTTACTAATTAGTAACTTCAATTCTAATATTTTTGTAATTTAAAATAGTCTGGATCTACTGAGCGATGGGAGATGTTTCCGGCCCCTCCGTCTCAGGATGATCCACTGAATAAGGCCCTTGGGCAAAAGGATCATCCAGGGCGAGTGCGGGGGCTTGGAGGGGAAGTTCGCCAAAAAGACGTGTTTTCTACATCTCGATCGAGAGTACTGCAGGCTGAAATGATGGAGAGAATGGTGGATGAACGGGTGCATGACCGGTTGGAGGAGTCGGAAAGACGTCACACTGAGTCGGAATGACGTCACGCTGAGGAGCGTCAAGCCTACGAGGAGCGCCTGCGAAGACTTGAGGCTTTAGTATTGGGCCAGGTGCATGCTCCTACACCGACACCTACTCCTACACCGGTGTCTGCTCCTACCGCGACGGCGGATACATCGACAGTGGCCGCGTCTCCTACACCGGCACCTACTGCTAGACCGACGTCTATTCCTACCACGACGGCGGATACTCTGATGGTCGATGATCCTACACCGACGTCTCCTCCTACCACGACGGCGGATACTCCGATGGTCGATCATCCTACACCGACGTCTGCTCCTACCACGACGGCGGATACTCCGATAGTCGATCATCCTGCACCTTCTTCTTCTATCAGGGACACATTTCCTTATCAAAACCTTTCGGTTTGTTCTTTTTTCCTCCTTAGTTATTTTAACATTACTTTTAAAACAATATAATTTTATTAGCTTGCTTACTGTTGTGAGTTGATGTAGATGGCTAAATCATGTCATCTGTTTCAAGTGTTGGATGGTGGGACTGTGCATGTTGCATTCGGTCGGGTTTTACAGACCGGACCGAACAGTATAGTACATTTCAAGCTCATCCCACCTCTTCACGCTCGTGTGATGGTAGACGACATTGTGCGAGGCTATGAGGACTCTCCGCTTCCGTTGGAGTGGAATCAGTGGAGTAAAATAGGTCAAGCACAATCTTCAGTTGTTCCATGGCCATATTCTCTCATTGATGTCAGTGACAAGGTAAACTATTTACATGCTTACTGTTTAGTTTTTAACTTGACTGTTGACTGATATGTTTATTATTTAAATTTTGTATACTATTAGATTGATAAGTAATTAAGACCGGTTAAGAAGAGGAAAGTGGATAAGGGGAAGGAAGTTGTGAAATCAAATGAGGAGAGTCAGAGTGTGAGAAAGGAAGTGGTCAAACCTTTCGATGTGACTGCTAGGAGATCCCCCATTCTGACACCCAAGTATCTGAAGAAGTTGACAGACAAACAAAAAATGCTGTATAACTTTTTCATGACGAGGCCACAGTCTATCACCAATTTCAACATGAAAGTGTCTAAGCATGTTTTCCACTCCCCCGAGCCCAGAGATCTGATGATTACCGTGAGCGATCTAAGAGAATTTTTGATGGGAGACCTGCTTAACATCTCTGTGATTCAGGCCTATTGTGTGTAAGTATCTTTTAAATTATTAAATTATCTTTCATTTTTTTAAGCTATTTAACATATCTTATGAAAAAATGTTGTTTAGGTGTTTGACTACTAGACTGATATCGAACAAGAGATTATCTGCCATCTCTTTCTTGTGCCCGCAATTGATGTCAGCAAGTCAGGCCGCATTGGATGCGCAAGGATGTGCACAGCACGTGAGGCAGGGATTTTGTGTTGCGAAACGAAGAAAAAGCAAATATTTGCTGATCCCATATCATCAGATGTAAGTACACAATAACTGGAATTTTTTGCTTCCTAATTGTGATAATTAAAAATATTGTTCTACAAAACATTCTTTGTTTTATCTGTGGCTGCAATCATTGGTTGTTGATGGTGTTGTGTATCGACACCTCATGCTTGTTGATACTAGACCCATTGGGCGGCCCTGATGACCTTCGAGAGATCGCTGTAGAGAAATATTTGAAGGAGTGAGTATTCAAAATTTTAATGCATTATGTATTTATTTTAAGCTTGTCCTAGATTATTGACAATAAATGGCTTCATTTTAAAATGTTGTATTTATGCAGGGGCCATAAGCTTGGTTTAAGTGATGAAAAGAAACCATTCTCCATCTTGGACTTCCAATACATACGTGTAAGTAATCATTTAATTTATGCATTTTTGTATTAAAGTTAAACGTTTAATTTTTTGATCTGTCTAAAGTTGGTAATCCATGGATTGTGTGATGATAGTGTCCTCAACAGCCTGATTCACGAAGCTGTGGCTATTATGTGATGCGGTACATGTTCGAGATTGTACAAAATATTGACACGCTTGATGATGATGACAAGGTAACCCATACCAATCAAAGTTTTAGTTAAAGTTATTGCACTTTAAATAAAATTGTGTACTAATAATGATCAGTTTCTTTTTATGGACAGATCGTTTCTTTTTTCACAAAAGCAGGGAGCACGTATTCCAAAGTGGATCTCGACTTTGTAAGAGATCATTTATTGCAGTTTTGGTGTAAAAATTACTTGAGTGTTTCTTAGATCTTATCCTAGTGTAGTTAGACTTACACTTTTGTTTGTGCTGAAGCAACTGTACACTCTCAAAGTTTGTAAAGTTCAACTCTCTCTTATTTTTGAAAGTGTGAATGGGTTTGTTTGCAATTCATTTTCGATGTTGCAATTCAAATTGACAACTTGGTTTATGGTCATATGTAGTGTGGTTGGTTACCAAAGGGCAATACCAGTTGGATGCCCAGTACAGGTTGTATATGTGATTGTAAATTGGGTTGTGTTGGAAAACACATGGTAGAGGCTAAAAAAAAAAAAAAACTAAAAAAAAAGAAAAAAAACCACGGTTATGATAAAAACCATGGTTTAAAATTCAATGGAACGACGTTTTAAACCACGGTTGAGTAGAAAACCGTCATATAAAATGCAATGGAAACGGTTATATACCACGGTTATGTTCCCGAACCGTCGTATAAAAGACTTATATACCACGGTTACCAAGCCAAACATGGTATAAAATCGGACTTTCACGCCGACAGAAACGGCTATAAACGACGGTCGCCGAACAACCGTGGTTTATACTCTGGCTTTTAAACGACGGTTTTGAACTGTGGTTTATAGTCATTTTCGAATATACGACGCGCGTATTAACCACGGTTTGGAACCGTGGTATATAGGCAAAATAACCGTGGTAAAAAACATTTTCTGCACTAGTGATTGTAACAACTTGATTCTTAGATAGTTGTTTGGTTTTTTAGTGTCCACCCCAATCCGGTGTTTCAAAGTGTGGCTATTATGTCATGACATATATCCATGACATTATTAGCCTATTTGGTGAAATAACCACCAACTAGAAAAGATATGTATAAAAATGAATTCATGTTATTTGTTGTTCTACATTAATTCATTTGTATTTGTAGCATCGTAAGTAACGTATAACTAACTTTTTTTTATTTCAAAGGTTTTCCCTAGTGTTGAAAGCTACACAAAAACCATCAACTTCATGCTAGAGGATTAGGCGAGTATGTTTACTAAATTTAGTTTGATTTGATCGCCATAATAGAATATATTGTTCAAAGTGTTTTTATAGAACCTTGGGACTTCTGTCACAATTAAGTGCATAGGTTGAACAAAATTGTTTGTTCTTAGCGCTTAACACATATTTTTAATTGTTGCGTACGGTCATGTGACCATTTGAAGTGTTAGTGTTTTATTGATTGTGTATTATGTCTTCGGTTTGTACATTGTTAACAATTTTGGAATGGAGAGAGATGGAGAGGCCCTTTGAAATGTATTGATGTGATGTGTAATATTAAACGGGGATCATATTAATACGTTTACTGAAAATATGAGAATAGAGGAAAAACAGATAAAACAATATATATATTCGACGGTTGTAATAAGGGAACCGTTGAAAATAAGGTGATTTTGCAACTATTTTCGACGGTTGTGAAGCCTGGAACCACCAAAATTTTCTTGTTAATTTCACCATTTATCTTACATATTTTTGACGGTTTGGCCTGGAAAACTGTTAAAAAACCGTCGAAAATTCTGTCAAACTCTTTTTCGACAGTTTAAAACCGTCTAATATAGCTCTTAAAAACCGTCAAAATATATTGTTCTGTACTAATGTGTTGCAAGATACACCTACATTGTCTTGCGAGGAGGACATCATTGAAACACCGCAAGTCACAAAACCCCAGTCTTCCATCACCCCAGCTTTTGCACAAAGTATCACAACTACACCAACAGATACCCACACAGATCAGATATCCCGTCCTTCAATAGTTCCGAATACTTTGAATCTGCCGAATTAGGAAATAGTGGAAATAGTAAGTAGTACGACGCTACAACTATATAGACTACTAAAGTGGAGACAAATGTGGGGTCTGTAGCTTTGGAGTTTAGTTGAAGACTTGAGGAAAGTGCGTTAAGTTGCTTGGTTCCTTTGACAAGTGGGGTAGTTTAATCGCAATAACATTACACACCATGGTAAAGCACGTATCATGTGATCATCTTCCTCTCTTGTGGGGTCATATCTATTGAGTGTGTGCAGTGGGGGTAAGATTAGAGTTAGTAAGATCTTGGGAGATCTTCGATGTCCTTTATTTAAGGACAAAAAATTAACCCACATGTAATTTAATGAGATTGTTTATCGGTAATAATAAAGATTGGATATGGCTTAATAATTAGTAGGATCTTAATTACTTGAATATCCTCTTAATTTATTGATTAGTAGTATGCATTATAGGTGCTTAATTATAGTATATTATTGGTGGCGATGGTGCGTCAGACTATATTGTTACGCGAGTCGCAATAAGAGTAAATAATAAATAAAAGCCAATAATCGATCCACTGCATGCTTCCCAGATCAAAACGCAAATTATAATACAGCAGAAGTAACCTGGGACCCATCTTGTTCTATCTTCCACTTGTAGCTCTCAAAAGCTAATTTGCAAGTATGGACGATGTTATTGTTAAGAAAATGATCAAGGTTTCAATTGAACTGTTGCAACACGATCATTTCTTAGGGTTTATATATAAGATGTCATCATTACTCAGCAGTGGGCCATGAGGGGTTAGCTTTAACAATCATAATTCTTTCTTGAATGTGTGAACAAGACAGCCGGATCTGATCGTAAGTCCATTTAGAAGGTTATGATGTTGACAGGTCTAGGGCTGTGTTTATTTGAATACTGGTATGATTTATGCAATGACTTTCTTAATACAGTTGAGTTTGGGTGAAACTGCTTCCCGGTATAAATAGGTATAGATGGCGCACATCACCATAATGAGATTAATTGCAAAACAGGATATATAAAGGGGTATGGTGGTCTATTTGTGATTGGTTGAAGATCCCTACCAACGGGACTAGCCTCCGCAGCTATGCTCATTGGATAACACGTTACTGCAAAAGGAATCGTCCGATTGACTTGGTGAAGTGAGCAGCCATAGCCAATGTTGTCTACCACATATGAATAAAACAATGCAAGAGAGCGATAGCCAACCAAGCCAGAAACCTGGCACTTGTCGTCTCTGATATCAAAGCAGTCATTAAAGCAATCATTTGGACTAAGATGGGCCGATCCAGGAATTAAAGATCACCCTTATTGCTGGCTCTTTGCCATTTTTGTACATGTTAGGAAATTTTATATATGTCTCATCTAAGCTCTTTTTATACTTATGATATCCGATATATAGGCCTCAATATACTCCCTCCGTCCTGAATTGATCGTCATGTTTACTATTTGGACATGTCGTTTGACTTCAATTTTTAACATGTAAGATAAATTAATTTTGAAAATTTAAGTTTTGCATATGATTCCTTACATGATAAACTATATATTACAAAATTTAGTTTTATAAAATTATTTTATCTTATAGGCTTAATATTGAAGTAACAAAACATGTCATAAAGCAAACAGGACGGTCAATTCAGGACGGAGGTAGTATCACTTTTATAAAATTACCCTCATTCACTTATAATATATCATTACCTTTATTTAAAACAAAGATATATAAAGGGAACAAACTTGGGTTTAAAAAAGAGAAGGATTAAGAAATAGAGAGATGTCAATGGATCAACCGCAGATAAGATAGAACATCACCAGTATCCATCATTCAGATACTTCACCCATTATTCATCAATTCTTCATCCAATTACCTATCATTCATTTGTCTACGGGTGATATGGGCGATATTGGAGTAAATTAACTTAATTATATTCTTTGCTTCAGAAAATTATATAAATTTTAGTATAAAAATATTTCCAGTACATTGAGAACATATATTGTAATAAAAACATGAAAATGTTACCATTTCAAATTCTAAGCATTCAAGAAACAATAAAAATAATTATTTAAATATGTTATCAGAAATTCATGAATGGGTCTCTCTTCAGTGAGAGTTGAGTCACTCTTCACGTGTTTTGTCTTTTCAACGAGAGTTCCTGTTTATACTCTTTCTCGTTCGAGAGCCCATATGTTAACTTCTTGTTCTTTTGAATTGTGTGGGTATCTTGGTTTCCTTTCTGATGGGTTTCCTACTCCCTTTACTTATCATTTCTGCTCATCTCTTGGGTTTAGTTTTGTTTTTCTATCTTATGTCAGCCAAATACTCCCTACATGTCACAATTTTCAACTATATCCATTGAGGGAGGCTATAATTTTGCTTGTTTTTATGATTTTACCTCAAATCATAGCAAAATCAGAAAGGGACATCATCTTTTATTCATTGCTTAAATGAGGATGGTGGTTCTATGGGAGAGCATTCAGATATTGAGTCTATTTACAGGGGAGCTGGAGGGAAGATTACAAAGATAATGTTGTGAGAGAGGGTTGTATAAAATGATAGGAGGGGTTATTATATATATATGGGTAGCTATAGCAGGAATATATATCCTATATATATTACAGATATATATCTAATACCCCCCTAAAGGTTATAATTTCATTCAGATTGTTGCACGTGTGAGAAGAGATCAAAATGTGCATACATTGCTTTTTTATAATTAGGCACGAGGCCATTCAACCCGCAAAAGTTGTTCACCATAAAACAACAAAACCCAAACTATGAAGCGCTCATACCTTACTGGATCTTCCCTTACTAAAATCAAAACGGTAAAACCATCCCTTAACTCTTAGATCTTGCTATACTCTTGCCTTTACTAACCGCTTTACTTACACGAGAAAATTAATTTGCTAAAACCCAAATGACACTTCTTAGGCCCCTACGCTCTTTTGGCGTTAGCTCTAGATGTAGTCCGCAAGTAGCTATCCAAATCAATCCCTACTTCATCCTTATACTCCCGATATCTCTGACGGTAACTCTCTCTATTCTCGCGAATGATGCCTTCAAGGATACACAGGGTACGATCTTCATCAGGGACGTGACAACCAAGATCCTTAGCAAGTGAGAGAGTCTGCCTCGCTTCTTCACATACGCTTCCTCAGGACTCAACATCGGCCCAGAGGATCCTTACCCGGCTCAAAACCCGGGGGAAACTCGGGGTCTTCAAAAAGACTTCTAAGGTCTTCACCATCCTCTCCCTTTTCCACGTGCACAACTGGGGGACGATTAAGCACAAAATTAGGGGGCGAAGTCCCAATACTTGTAGCTTTCCCATTCGAGTCAAACTCGATCCCAAACACTTCCAGATTACTAAACTTATCACATCACTTACTACCTTCCTTCGATCCTATTTGGTCCTTCCTAACCATCTCATCTGCTATAGGATCGGGAACTACCTCCTTATTACCCAATGGCTCCCGAATGGAAATAGGCAACCGAATTCTATTCCCCACTGGGACCGTCCGAGTATCACTTAAAGGAACATTCTACATATCCCAGACAGGTGCTCGCCCGGCCTGCCCCCAACTAGAAGACGGCCCGCCCGAGCCATGAGTAACCGGGCGGGTGTATTAGTTTAGCACATATTTCGATGGTTCCAAGTAACGACCGCCGACATAGATTCCTGAAACGACGCTATTTCAGTGGTTTCTACTTACAACTGTTAAAATATATACTTTATTTAATGAAAACGGACGCCTTATCTCAACGGTTCCTGCTAACAACCGCCAAGGTAGGTCATGGCGATTGTTAGTAGGAACTACCGAGAGGGGCGTTGCAATTGACATTTTTTTGTTAGTACAACAATGTGATAGCTAGTTCATGAGCAGAAAAAAGACAGTGTTCATCTTATTACGATAGAGAGAAATATATTTCAGATTACAGAATAAGAGGCATCGAGAGAACGGGTATAAATTTGGCCTAAATCCTGAACCATAAATAGAACAAATTCAAGACATATTCAGCACTAGCAATTATCTTGTAATGAAAGTTAACAAGTGTCTTTAAATGGGATTTTGTTATTGATTTGGACAAATTATAAACATAAGCTTTACTATTAAAGCTGCATAAAACTAGTTAAGCTTACTACCAAACAGTCCCCGAGTGTCTTAATTTTCAATACTTTTTTGCAAGAGTTGCTACACACACTTATGGTACTCTTGGCGAAAATCATCCCGTCAAGACTTAAGTTACCCTCTTTTCTCTCATCTCATCTCATCTCCTAAGCAATTGGTAGGAGGTGCAAAAGTATAATGTTTACTTACTCCATACTGCAAACCTATGTGATTAGTCTTGCCTAACGTTGTTAGGATTATATGCATCTAGTTTTGCTTTCTCTTTCGAATATGGTTTCCAACCCCTTTCTTCACCCATTCTCACATTATTAGTTTATTTGAGTGTTCCCAGTAATATGGCGTGTCCCCATATCTACCGAAAAAGGTGTTGTGGTCTTTGTTGTTGTTTGCCTAATGGTCGTGACTTGTACCACTGACTATAAAATGGTTTAGCTGTGTAGGGTTGGGAGAACCGTGTGTCAACCTTATCCTTTCATAATGTATTAATATATGTATATGTATGCAACCCCGTCGCGTAATCATATACTTTAGATAATCAAGAATAATAATATAGTACCATATACGCACTTGTTTGCGGTCCTACACGCATACGTAAGTAGCAATTAATAGTTTCAGAATGAATTAATTTAGGTATCATGATCGACGGGGAAATTATGGCCAAAGAAGTCCCGGCATGAAGGGTACTTAAATTATCCAGTCAGTTCGATTGCGGATTTGATGTAATCTTTTGACTTTCTTGATCGAAAATCAGAAAGTATGGAATGCATGGGAAGGTTCGTTCAGGAGTCGCCATCGCCACTTTCTAGCTGTGACCTGTGAGATGTGATGGATTTTTGTTTTTAGAAACTGACTTATGATGTTTTACTAACCTACTTACTGAATAGATATATATATATATATATCTTGAATGAATTATCGTGCAAGTACTTGGTTCGACTCTTTATTATAAAGATGAATTAAACATGCACGATTGCGTTTATGGTCAAGTCAGTAATCCAACGAATAACTGTGCGGAAAGATCGCGAGGATTCACGCTGCTGATATATATGGTGATTAGACATATGTAATTTTGAGACAATTAGGGGCTGTTGGTTTCTTAGTTTTATGAGCTTTATAAAAATTTGGTTGTCATGTGTCAGCTTTTTAGTAGGTTACCTCTAATTTTAAATCTAACCCTATTTGTTAACTAGGGCTATGTATAAAGAGCTTTATTATATCATGTTATCAACAAACGGCCCCAAAGACTGTTAAAATATTAGTATCAATCCAATTGGTTGTGTCCCCAACTTATTTCCCTGGGCTGCGTCCCTACCTTTTCAATTTGGGGCTGGTACTAATTGAGGCCATTGCTAACGTTAGATGTGTGGTTCCTATTTAGTCACTGCTTAATTGCCTCGTTCATGGTAGATTACCAAACACCTAATTGATTTGAGATTGGACGCTTTCTTCCCATCAACTAGTGAATAGTTAGCTCTCCTTCCCTTTGCCTAAGGTTCTCACTTTCAAGAAACTTAACATGGTATCAAGCCTCTCGATTCCTTCTTCTCCTACAAACGCTAAACTTGAATCTTCCTCATCGACCAATTTAATTGTCGCCATGGATGCAAACACCAGTGGAAGAAAGATGGCGAGCAAGGAAACAAACTTGGTTTTGTCGATGGCAAGCTCAAGAATCCTGGAGACTCCAGTGCTTGTTGTGCAAAATAGTGGTGAAACTATCTTGCTAACTATGGGCAGTGAACTCAATCATTGTAGTACAACAAGTCGTATCCACAGGGACTTCGTAAGTATCTAGTTAATTATAAGCTTAGTAAATGTGCAAGAGGATATATACAAAAGTGCATAAATGTAAATTATGGGTTTTGGGTTTTTGGGTTGTAACTGGAGAAATAAAGGAAAGCAATAAACACTAAACTTTCTAATCTAGGATAGGTGTAGCTCGGGATAGGATATTCGCACCCGTCATCCCCTTTCTACCAATTGTCGAACCTTAAACTCATAGCTAAACAACGGGAATTTAATTAATAGCCAAATCCAGGTCTATTAATCCTAACCAATTTAACGGGGACTGAATGTTCGTTCAAATCCCCAATTCAATCAGAAGCATTAAGCACAAATCTACCTTAAGTTGCAGTGAGAACCTCATCTCAAAATCAGTGAAAATCGGCTAACATTGATGTAGTCCCAACGGTTTAGGTTTCTATCTCAGAATATCATTTTGATAGAATTCCACAATAATACTAAACTAATCGGTAGGCCAAACCAACCAATTTAACACATAGAAGACAAATTGAGCAAAACCCTTAACAAATCCCCAAATCATGAGCAACAAGTTTAGAAGTCATAAACACTCAATAATCATCTTCATTAAGCTCAAAGACTAAAATAAAGCACAAACACAAGTTCAAGATTCAACAATGGAGTTTTGGGGGATTTAGGGCTTTATCCAAATCCTTAGCTACAAATGATTCTACACAGCCATAGAAGAGAAAATAAAAGAGCAAGGGATAGAAGTAGCCATTAATGGAGCTTGGAAGGAGGTGAGCATCTCTTCTCTTCTCCTCCCTTCTCTTCTTCTTCTCTTCTTCTCTTCTCCTCTTCTTTTCTCCTTTAGAATCGCCCTTCCTCTCTGTTTTTGGGGCGGAACTCGACTCAATGAAGAATGGGGAAGTTTTCCCCAAAATTTCCCGTTTTAAAACGCAGATCCGGGCTAATTTTTGACCCGACCGACCCACCCTGGGTCGGTCCCGTGGGTCGGTCGCGTCCAGAAGCAATTTCGGGGTGCCGAAAAAGCGTTTTTTTAAGTCCGACCGACCCACCGACCGACCCAGACCTATGGGTCGGTCAATTCCAGTAGCTCGGGGATGAAAATCGCGTCTTTTTAAGTCCGACCGACCCACCGACCGACCCAGACCTATGGGTCGGTCGATGCCAGTAGGCTAACTTCGAAATGCTGTATCTTCTTCGTTTAAGCTCTGATTTTGGATCTGTTTGCGCCCACGCGTTCCTCTCTTCATCTACTTTACTCCTATCTATGTTATTCCTCCTGTTTAAACAATAAATGTGTAAGACACCAATGAAACACAAAACTAGAGGAAAACAAGCCAGAGTGGAGAAATGAGCATGAAATGTGTTGATTAAACATATGAAATACACCCCTAAAACATGCTCATTTAGACACTCATCACACCCCACACTTACCTTTTTACTTGTCCTCAAGCAAAACCAAGCCCCCAAGCAAGTAAGGAATGCTTAAGACTAACAAATACTAACATGAATTGTAGGATAAGAGAAGAAGCAAAAAGTGATTAAAACCTTTGAGGAGTGTGAACCATCTCTTATTTGTGGCATGGGTGTGCTTAGGGGAAAAACGAAAACTAGAGTTTCGGGGTATGATCCGGAGTGCTTCAAAGTTCTAAAGATTAGGTAACTTGGAGAGCTTTTACCATGGCCAACTTCTCTCAAGAATGGGCATTGAGAAGAAAACAAAAGGACAAATAGATTTATGCATTTGTTTCACTTTTGCATAAGAGATGAGGAGATAAAATTTTGGCATTAAGCCTTTGCATTTAAGAACACTCAACTCTCATTGTTGGTTACCAATGGCGTCTCACAAGTCCCTTAAAGGATTTTCACGAAGAAGCACCCCTTAGCAATCCCTAAGAAAGAAGACAGAAGGAACCCCAATGCAATAAAAATCCAACCATATAAGATCATTGGCCACACCGCATGTAAAATGCTCCTCAAAAGCAATCAAAAAGAAAAATTTAAGCATTTATCCCATAACTCATAATAGTATTTGTTCTTAATGAGAACAACTCACAACACAAGGGTCCAAGTTTTTGATTTTGGACAATCACAAGATACGCAGAGAGATCTAACATTTAAGCACGCAATTCGCCGAAAAGGTCACTCCCCCACACTTAACTTGAACAATGTCCTCATTGTTCACCAAACAAACTGGGGAAGGTTTCAGAAGACCTTTTCAGGAAGCAGGCAAAAGAGGAAACGCAAGGGACATAAACACCATTATACCACAACAGCTATCCCCAGATTTGCAGATTCAAAATTAGAGAAGAGAGAACGAAAACTAAAAGAAAATACTCCCCTGAGATGCTATTGATATCAGTTTGTAGAACGCTCTCCCCCCACACTTAGCTTCAGCCTCAATTAGCGTAGCTTAGTTGCGGTGTGGACTGATAAGTTGCACCTTTATAAAACACACTATAATCAACAAACTACAACTGGAGTTAAGGGTTAGCAAAAACAAAACCAAAGGAGAACGAAAAAAAACACAGAAAAAAATAGTGGAGTCATTGTGCAAGTATAAAGGAGGGGTGAAATGAGTACTCCCCGATAAGATGTGGATAGAAGATAGGGTGCCCGCACACTTGCTAGTGGGAGGGGTCGTGAGGTGCTACCTTCAATCGTTGGAGATGAAGGTCCTCTAGGAAATTTCGCCAGAGGTTCCTTTGTAATTGTTCCTAATTCCATCCCTTTTTCAGAGGGGCTCACCTGTTGCCAAAATATTCACAACACAGATGCCACCAATTGGGCTCAAAAGGCAAGTCCAAAGAATGCCAAAATAGCCTTATTGAAAATAATGCAAAATCTAAACTAACGAATTTAAAAGACAAGACACGAACTGAAATCCGGGTTGCCTCCCGGTAAGCGGCCCTTCTTTAAGGTCTTTGGCTAGACCATACCACCGTGAAGTCATCCGGGGATCGTATGAACGTTGAAGTCGGCTTCAACGGGTGGGTTGGGCGGGCATCATCTAGCAATGAAGAATGACCCGGATCAAAAGGAAATGTGGCCTCAACACTTAGGATGTGAAAGTGTAAACTCCACCGATCGTTCTTCAGGTGGAAGTGTTGAGGTGGGTGATCCTTGTACGAGGATCAAATTTTGGTGGAGCCTCCTCTTCAAATTTAAGGATGAAGATATCCTTAACTTCATTTAGCGGTGCAGGGAGAACTCGGGGCGGACTTTGTCTTCTATCTCTGGTACGGGATCAAAGGGGAAAGTGACCTCCACACTTAGCGGGTAAACTTTGAGTTTCCATCCTACTTCATTGATGCATAGGTGGGGAAGGGCTTGATCCTCCAGGTGAAGATCAAAGTTTGATGACTCCTTCTCCTCCTCAAATTCGAGGATGTAAATGTCCTCAACTTCTTGGTGAGGCCATGGGAAGAGCCATGATGAAAATCAACTTCAGAGGGAGATGGCTCCTTGAAGTTGATTATAGCACTCTCCTCTGATGGTCGGAGGGAGGCGGAATCTCCTCCTCCTCAAGGTTGAGGATGTATCATCCTCATCTTCTGGGTGGAGCACTGAGAAGGAGGGGAAATACATAGTTGACTTCAGAGGGAGAGACTCCATGAAGTCAAGGTGGAGCGGTCCTCTGATGGCTTGTCTTCAAACTCAAGCAGATAGTTGAATGGCGTTGCTCAGGTTCGAACGGGGGAGGTGATAGAGAGCAACTCAAGTCCTCAGTAAGGTGATCCACTTTATGAACCATTCGCTCTCCGGTTGTTGCGATGCAAGGTTTACTAGACCTTCCATCATCGCTTCATCTCTACTAATTTGGCATAGAGCTTCAGTTGGTTCATGTCGAGGTCTTTTTCCTTAGTTTGCTGCTCCACTTCATGGACCATTTCACTCTCTGGTTGTTGCTCCCTTTGAGCTAGTGTAATAAGCTGGTTCATGTTGATGGTGTTCATTCTAGCACTAAGATCCTCCAGAGTGGGTGAATCTACCCTTGCCGTGATCTCAGAACAATAAGCACTCTTTGGTCTCCTCCACTCTCTTGGCACCTGATCCATCGACTGATGTCTTGTTCAGTGGGGTTTGGATTGACAGATAAGAACCAGTTCTCCATGAGAGTCTCCAATCTTGAGATTAGATCCTCACAAGGAGGGCACATATGGAAGGATCCACACCCGTGACAATCAACGTATTGGTCGTAGGTTGCTCCAGAGGTGTAGCCGTAACAATCCTCTCCTTGATCATCATGACCATCCATCAGATTTAGGTTCCTAAAAAACACAAATTTAACACAAAAGGGCAAATAAAGGAAATGAAAATTATGCACAGAAACTAAACAGGTAATAAACCAGATAGTTGGAACTAAGTCCCCGGCAACGGCGCCAAAAACTTGTTGTGCAAAATAGTGGTGAAACTATCTTGCTAACTATGGGCAGTGAACCCAATCATTGTTACAACAAGGTCGTATCCACAGGGACTTCGTAAGTATCTAGTTAATTATAAGCTTAGTAAATGTGCAAGAGGATATATACAAAAGTGCATAAATGTAAATTATGGTTTTGGGTTTTTGGGTTGTAACTGGAGAAATAAAGGAAAGCAATAAACACTAAACTTTCTCTAATCTAGGATAGGTGTAGCTCGGGATAGGATATTCGCACCCGTCATCCCCTTTCTACCAATTGTCGAACCTCGAACTCATAGCTAAACAACGGGAATTTAATTAATAGCCAAATCCAGGTCTATTAATCCTAACCAATTTAACGGGGACTGAATGTTCATTCAAATCCCCAATTCAATCAGAAGCATTAAGCACAAATCTACCCTAAGTTGCAGTGAGAACCTCATCTCAAAATCAGTGAAAATCGGCTAACATTGATGTAGTCCCAACGGTTTAGGTTTCTATCTCAGAATATCATTTTGATAGAATCCCACAATAATGCTAAACTAATCGGTAGGCCAAACCAACCAATTTAACACATAGAAGACAAATTGAGCAAAACCCTTAACAAATCCCCAAATCATGAGCAACAAATTTAGAAGTCATAAACACTCAATAATCATCTTCATTAAGCTAAAAGACTAAAATAAAGCACAAACACAAGTTCAAGATTCAACAATGGAGTTTTGAGGGATTTGAGGCTTTATCCAAATCCCTAGCTACAAATGATTCTACACAGCCATAGGAGAGAAAATAAAAGAGCAAGGGATAGAAGTAGCCATTAATGGAGCTTGGAAGGAGGTGATCATCTTTCTTCTGCATCTAGCCCTCTTCTCTCTCTCTCTGTTTAGAATCTCCGTTTTTGGGGGCAGAACTCGACTCAATGAAGAATGAGGAAGTTTTCCCCAAAATTTCCCGTTTTAAAACGCAGATCTGGGCTAATTTTCGACCCGACCGACCCACCCTGGGTCGGTCCCGTGGGTCGGTCGCGCGTCCAGAAGCAATTTCGGGGCCGAAAACACTTTTTTTAAGTCCGACCGACCCAGACCTATGGGTCGGTCAATTCCAGTAGCTCGGGGATGAAAATTGTGTCTTTTTAAGTCCGACCGACCCACCGACCGACCCAGACCTATGGGTCGGTCGATGCCAGTAGGCTAACTTCGAAATGCTGTATCTTCTTCGTTTAAGCTCCGATTTTGGATCCGTTTGCGCCCACGCGTTCCTCTCTTCATCTACTTTACTCCTATCTATGTTATTCCTCCTGTTTAAACAATAAATGTGTAAGCACCAATGAAACACAAAACTAGAGGAAAACAAGCCAGAGTGGAGAAATGAGCATGAAACGTGTTGATTAAACATATGAAATACACCCCTAAAACATGATCATTTAGACACTCATCAGTGCTCACGCCCGATCTTGGAAAAAATGTGACCACTTGGTCATATCTTCGTTATTGACGGAACCACGAAAGGATATTGCGGGTAGTTTGGTTTCTTGTTCTTCCACAGGAAAGATTTGGGAGCACTAGCATTGCAATTTTAAGAAAGTAACATAGCGTGTTTCTATGCTCTAGAGCAAGCTTGGCAAACACCACACTAGGGGATGATACTGTTAGCGTTTATTTCATTCACAAAATCTAGCAAAATTAGACGAAATAGATTCTTTAAACCCACTGGCCACCCGCAATTGTGGCAGAGTGAATCAATTGAAGGAATTTGTCAAACGCCAACGCTAGGTAAATTCTTAATGGGAGCAAACCCTAAATTTTCCAATGCTAGAGGTAATGTATTGATGATGCCCCCCTTGCCCAGTGTTCAACAATCTACTCTTTACTGGTACATGAAGAGCGGCAGAAAGGGTATGTCATAGCAAACAAGGTGCAAGAGAGTGGGTTATCCTTTGTGGTAGATTTATAAGGGAGAACAACATCCGCGAGAAAGAGCAAGCCCAGAAGTAGCACCAGGTGGTCCAATTTCTAATGCACACAATGCTACTAGAAGGTGGCTACCCTCCAAAATGAAGTTTTGGGAAAGGAAAGAGCATCGCTACTATAACAAGTTAGCAAGGGCTATTAGGTCAGAATTATGTGAAAACGACTACTTCAAAAAACCAAGACAGTATTCCACATATGAAATTAACCAAATCCTTGCCCACTATGCTAATCTCAGGATCATGGATCTACTTCCGCTGCACAGAGCAATTCCAGCCACAGTTTTGTTGGTAACCCCTTATTGAAACCTTCTTTCTCAGTTCTTGATAATCTAAGCATGAGTCTTAATGCTGGTAACTAGAAAGACCGGAATAAAGATTTATGGATACTTGACATTAGATCATCTCAACCTATGTGATGTGATTTGACAAAATTTTCTAATTATATATCACTAGATCATAGTCATTTGTTGCATGCCAGGTGGGAATTTTGTAAGAGGTTAAGATGATGGGAAGTGTTAAATTAATAATATTAAAACACTCCATGATGTATTATATGTCCCCGTTTTCAATTTCAATCTTATCTTTGTTGCCAACTTGCGGAACATGTGTTTTGGAAGATTTTGTTTTGATGCTAGTTGTTGTGTGTTTTAGGACTTTACAACCTTCCAGAGCATCAAATGGAACATCATTTATGATGTATATGCGCTAGATAACAACAATGACAACAATTGAGAAAAGGAAACTGATTTTTCTTGTATGACAAAAAATGTTGTTTCCAATTTCAATTGTAAAGATCTTCATAGCTTGTGGCCCCATAGATTTTGACATCTTCCTGTCAACAAAATAGGGACATTAGGTTTAGTTGATAAGGCCCTATGTAACGTCACTTTCTGTGTGAACTTTGTAATAGAGGAAAAAGTCATAGATTACCTTTTCCTAAGATGAGTACCAAGCATGCTAAAATTTTTAATCTTATACATGTGGATATTTGGAGTATAATTACAAGGTTAAACCTATTATGGATTCTCTTGTTTTGGTACACAAGTATATGGTAAATATAAGGCCACTTGGGTCCATCTCATTGCAGCAAAATTTGACACCTTTAATATTATAATTAATTTCATCAACATGATAGAACTTCAGTTTCAAAGGAAACTAAGGGCATTAGGATTGATAATGCGTATGAACTAGGAAGCTCCAAGGAAACTTCATTTTTTGAAAGCAAAAGGGATTGTTCACCACTGACCTGTTCACATACTCCTCAACAAAATAAAGTTATTGTAAAAAAACAAAGGCATATACTGGAGACTACTAGGAGTCTAGTGTTTCACTCAAAATTACCTCTTAAATTCTGGGGGTGATAGCATTCTTACTGTAGTTCATTTAGTTAATATGATTCCTCTAGAATCCACTCTAGGAAAAATCCCATTTCAGAGTTTATGTGGCAGAGAACCAAAATATCAAGACTTGAAATGTTTCGGTTGTCTTAGTTTTGTTCACGTCAACTGCAATCAACACAATAAGTTTGCCCCTAAATCCATCAAGAGAGTGTGTTTAGGTTATACTTCAAATAGGAAGGGATTATAATTTTATGACCTAGATAACAAAAAACAATGGTTACTAGGGATGTTAAGTTTTGTGAAAATATTTACCCCTATAAAACAACCTGCCACTAATCATATGCATGAAAAGAACTCCTTTATCCCTTCTTCTTGGCTGTTTTTTTTGAACCAAACGATGCTTCTTGAGAAAGAAACAAGTCAAACTCACACTACCATGGAGAAACACAACATGACAATCAAGTCAATAGTCAATCATAAACAGAGGGACCAACTGTTATTCCGAGTGACAAACTCAATAATTGTAGCATGGCCAATAGTAATGACAACAACTTGCAATGTAAAGGAGGTTTATTTGATGATTCTAGCTGTCTTTGTTCTTCTATTGAACCTCGAGCCACTGTCAATCTTACTATTGCTAGTAAAAACATCTCTAATAGTTCTCCTGTACTTGTTGTTTCTCCAAAAGAAACAAAACCTATAAATTATTTTGAGGCTATAAAAGATGAAAGATGGAAATAAATCCATGTTAGAAGAGTGTAAGGCCTTAGAGAGAAATAGAATTCAGACATAGTGGATTTACCTCAAGGTAAGAAGGCCACATGCTACAAATGGGTTTATAAACTGAAACATAAGGCAGATGGCAGCTTAGAAAGATGTAAATCAAGGTTGGTAGTATAGGGATATATCACATAAAAATATGTTATAGACTATCAAGAAACCCTCTCATATGTGGTAAAGGTTTTTACTATTAGGGCCTCGATTGTTGTAGCTTGCACATAAACCAATTAGACATCAATAATGCTTTTCTTCGTGGGGACTTAGAGGAAGAAGTCAATATAAAGTTATCCTTAGGCTATAAACCACCAAAGGAAAACCAATTTTATAGACTTAGGTATTCCATCTATGAATAGTCTCACAATGATTACTCACTATTCTTAAGGAAAAACAGAGGGAAGCCATTTTCTTGGCTGTTTATGTAGAAGTCAAACTCCTAACAAGAGATGATACAGAGATGATTAGGGACATCAAGGAACACTTAGAAAATAAATTGAGGATAAAAGATTTGAGCTAGACTACCCACCTTTTAGAAATGCAATTTATTCCTACAGTAGGGGGAATCATAGTTGTCCATAAACAATATGCAGAAGCTTTAGGAAACGAATTTAATTGTCAACATGAAAGAACAACAACAGTGCCACCTGAACTGAATAATAAATTACTAGAGGATGCTGAGAAACCTCTTGCTTATCCTTTGATTTATCAAAAACTAGCTGGAAAATTGAGCTTTCTTTCTCATACACGTCCTGACCTATATTTAGCCATTCAGTTTCTCCAAAGACCAACATATATCCAATGGAGGCCGCCTTACATGTGCTTATATAATTAAAAGGCACAACAGGCTATGGACTGTTTCTAAACAAAAATGCTAACCACACTTTAACTGCATACTGTGATGTAGATTGGGCAGCGGGTACTACATTGAACTTGCTGGATCACCCCATCTCATGGAATATGCACTATTGATTGATGATGAATGTACTCTAGGTGCAGGTAAATTGTAATCTTCTATCAATATACAAACACTCTTTAAGTTGTACTTCAATAAAAATATAAAAAATATATTATCCTTCTATAAAGAATGTATTGTATTTTTCTTCAAGCCTGTATGTAGACAAACTTCCTGCATATATACGGATATAGGTAATCCATTCTTAACCTCTATAACAATAACAAAGCCTTACCTTCAAATCTTATACCTAT
Organism: Limonium bicolor; assembly: GCA_023374045.1. NCBI lineage: Eukaryota > Viridiplantae > Streptophyta > Magnoliopsida > Caryophyllales > Plumbaginaceae > Limonium > Limonium bicolor. Next base: position 45,977,003 of record CM041779.1, on the reverse strand, counting down.
CGGTATCTCTATACGACTTTAAAAACAACAAAATAGTTACTTCCAAATCACTAACCAATCAATAGTGAGCAAACTTAAGTATGGGTTTCTAACCCATCTTTGTTAAGTTTTTTAAACTGGGAAACTTAGGTAAGAGGAAAAGAGAGCTAACTTTTCACTAGTTGATTGGGAAGAATACGTCCGATCTCAAACCAATTAGTTGTTTGATAATCCAGCCACCATGAACAAGCTAACTAAGCAGTCACTAAATAAGAACCATTATCTTAACTCACCTAACATTAGCAATGGGCTTAACAAGTACCGGCCAAACATAGAAAAGGTAGGGACGTAGCCCAGGGAAATAAAGTGGCAACATAGCCCAGGGAAACAAGACAACAACCAATTGGATCGATATTATTATCATAGCACCCCCCCCCCCCAAGTTTACATAGAGTGTAATCGTTGCCTTAAGGTTTCTGTCATAAAAGAAATAGTGAAAGTACAAGTAAAGAAAGTTTTGTTGATTACACTGTCCTCATTCCTAATTCTCTAGTGATCAGGGGTTTTGTTAATTACACTATCCTCATTCCTAATTCCTAATTCTCTAGTTTTCCTTCCGGGGTTTTGGTAAGAGTGTCTTCCAATTGCAAGTATGAAGGTACGAACTGCATAATAAAAACTCCCTCTCAAACTTTTTTCCTTATGAAGTGGCAGTCAACCACATTGTGCTTTGTACGTTCATGAAATATAGGATTTCTTTCAATGTAAATTGGGGACTGGCTGTTTTGATTTTAGAGGAAGGGGAGAATGTTTTGCAATACTAGCTCATGGAACAATCTAGATAACCAACTTAGAGATCTATATTCGGCCTCCACGGTGGTTTTTTTTTCTTTCCAAGAATACATTAGTCATTAAGTGTACAATGAACAATTGATCAATAATATTTATTGATAAAAAATGCATTAGTATATTAGCAATTGACCAAGAGTACATTAGCAAGTTGTCTACACATAGATGTGGGCAAGAAATATTTGACATAGATGTAGACCAGAAATTGCCTTTGAAGTTCCTTAAGTTGTATATTTAGTTACATACAATACAATTATTTCTCATACACAACAACAATAAGAAGAACTATATTTACGGTAGAAATATCATACCACAAAGGCACAACAAGCAAATAGTGTTTGGAATGTGATAGAAATCTTTTAAAGGTAATGATTTATATGTATATGGAATTAACTATAATAGAATTGATATATACGCACCCCCATATATCTGATGCCCAAATAGTTACCAAGGAGTATAAAAATTGGGAATCAGTATCATCAACAAATACAAAAACTGTAAAATCTAAAAGTTAAAAGCACGAATCTGCCAACAACGGTCGAAGGAGAAGCATCCATCATCTGCCAAATGACAAACTTAATAGTAAATCCGATCCCACAACTATTTCTGAAGGCTCTTGAGCTTGGTTTGTCAAACTCACTTGCAGATCCCGGTGACATAAATAGAGGTGGCAATGGCGGTCTGCGTTACAAAATAATGGGATTTGTCAGTGTGTAATTTTTGATATAGGTTAGAGTATCTCCCCCATATATTGTGGGATTCTGGTTGTGATTTAACGATTTGAGTAAGCAAGATGACACAGAAGTTACGTGGTTTGATCTTGAATGATCTAGTCTATGGGGGATTGATAGAGGTTTTTAGTATGATGGGAGGAATACAAGTGAGGATTGATAATTGTTGAAATAATGCTATTTAAGGTCTTTATTCACCTTCATTTTACTTGGTGCATAACCATTTTACCTTTATGGAGTACTTTTGTGATTATTAGTGAACTTATACTTTTGACATACTTGAATAGGTAAATGCTCATTTGAGTACAGTTTGAAGGCAATTTGAGGTTGCATCAATGTTCTAACATTGTGGAAGGATGTCAAGCCAACGGGAAGCATCGAGATGATTCTGGTGCTAAGCGAAGCTCACTGAAGCCAATACCCACCCAGGCAGACCAACCCACCCAGGAAGATCGACCACCCTAGGTCCGACCCCAGGGTGGGTCGGTCGGGACTTAAATGAGCACGTGCCTCCTTCTTTAAAGAGCCGACTGACCACGAGACCGACCCAGGGTGGGTCTGTCGGATGGAAATCCTACTCTTGAATGTTGAAATTTGGGCTTTCTTCCAAATTCAATTACACACACCTCAAGCCTCAACACTTAACCAAAATACAGAGAGGCGATTTTGAGGAGAAAAGAAGAAGAAGAAAAGAGAAGAAAGAAGAAAAGAAAAGGCTCATCTCCCCCAAGCTTTCCACCACCTCCATGCCTGGCTTTCTTCTTACTCTCTATACTCGATTTCTTTCTATGTTTAGAGTAGTTCCCTATTGCACTTTGGGATGGGGATTTGACCCTAAAATTCCCCAAACTAACTTGTAAACCTACACTTTATTTATGAAAGTTGTTTTCTCTCTCTTATTTATTTAATGCTATATCTTGATCATTTATGGCATTTATGGAGGTCTCCAACAACATATGAGTTTGAGTTGGAGATTGTAACCAAAGAGAAAGAAACCCTAGATTGTGCTATCTTGATTAGTTAGTGACATTTAGGGCTTTTATAGTGGACTTGTAATTAATGCTACTTAGTGATTTAAATTCTACTTGATTAGAGAGTTTGAAGTATTAAGTAAGATTTGACTTTTCAATGATTTGGAAAGTCATTGCACTAGTCCTAATAGACAGCTTGAGTGAAGTGGGTTTGAGAGTGAAGTTTGGATGAAATTAGGTGATAAGGGCGCATTCCATTCCAAACCATCAAAACAGATTTTAGTTTCCTTGTTTTTCCTACTATTTCACTTGAATTGAATCATTAAGCTTACCGCCGGCTAAACCCCTCTTTATTTATTGTTTCTTTACTAATTACTGAAACTAGGAAGATAGATAATTGATTTCCTAGTGGAACGACATGGCTATCTCCCTGTGGAGTAGGACTAACGTCACTCGGAATGGCCTTGTCACGAATGAAGCTTCCTTCCCTTGCCTATTTGCTCGTTAATCAAGAAAAAACACATCAATCTTGGGGTATCTAATGATGTGTCAGGGAGGTGCACGAGTGGTGGAGACAGGTTGTCCAACACAACTGATAGAACTGGATGTCAACGTCGTGCATGCTAGGTCATAAGTACTCTATATAGCATAACCAGGTTGTTGCAACTGGGAGCTAGACGCTGAGGTCCCCCCTCTCCTGCTCAATATTTTAATAAATTTCACAACTATATGACATTTCCTAAGCAAACTTAAATAAGAAAAATGATAAAACAGAACATACCACTTTCTGCCACACGTCAAGCGCGACGTGACCACCAAAGCTAGGGAATCAGGATCATAATCTTCAGACCTGTGGGGATAGGAGTCCAATTAAGCAACCAATCCTCTGGGATCTTCACCGTAGGCGGCTGATCAGGCAGATAGATCGATCCTCACTCTCAGAGCTCGAGTTATCGTTGTCCGCCCCCTTCCCCCAACTGTAAGACAAAGCATCCGGCTGGGTCCCACCTCAATCCATGAAGACCCCCTACTGGTCCTCACCACAACAGTGCCAGCACCAACCACTGAGTCAGCAGCCTGACTACGAGAGTCTGGCTGCGGTGTCATCATCAGTTACTACCACTATTGCTCCTCCAGCATCTCTAATGCGCCTGCTCTTCAAATACCAGTCGGCGGTCCTCAACTACACACCTCCAAGTTTAGGTGTGGGCGTACTGTGCACGTCTCTTATCTCCAACTGTCAGTTCCGTAGGAGCCGTAGGGGCCGGCGATGACACCTCATTAGGCCTAGATGAGTTACTTCCCCTACCGTACAAACGAACAACCCCATACCCCAACCCGCCATCTGTTGTATTGTGTTCAACATTAGTCAAAATATGTTTAAAGTTAGTCAAGACTGATTGAAGTTAGTCGATACCGGTCAAATGCATATCAATGTTGTTCAGTTGCATTCAGAATCAATTAATCCAAACGATTCAGACCACTTAATTAAAATAGGTTACAACATGTCAGATACAGGTCTAAACACCTCTAAAACGTCTAAAACAAGTCAAAACGTCACAAAACAAGTCCAAAAACTGGATCCTGCCTCTTTCTTCTCCGCGTCAACGTTGTCCAGAGTCGTAGTTGTCGCCGCCAATTTGAAGGCGCAGTCGTCGCCGCCGGTTTGAAGGGGCCCGTGTCGACGACCGTTACATGCGTTGTGTGTGTGTGTCGACGCCCGTTTGAAAGGGTGGGCATCGACACCTATCTATGTCGGCGCCTGCTGATCTATTCGGGCGTCGCCGTTCATTTTCCCGAGTCTGATTTTTTGTTATTTTTGTCCTATGATGAGTAATTCTTTTGAAAACCTGTAAATTAGGTTAGAAAAAATTTCCTGAACAATTAGATATGAACTGCGTCTTTTGAAACTTGAACTCTCATCACTGTCTCACTTCCAGAGAGATATCTAGAGAGATAAAGAGTTTGAGAATTTAAAATGGGGTGGAAAGATGGTGGATGGTGAATATATATTATAGAAGATGACAATATCATAATGTTTTTTTTTTAAATTCCAACTTTGTTATCAAAACTCGACTTAACATAATATATATGTGTGAAGAAGTCTAAATATTGCCGTTTATAAAAAATTAGTTCTAAGGGTAGGGCGGCGGTTTGCAAAATAAACGCACATGTGAGTGCAAATCACAATCAATGACAAAAAGCTCGGCGAGGTAAATTAAGGTGGGGAGCACTGCGCTGTCAAAGTGCTACCCCGTGTTGTTTTGTCTCTCGCTCCCACCCTTTGGTATGTCCGCTGTCCTTACTCTTACTCCTTCCTGTATATAAATACGCACACCGCCTCCTTCATTTGTATAATCTACGTACTTACGATCTGACAACAGTGGTGAGAGCTCGATCTGTCTTTAATGTACATCGATCTGACAATCTACTAAAAATAACCCGGCCCGGTTTCCTTAATCTCCTACTATATATATCCTACATCACACATGCCATCACTCTGCTCTCTTAATCATCTCCTTTCTATTCTCTCACAGACAACCTAATACATCAGGAGAAAATACCGACACCCACTTCACTTCTTCTCATTATACTCTCTCTCCCCCGGCCGCTTTCATGGCAGAATTAGACGATGACTTCCACCATCACCAGCCCTCTACCAACGACTTGAAACTATTCGGTTTCAAAGTCACCGGAACCTCCTCATACCACCACCACCACCAACAGCAAGAAGATGATGCGGTATCATCCTCCGCCTCTCCCTCTACTTCTCCAGACCCACCACTTGATCATCATCATCATCATCCCGCCACACACAAACCCTATTCCCTCACACGATGGCCGAAGATTCGAGTGTCAATACTGCTACCGTGAATTCGCCAACTCCCAAGCCCTCGGCGGTCACCAAAACGCCCACAAAAAAGAGCGACAGCAGCTCAAACGCGCACAACTACAAGCTTCAAGAAACGCTGCTGCAGCAGCAGCAGCCGCCGCTTCTTCACCCTCTCTCTACGCCTCATGTTACCTAAGATCTAACCCCATTATCTCCGCTTTTGCTCCATCTCCACCTCACCTTCTTCCTTCGACAGCAAGCGGTTCCCCACCGATACTAATCCCTGCTGCGATGTCGGGTTCCGCCGGTTCACCCCATCTAATTCATCATCGTGGGCTTACATGCCACGTGCGGCGCAGCCACTACACGTGTCTCATGGGTGCGTTTTCCCTACTTCTCCGCCTAATGGGAGGCCGCCAGGTATGATGATGATGATGGGATCTGGAGGGGTGGCTACAGGAAGTGGTACAGGGATGAAACCCGTACAGTATGCCGGTGTCGGAGGGTTCAGTACTGATTCAGCCGTAGCGGCGTCGTTTAATCATCACCATCATCATCACCAAATTAATGGTGTCCCGCGGGGTGGAGGAGCTGAATCAGTTGATGGATCGAGTACTTCGTTGAGTAGGTTTTCAATGTTACCTAATCTTGAACATGACTCCGTCGGGATTGATTTGCATCTTAGCTTAGGGCCGGCAGGGTCGTCCTTATAATTAAGACATACTTATATGGACGGACGTATCGTGACATGTATCACCCACCTGGGACTCCGATTACATCGAATTTCGAATTAGGTTTCAGATTAGATTAATGAATTTGTACAATTCCTTTATAGAATGTTGTTACGCATTTCATATTTAATTTCATGGTAGAGATAGACAAGTGTTTGAATTTGGTATGAGGATAAAAGAAAACCTTGAAGGATATTCAGTTCAGCTTTAATTTGGGTGGGTACAAGACCAGCGCGTGGTGAGCCCACCATGTTTGTTCGTGAGCTTGAATGGTAAGAGATGATGTTCCATGATGAACTATCAGCTTGAGAGTTGTACTACTACTACTGCTGCTGCTGTTACTGTACCTCTTTCCGGTTGCTGTATATTTCTTCTGTAAATTTTACTTTCATTAATTATTGATTTGATTTTTTTTATCAGCCCTCGCCTCGCTCGCAACTAGTTAGATTTCTTCTGTAATTCTTAAGATAGATCAAGTTTTATAGTATTTTCTTCATCAATCAAGATGTTTTGTTTCTGTATCCACTGTAGTAGATCAGGTACTGTGGTGGAGATCTAGTATAGTAGGGCACTCATTGTTCAAGTTAATTTATTTAGCATTTACGGTGAATTTGATTAATGTTAATTTGCGAGAATTAAGCTTGATTAGTGGTCTTACTTTCAATAATATACACTTGACCTGCCTAGCTAGCTACCTACCTTTATCTTAATCATAACTAATTGTGAGAATCTAATGGTAATCTCTTATTAATAAATTATTGTTTACATGTGCAAACAAGTTACCATGTTTTCCTTTTAATATGATGTTATAATATTGTGCCAAACAGGCATGTCAAGCATATACATGTCTATGTTCTTATTTAGCATTTATTCTTATTTCAATCTAGTCTAAATCAAATTAATTTTTTATAAATTTAATTTATAAGTACATTCTTATATATGAATTATGATGTACAGTATGTCAGAAGATATATAAAAGCATACCAAAGTGGGGAATGAGTGAGTATAATTTATACACGCACAGACACATCTTTTGTTTGTATGCACAACAAAAAAAATAGATGAAAAAGACAGCAACCTATATAATTTAGAGAAGTCGGTCAAACAGTACTATTGATGCCCACTTCATGTCAAATTGGTTTGATATATAAATAGGCCTATAAATTAATTAGTGCATGTTCCTACAAAGCAACCTAGCTTAACCGGTGAAGTCTTTTGAAGTGATTGGATGAGATATTAATATAATTAGTTGGGTATAATGGAGAACGATAGAAAATCTAGAGATAATGACATATTTAAACAATAAGTCTTAGCTACAACCTTGTGCAGGGTCGTCTCAATGATTTTTGGGGTCCGTAGCAAAATCTAAAATAAGGCTCTTTATAAAATTAAATTATATAAATAGAAAAATTATCAAATTAAATTATGTATTTATATTTACAATGTTTGAATATCTCAAATATAAAGTTAAAATATGTTTATTCAAGATAAATTTATACTCTTTGTATAATTTTTTTATGACAAAACTAAAGAACAAATATAAATTGGGCCACCAAAATTAGGGGGGTCTGTTCTGTCGCTCTGACTGCACGGGCTAAGAGCCAGCCATGACCATGTGTAGCTATCTTTGGCTACATTTTTCATAGTACAGTTAGTATAGAGTAAATGTAGATGTTTTATAAGTTTATTGTACAATTTATAAAGTTAGAATATATTTTTGTACAAATTTAGAAATATCACATGCAATTCACTGTATACATGCAATATACATCAATATAATTTTTAATGATCAAATATACAATTTTCAGTGACCAAATGCATCAATATAATTTTTAATGATCAAATATACAATTTTCAGTGACCAAATGTACATCTATATACCTATCTATAGCTATAACCCAGAAAATGGGTAATTTAAAATACTATAGCTTATAGGAGGTGCCGGGTGGGGTGGAGTGGGGCTATTCATGCGTGGATCTCAACATATCGATCGATCAATCTCCAAAACCTTTTATATAAGGCATACGTAATAGAGCTTAGCTCATACCTTATGTAAGCCAGTTAGTTTGCTACTTCTTTTTTGTTTCTGTTCTGAACTTCACTTAGTGCTTGCAACTTTATTTTATAAGTGCGCTCTAGTTAATTATATCACCGCCTAATTGCTTATGGAGTATTAGTTTATTTTGATGAGCTCAAAAGAAGCATTATAGTATATGTGTATGTATTCATAGTCTTTACATATGTCGATCAAAAAGCTGACCTGATCATGTACTACAAGCATAAGAGTTATAGTATTGATTAATGTGTGGTGGATCACTTTTATTGTTTCAGTGTATTACTTTTGAGTCGATTGATACAGATGATTTATGCTGAATTTAAATTCAGATGTTTCATCGATCATGTTACAAGTCTATCGCATATTGCATATATATATTTGATAATGTGCTGCAAATAGCAGTAGCATAGTTCGCACCAAGAATGGTGCACTTGCCCAGAGTACAAAGAGTTTATGATAGTATAAAATAAGTTACAGTACAAAATAGAGCTATGCTAGTAAAGAACAGAATCTTGTGAGTTTGAGGAAGGGGAGGGGGATGGGGGGATTGCTTGAGGGAGGTGTTTTGAGATCGTCCATTCCAAAACAGATCTGTTGACAGAGCTTGCAGCTTGGGGCCAGTTTTGATTAGAGTTGTCAAAAGTAACTTGGTATCAGATTTCCCAAATTTTCCAAAAGAGGTGGATGATGGTGGAGATTCAAAGCTTCTTAGTCCTCTGAGTTAAGGGGTGACGCACCACATTTCATAAGGGAGGGGCAAGAGTTAGGGAGAGCCATTGGGACGTTCCACCAGCTAAGAATTTGGGACCATGGGATACGAGATTTGCAACAGTGTATGAAGAGGTGATTTGCTTATTCTATTTCTGATTTACAAAAACACAAGCCAGCTGAGAGTTTGGGAGCAGGTTTTCAAGTAAGCCTTGTCTTTTGTAGCCAGTTTGCCATGAAGGAGGAACCAAACAAGAAGTTCTTTTCACGGCGGGGCAAGGCGAATCCAGAACATTTTGTGCCAGGACGGAGCAGGGTTCGCTTTCAGATCGCTGCATTCGCTATAGAAGCTTTTTTATATATAAATGCGTCGATGAAGCAGCCCATATCAGTTCTTCTTCGCTTATATTGGAAGGGTTGTGGCTGTTAATATGCTTTGGAGGTTTGCAACCTCTTCTTCTTCGTAGGTGAAAAGGTGCCTACTCCAAGAGAAGCTCCAGAGCCATTACGAGCCATTCCATCCACCCATGTCATTCACTTTTGTTGTTTTTTGTTCTGAAATCTGGTAGAGACGAGGGAAGCAGAGGCGTAGGATGAGATTTACAGCCCATTTGTCTTGCCAGAAACAAATCAGTTTGCCATCATGGATGGTCCACCTCAAGTACTTCTCGATTGTCTATTGATTTATGGATGAATGAGTGCTGATAAACATATTCTGCTTTCATAGCCCGTATTTTTTATTTGCAACCCAAGCTTGGTCATATAAGAGAGTTGGATATTGACCCTGTAGATTGATTGGATGATTTGTTTCCAGATTTTCAAACCATCACCATGGTACTTCCACACCACTTGAAGAGTATTGATGAGTTTCTCATTTCAATGTCACTAAGACCAAGCCCTCCAAGATCTCGTGGGACAATGAGCTTTCTCCAAGCCATCAAGCGGATACCTTTCCTTGAGCTGGAGTTCTAAAGAAAATTTCTTTAGATTTTGTAAATTTCGGTTATGACTGATTTTATTGCTTTGAATAGGCTTAGGTAGTAGTTGGGAGACTGTCTAAGATCAATCGGATTAGAACAAGTCTTCCAGCTCGGGAGAGGCAGCTTGCTTTCCAAGAGGACAGCCTTGATTTCAATTTTTTCAGTACCGGGGTCCAAGTTTTCATGTTTCTTGGGGAAGCACCTTTTGGACATCCTAGGTAAGTTGAGGGGAGGCATTCAAGAGAGCAGTCGAGAATGACTTTGACTACCTATTCTTGTTCTATAGTTGAGTTTATACAAATGACTTTTGTTTTGTTCCAATTCACACATAAGAAGGACATTTCCGTAAATAATGTCAGGCACCACTTAACTGTCAAGTTCATTCTCAGAAGGTTTACAGAAAATGAGCACATCATCCGTAAATTGAAGATGAGATAAGCGCACCTGGTTTACTCCTACCTTAATTCCTGATCGATCACCTAGCTGGATGGCACAGTCTAGGAGCCAGCTTAATGCTTCCATCAAGAGCACAAAAAGTAGAGGGAGAGGGGGTCTCCTTGTCGGAGGCCTCTTTTTGGTTGGAAGGGGATGGTGGGGGAGCCATTTACAAGGATTGATAAGCTTGTCTTTGAGATGCAAGTGTTCACTCATCTGTGCCACTGATCATCGAAATCATATAAACCAAGCATTTTATCGATGAAAGACCATGAGATGCTATCAAAAGCCTTGGCAAAGTCTACTTTGAGGAGGATCCCTGCTTTTCTTTTCTTTTTTACCCATAAGATTGTTTCGTTTGTGATGATTGGTCCTTCTAGGATGTGTCTCCCCTTGATGAAAGCAGTTTGGGTTTCTTGGGTAGGATTGAGGCGAGGCGGATTGCCATTAGCTTGGTGATGATTTTGTAAACCCCTTCAATCTGCTGATCGGTCTGAATTCCTCTGGTTTGCAAGCTTGAGGGTTTTTTGGGATAAGGGCGATCCATGTGACATTTTATTCTTGAGGAAGAGTTCCTTCCAGGAAGAAAGACCGGACTGCTACTGTGAAATCGGTACCAATGGTCGACCAAGTGCTCTTGATAAAATGGAAATTCAGGCCTTCATAGCCTAGAGCTTTGTTTTTATTACATTCCCAGACTATTGCTTTATTTCTACTTCATCTGGGATTACAAAACCAACTTTACGTTCATCCTTGTAGCGCTTTTTTTATATATAATTTTGGTTTTGACCAATGTTATTAGTATTAACAAAGACTGGTAACAGGTAAGACTAGTCGAGGAGACTATTCGTGGGCCTCATTAAGATCCTCCTAAAGTAAAATCCGGTGGGAAAAACCCAAGAAGGGAAAAAGAGTACCCACCCTTCATCCTAAAACAACATCAGAGCTTTATATCGCAAGACACTAAGGACATGCCTATCAAAGCCTTTTAACAAAAAGACAGAAAAAATTTCATGCTATCCTAACACTAGGTATACACCTCATCTATATAGTAAATCATTAGCCCACCGATTGTTAATCCATCGGATCCTTGCCATCACCTCTTTTTTCACTGAAAACATAGATTAGGCAACGTGAGCTCAAGAAGTGCTCACAAGGTATTGGAAAGTTCTTCCACCATATCTTGGTCCACCGCCATATCCCTGGATTTGTCGAGTTGATGATACTGCTGGATGAGAATTTATCGTCTAAGAAATCTTCAGCAGCGTCTAGAGTTATTCATTGAGACCCTTTCTCCACACTCAGTACTTCAATCTCCTCCTCATCTCACAACACCGATATACCTCTTCCATAACGACCTTGCGCTGGGATTTCATTCCATGCCAAACTTGTTTTCTTTTTACCCCAGAAGCTGAAGACTTTACAAGCTACAAATATGGTTTATTGAGTCTCAATAAGGCTTATTATCCAAATTTTCCTGAATCGTACTTCCTCCCTTAACTTCATCACCTTATTCTATGATCCTAGGCCCCTGATGTTTTGTATACCGATTCTCACCATCCTAGCTGCACACTAGTCAATGAAGTAGGTCTGAAGTTGGTTACAAAGATTTTTTCTTGGTTTGTGAAGGGTCTAGGATATTGCATCCGAAATCGTTTAACAATCCTATGAACTCATATGCCTCTGTGTCAGCCGATTATAGCCCCATTTGTGTCCCTTGCTGATTGAGGGCCACTTCTAGCTTCTCTCGGGGGGTGGTATTGTGGAATAGCTCCACTATTAGGTTTATCCCGTTGCCTTCTTTTTGGGTTGTTCATTCACCTAATATCAATGGAGCAGTATCAGGGATGTAAAAATAGATTTTTTTTTAAGTTGTCAAAACATGTTCATGATTGGTCTTGTTTTGAATAGCTTGAATTTAGATGAATGAATAATTTTTTTTTTTTCATTTTGGACTTATATATTAAAAATTACAACCATTTGAAGTTAATATAATAAAAAGACAGTCCAGTCAACAAAACAGTCTCAATCAGTTGCTGACTAGGACTGCCATATCACAGCTCGCACCATATTTTTGCACGGACTGTCCGTACGCTCGAATTTGCGGTACCTTTAATATAAGATATGATAGACTTTAAATGGTTACATATGTACTATCATGAAATCAATCGCAGTTTCTCTTACATGAATACTGAACTAGCCAAACAAAACGTCTTACCAATCGGTAATGTGTCCCTTGTTATAACCTAAATTCCAAACGAACCGACGACCCCAGGTCTTCTCTGTCTCCCCTCTTCTAGCCTCTTCATCTTATTATGCGTTATAACTACACTCTAGAATTATTAGATCGTCTGTCTTTTATTTTCTTTGTCAAAAAGCTTACTAATCAATGTTTCTCTCTTTTAAAAAGTTTTAAGGTATGGGACAGTTCACAATTTGCGGTAATTTGAATTGGACAGCATATAATTCATTAATGATCTTCGCAAGTCAATATCTGCTGCATGCCACCGAAAAAAGAAGAAAGAGACACAATTAAAATTTGATTAGATCATTAGGCTTTGTAATTACTCATCCATCCCATGTTTGATGTTTGCTTTTTGTCATCATGTACAACCTCTCTCAAGTTTGATCCGCTGCATGTTACTCTCTCGATCTATAAGAATAGAATCATTAATTCTTTTAGTAGTATCCATCATGATGTTGCCGTTATTAAAGATTTAAGGACCAAAAAAAGAAAAGAACCAAGGAAATTAATTAGGTGCAGATTTTGAAGTTACAACTCAGATTGTTTGAAACTTGATCTACCGTCGGTCGAGGTGTGAAACTAAACTCAACTATTGTTCTACATTTGACCCAAACAATCAAAAAACTGAAAAGGGTACGAACTGATCTTAAGACACATCACTATCACAGGAAAAAGAGAGCCCATCGGATCATGATGAAAAGTTGTGGAATTTCAAAATAAAGCAATTATCGTGTACTTATATACTCCTATTAATTAATTATACTTTGCTTCATTTACAATATTAATGTTTGGAAAAATTACATATCTCACCCATGATGTTTGATGAAATTACACACCCCACCACCTACGTGGTTTTAAAAATTACTTTCTCCACTCATGTGATTTCCCTCGTTTTATACCCAACAATTTTTTTAATTTTCGTTCAAAATTCAAAAGATGCTTAAATGTTATCCGAAATTGATGAAACTTTACATGGATGATGCTAAAGTGATATATTTAGATCATATGTCAAATACAAAGTTTTTAAAGCTTAAATGTAACCTGTGGGATCCAATGAAATATGTGACATATTCATTGGGTCCCACATGTCACATTTAAACGTAAAAAACTTTAGATTTCTCATTAAACCAAAATATAACACTTTAGCATCGTCTATGTAAAATTTCATCAATTTCAGACAATAATTAAGTATCTTTTAAATTAACCAAAAATTAGAAAAGTTGTTGAATGTAAAACAAGGGAAATCGCATAGATGAGGAAAATAATTTTTGAAACCACGTGAGTAGAGTGTATAATTTCACCAAAAGTCATGGGTGAGGCATGTAATTTTCCCTTAATGTTTACATTCACCCCGTAGAGTAATCTATATAACTGATACATATTATTTACTTGGATATCCAATCCAATTAAGTTGCGTGTACAAATTAGAATGTTAGATTGAGCGACAAAAGGGTGGGAGCAGTTATAACTAAGGAACTACAAGTTATTTTGCAGAAGTGAGTGCTTGCACTATCACAATAATGTGTTGGTGGCCAGTCGGCTAGCTTCTTGCGCAGAAAATGCTGTAAGGTTTTCTTTCCAACCCACTGACAGCAATTTTTTCTTTTCGTGGTTGAGAGACATTCACATACTAAGGTGTGCTAGGGTATGTATTCCAGCCCTTCTCAACTGCATCATATTTGTAATTGTTTAAAGCTAGCTAACTAGGGTTCCGTCTATTCTTATAACAATCAGTCTTAGCTGCCGTGTGGAGATTAACTCTTCATAGCTAGGAATTTTCCTATGCTGAAAAGACCGCTTACGGTCGATTGCTACCTTTGTAGCCCCCTGATCAAAAAAGCTACAATCATGTGTAGTCTTTGGCTACATTTTTTATAGTATAGTTTATAAAAGTAAATACATTTTTTATAAATTTATTATACAATTTATGAAGTTAGTATATATATTCAGTACAAAATCTGAAATATCATAATACACTTATATATTTACATATATATTAGAACAGTTTTAAATTATCAAATGTACAGTTTTAAATGATCAAATATACATGTATGTATCTATATATAGATGACTACATATAGTTGAAGCCAAGAAATTAAGTTGTTATTTTATGAGTTTAATCTTTGTTTGAAGACATGTTTCTGGTTATTAATATTTTATGCTAATTAACAATATATGCTCGGTATACTCTTTACTTTTCCATATATAACCAAAGAAAAGTTTTCATTTTTAATTTGAGGAGCATACACAAAATCGTTGTGTATATTCTTTGCAATGAGTATCACCGGTAACTAAAGTTGCCCCCAAAAATTGTAAAATTACACGCGTAATGTAATTAGTGCACAAGTTCTGTTGCACCCAGGTAGGCCCAATTGCGTTCACTAGCTTGATATATAACTTATCCGGGTTCAAATTACTTTTATTATTATATTTTTCCTCTACTTATGTCATTTTCGGCTTATTATATGGTCGATTTACCCTAAGTGCACAAATTTATGTATTTTTGTGTTTTTAACATTTTTTTTTGAAAATTAAAATGAAAATTAAAATAACCTAAACTAGGGTTTTAGGCGCCGAATTAGATCAAATTTTGATGTGATCGCGGCTACGGACCTAATCATCGTACCCCGGACCCTAATTAAACTAATTATACAGAAAAACCAAATTTACGTAAAAACGGAATTTAAAAGATTCCGGGGCCACGGACAAGGTGTCTGAGGACCCCGATGTTACAAAACGCTAGACTTTACAAATTCTAAAATCCCACCACCGTCCGTAGGTGGTCCGAGGTCCCAGACATGGTGTGCGTGGGTCCGGACAAGCCGTTCGTGGTCCCGGACTACCACCGGACGGTGGTTTTGATAAGCTTCCTGACAGTGTTTTTGGCTCAGAATTTATGGGTAGGTAGCCTGAAATATTATAAGCACGTTAGTGATTGAAAGTTTTCAATTTGACTTCGATTTGATGACAAAACTTAGCAAACAAGTTAAACACACAGAAAGTCATACAACTTGAATAAATAACACCAAAAACAATAGATTTGGTTAGGAATTTGACACGGAAGATCAGTAATGGTCTGAGGTTTAAGTAAACTAAATTCTAACCAGTTTTGATCACCATGGCAGATTGCTTCTTCACAATAAGATTCTTTGATTGCTTCGTCAAGAGTCAAATCATTCGACTTCAGCTTCTGGAAACTCTTCTTTGATAAGGTTGACCATGTTTTGGTTCTGATACGATGATGTTTTGATGGTAAATCAGTGTTGGAACTTTGAGAAGAAAGAAAAATTGAATCTTTTGTGGTGTTTGTGTCATTGGGTAGAGTTTCAGTATGAATTCGATGTGAGATGGTTGCAAACCATGGGATGCTGGTTTGTGGGACTCTCTTATGACTTTGATAGGTTCTAGATCATGTTTAGGTTTTTTGGGAAGGCCTGGTTTTATAGGAGAAGCATGGTCAATTGATAAAACAAAATCATTATCAAAAACCTTTATATGCTTTAAGAGAAATCTGATGTTTTTTAAATATACTACATGACGAGAAATTTCTAAAATTTTAGCCATAGATAACGGAAGATTTTTATGAATTTGAAAGAGTTGGAATTGGGTTATTTCGATAAATAACCGAATAGATAAAAAGGTTACAATCTATCACCTCCCAAAATCATAACTTATTATTGGGTTTTTAAAATTACAAAATTCTAATGGGGTTATTCTCTAAAAATCATCCTCTTTGCTAAAACTTCATGACATTTTGACTTGATCTGGGTATTTTCCAAGGAGATAGAGATTTTAGGAATGTGAGAATTTCCCTTTTAAAATTTTGGGTTAAGGTTCTAAATAAAATTTTCTAGGTTCATGACTGTATAGTCCTATTAATCATGTGAAAATTTATTTTAATTTTCCGAGACCTTTTCTTTCAATTTTGAGGTTATTTCATGTGTTAATTAATAAGGAAATTATCTTATAGTATGAATTAAAGCTATATTTTCAGAATAAAATTATCTGAAAACTACAAAATGCCTTTTATAATGACTATTGTGATTGAAAGTGTTTTGAAATGATTAACAAGTCATATGAAAATAGAATGTCTTGAGAGAGTCCTTGGAAAATCCCACCTTGGTGCATTTTAACCATTTTGCCCTTGCCTTCGCGTTGGTGCACTAGTGCCTTTCCCGAGCGTCAAAATTTTGGGTATAACAGATTGCCTCCCCCTATCAACTAGACTTTGTAATGAAGATGAAAAGACTGGTTGATGCTTGAGTGACACCCCAAATTTTGCCCAGCCTTAAAGATTATGTTCCCTGTCTTGAATCTTCGCCGAATGTCCCTTGGCCGTGTCGAGCTATTCTGAGGTGCTGGCTACCTGAAGAAAGAATATGAGATTATTGGGCTATTCGAAGGCGCCAACCACCTGGATGGGAAAAGTTAAGGGTTTTGCCGAGCTAATCTAAAGCGCTGACCACCTATAAAGATGACAATAACAAAATTTTGTTGAGCTATTTTAAGGTGCTGACTACCTGTATAGATATTGTCGGACTGTTCTAAGGTGCCAAAAACCTAAAAAATGAATAAAATACTCCGAGCATGAAGGTGTCGGGAACCTGAAAGTGAATGAACTACACCGAGCATCTAAGGTGTTGGGACCTGAAAGTGAATAAACTACGCCAAGCATCTAAGGTGTTGGTGACCTAACTCTATTGGTTGGTATGCTAAGGGGACTTATTACCTCTGCCCACCAACTGGGGTGTAGGGATAACTCATAGTCTACCAAGGGGACTTATAGCCACTACACACTAGTTGTTATTCCCTAAAAAGTTGACATAAGGATAGAGGACTTATTGCCACTGCCCACTAGTGTTATTCCCTAAAATTTTGACATAAGGATGAGGGACTTGTTGCCACTGCCCCGCCAACTTGAATCACACATTGCTCTCGTACTTGTCTCTCATTGAAGTCTCGCACTAATCTCGTATTGGTCCCGTACTGAAAATATGCTGGCTCTCACACTGAATGAAGATGTTGGGTCTAACACTGAAAAAGATACTGGGTCTCGCATTGACTCTGGGTCTCGCACTGAATGAAGATGAAAATGCTGCAGATGGAAGTATGTGGTGTTAGTTGTGGAGGTTTGAATTTCTTGAGTGGTGCTCAGGGCTTATGATGAGCTTGGGGTTTTTGTGGAGATCATGACTTGTTACGTGCCTGGGGAAATGGTGATGGTCAGGGCTTGTGACAAGTCTAGGATTTGGTGGAGGTCAGGACTTATTACGACCTCGATATTTCTGTAAAGGTTTGGGCTTATGACGGGCCTGGGTGTTTTTTGTGGAGGTTAGGGCTTACGATGAGCCTGAAGGGAAATGGTGATGGTCATGACTTATTACGCGCCTGAGGATGAGTTCTTCTACTCGGGTGAGTTCTGCTACTCGGGTGAGAATCTGTATCTCTAAAGAATCTGTATCTTTGGTTTTATGATGAGGGGTCTCATATTGAAAGATGTTATGATGCAATGATGCAAAGTAAGTTTAATTAAAAGTTGTGTTGACTCAGTGTCAAAGATGAACTAAATTCAAAAGAGCTGACTCGGTGTCAAAATGGGACTGACTTAATGTCAAAAGGATGTTGACTCTACCGTCATAAATGGGTTGACTTTGTGTTTAAAATGAGGTTGAATCTAATGTCAAAACAAGATTGATTCGGTTATGAATAATGGAGTTGACTCGGTGTCAAAAAGTGGTGTGTATTAGCAAGCATCTTTCTTAACAAAAACTTATGGAACTTTAATTTTCTGACATGGTTTTTCAGATTTGAACTTCATTCTTTTGAAATCGTGCATGCTTTCGGGCTCTGGTGTTGATGGTATATGTGGTTTATGTGAGGTGTTTAGGACTTATGACGTGCCTATGGTAGTGAGTGATGGTCGGGGCTTATGACGAGCCTGGTAAGGTTAGAGTTAAGGAATGTGGTGTTTTTTGTTAGCTTGAAATCATTGTACCCATGGAAGTTGTTGAAACAACAATTGCCTCCAGTATTTCTTTGAGCAATCTAAGTGAGAAAATTTAATGGCAATCGATCGTTCTGATCGATTACCCCCGGTATTTTTTGTTAAACATGTGAACAATCCTCGTCTCACAGGGTCTAGGTTTTATCTGATGTGGTGATTTATCTACCTACACTCAGTCTGCTTGGTGTTTGCACTCATTCTCACTTACAGTTTTAACCTCGTTACTATTGAATTCAATATTTGATGGACTTACACATTCGATTGACTACTTTTCACTTGATTAGACACACAACTATCAAGTCGGAAGTCTTTAAAGCTTATAACAAGGCCATGGGGTGTGATGAAAGACGTTGGCACCTTTGAGGGATATTTTGGGTTATGTGGAGCTTAAAAATGGCCAGAGTTACAACTTGCACCTTTTCCCGGATTTGTCTTCCTTATCTTGAAGTCGTTTGACTACTTTGTGTTGATGTTGCTTTCGATCTTTAGACTTTGAACTCTTGAAGTTGTCATTTACATCATTTCTCTTATTGTTGACATTCAGACTTTTGGGGCTTTTTCAGATTTAGCTTTTTTTTATCCTTTCTTCAGGGTTCTTCTGTCTCCTGGCTTCAAATTTTCTGAGCTATTTTGTTATATTTGTAGCAGTGTCTGGTTTATTGAGAAGGTCGTGGTATTCTGATTAAATTAATTTTACAAGCTATTTCATCATATGTTATGGGGGTTATTCAGTTGCCACATGCTTTTATCAAGGAAATCCAGAGCATAATTAGACAATTATGGTGAACGGGCTCTCTAGTTTGTAAAGGGATTTGTTGGCGTAGTTGAAATACATTATGTAAATGTCTGGACAATTGAAGATTAGGCTTCCTGATCTTCAATGTTTTAATTACGCTCTTTTAGGGCATCAATGCTGGAGATTTTCATTAACTACGCCTTTTAGTGGAAAGAGTTTCGAAGGCCATATACTTAGAAAAATCAGGTATCTAAATTCTCATTTGGGCGCGAGGAAAAGTCTAATTTGACGGTCTCTTTGGGGTTTTTTATATTTGTTACAGGCTAGTGTTTGAAAAGTTGTGCAATGGATCAACCATTCAAATTACAGATCGATGGTTACTACGGTGGCAAGCCTTGGGATTAGTTTTTTCACAATCTGTTTGTGAGGAAGGATATGTCTCTTGGTTAATCAATGATACTGCTAAATGTTGGAATGAGGAAAGAATCCAAAATTGGTTTACCAAGGAGGATGTTGCTCACATTCTTTAAATAGTCTTAGCAATTCAGTTCGTCAAGATGGACGGTGTAGGGAGAACAAAGAATTGGAATTTCTATGCATATGTCATATCAACTTATCATCTCGCTTCTACCATTAACCCTCGTAAAGAGACGTCAACTTCATATAAGAGTTAGATTGGTGATACTATAAAAAGACTTCGCAAGAAACATGCCACAACGTAAACGTTATTTTCCTGGGAAGTCTTACAAGGTATTCTTCCATGTCGTGCTTTAATTTTGAATAGATGTCGAGGTATTGTGGTGGAGTGGTGCTCCTTTTGCAGGGGCTGTAAGAATACGGTTCATGTATTTTTGCTGTGTTCAGCAAGTAGGAGATGGTGGCTGGTTAATGGTATTGAGCACCCAAACAACATTGTCGATGATAATGCATTGCGGGATTGGCTTCTTTTATCTTTCGGTTGAATGAAGGAATTACGTAGATTGAGAAGGTGTTTTTTCATGCTAAGGAAGTTATGGTTCGCTAGATGTTAGTACAACCATGGTTAGGTAACTGATTTCGGTTTGGGCATGAATCAAGCTCAAACTTTCATAGACATGGCTTTAACAGTTTGAGCCCCAACTATCCATGTTGCCAATGAATCTCTGCCTACTCCGACCAATATGGTAGATATTTTATCGATGGTAGTGTAGGAGCCCATGGGTTTGGAATGGGAGTGGTTTGTAAATCTAGGATGGGCGTGTTCTTGCTGTAGGGATAGCGAATGGCTATGTTCCTTGGGGTTCAACTGTGGTTGATTCAAATCTTTATTGTTCGAGGTGGACACGGCTAGCTGGCTTGGTGTTCAGATAGTTTGCTTGTTCTCAGACTTCCTTTCAAATATTAACTTCTTGCAGTGAGATGGCGATGTTAGGATTGGAATTCAAGCTTTTATTGCTAGATGTTTTAGCTCTATAACGTCTTTTCAAGAAAGAGTCGGTTGACTCATGTTGACAGAACAAGTAATATAGTAGCACATACTCTTGCAAATCTTGGTAGACAAGGCTAAAGTGTTGGTGTGTGTGTGTAATGACATTTCGAAGTGTATCTTATCTCTAATTCGTGTTAATAGAAGGTCGGGTCTGTGTTTTGAGAAAAAAAATCTAGCAATAGAAAACAAACATTTACCATCAACCACAATATGACAACCTACCAAAACAACATACAAGGTACAACAGAGATATCTAGTTTTATTTATTTACCATTGTAGCAGCTAGAACAGCTGAAGATCATAAGAGATGGACTTGAGAGTTGGGTAAGTGTTTTTAACAACCAGGCTCGTAAGCAACAAATAGTGTCAATCTGCTGTTTTTTGAAATTTACTGCCAAAGGCAGTTGTGGCAAAGTACGCTTCAAGAAGAAGCACTGCCAAGTTACAACAAACACCAGGCATAACTACAAAAAGAACAGTAACAGACAAGAAGCGAGAGAAAGAGTCAAAAGTAAGACATGATCAAGTAGAGGGAGATTAGAACTCTAATGAGAGACTATTAGAGAGACTAGGTGTCGAGATCTCCAAGTTCTAAGTTTTGTTAACCAAACCATGTAAATGCCTATGTCTATCCTTTTGGTTCCGCTTCTTCGTTGCTCTTTAGAGATTTACCTCACTAGACTCATTGCTTTTGTAGAAAAGGTAGATTTTCGAAGATTATTTGTAACATTTTCTTGGAAAGTTTAGAAACCTCCGAATTAGTACCGCATTATAGCGAATTCTTTATGTAGAAAGGGATACAAATATGCTAGCCCGCTTATGCTTAAAGTTGGGGTGTGTCGGTTTATGTCATGTATATGGCTATTTGGAGAATTTCCGCCTTCAAAAACATCGAACTCGCTTGCTCCATTTATATTGATCCTTGTTCCTATGATATGGTATGGAAGCAAGGTTTAGTTTTAAAAATGGTTTATTGGTGTCAGTGATTTGTTTAGCTTTGAATAACTTTAGTATATATACAGACATTGAGATAAGTTTGATAGGTTACATTCTAGAAAGTCGACCTATCCCATCTACATTTAACTAACAATTAATATCAGTATACCTAAACCTACTGACAAGTCCGGCTTTCAGATTAGGTCCTTTTTCTCAGTAGATATATGCAGGTGTGCTTCGTGGATGGAAATTGCTGGCGCTGGAGTCCACTTTAATTGGGGGCCATGCATACATGTGAATAGATTATATCGTATATAAATTCGTTCATTTCATATTCCAAACTATAAGATACCATATAATTCGAATTTTTAATTTCAAAGCATGCATATTTTAAACCAAAATCACATACTATAAGGTACGGTTACTACTATCGTGACCATGTGCAAAGCAATCATACTTGAGGCGCCATGAATTGACATTTTTAAATCTATGAAGGGGGTTGTGCTGGCTCGGAAATCCTTTAGATGATTGATTTCTTTCCAATTCTGGGTACATATGTTGGGAGATTTTAGATCATCCTGCGACTGAGGGGCTCACATGAATTAAGATGCCAGCTGCTGTAGTACTCTATCCGTGGTGGGATGTACTCACTTTTGCAATTGGGAGACATTATATTGAAGAAGTTAAAGGAAAAAGGGGCATATATGTAAAGTAGGAGGAACTAAGTGGAGGGTACTTGAGATACAAGGGATTCATTTTGAGAGGCAGCATGCACATGGAAAGTTGAGATATTGACACCAGACATGGGGATCAGGTGGAAGATGAGAGTGCTGGATATTCTCTCTTTTGGCTTTCAATTTATGGAAAGACCTCGACCAAAAGAGATATCGTATGGATCTTCAAAGCAAGATCTATAAGGAAACAAAGCATGGTACACGTATCATTGATAATATATAAATGCCTCTGAAATAATATGCTTAACCATTGAATCGTAGGTTGAGGCAAAAATGTGGTTAAAGTAATAATCCATTTCGGAAAAGTGGACCTGGTTTCGTTCCCACTGGCATTTTTGTCTTCAAAAAGTGTGGACACGGAACTAAAAAAAATTATGAAAAATTATATTCTTCATGTTTGGTGAAATTACACACAACCCATGAGGTTTCAAAAAATATTTTTCCATTTTACATTCGGTAATTTTTCTAATTTTCATTCAATTTATAAGATGCTTAAATGTTGTCCAAAATTAATGAAATTTTACATAGAGATGCTAAAATGTTATATTTTGATCCATTGCCAAATCTAAAGTTTTTTAAACACATGTGACATATAATTAAAACATAAACCCACCTTAAAACCTAATCACTCGTCTAAGATTTCGTAGTTTATGTTCTCCAGCTAGTTGTAATTTGTTTTTTGGGTATGTGATTTTCATTACTTAGATAATGTCCACTAATCTTTTACAATCACACCCAAACACTGTTTAGAAAGATAAAGGTGGCAGCAACACCCTATTATGGATATATAATTGCCCTACTATGAACCGACAACTTAATTTGGGGAATCTACCGTGGAATATTTAAATGATTCTTAGGTAATATAATGTTATAGGAGGAAGCTCTTCAAGCATTAATTTTTTCAGCGAATGATGGTTAAAGCCAAAATCACACTGTGGAAAAAATGCTCAAGTAATGGCTCAGTTTGATGACTCACTTTCATGACTGTCAGCCGCCAACAGTCGGTTTTATAGCCCGATCCTACTGTTTTTACTAGCAAGTTAACTACTCCCTCCAGTTCAAAATCAATGTCATCTTAGGTTTAGGATTTATCTTCAAATTATTTGTCATTTTAGACTTTTTGATCTTACTTTCCACTTTTGCCCTTTTCACTTTTTCAATTATTAGTGTCATTAAACTCTACTTTTGTTTTACCAATAAAGTATACTTACTTTTTATATTTCACATACAAAAAGTAAGGACACACTAGTCATTTTAAACTCTTTCTTAAAAAGTGTAAAGATGTCTAAAACGACATTTATTTTAAACAGGAGGGAGTATATTCTAATTGTTGCTCGATATCTGTGCAATGGAATTCTCGCATGGTACGAGACTGGTGGAGGATTTTCTTCTTTTCCCTTTACAATCTTATTAGTTACTCCCTCCGTTCAACAATA
This sequence comes from Limonium bicolor, assembly GCA_023374045.1. Taxonomy (NCBI): domain Eukaryota; kingdom Viridiplantae; phylum Streptophyta; class Magnoliopsida; order Caryophyllales; family Plumbaginaceae; genus Limonium; species Limonium bicolor. The sequence goes on along the minus strand of CM041779.1, from coordinate 45,953,171 downwards.
TCTGTCATTCTAGAAATCTGTACACTTTTTAAGGAGAGTAGAAAAATGACGCATGTACTCTGACTTTTTACTTTTCCACCTAGATAATAATTATTTTTGTGTTGAATAGTAGGGTTAAAAGTGGAAAAAAGTGTGTCAAAACAAAAGCTAGAATGACATATATTTTTGAACAAGAATCACTTCCTAAAACGACTAATATTAATTAACGGAGGAGTACTGTTAAGATGATTACTCAATCTGTTATGATTCTTATGATTAATTTAAAGTTTTTTTTCCACTTGCTAGGTTGCTCATAAGAATTTAATTCTCATGTGACTAGAGTAAATAGGAGCAGATCACTTCTTTTGGAAGGAAGGAAGGGTTTTATTATAGGGGATTTGTCTAGGACTGGGGAAGGTTTGGACTATTCACAAGAAAATGATGGGAAGCCAGAAAACATATCCGAGGGAGTGCTTGTGGGTGGAGACAGAGGCGGGCCATATAGCTAAGGATTAATTTGAGCAGATTGATTTTTGTTTGTGGAGGAGACAGTACATCAAGGCTAAGTCCATGGGTCGAACATAATGGTTGCCTTTTTTCTGGGATACAAGTATTTATGATAATAGTGCAAAGCATCTGGTGGATAGCGTATAGGGAGTGACACTCAATAGAATAACCTACGTAACTATTTGGGATAAAGAAAGCATGAACAGTTTCAACAGTGATAAAATTTAGGGTAGGAAATCCAGTCCTATCATAAAATTCTAGACCTTCTTCTGTAATATTAAGATAGCTGGCCAAAATAGTGGAGCTGAGAACTAGACCCACCCATTAACTTCAGTATGCATCTTCCCTTTTCTAATCAAACGGGCTTTATAGAAATCAACCGACTCAGACTCATGAAGTTGTTCAATATCATTAAAAAGTGTAGACATCCTTGATGTTCCAAACCTCAGAGATTATTGAGAACCCTATGCTCTTTAGCCATTAAATATCCACAACTTTCTCTTTAACCAGATTACGGGTCTCAACATTATCATCATCACGGATTGTAGGAATTGTTGTGGAGATCAATTAAACTTGGTTTGGGTGGAGGAGGCAATGACTTTGCACGAGGTCATAGATGCTTCTTTGATGATTTGACCACGGCGTCAGAGTCGCCCGGAGTGGAAGACATTATGCCACTGGTCTTGGGTTGGGCTTCAGTTCCTTAGGAGAAGCAATAGGAACAAAGGGGGGTAGCTTAGGAAGATGCAATGCCTCTGCCACGAGGACGAAGTTTGCGGCAGGATAAAGGGGGGTGAGCTGAAGCCAATTTTGGTTGTTTGGTTTTCTTTGGAGGATGGGAGTTTCTCTGGGAGGATTTGAAGTAAAAGAAACTTCATCAGATGATTAAGGTTTTGGGAGTTGAGAGGGTTGGGTTTTGGATTGTTCAAGGTCAATGAAAGAGCCAAATTGGATAGGAGAATGTTTGGAGAAGAAGTGACATCGGGTTGGAAGTTTATCAGAGGTATGGAGAAGGGAGTATCATGGTGTGATGCTGAAGACAACGGGCAGGAGTGATGAGACGGGTACTGGTGTTTGGGAGATTTCATCAGAGAAGATTGGTCAGATGGGGGCGGACTAGGACGGCGTCTGAGATGAGCGGCTGAGATATGGGTTTTTCGGGTTGAGATGAGGTGGTTTGGGGATGAGGATCAGTAATGGGATGGTTGAGAGAAATTGAGGTGGAGCTTGCAGGGTTTTGCTTTGCTTGAAGTGCAGTAAGGCGGCGAATTAGAGAGTTAAGCTGAGAAGGATTGTTCAGGACGTTATCTAGGATGTCAAAGGGAGAGGAAGCTATTGAAGAGCTCGAAAGTTTTGAAGGTAGAAGATAATACAGCAACAAAGAATGAGTGAGAAAATGGGTGGAAGAGGATCGGGTATAAAAGACTGTTGCGTGAGAGAGTGAAGAATTTTCGGCAGGCAAGAAAAACGGGGATTGGGCAAGTGGTGGAGGTGGGGATTAAGGAAGTGCGAAGGCGGGATTTCAAAAAAAAAGAAAATTGTGCCTAATATTTTAGATTGCAGACAAACTAAATATATTTGTATAGACACATGGACTCAGGAAATCAGACAAACTCACACACCCATTTCAGACATTAGCAGTATAGGGAAAAAGATACGGCCTTGATTGGCTGGCGCGAGTCATTCCAAGCTGCAAACGAAGTGTCTCAAAGGGCCCTTGAAGTGGTTTCGTGATAATATCCGCGAGTTGATTAGTTGTTGGAACGTACTCAAGTTGCACCAAGCCTTTTTCAACATAGTCTCTCATAAAATGGATGCATAGGATTTTTAGACAAATCAATAGCACTATTGTTTTCACAAAATATTGAAGTGCAAGTAGGAAGGATATGGTAATCTTCAAGTTGTTGTTGTATCCAAAGAATTTGAGCACAACAAGCAGCGGCAGACACATACTCAGCTTTTGTTGAAGAGAGTGCCACTGTGTTCTACTTCTTTGAGCTCTAAGTGACAAGACAAAGCCCTAGAAATTGGGCAGTACCAGAGGTATTCTTTCTGTCAAGAAGAGAATTGTCAAATTTTAAGTCATTGTACCCTATTAAGGTGAAACCAAGGGAAATTGGATACTAAAAATAGAGATCTTAGGTGCTGTTAAGATATCTAAAACTCTATTTAACACATTGTAAGTGAGACTCCTTTGGGTTTGCTTGAAACCTAGCACAAAGACATACAGTAAACAAAATGTCAGGCAGAGTAGTTGTTAAGTACAAAAGTGAACCAATCATTCCACAATATAATGGGCATCAACTGCGACTTCTGTTTCATCTATTTCAGGTCGCTTAGTGGGAGACATTGGTGTTCAAATGGTTTTGGCATCTTGCATCTTATATTTGATGAGAAGTTCCTAAATATACTTCTGTTGATGAATGCGAGTGTCTTTGTCTTCTTGGACAATTTGAACTCCTAAAAAGAACCTAAATTCTCCAAGAGCACTCATTTCAAACTCACTACTCATTAAGTTAGAAAAGTAATCACATAGAGTCATCGTCGACATATATTTGAACAATGAGTAGCTCATCTCCTTTCTCAAGAGTAAATAAAGTTTTATCAACCTTACCTCGAGTGAAGCCATGTGTTATCAAAAAAGATGAGAGACGATCGTACCATGCATGAGGTGCTTGTTTCATACCGTAGAATGCTTTCTCTAACTTGTAGACATACTCCGGGTGCACTAGGTCTTGAAAACCAAGAAGTTGGGAAACGTACACATCTCTGTCAATATACCCATATAAAAATGCAGTCTTTACATCCATCTGGTAGAGAGTGAAACCTCTGAATGCAGCATAAGCAAAAAGGATCCTAATAGCCTCAATGCGATCTACTAGTGTTCTGTTTTTTACGCTCAACGACACCATTCTGTTGGGGAGTTTTAGCAGAGGAGGTCTGGTGCTCAATGCCATTTGTTCTGTAAAACTCATGAAATTGTTGAATACAAAATTCAATCCCCTGATCAGTTCTCAGGATTTTGACCATGCAAGATAATTTATTGACCAGTAACTGAAAGAATGACGTGAATTTAGAAAAAGTTTCATTTTTAGTGCGAAGAAAGACTACCCATGTCCAACGAGTGTAGTCATTCACAATGACTAGGATGTATTTCTTACCTCTTTTACTTTGAACACGCATGGGCTCACATTGGTCCATGTGTAGTAGCTCTAGAGGAGCTAAAGTAGACATCTTAGTCTTGCTATGGAAACTAGCCCGAGTGTGCTTACCTTGTACACTTGCAACGCAGAACGAGTTTGTCTGGAAATTTATCAGGGGCAGTCCTCTTACTAATTCCTCATTTTTTAGCCTGTTTAAAAGCTTTTCATGTACATGTCCTAAACGTGAATTCCATAAAGATTAATTTTTGCCTTTCACAGCCAAGTAACGAGTTTCCTTAGAATGATGGGTATTCAAATCGGTTTCATATAAGTTGTCCACACACTTACCAGTTGTCTTCAACTCACCAGTAGTAGCATCAACGATCTTACAGTCAGTAGTAGAGAGTAAAACCAGATTCGAGAGATCACATTATTTGAGAAACACTTAAAAAACTATGACCTAACCTAGTAAGAAGATTGACATTATCAACTTTAAAACGATAGGATTACCAATAGAGCCAATACCAACGATTTCTCCATGCATATTGTCCCCAAAAGTAACCTTTCCACCTTGATGCCCAAAAAGAGTCGTGAACTTATCCAGATCTCCTGTCATATGCCTTGAGTAACCACTATTCAGAAATGATGAATCATGGTTCCCGGGACCCTCTGCTTGCAAGAGAGTCACTGGTTAGTTTTAGGACCCAGATGTACTTGGTCCCATTTTAGATGAAGAATTGTAAAATTCTCATGCATGAACAATAGTAGAGATACACGAGATGTAAAGGACAAATCTCGGCTTAGTTTTCTACAAACAGAGTCTGTGTGACCATCATGTCCACAATAACCATAAATCTTCAAAGGGGGGAGTCTGACATACTTCTTTTGCCATCTAAATGTATTTACATATATTTCTCTTTAAAGTTTATGTCAAAAGAGATTGTTGGGCTTGGTATCCATTTGAGCACGATTTACTTTGTTCTTTCCAGGAAGCCACGATGGAGCAGACATGCATTTGAGAGAGTCCCTTTATGCGTGTTTAAGAGTGGAAGTGGGGGATTTTACTTCTTTTTCTAGCTTGTTCTGTGTGGCCTTTGCCTCGAGTAACTTGATTTTGGACCACTCAGGCATATCCATGGCAGATATTTCATGAACAAACATAACGGGTGTGAGAGGTGGTGAAGACAGAGGCTAAGTTTTTCTTTTGGAGTTTTCTTGCTGTGTGAGACTGCTTGAGAATCTAGAATATCGATGAAACTCTTTTCGCAAGTTTTGAATGATACTAGTAGACTTTTGAAGTTCTTGGCAATCTTTCGTGATATGACCTTTCAAGAGATGAATTTCTTCTTAATGAATAGTGATTTGTTCTTGTTCTTCAGAAAGTTCGCACTCAGGATGACTAAGAACTATAAAATATGTGGAAAGATCTAAAAGAGTGCAGAATTTGCATTAGCAGTAAGATTAGATAAAACAGACATAGAGGAAATCTTACTTACCTTAATTTGTGTGAACCTTTCCTTATTTTGAGCCACCGGAAAGATAAAGCTCGTAGTGCCAGACCCTGGCTCTTCAAAATCAGATTCTCCCCAAGCTGCACTTGCTAATAGTGATGACTGAAAGTTTTGACCACGGTTGTCCTTCCGTTTGAGTGGACAGTTATTAGCATAATGACCAGGCTTTAAACACTTAAAAAAAATTCAATCATTTCCCTTGATAAATGTGGCCAAATGATTGATATGAATGATTTTGATTTAACCTGTTAGAGTTTTAAGTGTTTTTGTCAGGTCTATCTCTCACGAATCTCTTGAAAATTTTAATGATCATTGCCATGCCTTTGAAGGAAGACACAGATCCTTCTTCAATGATCCCGTCAATTAGAGTGTCACGAAGTTGTTGAATGGGGTCTTGAGCCATAGGTGCAGTATCATAATAGGGAGAGTCATATTGTGGTAACTATTGCTGACTTTGAGATAGGACATGTCAAGCTTGATTCAGATTAGAATAAGAGATTAATTGACTAGAAGAAGAGTAATTACCTCTATTCTTGACATTCTTTTTGTACTTGTTAATGAACTGCAAGTACGACCCAAGGTCAGTAAGAGTCCACTTGTCTAAACTCTTGGAAGAGCTAGTGGAGATAACGCTTTCGGATCATTCCTCACCCAGGTTGTCGACAAACTGTTGTTCATGTTCTCATATGTTTCTTCAATTTGCATTTCCTTCATGGTTGCAGTGAGTTTCGTAAATCTTGACAACATATCCTTGAGGGACTCACCCGGCTTACCAATGAAGTTCTTGTCACGAAGACGATTCCATATGTCATTTTCTACCTTCATCTGATAGACTCTCCTTTTTTCTGGTGGAGATAAGATGGTATAAATGACACGCACAACTTGTGTATTCAGTTCAATGCACCTTCTATCTTCAGCGGTGTAGTAAGCTTCCCCTTTATCTGCGGGTAGTTCAAAGTTTCCTTCAACCACAACTTTTCATAGTTGCGAATTAAGGGATTCCTAGTGGGACTACATCTCGTTTTCCACATGTGATAATTTGTGGAAGTTAGTTTGGGATTTTCAAACTGAATTTTGTTGTTGTTGGAACTATTGATTTCTGCCATGATTGTTGAATGTCAACCAACCTTGTTCTGATACCACGTGATAGGATCAAAAATACGACCGAGTATGTCTGAGGTGTTAGACTCGAGCAGACTCGTTCTGAAACAAATGGTGGATGCGGAAGCTTTTGAGGCACAAATGTACAAGAATATCAAACCTTGTATTGAGAATTCAAAGAGAATTTACATAACTAGTTTCCTACACTTGAGGTTAAACATAAGGACTCTGTCTAACACCTACACCAAAAACTCTAAAGATAGATCAACATAAACTATGGAGTATTAGGTGTATAAAGCTCTAGAAGCTAAGTATAACTTTGTGAGTGCAAAAACGAAAACCAACCTAACAATACAACAATCTCTTAAAGCTCTCTTCTCATCTAAAGGTATAAAAATGTAAGCGCACACAGGACAAGGTGCTACTAAATGACTTAAATACTAAATCTGAATTTTGAATAATTTCCAAGAAGGTGCTCTACATTCTCCACTGATTTAGGGAAGAATTAAATCATCCACTTCTTCATTTGATTTGATGGTGACTCGTGATAACCGCCAACTCTCTCATTTCTTCTGATTTGGTCTTCACCGGCAATTACCTCCACGTCTGGTGTGGGTCAGGGTAGATTACCCTGTCTGATCTTTCTATCTTTTGTTTTACAGCCAAACTCTGTATATCATACCTACTCGGTCTTTGACATCATCTATAGAACTTTAGGGTTCTAACATAGTTCCTTTTTGTCGTCATACCTTGAAATGGTGTGTTAACCCTCAAACGATAGGTGTCCTTAATTTGCAACACATTTATTGAAAATCAAGTTAAAGTAAGGAAAAGATAGTGTGAATAGAAGAAAGAGATGATGAATACATGGAATATTTTTATGTTCTAGGTTTTTTACAATTTTTAATAATGTGTGATAGTTTTCAATTTATAAAAATTTTCTAACTAATAGAGGGAAATACAAAAAAAAATTACATAAATGTTTAATTATTGGGTTATACAATAGTTTAAATAAGATTTTTAGGATTGCATTGATAAGTGTCCAAATGAGCATGTTTTATAGGTGTATTTCATATATAATATTAGCACGTTTCTTGCTCAATTCTCCACTTCGGTTAGTTTTCCTATAGTTTATGATTTATTGTTATCTCACAAATTTATTGTTTAAACATAAGGAAAACCAAGCTGGGAGTAAAGTAGACGAAGAGACGAACGCATAGACGCAAACGGCTCAGAAAACAGAGTCCAAACGAAGAATCTAGAGCTGGTCAAAATTCGTAGAAGAAAATACACTTGCAACCGCCTGGACGAGATGCGGACGTGATGCGGACAGCTAGGCGGACAGGAATGTGACCGGGCGGACGTGAAGCGGACGCTTGGGCGGACGTGAGTGAAGACCTCGGGCGGACAGAAAAAAAAGACAGAGACGTCCGCTTGAGCCTTAGGCGGACGGATGTGCGGACGACACAAGTGACCGGGCGGACAAGGCAAGGACGTGTGAGACGTCCGCGTGGGATTAAGGCGGACGCAGAGGCGGACGCGACTAAAATCAAACGCAAAACACTTTTTTCTTCTTCGCTCGTCGACTTCGCCCGTCGACCTGTCTGCAACTTATCCATCTACTCTTCACGCGTTCTGTCCCCTGAGCAATCAATGCTCTTCCACCTCTGTCTGCAGTCGTTCTTCTTCT